>JAZHEH010001092.1:600000-1192332 GCA_036589455.1 Ateles fusciceps
GCCTGGCCTAATTTTTGTATTTTTAGTAGAGATGGGGTTTCATCATGTTGGTCAGGCTGGTCTTGAACTCCTGACCTCATGATCTACCAGCCTCGGCCTCCAAGACAGTAATTTTTTAATGTCAGCTTTTCAGGCAGCGTATAAGTTTCTCGGATCGCTTTATAACTTTTTCATGTTCACAAACTAAATTGCATTTAGTTGATATGTTTTTAAGTGTTTCTTTTTTTTTTTTTTTTGAAACGGAATCTCACTCTGTTGCCCAGGCTGGAGTGCAATGGCGTGATTTCAGCTCGCTGCAACCTCTGCCTCCTGAGTTCAAGTGATTCTCCTGCCTCACCCTCCGGAGTAGCTGGGATTGTAGGCAGTCGCGCCACCATACCTGGCTAATTTTTGTATTTTTAGTAGAGACAAGGTTTCACCAGGTTGGTCAGGCTGGTCTCGAACTCCTGACCTCAAGTGATCCACCTGCCTCAGCCTTCCAGAATGTTGGGATTACAGGTGTGAGCCACTGAACCTGGCCAAATCTTCCTTAATCTTAATAGGCTTCTCCTCTTTTTAAATTTTCTGCCTTGCAATGTATTTGTTGGAACTGGGTTTCTCCTGTAGAGTTTTCACAATATTTATGTTTGACAGACTGGGTCCCCATCTTGTGTGTGTCCCATGAATGTCTGCTCTCACAACCTTTTCCTTTTTTTTTTTTTTTTTTTTTGAGACAGGGTCTTGCTCTGTTGCCCAGGCTGGAGTGCAGTGGCACGATCTCAGCTCATTGCAACCTCCACCTCCCGGGTTCAAGCAATTTCTGGCTAATTTTTGTATTTTAGTAGAGACACAGGGTTTCACCGTGTTGGCCAGGCTGGTCTCGAACTCCCAACCTTAAGTGATCATCTCGCTAGGTCTCCCAAAGTGCTAGGATTACAGGCACGAGCCACCACGCCTGGCCAGCTTTCACAACTTCTACTCAACATTGTACTCAGTCTTGGCCAGGGTATTTGGCAAGAAAATGAAATAAAAAGCATCCAGATTGGAAAGGTAGAAGTAAAACTATCTCTATTTGCAGATTACATGATCTAGAAAACTCTAAGGAATCAACTAAAGAACATTAGAACTGATGAGTAAGGTTGGCAAGGTTGTAGGATATAGGATCAATCTACAAAAATCAACCATATTTCTATACATTTGCAATCCAGATGGAACAATTCATTAGTTCAATCTAGATGGAATAAATCCAAAATGAAATTAAAAAAATAATTCCATTTCATTTACAATAGCATCAAAAAGAATAAAATACTCGAGGGTAAAATTAACCAAAAAAAAAAAAAATGCAAAACCTATATGCTGAAAACAAAGACATTGAGGAATAGCTAAAGATGGAAAGGGATTTCATGTTAACATCTTGGAAGACTCAGTGTTGTTAAGATGGCAGCACTCCCCAAATTGATCTGCAGATTTAGTGAAGTCTCCATCAGAATTACATTGGGCTTCTTTGCAGAGATTGACAAGCCGATTCTAAAACCCAGATAGAAATGCAAGGGAATGCTGGGTGTGCTGGCAGGCACCTGTAATCCCAGCACTCTGGGAGACTGAGGCAGGTGAATTGCTTGAGCCCTGGAGGTGGAGGTTGTAGTGAGCCGAGATTGCACCACTATGCTCCAGCCTAGATGATAGAGCAAGACCGACCCTGCCTAAAAAAAAAAAAAAAAAAAAAAGGCCGGGCGCGGTGGCTCACACCTGTAATCCCAGCACTTTGGGAGGCTGAGGCAGGTGGACTGATGAGCTCAGAAGTTCGAGACTAACCTGGGCAGCATGGTGAAACTCTGTCTCTACAAAAAAAAAAGTTAGGTGTGGTGGTGCTCACCTGTGGTCCTAGCTACTCTGGAGGCTGAGGAGGAGGATTGCTTTAGCCTAGGAGGTCGAGGCTACAGTGAGCCGAGATGGTACCAGCGTACTCCAGCTTGGGTGACCGAGCGAGACCCTGTCTGCAAAACAAAATTCCAGAAATAAGCTCTCGTATGTATGGTCTGTTTGTTTCTGCCAATTAAAAAAAATTATGGTAAAATACACATAACATAAATTTTACCATCGTAAGCGTTTTTAACTGTACAGTTCAATTGCATTAAGTACCTTTACCTTGTTCTTCATCTGTCACTACCATCCATCTCCAGAACTTTTTCTTGTTTCCTAACTGAAACTCTATACCCATTAAACAATAACTCCTCCTTCCCTCTTTGTCCAGCCCCTGACAACCACTATTTTACTTTCTGTCTGTATGAATTTGGCTACTCTAGGTACTCATATAAGCGGAATCATACATTATTTACCCTTTTGTGCCTGGCTTATCTCACTTAACAAAATGTCCTGAAGGTTCATCCATGTTGTAGCATGTGTCAGTACTTCATTCCTTTTAAAGGCTGCATTATCTTTTATTATGTGTACATACCATATTTTGTTTATCAATTCATCTGTCAATAGACATTTGGGGAGCTTCTACCTTTGGCTGTCGTGAATAATGCTGCTGTGAACATAGGTGTACAAATACCTCTTTAAGATCCTGCTTTCAGGCTGGGCACAGTGGCTCATGCCTGTAATCTCAACACTTTGGGAGGTCGAGGCAGGCGGATCACCTGAGGTTGGGAGTTCGAGACCAGCCTGACCAACATGGAGAAACCCCATCTCTACTAAAAATAAAAAATTACCCAGCTGTGGTGGCGCATGCCTGTAGTCCCAGCTACTTGGGAAGCTGAGGCAGGAGAATCGCTTGAACCCAGGAGGTGGAGGTTGCAGTGAGCTGAGATCGCACCACTGCACTCCAGAAGACTTGGACGTGTCTCCAAAGATGATCTCCACATTGCACAAAAAGATGCTTAATGTGATTAGCTATAAGGGAAATGCAAATCAAAACCACAATGAAATGCTGCTTTATACACACGAGAATGCTATAATCATAAACACAGACTAAGTGTTGGTGAGGGTATAGAGAAGTTGGCGTGATTATCACATCTTGCAGTTAGTTTGGACAATAGTCTGGCAGTCATTAAAAAAGTTAAGTATAGAATCCTCATATAGCCTGGCAATTCCATTCTAAGGTGTAAGCCTGAGAGAAATGAAAACATACGTTTACATGATAAATTGTTTACAAATTTCACAGCAGTCTTATTCATAACAGCCAAAAGTGGGAAACATCCAAATGTTTATCAGTTGATACATAGGCAAAGAAAACGTGCGCTAGCCGTGTGTTTAGAATAGTACACAGCAGTACAAAGATGGGAAGTACCGACGCATGGTACAACACGGATGAAGCCTGAAAGCATGCTGTTTGGAAGAAGCCATGAAATATCCAAAATAGGCAGATTCGTAGAGATAGAGAGTAGATCAGTGATTGGAGGAAGCAGGGAAATAGGTTACAACTACTGATGGGCACGGGGCTGCTTTTTGATATGATAGTTTGGAATTAGCGGTGATGGTTGCATGACTTTGTGAATGTACCCTATTAAAAGGCGAATTTTATGGTTAATGAATTATATATCAATAAAGAAATACAGGTTATTAGGTGTACTGTATTGGTCTTTTTCTGTCTTCAGAAACCCACCTCAGCAGTTTTGGACTTTCTGTCAGCTACTTTGTGTGTCTCTGTTGTTGCTGTTGAGACAGAGTCTTGCTCTGCACCCAGGCTGGAGTGCAGTGATACGATCACGGCTCACTGTAGTCTCAACCTCCCCGGGCTCAGCCACCCAAGTAGCTGGGACTGTAGGCATACGCCACCACAGCCAACTAATTTATTTTTTATTTTCGGTAGAGACATCTCAATATGTTGCCCAGGCTGGTCTTGAACTCCTGAGCTCAAACAATCCTCCCACCTTGGCCTCTTAAAGCGTTGGAATGACAGGCGTGAGCCACCCCACCTAGCCTTTGTATGTCTTTTTTGAATGCTCATAAAATCAAGGTGACATTTGGCTTCCTAGGTTGGATGAGTGTGCTGTAGGCATTCAATTTAAAAACATGAAGGAACCAGGCTGGGCGCCGTGGCTCACTCCTGTAATCCCAGCACTTTGGAAGGCCAAGGCGGGTGGATCACGAGATCAAGAGATCGAGACCATCCTGGCCAACATGGTAACCTCATCTCTACTAAAAATACAAAAACAAAATTAGCTGGGCATAGTGGCACCTGCCTATAGTCCCAGTTACTCGGGAGGCTGAGGCAGGAGAATTGCCTGAACCCAGGAGACAGAGGTTGCAGTGTGCCAAGATCATGCCACTGCACTCCAGCTTGGTGACAGAGCAAGACTCTGTCTCAAAAAAAAAACCATGAAGGAACCAAACATCGTTCCTTACATCGACTCTTAGCCTGTCTTTGAAAAATAGAGAATTTAAAAAAATTTAATGGATTTTTGAATTGAGTAGATTTTTTATGAATGAGAGGTTTTATGGTAGGTTAAGTTGTAGTTAAACTTATTTCTTAACTTTGAGCCAGTAATGTATTATTGAGTAAATCCTAGCACCCCTACCCCGTATCCAAAATATTTTTGGTGGAGTGTACCCTTTGAAATTGCTTTAGGAATTAAGTTAATGTCACAATAGTTTGAAATTTTACTCTGAATCAAATTACTGTATGTGTCAATATCATTCAGGTGACTTAATGTACTAAATCATTTGTGACTTTGCTATTGTTATTTAAAACTGCCACTCTTCTCAGTAGATATTTTTTTGGTTTCAAAAATGTACTTATTGTTTATTAAACTTTGTTGTTTATGTTAACATGTACTGGGTTTATTATTTTTAAATGAATTCATATGTATCCTTTAAAAAGGTCTGCATTTTAATTTGTAATTTGGTAAATATCGTATATGTAATTCAAATAAACAAAGCTCTTTGAATCTTCCTGAGACCAAAAAGTTTAAAAGACCACCAATCCAGATAATGTGAGCAATTCATCAAGTTCGTGCACTGAAGTCAGATTAATGGTATTTTTATCCTTATGTCATAATGAGAGCACTGAGGTCGGCTTCTGGGATGGCTTTAAGTGTCAGTCGTGATTTTTTTGCTTTTTCTCTAATTTTTAGCATGACGTATCTATTTCACAACGTTGTTTGAATACAACTGGAATCACCACAGGAAAAGTGCTTTTAGGTTTTAGTTTAAAAAGATGTCATGTAAATATCTTTAGCCCATGTGAAATTAGAGAATGGCAGAACGATTGGTTTCATTTTTAGGACACATGATATAATTTGTTCACTATTAATAGGTTAACTACCTGGCAATAAATGTTTTTGAAATATTTGGAAATTTCCATTTCCATGCATTGATTTAACATCAAATTTTAACATTGGATTTTCAAGTCTAACAGAATGCAGACTTTAACTTTTAGTGTAAGCTCACAAGACTTACATATCTTTTAGCCTATAATTCAAGGGAAAATATTGAGTAACATTAAAATGCTGCCTCTGTTTTTGTTTGCAGTTGGGGTTGGACTTGGAGGAACTTGAGGAGATAGAAGAAGATGCTGGCCTTGGGAATGGAGGCCTGGGGAGGCTGGCAGGTAAGCTGCCCTGTCCAGGAGGAGCTCTCTTGGACCTGTTGGCTTGGTTGGTGACCACGTGGCGAGGCCAGGGTCAGGTAAATTGGCTTCAAGGTAAATTGGCTTTGAGTGGATAGGCCAGTGTGTTCTTCAGATTGAAATCTTTGCCACTGTTGGGGGCAAAAAGGGAAAATACATGTTTTTTTCACACAAGGGGCATGTCATTTTCATGAAGACCAATCTTGCCAGCGTGGAGTAAGCTGGTGCTGGGAGGGGCTCCCAGTGTGCTGACCACTTTCCAGGGCACAAGAGCCAGTGATTGGCAGACAGCCCAAAGGATGGAAAGACGATTTCTGAATGTGGCCCTGCTTGTAGCAGGCGTTTCTAGCTCTGATACTTCAGCAGATTACCCTAAAATAACAGGGCTGGGCACTGAGGGTCTTCAGCCTCCTCCATGCTCCGGCCTTTGTGACATGTGGTGGGTCACCACCGTCTTCCTGCTGGGTCCCTTCTCTGCAAATGCAGAACTGGACTTTGTACGCTCAAGGGAATCCCTCGAGACCTGCTTCCACTCAGGGTGTTCCGGGTCCTTGGGCTTTTCCAGTCACCTTGCGTGCCCCTTGCCGCCTGCCTCCATCCTTCTCCATGGCCAGGTGTGAACAGAGCCTTTGCCTTCTGCCCACAGGGCCCCGCACCCACAGACCCAGGCAGCGCTGAACCCACCATAGCTTGATGTGCTTCCCTCCTGCAGGCGAGTCCTCCCCAGAACAAGAGCCCAGATCTTCCGTCCGTGAGACTCCCTCACCCCCGCTCCCTCAGCAGAGGGCCTGACAGGCATCTGTGTGTTCTGTGTGTGTGTGTGTGTGTGTGTGTTTTGTTTTTTTAATCCTGAAGTCTGTTTTTTTGAGACAGAGTTTCACTCTTGTTGCCCAGGCTGGAGTGCAATGGCATGATCTCTGCTCACCGCAACCTCCACCTACTGGGTTCAAGTGATTCTCCTGCCTGAGCCTCCTGAGTAGTTGGGATTACAGGTGTGTGCCACCACGCCCAGCTAATTTTGTATTTTTAGTAGAGATGGGGTTTCTCCGTGTTGAGCAGGCTGGTCTTAAGCTCCTGACCTCAGGTGATCTGCGTACCCAAAGTGCTAGGATTACAAGGGTGAGCCACTGCGCCCGGCCTGTTTCATTTTGTTGTTTTTGTTTGTTTTTGAGACAAAGTCTCACTCTGTCGCCCAGGCTGGAGTGCAATGGTGTGTTCTCAGCTCACTGCAACCTCCACCCCCTGGGTTCAAGCGATTCTCCTGCCTTAGCCTCCTGAGTAGCTGGGACTACAGGCGCATGCTGCCATGCCCAGCTAATTTTTGTATTTTTAGTAGAGATGGGGTTTCACCATGTTGGCTAGGATGGTCTTGTTCTCTTGACCTCGTGATCCATTTGCCTTGGCCTCCCAGAGTGTTGGGATTACAGGTGTGAGCCACTGCACCTGGCCCTGTTTTTTCAGTCCTGAAGTTTTAATAAAGTTGCGTCTCACTCTGTCTCCCAGGCTGGAGTGCAGTGGTGCAATCTAGGCTCACTGCAGCCTCGACCTCCTGGGTTCAAGTGATCATGCCACGCCAGCCTCCCAAGTAGCTGGGTGGGACCACAGGCACACGTCACTATGCACGGCTAATTTTTTGTATTTTTTATAGAGACGGGGTCTTACTATGTTGCCCAGGCTAGTCTCAACCTTCTGGACCTCAAGCAATCCTCACACTCAGCCTCCCAAAGTGCTGGGATTACAGGTGTGAGCTACCACACCTGGCCTCTTGATCTTTATTCAAAATAATGTTTTGTTTTGTTTTTCTTTCCGTAAGTTTGATTGGAACAAGGCTGGATTTAATGACATGCGCTGTAGGGCCTCGGGGCCCCTGGTACTGCAGTGTTTGCACAGGTGGGCGTTGACTTGCACATGGCCAGCGGCCACTGCTGTGCCGGCTTCACTAAGAGCAGGGTGAGACTTGATGCATCGCTGCTGTCGAAACAGCCTGGGTTTCAGTGGAATGTGCAGGGCATCGGCGAGGCCTCAGCCTGAATTGGGATTTCTGAGAGGGGTGAAGTAGGGGTCTGTGCTCGGAGAGGTTCCAGGCCTCACCGAGTTCTCTAAGATTCTTCATCCCTCCATCCTCCTACACCCTCTGAGTAGCCCCCACGTTGATGTCTTCTTTGTGGCAAAGGCTCTGTCACACCTGGCCTCAGAGAAGGCTGGAGGGAGGCGGTGAGGGGCAGGCAAGGTGACTGTAGAAACCTGAGGACCCCAGGCTCTCATGGGGAGGGCGAGGGCTCCAGTTTTCCTGTGGGTGAAGCCTGAAGTCAGTGTGATCTCCTCTGAATCTCTGCCTTGCGCTCCGTGGGCTGCCTCCCCATGGGACCTTGGTGCCGTGCCTTCAATTCTGAGTGATCTGTGATTGATTTTTCAGCGTGTTTCCTTGACTCCATGGCCACCTTGGGCCTGGCAGCGTATGGCTATGGAATCCGCTATGAATTTGGGATTTTTAATCAGAAGATTGTCAATGGCTGGCAGGTGGGTGAGATTTGGTTTCTTCATGGTTTCCAGCTCTCGTTCATACAAGAAAATAGAGAGCAGCACTTTCAGTTTGTCTTTTTATACTTCCGGCCGCCTCTGCAGACTGCTTATACTTTCCCCTGCCTCCCCTACAGGGGCTGTTTATACCCTCGCCCCTGTCACCGCTCCCACCAGGGGACTGCAGGTCAGCCAGTGGTAACGTGGAACGGGTCAGGGCAGCTGCCCCCGCTCCAGCTTGGTTCACATGGCCTGGCAGAGGCTGGGCCCTGTGTGAGCTTTTGCCAGCTGCCTCTGCCTGGTGACAGGAAGTTGGGGCCTACAGGACACAGAAGTCTGGCTGAGCCTTATAGCAGCCCCCAGACAGGGCCAGTGGCAGCCGGGTAGTGAGGGTTGCGAGCTCCCTGGCCGCACCAAAATGCGGAGTGAAGGGTGGTGCTCTTGGGGTCAGCATTAGTGGGATATGGGCCCTGAGTAAGAAGAACAGTTAGAGGTTTTGCTCCCACCTTCTGCCTTCACTCACTGACCCCAGTGAGGGACAGTGCCCTTGGGTTAGAGGCTGGACCCTGCAAAGTACAGTGGCCTTTGGAAGGAGTGACCTCGATCTTGAAGCCTCATACAACAGCTAAGTGAGGTGGTTGAGACCATGGTGAGGAGGAGGGCATGGTCTTAGAATGCAGCCTCCTCCCAGGTGGGGCCAGGCAATAGCTCCCTTCCCATGAGCCTCAGAATGAAGGTCACCACTATTCCATTTGATTGGAGGATGGTTTATTTAATATAATTTGGGGCCTGCAAGTCACAAATAAAGCTGGTCTGGGGTTAGAATCAAAAGATTTGTAGCATCAGAGTGTACAGCCCCAATGGATGCGTGTGTGGTGGGTGCTAGAGACGTCCTTGGGGCGGGGGTGGGAAGCGGGGTTGGGCCGCACGGCAGGTGCAGTCTCCAGAGCTCGTCGGCGTCCACAGGACTCATGCATCTCACCACAGAGAAATTAACCCAAAACATAAACACGCAAGAAGCAGCTGTCCGTGACACCCACTGCGATGTGTTTAGTGGGAATGTGGACTGATATCTGTAGCTTGCTTTAAATAAACCCCAAAATCAATGGATTGGCGGCCGGAGAACAGCAGACCACTTACAGCACGTAGGTGTGGTTGGATAACGTTTCTGCATGTTTGAAAATGCTCATAATAAAATGTTGGCAAAGAAATGTAATGGCTAAAAATAAACCTAAAACGGACTCGGGTCCTTTGCCTGATTCATAGAGACGCCCTCTGCAACCAAAAAAAGAAGACACCTTTCCTCCACTGCCTCTGGACAGCTCCGTGCCAGCCCTCTGTGTGCCTGAGCACCAGGGCGGTGCAGTCCATGCGCATGTTGATGCTTTGACTCATTCTGGCCCCCGACAGTCCACACATCACGTGTGGGTTTATAAGACAGAAGCTCAGAGGCTCCCCCACGCCTGGGAAGGTATTGGTGGTGGTTTTGTTTTACCACAGAGACATTTTTCCTTCTGGTGGTCCTCATTCCTGAACTCTTGCCACGTTCTGTGAGTTTAGGATGATCAGTAAGTGAAGCTCACCCCCTCCCTCTCAACTCCTTTTCCTGGGGACTGATCAGATGGGGTGGGTTTTTAGTTGGCTTTAGTTGTGGCAAAAATAAATACAGACAGGGTCGGCCAGCAGTGTGTGACCTACTTGACGCCCTGGCTGACGGGGGAGTGGAGGCCCTGGAAGGGAGGCTCTGGCTGCCTTTGTATGTGGGAAGCTGCTGCTTCTGCAGACAACTCGTGGAGCGACTCTGCAGGAGATGGCCAGGCCCTGGTGTTGGGGAATGTCACAGCGGACAAGGAGACACAACCAGAAAGGTCTTTCTGGGAGTACCGTGGAGAGGTGCCTGCTGTGGGGGAGGTGCCTGCTGTAGCCATCGTGCCTCCCGAAGAGCACAGCCCAGACAGTGTCGCTTGTGACTCTTTACCTCTGGTAGGAACCCTTAAGAGGAAACCCCCTCAGTGTAGCATGCTAGGGCTGCTTGTTCATTCTGAAGAGAAGAGACTTGATCTCATTTCCGCACAAGGGTGGCTCGAGTCTGCAGTGCCGCTTTTAGAGTTTTGTGCGTCTAGTGTCCCGAGTGTCACTGGGTGCAGTTTTTGGGAATAAGCTGCTTTGGAAGCCCTCCCAGAACAGCTCATCTTCCTGGGTGCATCCAGGGCACCCTTCCCCTGCCGACTGACAGCTTGGCTCCTGCACCTGTGGGTTTGCAGTGTCACTTTCTTTCTTTTTTAAATTTAATAATTTTTTTTGGAGATAGGGTCCCGCCCTGTCGCCCAGGCTGGAGTGCAATTGTACAGTCACAGCTCACTGCAGCTTTGATCTCGTGGACTCAAGCGATGCTCCTGCCTTGGCTTCCCAGAGTGCTGGGACTGTAGGCGTGAGCCTCTGCTCGCCAGTGTGTCCCTGTCAAAGCAGCATCTTCTAGTGATTCTTCTATAGCAGCTTTATTGAGATAGAAAGTCGATTTTAGTGTATTAAGAGTGGGGTAACCATCACCACTGACTATCTCAAGAATGTTTTCATCACCCCAGAAAGAAGCCCTGCACCAATTTGCAGTCATACCCAGCCCCTTAGCCTCTCCTCCGCTTTCTGTCTGTGTGCAGGTGCCCATTCTGAACATTTCCTGTAAATAGCCTCATGCGATGCGTGATATTTTTGTCTGGCCCCTTTCACCGACTGTAGGCTTTCAAGCTTCATCCGGGTTGGAGCATATGTGAGTCAGTGATTCTTAGTGTCTTTTTATTTGGGTGCATGTTTCTGAATTTCGAGTTTGGTGCTTCAGCATTCACAGTGTTCATTTTACCCACACGGGTTTGACCACAAGTGGGAATCCTGACGTGATAAATGGCCGTAGGTAAGTTTCAGCGCCAGGCACTGTGTGATCTCGACCGCATGGTCGGCTGGAGCCAAGTACAGGGTGGTGGCCCAGGATGTCTGCCCTGAGGGTGCCCTCACTGCTGGCCCCTTTCCAGGTAGAGGAGGCCGATGACTGGCTGCGCTACGGCAACCCCTGGGAGAAAGCGCGGCCTGAGTATATGCTTCCTGTGCACTTCTACGGGCGTGTGGAGCACACCCCTGATGGCGTGAAGTGGCTGGACACACAGGTACCTGGGCCCAAATGCCCGCGGGCAAGGCTGGGGCTGGGCGAGGGGGCTGCTGCGGATCATTCATAGTCCCCTCAACTTCTTTGGGGTGTCGGGGGCTTGCTGCCTCCCTGGAAGACTTAAGGTAAAAGCCGGGGGAGGTTTCTTCTCCTGATCTCCCCAGTCTCTTACACTTTGATGAGAACTTCCCAAACAGTGGAAATGCTGAGCATAGCAGTGAGACTCTGCAGGGGAAGCCCGGCTGGGCAGGAGCTGTGTGCTGGGGCTGAGAATGCAGCTGGGCGTGTCCACTCACTGTCAGATGCTCATGAGAACCCCGCTGCAGGCAGGAGAGTGTTCTGACGGGATGGGGGTACGAGTCCCTGGGGTGGGCGAGAACAGCTCCCGCTGTGTCTGTGGAGCACGCAACAGGCTCGCTTGGGCCCTAGTGCCATACATGGCCCACAGCTCTCAAAGCATCAGTGTCAGAGCCTCTGGAGAGTGTTCGAGGCCTGGGCAGCATCCCAGGGCGGAGCCAGGCCCTCCTGCCCAGCAGAACTGGGGCAAGAGCTTAGGGTGCTCGACAGCAAGCGGTGCCAGGCACGCAGAGGCCACTTGAGGGAACACCTGGCACTCAAGGCAGCTGGGAGCTGGGGTGACTAGGGCAGGGCGGGGGCTGGCAGGAGAGGCCACAGGAGAACATGGGGGAATCGGAGAGACTTGGCCACCTGTGACAGAGGCCAAGGGGTGATAACAGGAGAGCCTGGAGGCTTGGGGGTCACTGGTGCGCAGAGGGAGTTGTCCTGACTTTGTAGGACACAATTTTAAATCAAATACGTGGGCTTAGAGTGGCTGGGGCCATGCCATGGAGGCTGAAAATGCCATGAAAAGTTGTATTTAACTTTCAGAAGCAGGGGAGAGGATGGGCGCTGTAGATGTGTTGGTGGATGAGTGTGTCAGTGTGAGTGAGGGCGCTGGAGACCTGGGACATTCCAGGCAGGCTGGAAGATGGGCCTAGTCCTGAGGGCTGGCCAGGATGGAAGGAGTTGGGATGCCTTGCCGGGGGACTTGTCTCTCTCTTGGTTGTCACCTGTGGAGTAGGGGGTGAGGACTGACAGGAGAGAGGAAGGGGAAAGGGATACTGCGGTTTTAGTCTTGGTGGCCTCGGCACACAGCCTGTGTGGCTGTTGGAACTGACTGGCAGTGCCACAGGCACGTGTGTATCAGGGTGAACCCAAGCATCCCCCGAGTGCACCTGCCGGGGAACTGGGACTGCAGGCGAGCCTCAGCTTTGTGAGCTTCCTCCTGTGCTCGATGGGAGCAGAGCTGATGCCTCTGGACGCACGGGAACTTGGGGGCTTGTCGAGGAGAGAGGGAGCCAGGCTGGGGCAGAGAGAGCATGGCTGGGCTTGTGCTGGGTGCTGGGAACATTGAGGGTAGCAGGCAAGGCAGCCACAGGGCCGCAGGAATAGCCTTCCCGTAGGCAGAGGTAGAGAGAGGTCATCTGCGGGGTGAGCGGCTGCCTGCTGGAGTTGCTAGAACAGAGTCAAGTAAGGAGGGGGAGGCGTGGAGGCCAGAGGGCGAGGAGGGAGCTGGGGGTGGTGCTGCAGCATCTCAGGGAGTTGGGATGGAGATGATTCTTTAGTCGAAGTTGATTGCCGAGGAAGGTAAAGTGAGAAGACAGATCTGGTCTGGGGAGGGTAGTGGGTGGGTGGTCCTCTCAGTATGGCAATATGGGCACCACAGGGGCGGGCGCAGGCGGGGACTGTGGTGGCGAGAATGGGCCTGGTGGATGTGTTTGGGCAGAAGGGGGAGACCATAGGGGGCCAGCAGGAGGCCAGGTGCTCAAGAGGAGGCTGGGGGTAGGGAGAGGTGCAGGGGCTGGCAGGGGTCCTTGCCAATCCATCCTGAGCAACCCCTTTCGTGGCCAGGTGGTGCTGGCCATGCCCTACGACACGCCGGTGCCTGGCTACAAGAACAACACCGTCAATACCATGAGGCTGTGGTCCGCCAAGGCTCCCAATGACTTCAAGCTGCAGGACTGTACGTTCCGTGGTTCTCTGCACCCCTGTGTCCATGTGGGT
Organism: Ateles fusciceps; assembly: GCA_036589455.1. NCBI lineage: Eukaryota > Metazoa > Chordata > Mammalia > Primates > Atelidae > Ateles > Ateles fusciceps. The sequence goes on from JAZHEH010001092.1 coordinate 613,293, forward strand.
GGCTGGTCCCAGCCGCCCTTGCCCACAGCCTTTACCGCGCCCAGCAGCTTACTGTCCTGGAGGCTGCGTGGCCCTCCCCCTAGGACCCAGGTCCTGGTGAAGAGCGAGGCTGGTACAGCTTCCCTGTGTGGGGGGGGACTGCCTGAGAATGGCCCACAGGCAGAGCCATGGAGACATCTGGGACCTGGGGACCCGGGTGAGCTTGTGCAGATCACGTGCCCCTGGGGAGGAGCGCGGGCGCTGGAGTTGTGTGCATGTGTAGGGGGAGCTGCGGCAGGGGGTCAGGTGTCCCTCCAGGGCCGGGGGTGAGGTGGAGCGGTGCAGCGGCTCGGGGGAGTCCCGTGCTCGAGCGCCTTTCTTGGCCTTTGCAAGTAGGCCCCCGAGCAGTTGCGTTGCTCACGCCGGGAGGCACGTGTGTGCTTACCCCGCTCTGTCTCTTCTTAGTCAACGTGGGAGACTACATCGAGGCAGTCTTGGACCGGAACTTGGCTGAGAACATCTCCAGGGTCCTGTATCCAAACGATAATGTGAGTAGCCGGCCTGGGTACTCTCATTCAGGCTGCGCCGCTTTCTGGCATAGTGAGGTGGGCTGGCAGGCGGGCTCCCCCAGTGGGGCCTGCTGTTGGCCTCAGCAAGCAGCCACCTGGTGGCCCTCCTGCCTCGGGTGCACGCACAACGCCCTTGGGTAGGAGTGGGGTGCACTGTCCTTGATAAAGCCCAGCGGGGTCGTTGTGCGCCTCTTGGCAGCTCTGTGGTCCTCTCTCTGAGGACGCTGTCTGCCACCTCCTCCTCTTATCCACTCCCCTTGTAAACACACAGCTGCTCCCTGGGGCTGGCTGGAGCCCATTAGCCCTCTAGCCTGTGTGCCGTTCTCGCCTCGGTGCCACTTCCCCAAGTAGGTGATCCGTGTGTCCAGGGACGGTAGCGTCTGCTTGGCATGATGGCTGGGACGTTCAGAAGGTCCTTGGCACGTGCCCTTCCCCTGCTACGTGATGGTGTTGTAGCCACGTTCCCCACTGCCACCTGCATTTAGTGCCCAGTGGCCTTCTTTTTATTGTTGCCTGACAAGTCCTTAGAGTTGCCTTAGTGGGCAGAGCATGTTTAAAAGTTAGCTTGTAACCCGTGCACACAGGAGCCAATGCACTCCCCTGGCCCCGTGAGACTGTGGGCAGCCCCAAGCCCCAGGTGCAGAACGCCCAGAAGTCCTGTGCTTGGACAGTGTAGTTCCTGAGCAGGGCTGGCACTGTACTTCTCCTAACGGATGGACACTGTGTCTTGGGGTGTGTCCCACAGGTGGGGTAATCTTTTGCAGCAACCTGAGGGCATGCAGGCAGGCCCTGATGTCAGGTGGCCAGGCTGCGCTCCTCAGTCTTCTGCCTGTGCCCTTGAGCCAGGTCGCTGACCTGGACTTCCTGGGGGAGGAGAATGGTCCCGGGACTGGGTCATGGGGCATGCGCCCCCAGCCTGCACCCCCCCCAGCTTGCCTTGTCATGTGCAGTTCTTTGAGGGGAAGGAGCTGCGGCTGAAGCAGGAGTACTTCGTGGTGGCCGCCACACTCCAGGACATCATCCGCCGCTTCAAGTCGTCCAAATTCGGCTGCCGGGGACCCTGTGAGAACCTGTTCGAGACGTTCCCAGACAAGGTGCATGGTGGCCCCTGGAGGGATCCCAGTGTACTCAGGCTCTTGGGGTTGCTTCCTCGTGTCCCAGAAGGGATGGCACATGGTCCTCGTCTTAGGGTCTTGCCATCCTGGACCAGGATCCCACTCAGGTCCTTTCTCCTGTAACAAGGGCCACTGGCTTTGATAGGAGTCAAGTCAGCAAGGGACATGGTGAAAAAGGCTCCTGTGCAAGGTCAGATGTACTTGGCAGGCTAAGTGCAGTTATTTCAGACAAAGCCCCCATAACCCCAGTGAGAGAGCCCCCCGTGGCCTGCCTGCAATACAGCAATACATGCCTCCTGGCCTCTGGCTGCAGCACCACCTGCGGGAGAGCATGCTGCCGTAGGGCACTCAGCAGCAGGTGCATCGGGCGCAGCGCACACCAGGCCATTCTCCTTGCTCCCTCCTCAGAATCCCTCCCTGTTCTCCAGGCTCCTCTGGGGTGGAGTGGGCTGGGCGGGCTCCTTCACACCGGGGGCTGTATACACCAGCAGCCGCGGGTGCCCATGCGGGATGAGGTGACTGAATGGCACGCCTTATGTGACCCACAGGTGGCCATCCAGCTCAACGACACTCATCCGGCCCTCTCCATCCCCGAGCTCGTGCGGATCCTGGTGGACGTGGAGAAGGTGGACTGGGACAAGGTAAGCGTGGAGAAGAAGGGCGGCACCTCCCCCAGAGCCTGGAGCCTGTGCAGACCGTGGCTACGAGGGCAGAGCTGGGGGCCCTCTCCCCCCTGGCTTTGGGAGAGCTGTGTGGTCATCATGTCTGGGAGAGACGCAGCTGTGGGAAGGGTCTGGTTCCAGGAGATGGAGGTTCTGTGGGGCCAGGGTGCGGGGGACAGAGGGTAAGGATAGGGCTTCTTAGGGCTTCCCGTTGGTGTGTTCTCACCTTGCTTTGGTGACAGCTTCCCGAAGCATTAAGTGTTTAGAGCTCTGCGCTCCCCGTATTCATGTGCCTCTTCTCGTGACTCAGCATATTTTGGACTTAGATACTTTTGTGTGGTGGGATTTTTCTTAATCTATTACGAAATCAACATGTAGAACCATAAAACAGGCCAGTGTGGCAACTCACACCCATCATCCTAGAGCTTCGGAAAGCCGAGGCAGGAGGGTCACTTGAGGCCAGAAGTTAGAAACCAGCCTGGGCAATACAGCAAGACCCCCACCTCTAAAAAACCTAGCCAAGTGTGGTGGCACACACCCAGAAAAACAAAAACAGAAACGTAAAACGATTTTTTTACTCCGTTTTGTGGAAAGCCAAGCCCCTCTCTGGTCTTGGGGTGTGTGCACTCCAGGTGTGGCTGCACCTGTTGCAGGTCCCCCAGTCCTGGCCAGCACGGGGCAGGTCGATATAGTAACCAGTGCCCTCCACACTGTGGGTGTCAGGCCACAGTGGAAATAAATAGAAAACCACTCAGTGGTCTGTCTGTTTAACAGTGATGGGAGAGTGGGAAAGTGACCCCAGGTAGCAGGCAGCGTGTCTTATTTGTGCGTGGGTTACACGCTGGACCATGATGTCACACTTTGATGGGTCGTGCCAGCAGAGTGAGGGCTCTGGGCTGTGTGCCAGGCTTTCAGAGGGCTCCAGATCCACCCTGGAGAGCAGAGGGGATGGTGGCCCTTCCTGGAGGATGCGGCATCTGCCTGGGATCCTGGATGCTCACCCTGCCCAGGCACCTGGCCAGAGAGCTGCTTGTTTCTAAACAAACACGCGGGAACATTCACACATCGTCTAGGCTTGGGAAATCACAAAGAAGACCTGTGCGTACACCAACCACACAGTGCTGCCTGAGGCCTTGGAGCGCTGGCCTGTGTCCATGTTTGAGAAGCTGCTGCCGCGGCACCTGGAGATCATCTACGCCATCAACCAGCGGCACCTGGACGTGAGTGTGGGCCCAGCGTGCCGTGTGGGGGTGTGGGGTGGCGGCTTCACCTACGCCAGCGGCCCCCCACCTGGCCTGGGAGAGGAGGTGCTTTACTCTAGCGAGGCAGCCTCCGTTCAACAGATGATGCTTGGCCTGGGGGGCTGTCCCTTGCAAAGCTGTTGGCTGATACTCATGCCTGGTCAACAGCCATCCCAGATTCCTCCTTGTAAATCGAATGGCATGTCCTCTTCCTCAGACTCATTTTCCTTAGACACAGCAGCCCTGTGGGTTTGTGGGCCAGGTGGGACCCTTTCCTGGGCTGGGGAGTGGGACGAGAGCCTCCTCCTTCAGCCGGGCCCCTTTCGAGATGCATCCGAGGTGCCAGCTAGGGCTGGGAGCGCTTGAGTAAGGTCTGGCTCTAGCAGCCCCTGGACTTCCCTGGAGGCAGCAGAGCTTCTCACGGGTCTGTCCCCTGGTCATGGGGAGTGCTGGCTCTCCATGAGGCCTCCTGTACCCACCCCTGGCGCTCTGTATCTTCTCATGGACTGTCCCCTGGTCATGGGGAGTGCTGGCTCTCCATGAGGCCTCCTGTGCCCACCCCTGGCGCTCTTGTATCTTGACATCAGCACGTGGCCGCACTGTTTCCCCCGGGGATGTGGACCGCCTGCGCAGGATGTCTGTGATAGAGGAGGGGGACTGCAAGCGGATCAACATGGCCCACCTGTGTGTGATTGGGTCCCAGCGCTGTCAACGGTGTGGCGAGGATCCACTCGGAGATCGTGAAACAGTCGGTGTGAGTGAAGTGCTGGCCCAAGCAGGGCCAGCTCTGTCTGACACCCAGGCCTGCGCCTGGGACCATCCACCACACACACGGACCCAGCTGTGTGGCACACACCCCATGCCACTAGGCCCCTGCCTCCATGAGACTGACAGAGCTGCCCAGAACACCCTGTGAGGGTCACGCCTTGTTGTGCGTTTACTGGCCAGCACACGGGGGCCTCTGGCAGACTCTGGCTCTGTGGGCAGTGGGGGAGACGGCTTTGTCCCCTGCTGCTCTCCTGTACCCCTGCCTTGTTGGGGGCCCAGGCGGAAGCTCTGCCACAGTGGCGGGGCTTGGACAGGGCTTGAAGGTGGGGGTTCTTAGGTCAGATCTCGTTCTTGCTCCTCTCAGGTGGGGTGTGATCTAGGAATTGCTCCCACTCTTTTCCTGGCGTGTACTGAGAGCCTACTGTGAGCGCTGTGGGGGCAGCACCCAGGGTGGGGCTTCTGTGCCTGGGGCCAGACAGCATGGTGGAGGGCTGGGGTTGGCTTCTATGCCTGGGGCTGGGCTGCAGGCTCTGTGCTTGGCGCCCACGGCAAGCTTCTCTGTCCAACCCCTCCCCAGTAGCAGATGAGGAAGCCGGATGCAGGTTCTCAAGCCCTAAAATCCCGCGGTCTTGGCAGTCATGACCTGGACACCTGTTTCCGCATGGACTGCTCTGGGAGAAGTCCAGGCTCTGACACCCACAAGGTTGTAGCTGGGCAAACCACACAGCTGGCCACAGAGTCCCTGGGGTGCGGCTCTGCCTTCGCGTGGCTCTGAGTCTGCAGCCGCTGTGGTCGCTGTTCTCAGAAAACAGAACAGAAACACTGAGCTTGAGGACTCCCGGGGACCTCTTGCTCATCTGGTTCAAAGCACAGCATTTGTGACAGTCACCTGTTTTCTGTGTTTGCAGCTTTAAGGATTTTTATGAACTGGAGCCAGAGAAGTTCCAGAATAAGACCAACGGCATCACGCCCCGCCGGTGGCTGCTGCTGTGCAACCCGGGGCTGGCCGACACCATCGTGGAGGTGAGCGCCAGGCCCCGCCCGTGCCCATGGGGGACGCCAGGGCTGAGACCCGCAGGCTGTGTTATCAGCCCCTGCTGAGCAGTTGCTGAGTGGGCAGGAGTCTGTCCCTCAAGTGTCGACCTGCAGGCTTCTGGTCATGAGGGCCGAAACCCTGAACATGGGCACTGGGCCAGTCAGTCAGCCAGTGGGGCCCAGCGGGTCCTGTGTAAGAGTTCAGAAGCTGGCTTTAGGGAGGGCTGGGGTGTGGCTGAGCACAGCCACGGGGCCACTGCAAAAGAGGCAAGAGGCGGCTGACTGCCAGGAGAGTCCGCCAGGCTGAGCACCTATCTCCTGTCTGTATGCCGGCTCCTATGTGGGCTCCTGGGGGAACCAGTGCTGAGGTGCCAGGCCCTGCGCTGCAGGCAAGGACCAGCAGCTGGGAGGGTGGGACCGCCGGGGCCTGCCTGGAGACGCTGCCCACCTGGGGCTATGGTCAGGGAGGCTGCCCAGGAAAGCTGAGGTCTGAGGAGGGAACAAAGAGGGAGGGAGCAGCACCCTGGGGCAGACTGTTGCAATGCCTGTGTTGGGAGGATAGGCCCCTGGGACCTGGAAGGCAGCGTGGCTTCCGTGCAGTCTAAGGTGGCCCTGGACACCGTGAGTGTGGACAGGTGGCTGAGTGTTGGCAGCCAGCACCAGGAAGCCCCCGGGGATGGCCCTGGGTGAGGTGCTGGGTTTGAGGGGGCCGCCTGCTGCAGTGTGGAGGCAGGGGGAGGTGCCGGCGGAGGGCAGCGGGAGGATGGCTTCGGGTTTTGGTGGTGGGGGGTTGTTCACCGTCAGAGAACCCTGGGATCAGTGGCTAAGGGAGGGCACGTGTGTTTGTTGTGGACCTTTCAACTGCTGGGACTGGGCTACCTGGTGAAGCCCTCTCGGAAGAGGTGGGAGAGGCTGCTGCAGTGACCCTGCGGCCTGAGAGGTGGAATTCCTGGGCCAGCAGATTCCAGGGAAAGCAGAGGTGTGGGCGACAACAGGAGTAGGGCAGGTGGCTAGGGGGCCCAGCTTCAGGAGGTCGAGGCCCACAGTGAGTGGAACCTTTATGTTCTCCAGAAAATTGGGGGAGGAGTTCCTGACTGACCTGAGCCAGCTGAAGAAGCTGCTGCCACTGGTCAATGACGAGGCATTCATCAGGGACGTGGCCAAGGTCAAACAGGTAGGCACGGCCCCAGCCCCAGCCCTCCCGCAGCCAAGCAGGTAGGCCCGGGCCCAGCCCTCTCACAACCAGGCACGTAGGCCCAGGCCCAGCCCCAGCCCTCCCGCAACCAGGCAGGTAGGCCCCGGCCCCAGCCCTCCTACAGCCAAGCAGGTAGGCCCCAGCCCCAGCCCCAGCTCTCCTGCAGCCGGGCAGGTAGGCCCCGGCCCCAACCCTACTACAGGCCCAGCACAGGTCCTGGGGTACCCACTGGGGCTTTAGTGGGGACTCAGAACAGGACTAAGGGTGAGGCCATCAGTGTCCTCTGAGGTGTCTCCACCCCACTCAGGCTTCCAGATGGAGGCCCCGAGGAGGACAGATCATGTGGCAGACAGGCGAGTGCAGACCCCAGGCCAGCCCTGCCCGTGCCTCGACCCTCTGCCACCGGTAGTTCTGTAGGGAAGCCTCTAGAAGCCGATTCCAGTGTGGTGCCCTCTTGCCCCTGGAGAGCTGTGCAGGTGCACGAGCTGTCTGCACCGGCAGCGGCCCCTCGGCTGGACCAGGGCCAGTCATGGCAGCCTTCAAACCTCAGGGGGCTGGAGGCCCGTCCCCACAGCCTGTTGAGCTTGCCTCCTAGAGGCCAGAACTAGTTCTCCTTGTAGTCCTTGCAGCCACTCCCGCTCCCGCGCTGCTCCCCGGCCTGCACGCCTGGCTCCGCAGTGTCCTCTGCCTGGCTCCAGGCATGCTCCTGGGCCATCTCCTCACTTCTCCCCCAGTCCTGGTGCAGACCCACCTTCAGCACCACCCCCTCCCCTTTTCCCATGAGAAGACCCCTGATGCCGTCTGTGCCCCCTCGGCTCCGGCCTGTGCACCCCTGCCCCTTCCCCCACAGCACTGTTGACAGAGCACTCCAAGCAGGAAGCCACAGGGTCAGTGGGTGGAGTCCCGGTGAAGTCTCCAGCTGCCCTTCCCCCTCTCTCCCAGGAGAACAAGCTAAAGTTCTCAGCCTTCCTGGAGAAGGAGTGCAAGGTGAAGATCAACCCCTCCTCCATGTTTGATGTGCACGTGAAGAGGATCCATGAATACAAGCGGCAGCTGCTCAACTGCCTGCACGTGGTCACCCTGTATAACCGTGAGTGCCCGGCAGCGCCTGCGCGACCTCGTCCCGGGGCCCAAGGCTTGCCCTTGCCTGCCAGCTGTGCACAGACCCTGGGCCTTTCTCATGGTGGGGGGACTGTGTGTGTGTAGGTGTGTGCATGTTGCCCGTTTATTTTAAGCCAAAGCCACATTTTTCTGTGTGCTCCACGCCAGTCCTCACATAAACAGGTGAACAGTTAAAACACCCAAAAGGCCCAGGCTGGAGTGCAATGGTGCCATCGTGGCTCACTGCAGCCCCCACCACCGAGGGCCCAGGAAATCCTCCCACCTCCGTCTCCCAAGCAGCTGGGACAGCAGGCGCACGCCACCATGCCCTTGTATTTTTTGTAGAGACAGGATTTCACCATGTTGCCAAGGCTGGTCTCAAACTCCTGACCTCAAGTGATCCACTCACTTCTGCCTCCCAAAGGGTTGAGGTTACAGGCATGAGCCACTACACCGGGCCTTCAGTTTTTATTTTAAATTATCTCTATGAGACTAATCTTATTTGGAAAGATTATGCTTATTAGGGGCATTTAAAGTACACTTATAAAAATTAAGATAGTATGTGTTAAATTATATATGTATATTCTATTGTCTAAAGGCATTTAATTATGAGAGCAAACATGAATCAGAGACACCCAAAGGTCAATATGAACATTTGCTAGGTTTAATTGATAATAAAACCTTAAGGAAGAACTAGGTTTCTAAAATTTTGTTATTTAATAAAGTAGATATTTTAAAAACCAAAGAAAACATTCTTTCCGATACAAAGCTCCTCCAGGGAACAGATCTGTTCTCAATGAGTAAGCCTCAGTCAGGTAGAGGATCTAGGTGTGTCTGAAACACACCTGGTAGGACAGAGGCTGGCGGCCACCCCCCGCTGAGGACCCCTTCCCGGCTCCGAGGCGGTGTGTGGGAATCTTGCGCCGTCTTTCTTTGCCTGTTTTTCTCCTGCAGTTGTCACGCTCCGAGTTTCGCTAGTGGTGACCCTGAGTCCTCCACTTGCACAACGCTTGGTCGCGTTTACGAGCGGCAGTGAGCGTCACTGGTCACCCTCTCCCTTCCTCCTGCTCCGGCGCCCCACAGTCAGTTGTTGCATTGTTTCTTAATGTTGGCCTTCGGGCTTTCCAGAAGCTCTGCTTCTGCTCGGTTGGTTGATTCGCTTTGAACGACGCGCTGTCATCTGCCGTTCACAGAGGGCAGCCAACAGACTGGTGCTCATGCCTGCTGGTCTTCCCCCCTTGCCTCATGTCTGTGTGTGTGCACGCAGACGTGTGTGTGCGTGCAGGTACGTGTGGACATGCAGCTCCTTCCCCCACTGTCAGCGCTCACAGCATCAATACTGTTTCCTTCCTCCCGTCCCCGACTCTGTCACAAGCCTGAGTCCGGCGAGGTCTGAGTCTCAGTCTCATGAGGCACTCACTGTCATTGCCATGTCTTGGTGCTGGCTGTTACGGGGCATTTCCCCCGATACTCAGGGTGCTTGTTGAATGTGTTGCTGGACTTCAGGGACGTTTTCTTGGAGTACGTTTCAAATGTGTATTTGGTTCTGTTTGGTGCTCTGCTTCTGAGCTGCAGTGTGGCGTGAGGCGGCTTTCTCTGGCCTGCCTCCTTGGTGCCTACTTCTCTCGGGACCTGGTTTGTCCCTGTCCTGTTGAGTGGCGCTGCTCTCTGGAGCTGCGCCCGGCTGCACTTCCCTCCCATGCCCGCTGCTCCTCTCCTCTGCTCTCTGTCCGCCTCCCTGAGGACTTGTACTGGGCTCTGTCTTTCCAAGTTGGTGGTCGCCAAGGGTGTGTGATTCCCAAAGGGGTTCACTCCCCTCCTGTGGCCTGTGACGGGGGTGGGTGCAGACTTCCATTGCTATGTTGGGGTGAGCTGGATTGCTTTGGACCCTTCGGAGTAGGCTTCTGAGCCCTCCAGGGCAGCTCCTGTGCTGGGCCAAGGCCGTGCTTCCCCAGCCCATGGCACTTCCCCGTGGCTGCGTCTCCGCTGTCTCTCCAGGTCTCACCTGAGCGGGGAGGCTCCCCCTGGATGCCAGGACCTGTCTTGCAAGGGTGTCCTTGTGGGAGAGGTGCTCGCCTGAGCTGGTGGCCCCCAGGACCAGAGCCCTGCCCAGAGTGCTCCTCTCCAGAGGTCAGGATTCCCAAAACCCCGTCCCCTGCCCGCCGTGACCTAAAGTTTGCGTGTTTTCCTTCTTTCCTAGTTGTGGTGAAATCATCACTTGTGTTTCATTTTTCACGTTCTCTGCTGATTTCCAGAAGTGACAAGATCCAGCACTAGGGGGCAGCCACGTTCCTCCTGGAGCCTGGAGCCAGGTGGTACACGTCGGCTCCACTCCTTGCTGCCCTGCCTGGGCTGGGCTTGCTGGTTAATGCCTGTCCAGGGCAGCCGCTCATCCCCTTTTTGTAGGAACCTCCCCTGAAATCTGCAAACCCGTGACCTGGTGAGGACAGTCTGTTTGCTGGGCTGGCAGTGAGCTGGCCGTCACGGCTTGACCCTCCATCCACTTCTGTGAAGAATTCAGGGGCCCTCACCTCATGTCCCAGCAAGGCAGAAGGGAGACACGAGGTCTCACCCTGCAGGCTGATAGCACCACAGCCACAAGGCTGAGGTTGCCACTTTTTCTTTCTGTACCATCAAAACAATGTGTTTAAAACACTATTTAGACCGGGCGTGGTGGCTCACGCCTGTAATCCAAGCACTTTGGAGGCGAAGGTGGGCGGATCACCTGAGGTCGGGAGTTCAAGACCAGCCTGACCAACATGGTGAAACCCCGTCTAAAAAATAAATAAATAAATCACTATTTAAGGCCAGTGTGGCGGTTCACCCCGTAATCCGGATGATTTCGGAGGCTGACACCTGACGACTGTTTGAGGCCAGGAGTTTGAGACCAGTCTGGGCAAGAAAGCGAGACCCCATCTGTACTAAAAGTGAAAAAAAATAGCTGCGTGTGGTAACCTGTGGTGCCTGTAGTCCGTCTGCTTGGGAGGCTGAGGCGGGAGGATCACTTGGACCCAGGAGTTTGTGGCTGCTGTGAACCCTGATTACACCACTGCAGCAGCCTGAGTGGCAGAGCTAGACCTTGACTCTTACAACAACAAAAAACGTGGTTTAAGACACGAGAGTGGTAGGGCCCGGGGTGCGGTAGCTCACGCCTATAATCCCTGCACTCTGGAAGGCCGAAGCAGGATTGCTGGAGCCTAGGAGTTTGAAACCAGCCTGGGCAATATAGGGAGACCCTCATCTCTACAAAAAAATTAAAAACTTAGGCCAGGTGCGATGACTCACGCCGTAATCCCAGCACTTTGGGAGGCCAAGGCATGTGGATCACGAGGTCAAGAGATTGAGACCATCCTGGCCAACACGGCGAAACCCCGTCTCTACTAAAAATACAAAAATTAGCCAGGCATGGTGCTGTGTGCCTATAGTCCCAGATACTTGGGAGGCACAAGAATCGCTTGAACCTGGGAGGCAGAGGTTGCAATGAGACAAGATCATGCCACTGTACTCCAGCCTGGTCACAGAGCTAGACTCTGTCTCAAAAAAAAAAAAAAATTAGTTGGGCACAGTGGCACGTGCCTGGGATCCCAGCTAATCAGGAGGCTGAGGTGGGTGGATTGCTTGGGCCTGGAAGGTAGAGGCCGCAGTGAGCTGTGATCATATCACCGCGCTCCAGCCTGGGCAACAGAGGGAGCCACTGTCTCAAAAAACAAAAGCAATAAAACCCACAAGTGTGCCCTTCACGTGCAGGGGCCTGGTGACCAGACCCAAAGAGGCTCCTGTGTTGGGCTTTTCTGGAAACTGAGGTGCAGCTTTTCCTCTGAGCCCCAGGAAGAGCATCTTTGCTCGGGTCAGCTGCCTGGTTCGTTAGCGGTCCTGGCTGGCCTTCCTCACCAGCCGGGAACCTAAGAGCAGACCTCAAGGTGGCCTCATTCCCCTGTAAGTGGCAGGTTCGCAGTGGGTAGGCAGGTGGATGGTCAGTGGCCCTGCACTGCTGCTGCCCATGTCACTGGGCCTGGAAGCATACTCATGGCGGAGCCTGTCTGTCCTGCCTCGGTGTCGGCCTCTGAGGCTGCTGGGCCCCGGCAGGGGCGTGTCCAGCTCCCAGTGCCCTGTGTGAATCTCTTCTGTGTGTCCTGCAGGAATCAAGAGAGATCCGGCCAAGGCATTTGTACCCAGGACTGTTATGATTGGGGGCAAGGTGAGTGACTTCCTCTGCAGTCCTCTCTGGTGTTTGGTTTGGGGACAGTGGGTGGGCAGCCCACACACTCTTCATGGTGCCACCATGTCCCCACTCAGGAGCCGGCTGCCCAGCAGTCACCGGCCCCTCTGGTGTGCCTGTGGGGGTGGGGACCCTATAGAGAGTCAGAATGGAATGGAAGCTTGCCTGCCCAGCTCATCGGAGGGATCCCCCGGCTTAGAGGGCCAGTCCCCAGTGGGCTTGCTGGTGCCCACCTCAGAGGGTCCTTTCTTGTGTGCCCATAGGATTGCATGGTGCCCAGTGGGCACAGGGCGGCTGTGGCTGCTTCACCACCTGCACATGCCCTGAGCATTGCCTGGTTTCAGTTCACTTTATTTACTGTGACACATACTTTCAGAGTCCGAGATGTGCTGTCATCGAGTCCCAGGTCACGCTGTCATACTCAGCCCTCTGTGGCTGGTGTCCCCACCTCTTGCCATGTTCCCCTAGTAGCTTCGTCCTTATCTGGGACTGTGGGCTGCTGTGGGGTGCAGTGTCCTTAGGATGGCCCTGCTGGAGCAGTGGCCCTGTGAGTCCAGGACTGTGTGAGGCGCCCAGCCCTCCATGGCAAGGCCGGGGTCTGGGGGTGCTGGTGCCTGTGTGCAGCCTGAAGGCCACGCTCTCCCCTGCCTTCAGTGAGTGGGAAGCTGCTCAGAGGGGGTAGGCACTCCTCCAGGCTCCGCCCCCTCCTGACACACCCCATTTGGTCTCTGCCCAGTCCTGCCACCTGCTGTTTTTGAAGCAAATTTTGGAATTGTGTCATTTTATTTGTTAGTATTTTAGTATGTGAAGTCCATAGACATATGGACTTTGAAAAAGTTTTAAATGTTATCATGAAAATTTTAGGCCGGCCATGGTGTCTCACGCCTGTAATCTCAGCACTTTGGGAGATGAGGAGGGTGGATCGCTTGAGCCCAGGAGTTCGAGACCAGCCTGGGCAATGTGACAAAACCCCACCTCTACACATAAAAATCAGCCGGGCATGGTGGCACATGTCTGTAGTCCCAGTTACCCGGGAGGCTGAGGTAGGAGGATCGATTGAGCCGGGGGAGGTTGAGGCTGCCGTGAACTGTGATTGCACTACTGCACTCCAGCCTGGGTGACAGAGGCATAGAGAAAAGCAGGAAGAACTGTAGCGAAACCATAAACCTATCCCCCCAGACTAGCTGGAGCATTTCACAGCAAACCGCAGACACTGATTCTTCACTCACACGTGTCAGCATTCCTCTTCATAAAATGATGTTTTCCACCAGAACCACAGTGGAGGTAGACTCTGAAACATCACCGCACGGTGCCACCATCCGTCACACCTAAAGCCCTGGACAGGAGTGCCCCGCGTCATGAAATGTCCACTCAGACACTTCATGGGTCCCCAAGCCCAGCCGTCTTTGTAAAGTGACAGACATTTCTGAAAGTTGATCTGAGTCGGGGCCCAGCGAGTCCGCACCTGGGACTGGCCACAGCGTCTCAGTTCTCTGTAGGTTTTCCCCACGGTCTGTCTGTTACAGGCAGTGGCTTGTCTGTCTGTCCTACCCTGGCTCTTTCTGAATGTGTCCCTCCAGTGTGTCCCAGCTGTCCCTAGGGACAGTTCTTTGTGTTTCCTGTAAGTTGGCAGCTCTAGGAGTCCTGGTCTCTTTTACCTTGTAATTTTTGAAAACCTAACTACAGCCAGAAGACCAGACTTGAGGCGGACACGTTTCTGGACGTGGTGAGGTGGCCATCACCGTGAGCGCTCAGCAGAAGCCGAGGCCTCGGGGCCAGGGCGGCCTCCCCAGCTCCCCCTACTGACCGTCCCAACGCCAGGCTCCTGTGGCCCTGGTTTCACCCTCCCATAGACCCCAGGGACCAGGAGCGCCTCCAAGGACCCGGAGCACCTCCAAGGACCCGAGCAAGGCGTTTTGATGCTAAAAACCCTCCCCCTCTCCAGGCAGCACCCGGCTACCACATGGCCAAGCTGATCATCAAGTTGGTCACGTCCATCGGTGATGTCGTCAATCATGACCCAGTCGTGGGTGACAGGCTGAAAGTGATCTTCCTGGAGAACTACCGCGTGTCCTTGGCTGAGAAAGGTAGCCCTGGAAACCTGCGTTGGACAGAAAACCCACTCCTGCCTGGGAACGGGCACTGTGCTGGCCCCGGGCCTTCGTCCCCAGCCAGTTCAGCTCTGCCTGGACACCCAGGCCCAGCCAGCCGGGCTATAGGCCAGCAGGGAAAGGCTTTGGGGAGTGCTTCCCCGTGCAGTGCGTAGGACTCACAGCGTGTCCTGGGGTGCCCTGTGTGTCACAGGCAGGGGCACCCTTACTGCCGCTCCTGCCTGGCCTGCCCTCTGTACCCTCCCTCCCCTGCCCTCTCTTCCTGCCCCTCAGCTGTGCCTTCTACCCTGGGCCCCTCCGCTGGCAGGACATGCACCTGGCCAGTGACTGTGTGGGCCCCTCCACTGGCAGGACATGCACCTGGCCAGTGACTGTGTGGGCCCCCAGCTTCCCCAGCCCACTGCCCCTCCTCCGCCCACGTCCCTGCTCATCACTGCCTGCCTGCTCTCGGGCCACCGCTGTCCTCCGGTGGCAGCACCTGCCTCGTCTGTGCTTCCTGAGGGCAGCTTGGGCTTGAGGGCGAGTTTAGCCTGGGCCAGTCCTGGGGAGACCCTGGGATGTGCTGCCGTGTGCCCTGGAGCCCAGTTCCCACCGCTGTGGGCCCGTCTGGGCAGGAAAATGATTTGCCCACCAGATGGCCTGGCCTTCTTGCACTCCCCCTCCTGCCGCTGAGGGCCGAGGGCTCTCCCCCTAGTTCAGGCCACCTGGCCTTCTCAGACTGCCATGGTGCAGGCCAGCGGGCTGCTGTTGTCCTGCAACGTCGGTGGTGGTGGGTGGCATCGGTCCCTGGGTGCTGTCCCCGTGGCCTGGCTGCTGCCTTGGTGTCCATGTCGCTCTCCCTCTTCAGTGGTGCCTGGCAGGTGAGGTCCCTTGCACTTAGGGACCAGCTTGCCTCCAGCTTGGCCAGGAACTTCGGTGTTGTGGCTCATCTTTGCCTGCTCCTCTGACCAAAGCGTCTCCTGTACCCTGTGCTGCCTGGGGCCCGCCTCCTCATGTGTCTTTTGGGGCCAGCTGACTCCTGCTAATCTTTAGAGCAGGCTTTGGTGCGCCTGGTCTGGCGCCTTGGTGCTGGCGTCAGGGCCCCGTGCTCCCCGGCAGTGTTGCTGTGGCTGGCTGGGCTGCAGCCTGAGGTGAACGTGGAGAGCAGGGTGTGCACACGGTGTGCCTGGGTGTGGTGACCAGTCCCGAGGGACAGGATAGAGAAAGCGCAGGGGCAGCTTGTGCAAACGAGGCTGCCGCCCCTCAGCCTCTCCAGCCCTCTGGCTCTGTGTGGGTCCACATTCCTCCTGAAAGGATCCAAGGAGCTGATCAAGAGGTCCCGGGGATCCGGTGAATGGCATTGTCAGCGAGCCAGGACGGGCCCCTTGGCTGGGCCTGGTTTCAGGAAGGTTTTGGTGCAGAGGTCCTTTGTAACTTGTGGGCTCCTCAGGAGCCTCCATCTTGGACCCTTTGCCTCAAGGCTGCCCTGGTCACAAAGGGGAGCCCTGCAGAGGCAGTTGGCCATGTCCAGTCTGGGCCCCTGGGGGAGCAGGAGGTGGGAGTGGGAGCGGGGCCACCGCCTGGTCCCTCCATGCCCCAGCCCTGGGGGGATGGGCTGGCGGCTGAGGACAGTGGGTCTCTGTCCCTGTGCTCCCCTCCGCAGTGACCCCGGCCGCTGACCTGTCGCAGCAGATCTCCACTGCAGGCACCGAGGCCTCGGGCACAGGCAACATGAAGTTCATGCTCAATGGGGCCCTCACCATTGGCACCATGGATGGCGCCAACGTGGAAATGGCTGAGGAGGCCGGGGACGAGAACCTCTTCATCTTTGGCTTGCGGGTGGAGGAGGTCGAGGCCCTGGACCAGAAAGGGTGCGAGCCCCTTCCTGTGCCCCTGGGCACCTGGCAGCATGAGGATGGAGAATGAGGGTGCTGGGACGGGAACAGAGGCTGGGCCGGGCTCTTGGGGCCAGACCACCATGTGCCAGGGTCAGTGCCCACTGTGTGCCTGCCTGAGGGGGTGACCATTCTCTCCAGGTGCACAGAG
Organism: Ateles fusciceps; assembly: GCA_036589455.1. Classification (NCBI taxonomy): domain Eukaryota; kingdom Metazoa; phylum Chordata; class Mammalia; order Primates; family Atelidae; genus Ateles; species Ateles fusciceps. The sequence goes on from JAZHEH010001092.1 coordinate 629,313, forward strand.
TGGATGGGGTCCAGGCTCTGGGCGGGGCCCATGTGCGGATGCTGGCCTGCTTCTGTCTTGGCTCTGAGGCTGAATCTGTGGGGTCCAGACGAGGTGCTTCCTCCAGGAAAGGCCCTTTCCCCTGGAGAGGGTCTCCTAGAAGGATGCCCCCTGGGGCACAGACTGGACATAGCCCCACAGAAAGGGGGCTCGGGCTGGGCAGGACCTCCACTGCCAGAGACACTCTGCTGGGAGCACGCTGCCCGATTTGGGGATTTGGGGCTTGCCTGACATTGAGGTTCCCTGGTCTAAGTTGTAACAGTTACAAATAGTTTGAAAATAGTATTTTGGAAACATTTTAAAGATATCCTGAAGACAGCACCTAGAGCTTTACCCAGCTCCCCACACCCTTCCACTGGCTGCACTGAGCCCGGAGCACTGGCACCCATGCAGCCCACGTTCCATTCCAACTCCACCGGGTCATGTTCCTTTCTTTCCCATCCCAGGATCCCATCAGGGCACCCCGCTGTGTGTGGCCGTCACGTCTCCCCCAGTATCGCCTGGTCTGTGACAGCTTCTTAATCTTTTCTTGTTCTTCATGACCTGGACATTCATGGGGAATCCGGCATAGGCCTGATTCCCAAGTGATAATTACAAAGAAAAGGCCTGATTGCCTCAAAGCACTGGGGGAGCCCATGAGGCCTTAGGTGCGGTCAGGTGAAACTGCACATACCAGCTGAAGTCAGAGCCGCGCCTTTCCAGCCCAAGCGCACAGGCCTGTGTGCCCTTCCTGTGCCCTCACACAGCTTCTCCCACCTGGGCCCCATCCTGGGTGTGCATGTCTGCCCGTCCCCCACGCCCCCTCAGCTCTGCCTGTCCTGTCTGGTGTTGCTTGTGTTTCTCCTTTTCCATCTTCGAGGTCCCAGCCAAGGGTGCTCCTCTCTGCCTCCTGCCCCTCCAGCAGCCTGTTTTCAAAGGCTCTACCCAGGATTTCACAGTGAGCCAAGTTCTGAGCAGCCCTGTCCACTAGGAATGTGGCGTGAGCCACTGTGTCCTTGCAGATCTGCTAGTGATGACATTTCTTTGAACAGAGGAGCAGGTGGGATTGCCTTTATGCTGACTTCACATCCCTGCTTGAGCTGGGCCCTGCTCAAGGGCCTCGTAGCCACCCATGGCCACTGGCTGCTGCCCTGGACCGTGCAGGCCTTGAGCTCCCAGGGCCGTCCTGAGGCAGGAGCTGTGCCAGGCACCAACATGGCTTGTCCCCCATGGTGGCCCACCTGGGGCACCGGCTGCTGACTCCTAGCCCATCTCCTTGCAGGTACAATGCCAGGGAGTTCTACGACCGCCTGCCCGAGCTGAAGCAGGCTGTGGACCAGATCAGCAGTGGCTTTTTTTCTCCCAAGGAGCCAGACTGCTTCAAGGACGTCGTGAACATGCTGATGAACCACGACAGGTGGGACCGGCCTCCCCGGTTGGCCGGCCGGGAGGGAGGGTCTTCCTGTGAGTTGGATATTCCACCTTGTTTGGAGAGCAAAACCATGCTCTCAGGACGCCTTCTCCACTGTGCCCATGAGACCTTACTGGGCAGAGCCTCAGATGCCAGCTAGGCATTTACATGGCCTCTGGCAATGCAGGGCACTGGATGTCAAGACACAGCAGCACAGTCTGGCCCCCAGGCCTTGTGGACCAGTGTGCTGAACAGGAGGTGTCGTCTGCTGGTTGGAGGTCCTGCCCCAGCAGGCCAGTAGAGGGAGCATGTGCCCAAAGCTCCCTGGGGTTGGGTAGGGGCCGCACAAGGGCTGCGGAACCCCGGTATGTGTCAACGCCAGTGACAGGCAGTGGTGAAAATGGATTTCACTTGCAGCGATTTAACATTGTAATGTAGTTAGTGTTTTATTTCAGTGCAGTTAGCACATGATATGGTTTATCTAGAGTTCCAGACTTTGTAAGGCTTGCAGCTCAGGGCGGTTCTTTACCCTGTTGGCAAAAGTTGAATCTGGCGAGGGCTGCGAATTCACCTGTCCTCCACTTTCAGCTGTCTTTGGGTTCGTTTTATCTGCTGCTCTTTGATGACTGTGTCACCTGTTGGCTTCAGTCACACCAGATCTGAGCACATGCTGGGATCTGGGCTGGAAGCTGGGCCCTGCTGAGGTCTGTGATAAAGGAAGTGCTTTTAAAATTGTGAACTCTGTGTTCTGTGAAGTGTGCTTCTGACTCAACAGTGAGCAGAAATGCATGTGTAGATTCATAAATCCGGCATTTTTGTTCAGCACATCAGGAACTGCAAGTCACTATTTCCTGTGTAGGCAAATCCCGTTAGACCTGAGATAGGTAGCAAATGGAGATGCCGATCTCCAGCGAGTGCCCCCTGCCCCGAGGAGGTGCCATGGCTCTCCGCTGTCTGCACAGGCAGCCTCTCCCATGTGCAGGTCTAATGGCCCCGCATGTGGAAGACGTGCTTTAAACACCGGTTTATTTAAAGGAATGTTAGGTTGAAATAAGATTTTCTAAAATAGTGTCCCAGGACACAAGTGTTGCTCACAGAGAAGCCCCATGGCCAAATGGGCCTGGTGCATCCTGGCTCTGACCAGCTGCATGGGCCCCTTCACCCTCGGCAGGACCAGGTGGAGGGTGCCTGGCCTCCTGCCATGGGACTTCTCCTTTGGACAGCATGGGCAGGGTTCCCTGCTGCCCCGGCCTAGCCTCCTGTCACCCATTCCAGGTTCAAGGTGTTCGCAGACTACGAAGCCTACGTGCAGTGCCAGGCACAGGTGGACCAGCTCTACCGGGTGAGGCTCCTGGGCCCAGAGGCTGGAGGAACAGCTGGGTGGGTCTGTGTGGACATGTTGGGTTGGATTATTTCACAAGCTAAGCAGGTCAGAGGGGTTTGTGTTTCTGATTTGTCATCAGTCAGCTATGCCTGCCTTTAGGGAAGCTGTCACCGTCACTCCCTCCCTTGAAAAAACAGCTCCTAATGGCCAAGAAAGGAACATGGGGCCTGGAAACTGAGTGATGGGCAGGGCTCTGGGAGGGACCGTCTCTTCCCTCAATTAGGGCTGGCCTGGAGGAGAGCCTGGCCTGGTGTGGCCTGCAACTTGCGGCAGCTGCAAGGCTCCCTGGTGGAAGGAGAGTGCCTGGCCACGTCCTGCAGCACTGGATCTGCCTGGGCAGTTCTTACCTGGTGCTGTCCCTGTCTTGGGGGCCATGCCCTAGCAGGAATTTTCGAGGCTGGGACCTTCTCTCCAGCTCCTTGCTTCCTGTATCTAGTTATGTGGTAGCTGTCCTGGTTAGTGGGGCCCCCTTTTCAACAAACAATTGATTGTAATGTCCCTTCCAGCAGGTGGCCCCAGGGCTTGGAGCTCATCTGGAAAGAGTCCTAAAGTTCTGGAATCTCATGCTCTTAGCAGCCTTTAGCCCTGTGGCACCAGAGACTGACTAGCACCTCCTTTCTTGCAGAACCCCAAGGAGTGGACCAAGAAGGTCATCAGGAACATCGCCTGCTCGGGCAAGTTCTCCAGTGACCGGACCATCACAGAGTATGCGCGGGAGATCTGGGGCGTGGAGCCCTCCGACCTGCAGACCCCACCCCCCAACATCCCCCGGGACTAGGCGCCCCGCCGTGGCGGGACCAGTGGGCTTTGGTTTTCTTGCCGACTTTGCACCTCCTTTTTTTCCCAAGCACTTTGCCAGCCGCTGGTGGTCCTTGCTTTTCTCAGTACCATGTTTCCAGGAAGGACCAGGGGGGGTCAAGGTGGTTTTGAGAGAGTAGGGCAAGGAAGGAAGGTGCTAGGAGTGACATTCTCCTAGTTTCTTGTAAAGGAAGCCAGAGTTGGCAGTACAAAGGGTAGTGGCCAGGCCACAGCCTCAGCCCACCTGCCCCACCCAGAGTGGGAGGTAGGTGGAGCCACCTGCTGGGCTCCTCCAAAACTTTGCACGCATCTTGCTGTGAGCTGACGTCCTTTGTTTTGAACCTCTGTATTTTGGGGTCTGGGCCAGTGGCCATAGTGAAGCCTGGGGGACATGTGCACTGCAGCATCTGGGCCACCAGCCACAGGGAAGGGCCCAGCCCATGTAGCCCCAGTCACCCTACCTAGTCCTGCCTCCTGGCCATGCTGGGAGGGTCGGATCCTCAAGGCATCACCTTCACAGCGCTCTGCCCCTGCCCTGGCTCTGCACCTGGTATGTGGGTCATGGATACAGTTGGGCCTTTCCTTTTGTAACCGTCCCGGGCGTTGTGTGGGTGCTTGGGACCTGGGATGACGGAGGGGGACACAAGTGGGTGCCTGTGTCTGGTGTCTCAGAGGCCTTGGTCAGGATGAAGCTGGCTAATGCAGCTTACCTTGGTTTTGCTTACTCTAAAGAAAAAATCACTATACATGGAAATGAAACTAGCTGAAGCCTTTTCTTGTTTTAGCAACTAAAAATTGTACTTGGTCACTTCTGTGCTTGAGGCCCTGCTGTGGGTGTTTCTGCCTGGCGGGGAGCAGGTGTGTGCCCCTCCCTCCAGCTCCCGCTGTGTCCTGTTGTACACATAAGGGCCAGCCTCCATTTCTCCCTCCCTTTCCACCAGTGCCACAGCCTCATCTGGAAAAAGGACCAAGTGGTCCCAGAAGAACCCGTTTCCACTCCGCTTGGACAGCAGACCTGGCACTGGGAAGTGGGGCTGAGCCCCTCATAGCCTTGCCCGTCCCCAAGGCTGGCGACCTGCCTCCCATTGTGCAAGAGAGAGGGCAGGGAACAGGCCACTGTCCTTCCCTGTGGAATTGCTGAAATCTGGCACCTGGCATGCTGGACCTGGGCTTGCAGGGAGGCTCTTTGTCACCCTGGCCTCCAGTGCCCACCAGGAGGATCTGCACACGATGTGCGGCCCACCAGAGCACTTCACCCTTTTATTGAGTGGGGCAAGTGCTGGGCTGTGGTCGTGGCCTGACAGCATCTGCCCCAGATGGCGTCTCTGTGCGGGAGGCCATACTCCCTCAGTTGGCCACTGGGGCCACCACCCTGACCACCACTGTGCTACTCATTGTTACTGGCTTGTGTGAGAAACTGATTAAACTTTTGTGGCTGTGGCTGGCTGACATGGGGGACTGTGTTTTACTAACTACAGGTGGTGCTGCAAGGCTGTGGGGAACAGAGAACACAGGCCTGAGGCCCAGGGTGGTGCCAATGCAAGGATGAGACCTGCAAGTGGGCTGCAGGTTCCCCCTCTGAAACTAGGGCCAGGGCTGAAGTATACCCCATCGTTCTGGGATTGAGGGCAAAGTTCGCGTTTCCACTAGGTGTGGGACCTGGGGCCATGTGTGCCTTAACAGCTAGCTGTTCTGTTTTTTTGTTTTTTGTTGAAACGGAGTTTGGTTTTGTCCCCCCCGGGCTGGAGTGCAGTGGCGTGGTGTCAGCTCACTGCAACCTCTGCCTCCCGGGTTCAAGTAATTATCCTGCCTCAGCCTCCCGAGTGGCTGGGATTACAGGCACCCACCACCACACCCAACTAATTTTTGTATTTTTAGTTTTGCCATGTTGGCCAGTCTGGTCTCAAACTCCTGACCTCAAGTGACGCGCCCACCTCAGCCCCGCAAAGTGCTGGGGTTACAGGTGTGAACCACTGCACCTGGCCAAGCCAGCTAGCTTTTTTTTCTCCCCCTGATTATGGAGTCTTGCTCTGTTGCCCAGGCTGGAGTGCAGTGGCACGATCTCAGCTCACTGCAACCTCTGCCTTCTGGGTTCAAGTGATTCTCCTGCCTCAGCCTCCTGAGTAGCTGGGATTACAGGTGACTGCCACCATGACCAGCTAATTTTTTGTATGTTTAGTAGACACGGGGTTTCACCATGTTGGCCAGTCTGATCTCAAACTTCTGACCTCATGATCCGCCTGCCTCGGCTTCCTAAAGTGCTGGGATTACAGGCATGAGCCACTGTGCCTGGCTCAAGCTAGCTATTTTCTAAAAATCCTATCAAATCCAGCCATTAGTAAACATGCTATCTGGGGATAAGAACACTGGCCTTTCTGGTGTGACTTATACTGGTCCCTTTTTGCACCTGTGGCTTTGTCCCCCACTCCTAGCCCTGGGGACCAAAACATCCCCTTCAGTTGCACAGGTGCAGATTGAGAAATGAGCCCAGGGCTCAGTGTTGCCCTGAAGATCCAAGACTGGGATGCCAGGGTGCCATGGGCTCCTTGGCCTCAGACCTGGTCGTGCAGGGGTTGGTGCTGCCAGGTTGTCCTCATCCTCACACCCACCATGCACCTGGGTGGGGGGCACCAAGATGGTGCCCTGGGAGTCCCTTGCCTCCCCCAGGTCTGTGGGGTTCTGTCCCAGGGATTAGTTGCTTGGCGCAAAGTACTGAACTCAGCAGCCCTGTGTAGGCCACTTGGATGTAATGAGCTGACTGACAGGTGATGGCGGAGCAGCCGCTACACAGTGCACCCTTCTCAGTCTTATCTGCATCTGTTAGTGTTTTGTTCAAAAAAAAAAAAAAAGTAGCTTGGCTGAACACAGCTTATGCCTGTAATCCCAGCACTCTGGGAGGCCGAGGCAGAAGAATTGCTCAAGAGTTCAAGACCAGCCTGGGCAACATGATAAAACCCCATCTTTATAAAACATACAAGAATTAGTTGGGTGTGGCACGTGCCTCTAGTCCCAGCTATTTGGGAGGGAGGCTGAGGTGGGAGAACAGCTTGAGCCCAGGAGTCCTAAGTTGCAGTGAGCTATGATTATGCCACTGCACTGTAACCTGGGCAACAGAGCGAGACTCTCAAAAACAAACCCACCAGAAGCTTGTACGTTTAGTTTGTATCTTGCCTCATTCCCCCAACAAAAGATCCAAAGTAGCTTACACAGACAAAAAAACGAGGCAAAGATGAAGGGCAGCCCAGGTAGAGCAGGTTGCCTCTACTTCATGGTCAGGAGCTGCGGTGTGCATCAAGGCTACGAGAGCAGCCTCAGGCTCTGTGCCTGAGTCCACCTGAGTCCTCAAGAAGGGGCTGCCTGGCTCAGCGGCTCCTACAGCCTCACAGAAAGATGCTCTGTGGTGCCACTTGCGTCCCATGGCTCAGCCGTGCAAGGAGATTGCAACTTGGGGGCACATCTCTGGGTCATGGGTGGGCAGAACAGAACTGACACACCCTAACTAGGGACCAGGGGCAGACCCTGGCCAGGAGGGCCAGTGTTCTCATGAACTGACCTCAGGAGCATCTACTCAGCTGCTCCCCTGCATGTTCTCTAGATCTGACCCCAGCAAAGAGGGAGTGTAACCACAAGGGCCTCTGGGCTCCCTGCCAGCCCACAGCTGCTGATGCTGGGCCTGCAACTTGAAGAAAGGGGTGGGCAGGTGAACCAAACCTCCTACTCCTGGCAAGTTTCTGGGCTGCTGGGACTGAAAAATTTCATAGCCTGAGGCTGAGTCATGGAGTGGGTCCAAAGTGGCCGGAGGCTCTGGGCTCTGGGCTCTGAGCCTGGCTGGGGCTGTGGGTGGCTCTGGGTAGGGCTGGGACTTTGAGAGTGTGCGGGGCATCTGGTATGGCAGGAGGTAACAATGACCCTTCTCATGCTGCAGAGAGACAAAAGGACCACCACCAGGATTTTATTCTTTAAATAAAGCTCAGTCTAAGGCCAGGTTAGGCATACAGGTGGGTAAAAGGGGAGGAAGTGCAGATCCCAGGCACCTCCACTGTGGGTGAGTGGACCAGCCCAGGAGAGGCAGGGCAGCTGAGGAAGGCAAGCAGGTACACAGGGTAGGAGGGGACAATGGAACCACTGGAGTCATTCTGCATGTGCTGGGAAGGGGCAGATAGAACCTGGATCCCACATTCTCTGCGGGTGGCTCCGGAAAGCTCAGCGTGGTCCCGAACCCCAAGAGTCCCCTGCTTGGACTCCCTTTGCCCAGCTCAGTGCAGCATCAACCAGGCAGTGATGGCCGGCTACTGTCAGTAAGTCTCCCAACAAGATCTCAAGTTGAGTGGCAGCAAGAAGAGAAGGCCACATGCCTGCCACTTGGGCTTTCCACGCAGAGCCATGCCCAGGCCTCCGGGCACTACAGGCCTGCAGGGGCCTCCCCCCTGGCATCTGAGTCCTCTCCAGGTGTGAGCTAGGCTCCTGAGCATCACAGATGCTGGCCCCCCCCGGGGCTCCAGGGTGCCGGGCTGCTGACTGGAGGAAAAGGGGAAGGGGCAGAGGTCTTCATGCTTCCTTCCCACGGCCAGGCTCAGTGCTGGTGCGCGGGCTCTGACTTCCCCAGGAATTCCCTAGACCACGGGACAATCAGGAGCCAATCATTTGAGGTCAGACCAAAGATCCCTCCTCACACTGCTATCAAAGGTGGCAAGAGGCCGCACGAAAAGGAGGCAGCCAAAAGCCCCGTGAAGACTCGCTGCAGCCCAGAGCAGCACTCAGTGAGTCAGGCCGGGCGCAAGCAGCACGGTGCCAAGTCAAAGCCCAGCACACAGGCAGAGACACGGCCAGGGCTCCGGTTCTTGACTCTCAGAGTTACACTCTGGTCTCCATTTTCTATAAATGTCTTCCTTTTATAATGGGGAAAATGATAAACCCAAAGCAAATCCATACTCCCTCAGCTCACCGTCCCCTCAGCAACCCAGGTACCTGTGCCCGGGAATGGCAAACTGCTAACGGGACATAGCTTTGCCTCTAGAACTTCCAAAGGCGGCTGAAGAAAAGCAGAAGTTACTCCTGGGATATATAGCACTGGGAGGTGATTCAGGCCACCAATTTCAGTTCCCTGCAGGGAGAAACTGGCACCTTGACCTACTTTTTGGAGCCAATTGGCACAACACTACCACCATTAGCAGCAGCCCTCTCCATGGGTCCAGCGCTCAGGGTCGAAGCATCACACACCCTCCTGGGCTGAGCAGCTTTGTCCCATGCACAGGGAGGGTTAGCATCTTGCCCAAGGCCACGCAGCCAGGCAGTGGGTGGGGCTTGTGTCCTCTGACAGGCAGGTAGGGCTGCAGCCCATGTCCTGCCAGTGCATGGCAGTCGAGCACAGCGTCCCTTCAAGAAGCAGCTGGGGGACAAGCAGGTTTTTGAGGAGCTGGCCCAGGGGCAGTGTGTACACCTGAGAGGTGTGTGAAAGAGGCCTGACCCGGGAGCGGCTGGGGTGTCTGTGTCCGAGTGCTCCCAAAAATGTGGCCACCTGTGAGCATGTGCGCCCTGCTGTGTGTCTGTGTGGATCTGTACACCCTGTGTGACAGGGAGGTGGCTCCCCTTGCATGATCATGGGAACAGTTCTGGAAGGGGGAGATGGGCACTCCCTCAAACCCTTCTGCCAAGGAAATGGAAGGCTCCCAGGTCACGGTGACTCTCGGCCCCACTGAGGCCCCCCAAGCAGCTTCAGCAGCTGCCACCTGCTGCATGCTTAGGTGTGAGCCACCACTGCCCAGACAAAGCCCCTGGGTGGGGAAGAGAATGTCTCACCTCAGTATCCTTGGGAGCTCGGGGCTCTTGTAGATGTATTTGTGCCTGTAGCCAAGATCTGAATGAAAGGGCACAAACTGAACTTTGAAGTCTCGGAAGCTTCGAGCTGGTGCGGCGATGCTATAGAGCTGAGGGGAGAGAGGGGTCAGAGCCTGAGGCAGTAGCCTGGCATGCGGGTCCCAGCCCGAGGAACACCAGCTTGGCAGCTTCCCCTTCAACAGAAACCAGTCCAGAGTCCCACGTACACTGCTTCTGCTGCCACAGCTGGTCATGACCAGGAGGCCCAGGGGTAGGCTGGCAGGAGCTGGGCCCAGGCTTGGCTCCTTGGCACACCCACCACTCAAGACACTGTCCTTACACCTTCCAGACTGCCCTTCCTCTGGGGAGCGGCTAGGTGGACGGACCAGGCCAGGTGCCTGGGAGATGGCACGGCACAGTCTTGAGGAGCTGGGGTGAAGGGTCTGTGCCTCAGGCTTAGCTGAGATGGGCTCGATGTGTATACCTCAACCCCCCTCCCTCCCACGTCAGCAAGAGTGGGTGGGCCTGAGCTGTGTGCTGCTGGGCGGCTCTGCATCCTGCCCCTGCCCTGTGTGGCTCCATCATCTGTGTGCCTTATGGAGCCTGACTGCATGGGGGCTGTCAGAGCAGGAAGTGTTCCCAGCTCTGGGCTGAATCCGCAGATGAGGCCTGCACACACCCAACTAGTCTGACCTGCCCTTGCTGTTACCAAGACCCAGGCAGTGTTCTCTTACCCTACTCTGTTGCTGGCATTCAGAGCAAATTCAGGAAAAGCAAACACTGAGCCCCACAGACAACACGGTCTGCTTTTTATATCAGTGCAATTTCAAAGGCAAGGAAACAGACTAGAAGTTTCTCTATCAGTTTTGACTCTGCCTCCCGCAACGGGCTTGAGAGATCCTCAGCAAGGGGTTCTTTGCCTTCAGCCCATAACTGATGAGCCCTTCCAGCTGAGTCCCAGGTTGGCCTGGGCTCTGATAACAGAGGCAGCCCACCCCTGGGAACCCTGTGTGGGGACTGGGAACTATCTGATTATTTTTCACAGTTCCTCCTGGGAACAGCATCAGTAGGCGCCTGCCCCAACCTTGACACCAGACCGCCCGTGTCGTTCCCAAGCAGCCTGGAGGTGACGCAGGGAGGATGAGCTGGCCTCCTGAGCCTGACGTGGCTGATGCGCAGCCCATGATGCACTGTGCAGGGGCTGCCTTCCTGCCTGCCCACTCCCAGCCTGGCCCACCCACATTGGCTGAGTGTACAACATGCTGGCTGCACCAGAGGCAGAGGCCAGGACCCACCTTTCTGCCAAGCTGGAAGGGCACCACCGGGTCGTCCTCAGCGTGCAGGATGAGCAGGGGACAGGAGATGTGCTTCACACTGTGGGGAGGGAGAAGGGGCTAGGCCAAGACCCGGGAAAGGGCAGAGATGCCCCGAACCTCGATATCTTTTTACTGGACAACTGAAAGTTAACACTTCGTTGTTTCTATGAGCATCTATTCCACCTAGGTGACAGGTGTCAATCACAGCTATGTATCAATTCATTCACCAAAAACTGGCCCCAGTATATCTTCTGAAAATTGAAAACGATTTTTCCAATAGATGTATTTTTTAAAAGTCACAAAACAATATTTACAAGCTGAATAATTCAGGTGGGCCAAGAAACTTAGCGTAAATGAATGTTACTAGGAATCTGTTGGTAAAAAAGTCAATGCCCTCTAATTTATCTTAGTGTAAGTGACATTTATGGTCACTCCAACTCTGAACATTTAGAAGTGAATTAGGATTTTTAGTAGGTGTGACAGATCCAAATCCTTCAGCAAATTATATAACAGAAGCACGGGCTGCCAGGACCGGTGAAGCCTGGGCTCTCCTGTGCGGCCTCACTGAGGTGGCGCCTGACCCAAGTCTCCTTTATCCCTGACAGTGCTGTATACTCCTAGCGGGCAACACTGGTGCACTCCTGGCACCTGCAGCAGGACCCGGTGGGGAGCCCCCACGCTGTCTGTCTGCTGCTGGCAGAAGGCACACACTCTTGCTTCCCGGTAAGGCGTTTCTGATGTGTGAGCCCCTCCAACCTGAGGCTCTAGAGAAAGCAGCAGTGCTTGGCATTTCCCAGACCACGGCCCACCAGAGCTCAGGAAAGCCCCGCCTGCCCCTGGGAGCCAGGCCTCTGACTTCCAGTGACCTGAGGCTGGGGTCTCACCCAAAGCCACAGGCACTCCACCTGGCTCAGCTGGGAGGGTCAACGCCAAAGGCAGTTTCAGGGGCATGGTACTCAACCTAGCTTTTAAAGAAGGAATCCAGTTCATTTAGATAATTCTTTTTCAAGTTCCAAAGCAGTAAAATTTACAAACAAGCAGGGTTTGTTGCTTATCATGTTTGTTCAACTTTTCATTTGTTCTATTTTTATTTTTAAACCAAAACATACTTGAGGGGAAAAAATACTCCATTTTTTTCATATTCTGTTTCAAATTGTAGATTTGAAAATAATTAAATATGTATAGGGTGGTTTACTTTCCCTCTTTTTTTTTTGAGATGGAGTTTCATTTTTGTTGCCCAGGCTGGAGTGCAGTGGGGCGATCTTGGCTCACTGCAACCTCCACCTCCTGGGGTCAACAATTCTCCTGCCTCAGCCTCCCAAGTAGCTAGGACCATAGGCATGCACCACCACACCTGGCAAATTTTGTATTTTTAATAGAGACGGGGTTTCTCCATGTTGGTAAGGCTGGTCTAGGACTCCAAACCTCAGGTGATCCACTCGCCTCGGCCTCCCAAAGTGCTGGGAGTACAGGCGTGAGCCACCGCACCTGACCTTTTTTTTTTTGAGACAGAGTTTTGCTCTGTCACCCAGGCTTGAGTGCAGTGGCACGATCTTGGCCCCCTGCAACCTCTGCTTCCTGGGTTAAGTGATTCTCCTGCCTCAGCCTCCTGAGTAGCTGGGACTACAGGCTCGTGCCACCACGCCCGGCTAATTTTTTGTATTTTTAGTAAAGATGGGGTTTCACCACGTTAGCCAGGATAGTCTCAATCTCCTGACCTCATGATCCGCCCACTTTGGCCTCCCAAAATGCTGGGATTACAGGCATGAGCCATGGCACCTACCTTCCCTCTTTTTTGAAGAAATCAAAACCCATGAAATAAAAATATCACAAAGACAATGTCAATACAATCTGAAAAAGGTTTTAAAAGAAATCCTTAACTAGAATACTTAACTTTTGGTTTACCTAATAGATTTTTATTAATAAACTGTAATATTTTTCTATAACCAAACATAAATCAAATAGCTGAGGCAAAGTCAATTTCTGAAGAACAGTATCGGCCAGGCACAGTGGCTCATGCCTGTAATCCCAGCACTTCCGGAGGCTGAGGTGGACAGATCACCTGAGGTCAGCAGTTCGAGACCAGCCTGACCAACAGGGTCTCAAACTCCTAGGTTCAAGTGATCTGCCTTCCTCAGCATCCCAAAGTGCTAGGATTACAGATGTGAGCCACGGTCCCTGGCAAGTTTTCCCTTTTTAGAGACCTGTTTGTTAGAGAACAACCCTAAATACTCTGAATTCCACTCTATTTGATTACTGTGACTAAAGCTTATCCAGGGATTCTCAGAGTTTTTCTAAATAGAAAAATTAGTTCCTCTCCCACAGTACTCACTTTTCATCATTTGCAAATTTAATTCCACTGCTTGTAATAGGATCAAGGAAGAACCAGTCAAACCCAGGGGAAGTATCGATATATCTGGAGACAAGACAGAAACCATTTTCAGAAGCATTGATTAAGATATCCAAGCAAAGGTCAAGGGTGCAGACAGTTTAAGTTCAGGAATCTATAAGGTGTTGCCCATAACTAGCCTAAGGGAGCAGGGGTAATACAGCCCAGGGGCCACCAGAGCTGTGCCCTGGCACCTTCTGCTCTGGCCATGTCCTGGCTTTGCTGCTGGGGACAGAAGACTCACCTGCCAAGCCCCACAGACTGGTATGGCAGGGGCTGCCCTGAAAATGGGGCTCCCACATCTCCCAGCCAGGCCAGAATCCAGCCCAGACACCAGTCTTCCCACAGACACCACGGCCGCCACCCTTGAGAAAATGGAGTCTACAGACAGTTTCCTCATACAATTTAAGAAAAACAGCACTGAAAAGTAAGATAAGTTAAAAGGCTCTCCTGGTCCGTAACTGAACAGCATGAGACCAGGATGGACAGACGGACACAGGCCCGAGAATACATGGCCAGTAGGGAACATGGGGATCACGAATCAGAGTAGGAAGGAGGGAAAATAACTGGCTAGGTTTTTTTTTGTTTTTTTTGTTTTTTTGAGACAGAGTCTTGCTCTGCTGCCCAGGCTACAGTGCAGTGACACAATCTCGGCTCACTGCAACCTCTGCCTCCAGGTTCAAGCAATTCCCTGCCTCAGCCTCCTGAGTAGCAAGATTACAGGCATGCGCCACCATGCCTGGCTGAATTTTGTATTTTTAGTAGAGATGGGGTTTCACCATCTTGGCCAGGCTGGTCTTGAACTCCTGACCTCGTGATCCACCTGCCTCGGCCTCCCAAAGTGCTGGGATTACAGGCGTGAGCCACTGCGCCCGGCCAACTGGCTAGGTTTTAAGAGAAGGCCCAAGGCTCCATTCCCAGCTGGGGAGGGCATAGGTTGGCTGGGGCCTGGCTTACCCAGAATTCCCACTAGGGTTCACCTGGGCTTTACCCCAAAATACAACTGGGAGGCCAGACTCCCTGGTCCAGAGTCCAGCCCCGCAAGCACTGTCCTCATACACAGTGGGGAGGGGACACCCCCAGCTCCACTCCTGAGCAGGAAGGCAGTCCTGTCAAGAAATGCAGTCAATGACACCACGTTGTCCTGGCCTCCAGTGGGTCCAGATGCTGTCAAATGACCGAACTATGACCTGTCCTTTCACCCAGCTGCAGGTTATAAACTTCTCGGGCAGCTCTGTGGCCAAAACTAGTATTAATTTTTAATGAAATCTGTATTCACTAGAATATTTAAATAATAATTTAAAATAATTATAATCCTGTAATTAGTTATTTCTATAGTTATTTTAATAATGAAAAATTAATTTTTCATAAAATCTGTACTTGCCACTGAAAATGGATGGCTCTTCGCTTCTTCGCGGATATTAGTGAATGGAGATTCCAAAATTAGGGCATCTGGAGGCGTCTCTAGATAAACAAACAGGGAACTGAGAGGTGGGCAGGAGCCAGAGACATACATGCGACCTGTGGGGCTCTGAGGGGCCCCCAGACAGCACGGGGAGCCCACAGCACCTCCCCTCAGGCATCCAGCTTGGCGGGCCTCAGATATCTCCAGGGTTGCCTGCCAAGGGACCAGAGATGGCTCTGGTCACTCCTAAAAGCAGACTTGCTGATGCAGCCTCTCTGGGGCCAGGCCTGTGTGAGGCTCCCCAGCTCCATGGGTATATCATGGGGAGGGTGGCGTGGTCAGCCCTGGGCGCCTCCCGAATGTCCAGCTCATGCTGCTCTGTGAGGACGCTGAGCACCTGCAGCAGGGCCGGGACTCGGGAGCACTCTAAACACTCACCACCATGGCTGGGGCCCAACGAGGTACTCACCTCGCTCACAGAGGCGCCGCACCAGATTTGTCGCCACACTGGGAAAAAAGAAAACATAGCTCAGTTGAATTACGATAAAATTGTTTGAGATGAGATGGCTCTTATGCTGCAAAGTGCTCAGAGGAGCCATGGGGTCTGTGAAGCTACTGGAGTTTCAGGACAGAGTTGGGGAAATGGAGATGCCTCTAGCACTGGGGGTGACCCAGCTGCCCCATCATCAGCTATCCCCTGCAATGAGGGTTGCATCCACAGCTTCCTTGTCCCTGAGGTATGTCCTGCTGCCTGTGCCCTCCCATTGACTGGGCCGCCCGCTGGCTGGGGGTGGCCAGCATCTGCCTGCACCTCTCCTGCAGCCCACCATGCCCAGGGCCTCTTGCCATCCCAGGACCATGACTGGTGGGCCCCATGCAGACAGCCAGAGGGATGGTCAGCGCCCCCACCCACTCGTCTCCTGGACGCTTCCCAGCCTGCAAAAGGACTGCCCTGAAAGGAAAAATGGTAGCAGAAAGGGAATGGCAGTGAAGATCCGGGGATTGGGTCCCGCAGAGACTATGGACCTCACATCAGCAGATGATTCAGGCTGCCCACAAATGGAGTGTGGAAGTGCCTCCTGTCCTGGCCAATGTGGGAAGCAAACCACCCACTGTGCCCTCCCCCAGCTCTGAAGACACTTCTTCCTCAGGGCCAAGTCTCCCTGTGGACACGCCTTGACCTCCACTGCCTATGTCTGTCCTGAGTCACTTCCTGGACGAGGGAGCTCAAACCCTCTGGGGTCTCTTTGGAGCTTCCCTTCCTGCCTCCACCACCGGACAGGAGCAAAGCTGGTTGGGACGAATAGTGCCACAGCATCCTCAGGAATGGCAGCCTCTCTCAGATCCAGGCATGGGAGTCTCCAGGGAGACTGGCTCCCCACTGAAGGCCGCCTCCTGCTGGGGGGCCCTTACCCAGTGCCCAGAGAGTGGCCCCAGATGTACACGGGGTTGTCACCACTTCTGGCTTTGATCCAATCAAAAACGTGAAGTGCGTCGTAAGTCATGCCCCGCTCAGACGGCGTTCCCACCGAGTCGCCCCAACCTGGGAGGGAGAAACGTCAGGAGGTAAGGTCAAAGATAGATCACGGAACCTGGGCACACACACCTCCCCACAGGAGCCCAGAGCCAGGAGGGGACAGGGAGGGGCCCGCCGCGGCCCGCCCTTCCAGAGTCCACAGACCCACCCAGGTCACTGGGCAGAGCACGCAGTGGGGGAGAACGGGCACACCCCCATGTCCCCTCCAGCCCTGGGGAAGGCAGCCCTGCCCCCTGCTGACTGCACAAACCAGATGTCCCCTCACAGGGTCACTCTAAGTTGGTGAGTTGCAAATTTGAATGGCAACTAACAGCGAGCTGAGTCAACAGAACAGATCACAGAGCTTCAGAGCTGGCATCCGCATCCTCAGGCCAGGGCCGGGGCTTGCCTCACCCTCAATGGCAGGGGGGTGAGCCCACCTTCTCCCTGTCTTTCTTAACAGGCAGGCTAGTGAGGTCTAGGGCAGCGGAAACCTGTCACTACCATCCTCAGCGCTACACTTCCCCCCCCTCCTCCTCTAGCAGCATCCAGGATCCCCGCCTCTGAGCTCAGACGAGCAGCTGTACAGATGGCATGGTCAGATGTGCAGCCCACCTACCTCTCAACACCAAAGGCTTAGTCGAGGGCAGGACAGGGAACAGAGTCCAGAGGCTCCCAGAACAGGGAGGGCATTTCTGGGTTTAAGACAACTCTCACCCAGAAAGGGGAAAGAGGCTGGTTCCCCTTAGGGTCTAATTAGCATCTTGTTTGCATAACAGAAAATACTACCATCTCTGCCCCACAAATTACAACCTCCCCAAGGGTCCCTCCCGGGGTCTCCAGCAAAGGTGGAATGCAATTGTCTTTCCAGCAGCTCAACAGTGAGTCATCATCAGATGATCTGAAAGCACCACAGAGGTCAGAAAGAGCAGTTGTGCAGTGTAAGCAAACCCCAAAGTTAGTGCTGGACTCCCCACTTCCCGCCTCGGACACCAGAGGAGGGAGGGAGCCATGCAGAGGGCTAAGGCCAGGCTGGGAGGCAGGGGTACGGGGACGTGAGACAGAGAGACAGGAACACAGACAGGGACAGGAGACAGAGACAGACAGGAAGGCTGAGAGACAGGGATAGAGAGACAGACAGACACAGAGACAGGGACAGGAGGCAGAGGGATGTGGACAAAGAGGCAGCTGGAGTGAGGGAGACGGAGGGACAGTCGGAGACGGAGCCGGGAGTCTTGGTGCCACTTAGAAACATGGAGACTCCACGAGAACGGAAACAAACTGCTGCATGGGATTTCGTTTCCTGAGGAAGTGTGGGGAGGTGAATGGGAAGAAGCCGCCCCTTCTGCCTCTCCTAAGGTCTCTGGTATGCAGCAGAAGAGAAGCCATGTCAGCATGGAGAAAAGAAGGAGGGCAAACACTTTCCCACTCTTCATTCTGGAGTTTTTCCCAGCCCGTAATTCTCATCCTCATGGAACTTTCTTCCCTGTGGTTGGCAGCATGGTGGCCCCCCAAAAGTGTCCACGTCCTAATGAGCGGCACCTGTGTTGGGTCACATCGCTGCTGGGAAATGAAGGGTGTGAAAGGAATGAAAGCTGCTAACCGCTGGCCTTGAGATGGGGGTGATCCTGGACAAGCTGGGTGGGCCTGAAATAACCACGAGGGTCCTCATCAGGAAAAGGGAGACAGGAGAGTCAGGGTCAGAGCCTGGCGACCTGGGACTCAATCACAGAAGGGCTGTGAGCCAAGGAACACGGGCGGCTGGAAAGGGCAGCCAGTCATTCTCCCTGAGGGCCCTTCTCCCACTCTGATTCCAATTTCTAACCTCCAGAACTGCTACATGTGTGCTGGTTTAAAGCACTACGTTTGTGGTAACATGTTATAGCAGCAAGAGAGAATTAACACAACCCCACATCCAGGTGACAGCCTCTCTCCTTTGTCCCTCCCGTATCTCCTCTTGGTCTGATAGATAGATACCCCGCCTGGCTCCCAGAAGGTGACGAAGCCAGCCACACTGCCATCATCATCTCTGATCTCTCCAGCTGAGGACTACATTGTGGAATACTTTTTTATTTTTTTTTATTTTTTGAGGCAGGGTCTCGCTCCGTCACCCAGGCTGGAGTGCAATGGCTTGATCTTGGCCCACTGCAACCTCCACCTCCTGGGCTGAAGCTTCCTCCCACCTCAGCCTCCCGGGTAGCTGGTATTACTGCCACCTGCCACCATGCTCAGCTAATTTTTTTGTACTTTTAGTACAGACAGGGTTTTGCTCTGTTGCCCAGGCCAATCTCGAACTCCTGGGTTTAAGCAATCTGCCCTCCTCGGCCTGCCAAAGTGCTGGGATTACAGGAGTGAGCCACCATGCCCAGCCGGAATACACTTTAAAACAGTCACTCGGTCAGGCACAGTGGCTCACGCCTGTAATCCCAATACTTTGGGAGGCCAAGGCAGGTAGATTGCTTAAAACCAGGCATTTAAGATCAGCCTGAACAACATGGCGAAACCCTCCCTTAAAAAAATAAAATAAAATTAGCCAGGTGTAGTGGCGCATGCCCATGGTCCCAGCTACTAGGGACTAAGTTGGGAAGACCACTTGAACCCAGGAGGCAGAGGTTGCAGTGAGCTGAGTTCACAACACTGCACTCCAGCCTGGGTGACAGAGTGAGACCCTGCCCCAAAACAAAACCAAAACCAAAACCAAACCAACCAGTCGCTCACTGTTAACACCAAGTATTTCTTTTGCCCATTAAAGCATAATGTCCTTAGTATGTAACAAACTGTAGGTTCTTCAAGCCCTGGTTCATTCAAAAAGGCAGAAATGCTGAGGTACAGAAGAATCTATCTTCTCTCTTAACAGTTTTTTTTTTTTTTTTGAAATGGGAGTCTTGCTCTGTCACTGAGGCTGGAGTGCAGTGGTGCAATCTCAGCTAACTGCAACCTTTGCCTCCAGAGTTCAAGTAATTCTCCTCCTCAGCCTCCTGAATAGCTGGGACTACAGGGGTGTCACCACGCCCGGCTAATTTTTGTATTTTTAGTAGAGATGGGGTTTCACAATGTTGGCCAGGCTGGTCACGAAGTCCTGACCTCAAGTGATCCACCTGCCTCAGCGGCCTAAAGTGCTGGAATTACAGGTGTGAGCCACCGTGCCCGGCCTCTCTTAACAGTTCTTACTGTCTTCATAACTTTAGTAAGACAAACTTTGATGAGCATAAAATGTGTCTGATGTCCAGCTGCAGAGACAGTCTGAGTCCAAAAGGAAAAGAAGACGGTATTTTCTAATTTAAAATGTTGCAGGTTGGGTGCAGTGATTCATGCCTGTACTAATTTCAACACTGGAAGGCTGAGGCAGGTCGATCCCTTGAGGCCAGGAATCCAAGACTAGCCTAGGCAACACAGCGATACCCCATTTCTACTAAAAACAAACAAAAGAAACAGCGGGGGCGGTGTCACGTATCTGCAGTCCCAGCTACCCGAGAGGCTAAGGCAGGAGGATCCCTTGAGCCAAGGAGCTCAAGGCTGCAGTGAGCTATGATCATGCTACTGCACTCCAGGTTGGATGACAAAGTGAGACCCTATCTCAGAAAAAAAAAAAAAGTTGCTGTCAGGGCATCTGATGGGGGCTCCACAAGCTGAGCCTGCCCTACCAGAAGGGGCTCTCCCAGCAGCTCCACCAGGGGCTTGGTCAGGACTCAGAATACCATCACAGCGCAGTAAGCAGGCGCTGGCCTTGCTCTGAGCCTCTCCCAGTGAGGCCTGCCCATGGGATACCACCAGGAGGCAGTGGGATTGTGCTCAGATGATCTTTCAAAATAAATCTCACCTCTATAGTCAAAGGTGACCACATGGTAACCAAGGGAACTCAGCACCTGTAAAGTGAAAAATAAGTATCTCTGGCAACAAATCCAAGCATCTGAATTGAGGGCAGCCTGCCTCTTACTAAACTCATCCCGCTTTCTGGCCTGTGCCTTGTACGCAGTGGCAGCTTCATAAAGACTGTGACATGCTGCCTGACTCCTGACTGGGTTTTATGAAACGCAGATGCCAACTGCTGCTGCGGGGACCTGCTGACATCCCTGCCTGGGAATGCAGGAAGGATCCCTTTCCTGCTGCTTAGACGCTAGGGGGCCGGGTGCAGACTCCCCAAGTTCCCAGGTCGCAGTCCACTCATGCTGCAGGGCAGCCTCTGGGGTGGCCTCCTCTGGGGACAGACAGCTCTAAGTGCTGCAGTGTGATGGCACACCCCCAGGACGGGGGCTACACCGTGCAGAGACCCCATCTGGGGACCCTTGCTGCAACCCAGTATTTCCTGGATTATAAGAATAACACAGAGCTGGGTGTGCCCCTGCTTCTGTCTATGACCCCTTCTGCCTTGTGGGCCAGTGCAGACCCCTCTGAGGGGGAGGAGAGCGAGGCTGTTCCGACAGCATCTCTTGGGCCCCAAGACCCAAGACAACCAGATGAAGAACAAAACCAAGCAACCAAGCATAAGTGAAGGTTTGCACACCCTGCCCTAGGCAGTCCCTGTACCTGGGGAGCCCTGCAGGCACTCCCACTGTGTGCCTGGAAGCTGATTCAAATCCCGCCTGCACACCCTGCTGGGGTGAGCCTGCAATCTGGCAGTCAGTATAGCAGCACCTGGAGCATCTGGTTTCTCTTTTCATTTTATACACAAGTAACGTAACATTGAAAAACAACTTCCATTGTCATTTATGCAGTTTGCCAATATTGGCACTTGGTCTGCCACACCCATACATTCTGATTTTGGGGCCCTGCCCTAGAGGCAGTGTGATGGGCAGTCACAGCAGAGCGGCCAAGGCCCTACCTTCCAGCACACTCACCCAAAGGCTGCCCAATGAAAGGCAGGACACGGTGGCTCACTCCTGTCAACCCAATGCTTTGGGAGGCCAAGGTGGGAGGTTTGTTTGAGCCCAGGAGTTCAAGACCAGCCTGGGCAACATAGGGAGACCTCATTTCTACAGAAAACAAACAAAAATTAGCTGGGTGTGGTGGTGGCATGCACTTAAAGTCTCAGGAGTCTAAAGGGGGAAGATCGCTTGAGCCCAGGAGGTCAAGGCTGCAATGAGCTGTGATCGCACCACTGCACTCCAGCCTGGGCAACAGAGCAGGAGGACCCTCACACAGAAACAGTCCAGCAATGGTTAACTCTCAAGCTGTGAGTCTGGTGACTCCCTTCACTTCCTGCCCTGCAAGGCAAACCTCAGGGAACAGGTGTGGGTGCCGCCTGCACTCACCTTGTAAAGCTCCACGCGGTGGTCACCTCCTCTGGAGAAGGAAACGGGACATGGTATGAGTGCATCTTCTCAGAGTCGGGCCCCAGGTCAACTCGTCCTCTGTACCCCAAATCAGGGAGGGGGCTGATGAAAGAGGGCAACTTCCTCCTTGGGTCCCCCTAAGTGGCCCCACACTCGCCTATGGCAGTGCTGTGCCAAGGAGCAGATGGTCTTAGCACTTTGGGGGAGATTTCTTAATGACTGCTTTTATTTTTCAGTAGGTAATGCACACCTACAACCCCAAACTAGAAAGACACTAAAGGAAACACAGCAAGGCTTCATCACCCCACCCCAGCCCCTCCCAGCTTACCTGTGCCAGGGATCCCCTGTGTGGACAGAGGGTGTGCCCCAAGGGACCTGTGTGGGCACTTGCTGCCCTCACTTCTCACTCCACGCATCTCAGCTGACCTTCAGAACTCTGCTTAGCCGCGCTGCCCTGGCCTCATCTCCTGGTCATCTCTGCTGCTTCCCACCTACCACTAACTTCCATTTGTTCCCGTGACCACCCGGCCGTACAGCCTTTCACATGTATGTGCTCCGCGCATGGGATATGCTCCTAGAATCTCCTCATGGAGACCCTGAAGTGTGGGAACAGTCGCCTCCCACCAGCTACAGCTTCAACGCACATGTCACTACTGAGACTGAGCCCGTTCGGCACATACCCCCAGTTTGTGCTTCCTCTTCTGAGGCCTATTTAGACTTCCTTCCCGCTTTCTTTCCAGTTGTTGGCCAGCTGTTACCCTGGACCAACCCCACAGCAGGGCCAAGGGCCACCTGGGAGGAGGGGGTCCCTCTCCACACTCTCCATACTCCCCAGCTGTGCTCCTCCTTCCTCAGGAATGGTCTCACCATTTCAGGTATGGGGGCGTGGGTGTTGCTGGTGGGAGACCAGGATGAGATGAAGGAGGAAACCAAAAGCACAGAAACAAAATAGAAAGGGTCAGGGTGTGGTGGGTCACACCTGTAATCCCAGCACTTTGGGAGACTGAGGCAGGCGGATCATTGGAGATGAGGAGTTCGAGACCAGCCTGGCCAACATGGTGAAACCTGTCTCTACTAAAAATACAAAAATTAGCTGGGCATAGTGGTGGGCGCCTGTAATCCCAGCTACTCGGGAGGCTGAGGCAGGAGAGTCACTTAAACCCGGGAAGCTGAAGTTGCAGTGAGTTGGGATCATGCCACTGCACTCCAGCCTGGGCGACAGAGCAAGACTCCATCTCAAAAATTAAAAAATAGGCCAGGCACAGTGGCTCACATATGTAATCCCAACACTTTGGGAGGCTGAGGCAGGTGGATCACCTGAGGTCAGGAGTTTGAGACTAGCCTGACCAACATAGTGAAACCCCATCTCTACTAAAAATACAAAAATTAGCTGGGCATGGTGGCGGGTGCCTGTAATCCCAGTTACTCAGGAGGCTGAGGCAGGAGAATCACTTGAACTTGGGAAGCAGAGGTTGCGGTGAGCCAAGATCACGTCACTGCACTCCAGCCTGGGCAACAAGAGCGAGACCCCATCTCAAAAAATAAATATAAATAAATAAAGGAATGAGTTTCAAGACAAGGAAGAACCACTATGAAATATTTTCAGTTAACATTGTAGAGTTCACAGTGGCTAAGTTTCTACAATTTCCTGCCTTAAGCAAAAAGGACCAGTTGCTGGGAATCCAGGGGGTTTGGACCTCAGGAAAAGCCGGTGGTGGATCCTGCAGACCAGTGAAACCCCACTGGGGTTGCACAGGACAAAGAAAGCAGGCAACATGGGGGTGGCAAGGCCTGCAGCCAGGCAGTCTCTGCAGGAGTGGGGGGCAGCAAACCTTGAAAGTCACAGCATCTATTCCTAAAGTTATAGGCAGGTTCTTTTTTTTTTTAACCACGTGATGGGCACTGCAGAACTGAAGCTTATTCATAGCCAACCACAGTTCCCTCATTTATAAAACAATGCTGCAAGAGCTGTCTGTAGTTGCCTGCTCTTTGAAAAGCAGAAGAGAAACCCGTTGCAGCTTGTCCCAGACAAAGAAGAAAGCAAACTGCACAGGATAAGCATGATTCAGTAGCTGCCCACGCCGTCCCTGGCACAGAAACCACCTCGGGCCATGCCACTGGGTTCTTTCAGCAATGCCCTCTGCACAGCTCCACCATGCAGACACCCACTTAGGCCTGCATTTCCCTCCAGAAGGGCCTGGCATGGCTCTCCTTGCTGGCTCTGCTATAAAATGTTTGCCCCTAGCCCCAACACACCCTGGTGCCACACTGGCCCTCACCCCTGGCCCTGCAGTGGCCCTGTCTCCATGCTGGGTGTGCCTCTGCGCTGGCTCCTGGCTGCCTCTTTCACACACGAAGACCGTGGTGGTTTTCAAACAATGCTTGGTTCAGAACATGCACGCATCCCCCCTCCGCTCCCCACCCCGCCACCCCACACCCACGCTGGGCTCTCCCAAAGAAGCTCTTCTGAACAGCAATCACGTGGTGTGAAAGGAGCACCAGGCTGCCTTTAAGGCAGGGAGAGCAACTCTAGTGCAGCCAGTTGAAAGGACAAGCCATTAGACCCACTCAGGAAAAGCATGTGAAATAAAACCGGGCAGGGCTGATCAACCAAATAGTGTATGTACTTCACCAGCAGTCCGTTAGGGTGAGCACAGGGCTCACAGCCGGAAGCAGGGGAGCTCACGCCGTAGGGCGGCCTGCGAGGACCCCAGCACCTGCTGCCTTCAGCCTCTCCCTCCCGTCCCTTCTCAGCACCTGCCACCTTTTTTCCAGGAAGTGTGCCTTGTCCTCCAGGGCTGCCCTGGCTCCGGCTTCACCTGTCTGCACCATGGAGCTATCTTACAGGTAACAAAGACCCACCTGCCACTTCAGGCCACATGACACATATGGAGAAAACCAGCTGCCAGTGAGCTGGAGATGCCCATTCCCAAGGATCCAAGGCGGCCACAGCTAAGTGCCATCATAACTCATCCTCAGAGGGACCCCAAAGCCCTCGTTCTCTGAGAAACCCTGCTCCCCAAATCACATACTGGTGGATGGTGTGCCCTTTGAGATTACAACAGGGAGAAAAAAAACTCTGGCCGGGGAGCTCAGCCACTAACCAAGACTCAGCCTCCTCCATCCCAACCCAGGCTGGAGCTTCCAGATAAGGGACATCTGCACACAGCTTCCCATGCTTGGTCCCCAATACATCCCTGCTGGCCTCAGCCTGTGGGGAACCCTGCTTCATATAAAGTTCGCCTAAACTCTGCCTTCCCCCAGTCCTGTAAGAACTCTGCCTTTCCCTTTGTTGTTGGGAGGCTCTCCCTCACTGCAGTGAGCCAGTAGACCCGATTTTGTGGGACCTCAGGTTTGCTCTTGCTGGTTTCCAGCAGACTGGGCCAGGACATTCCCACTCTAAAAAGGAGCCACGCTCCACAGTGAAGATGGGCTCTCTCCCTCACCTGGTACCTGCGTTCCCATGCAAGTACAGAATGACAGGGTGGCTGGAAGCCAAGGCATCCTCATACCACATCTGGTCTTTGCCTTGGGCGTCTTCCACCAGACGGCGGGAACAGTGTGCCTGGAGACAGAAGCAGAGGGGGAGCACAGGATCAGATGCTCCTTCTGTCTTCATCCTGGCGACTGCCTGTGGTATTAATCAGCTCAAGTCTGACAGCAGGAAGCTGCAGACCCCATCTAACTACAGGGGGGACAGATGGGGGTGGGTGGCAGAAAACTATCCCCCATCACTAGAATCAATAACCACGGAACTGCAGGCTGTGTGGATGGCGCTGACAGCTTTAGCAGGAGCGTTCCCTGATTGGCAGACCGGCCTCTTCTGGGCCACAAAGGCTTGCACAGCGGCAGTCACCACTGGGGCCTGGCAGAGAAGCAGCACTTAGTCCATCCTGAGTAACTTTCCTCATACTTACCCCACATCCCAGTTAACCCCATGCTTAAACTGTCTACAGCTGAACTCATAATGAATTTCAAACAGTACACGCTGTCACATGTGCCAATTCAGCCACACCGATGCTTGTGAGCCAGACTAGAAACCAGGCCATCGCAGATGCCATTTCTAATGTTGAGCAGGTGCCAACTTCCCGGCCTGCTCATGGTCCACGCCTGGCCAGGCACTCCGAAGCCGTTGGTCTATCTAGCCAAACCCTTCTTCAGAGAGATACTAAGGTTGGTTTTAACTCAGGCCAAATCGAACACTGTTAATCACTGGGAGGGTCCAAATAAATAGCTTTTCTGTAAAGCTTATTCAAATTCATTCTGGATACCAGTGACAAGAATCTTTAAAAAAAATTAATGGCCAACTTCTTACTTTCTAGATCTTAAGCTTCAGCATCTCATTTCTTTTCTTTTTTTTTTTTTGAGATGGAGTTTTGCTCTTGTTGCCCAGGCTGGAGTGCAATGACACGATCTTGGCTCACTGCAACCTCCGCCTCCCAGGTTCAAGTGATTCTCCTGCCTCAGCCTCCTGAGTAGCTGGGATTACAGGCATGCGCCACCACATCCGGCTATTTTTTGTATTTTTAGTAGAGATGGAGTTTCTCCATGTCGGTCAGGCTAGTCTTGAACTCCCAGCCTCAGGTGATCCACCCGCCTCGGCCTCCCAAAGTGCTGGGATTACAGGCATGAGCCACCGCAGCCGGCCTCTGCTTCAGCATCTCATTTCTAATGTCTCTCTAATCTGTTCAAGAGGATCATATTTTGGGGTGGATCCAGTTACTATGATCATCACTCCCACACAGTTATAAACTTGAGGGACAGGATGGCACATTTTGAAGGTGCTGGGAGCTGATGTGCTTCCAGTAGCCAGCCCACCCCAAACCTGGGCTCCTGATGAAGAGCCAGGAAGCTCCCAGCCAGCAGAGGGACCCATTCCTGGGCCTTCCCTCTCAGCAGACAGGCGATGGCCAGGCACTGCCAGGTTTGGACCCCAGGCTTCAGTTGGCTTTGAGGCTCTCCCTTCAGGAAGCTGGTGGGAGGGTCTGAGGAAGCAATGGTGGAGGCAGTTGGTGAGCTGGGCCTGCTGCTGCCTGAGGGCCCACTGTCATTGTGACTGCATAGAGCAGGGGGAGTGGCCAGCAGCTGCATCCACCAACACACAGCTGGCTGTCACTGCCTTGAGACTTGGCATCACTAAACAAAACCTTTTTGGGTAACTGAAAATGTATGCAGGTGTTGTTAGTACTCCCAGCCTAAGTCTCACCACCATAAACACCCTCCTGCAACAGGACAGACTCGTATTAACCAAGAGGAGGGCTGACCAAGTCCCACTCAGCAGCTCTGTGCAGAACAGCTCATGCTTCAGACAGAAACCTGAAGAGTCCCACAGACACACATTGGTCAGTAAATGCTAGAGTAAATCAAATCAGAAAATAATGAAAGACTTTAATCCCAGCACCAACTACTAGGAACAAAAACCTCCCTTCTCATTTTATGTTCTTTACCAAGGACCACTGTTAGAAATGTCTGAATGTTCTCTCATCCACACTGGGAAGCTACTCACAGCATTTCATTTAGAAGCTTCTCACATACGCAGTGGTTTCTGAGAGAGCGGAAAGGGACGTTATGGCTACTGAAAAATAAACTCAGCTAGATAAAGGGGCTGTGATTCAGGCTTGCTTCTCTGAGACAAAAAGGAAATGCCACCGTGAGGTTGCTCAGTTAATTCGGTTGTTCAGAAGCACCACTTGTATACAGAAGAAAACATTAAAATGTATTCCAAGGAGACACAGAAAAGCCACAAGACTTATGCTCAACGTAAATTTATGGCTTAAAAAAGTAGATACTTAGAGGACAGCCGACACCATCATCATCAGCTGGTGAGAAGCTATATGTGAAAAGAAATCAAACTGTTTTCAGTATCTAGATGTTCAGTTCTTGGAAAAGATATGTTCAAACCAGTGTTTGCGATTCTTCCCTTATATTCTCTTTCTTTCTTTTCCTTTTTCTTTTCTTTTTTTTTTGAGACAGGCTTTGCTCTGTCATCTGTCACCCAGACTGGAGTGCAGTGGCGTGAACTCAGCTCACTGCAACCTCTGCCTCCTGGGGTCAAGTGATTCTCCTGCCTCAGCCTCCCAAGAAGCTGGGATTACAGGCGTGCACCACCACGTCTGGCTAATTTCTGTATTTTTAGTAGAGGCAGAGTTTCACCATATAGCCCAGGCTGGTTTCAAACTCCTGGCCTCAAGTGATCCACCCGCCTTGGCCTCCCAAAGTGCTGGGATTACAGGTGTGAGCCACTGTGCCTGGCCACCTATATCCTGTTTCTAGCTTCTTTTTCTGCTTTTTGTTTTTCCTAAAAACGAGGCTCTCTAGAAATAATAATCTGTTCACAAAGCCTTTGCTGTTTTGAAGGCCTCGGAACAGAGTTTAAAGCTATTTCATCCCTCAATCTTAGGATCAAATTTACTAAGATCTTCCCTTTAGAAAATAAAGAGGTAAAGATAAAAATGAACAATTATTTCAGAGGCCACTGCCAGAGACAGCACCAGTTCAGCTAAGTAGGGCCTTTTCCAGCTGCTGGAGGGGCTACAGAGCTTACTGGCACTCACCAGACTCCAACGGTCACATCTTCCTCTGGCTGCAGGTAGTAGTTACACGTGTGATTCAAACCTTGATCCTGTGGTTTTTTCAAGTCAATGAAATAGGGAACCCTCACTGTAGGAAACAAAGAGATGGAAATTAGCATCACTGGCAGTAGATGAATACACAGACATGCACACAAACATGCATACACACACGTGCACACATATGCATCCACATGTGCCCACATACACACAAATCCACAGGTGCACACCCACAAGCACACACACACACACGGATACCCACATCCACACACTGCAGAAGCTCTCAGAAACCACCAAGTTATTTTCCTGTGCAATCCTGCAATTGTGTCAGACCTACAGGCCCAGCCTCAGGAGGGTAGGGGCCGAGGCCAGCGTGGGCAGGGACAGATACTACAGTGAGGGTGAGGTCTGTGTAGAGACTGGATCGCTAAGGTCTAAGGTTATTCAAGGTGTGAGAAGATGCCAACGAGCGAAGGAAAGATCCCCAACAGGTCTGAAGGATAGGCCGGCCAGGAGGGAGGCTGGGGAGGCAGAGCCTGCGAAGAACACAGGTGAGCCTGGTGCTGGGTGGAGTGGGAAGGACAGCAGGAAGGACAGCAGGATGGTGCCGCAGGACCTGATGACCAACTGAATGTTGGGTGGCAAAAAAGGTAAAGGGGATTCCAAAGTTTCTAGGACTGCTGCCTAACACAGAAAAGACAGCAGAAGGTGAGGTGTGGGGAGCAGCAACAGGGATGAATCCACAGGACCAATGCAGAGCAGAGTGAAGTCAGTGCAATGGCCCAGCAGAAATCCTGCATTAATCAGGTCATCTGCCCATAGGGCAGTGAGTGAATTAACCAGCACCCCAAACTGTGGAAGACTATGGGGCCCTTAGGCCTGGAGGATCCTCCAGGACCTGTGGGCACATGAGAGCAGCAAGGTCACCATGGGTATGGGTGGGGTATCCCCAATTTGTCATTGTAAAAATGTGCAAATGAAAACTGCCATGACTGGCTGGGAGGAAATACAGAAAGAAGCCAGGCTGCTCACACAGCTTCGAAGTGTGTGTGTGGGGGACAATGGGAGCAATTTTTTCCTTATATATACCATTGTACCCGCTTTTTTTTTTTTTTTTTTGAGCTCTTGTTGCCCAGGCTAGAGAACAATGGTGCGATTTTGGCTCACTGCAGCCTCCGCCCCCTGGGTTCAAGCAATTCTCCTGCCTCAGCCTCCCGAGTAGCTGGGATTACAGGTATGTGCCACCATGCCCTGCTAAGTTTGTATTTTTAGTAGAGACGGAGTTTCTCCATGTTGATCAGGCTGGTCTCGAACTCCCGATCTCAGGTGATCTTCCCGTCTTGACCTCCCAAAGTGCTGGGATTACAGGCGTAAGCCACCATGCCCAGACCACCGTTGAACTCTTACTGCTTTTGGTGAACACAACTTTAAAGTAAGCTTAACAGAAAAATGAAAAATTTAAAATAAACCCATAAACCCTAAGGTGGGATTTGCCTGCTTTATAAAATGGCTACTCCCAAAAGAGGCAGTGACAGAGAGCACTGTGGGCCTGGCTTCTCTTCAGCTATCTCTGGTGGACAGGGCTTGCATGAAGAATCTCCCACGTCCATGTGGCACACTGTACATCTAGCCTCACTTCCTCAAATGTCACCGGGCTGGGCTCACAGGACATGGGGACATACACTCCCTCCCAGAAACTCCCTGAGCCTCTGTCCCAGACCATGTGGGGAGACAGTTCCTCCCACCAGGGCTGCAGGTCATACCCCACCTTCTTAATCCATCTCTTCCCCAGGAAGCAGATACACCTTCAAAACTTTAATAAGAAATTTCTGTCAAAAGAAAAATGGCAGGCTGGGTGTGGTGGCTCATGCCTGTAATCCTAGCATTTTGGGAGGCCCAGGCAGGTGGAAAACCTGAGGTCAGGAGTTCAAGACCAGCCTGGCCAACATAGCAAAACCCTGTCTCTATTAAAAATAGAAAAATCAGCTGGGCATAGTGGCGTGCACCTGTAATCCCAGCTACTTGGGAGGCTGAGGCAGGAGAATTGCTTGAACCCAGGGGGCGGAGGCTGCAGTGAGCCAAGATCACGCCACTTCACTCAGCCTGGGCAAAAGAGCGAGACTTCATCTCAAAAAAAAAAAAAAAAAAGAAAGAAAAAAGAAATGCAGCAGCCTCTTCTGCAACAGGACACAATTGAAGAAACTGGTTATTTTACCAAAGCTTTGACTGAAATGGTGTGCTTTCCTTTAAGGAGGCAAACTTGACTTGTAGAGCCAATGAAAGCCCCGTGGGTTAAACTGGTCAGTCC
Source organism: Ateles fusciceps (assembly GCA_036589455.1). Classification (NCBI taxonomy): domain Eukaryota; kingdom Metazoa; phylum Chordata; class Mammalia; order Primates; family Atelidae; genus Ateles; species Ateles fusciceps. The sequence continues at coordinate 659,517 of JAZHEH010001092.1, forward strand.
CTGCACAGGGTTCCTAAACTGTGGGAAAGAATGTCACTTTCTAACAGGCCCAGGAGCCCCAAGTTATTTTAGGACCTCAAAGAGGAGAGGAATTTACCAAACTCATGGGTATCTGAGGGTACAAAACCACGGTTAAAGTCAGCTTTTCAAAAGTCTTAACAGATTCCTTACAGAACAGAGTTCTATCAAAACCAATTTATTTTTATTTATTTATTTTTTTTTTTAAGACGGGGTTTCACCATGTTGGTCAGGCTGATCTTGAACTCCCGACCTCAGATGATCCACCCACCTTGGCCTCCAAAGTGCTTGGATTACAGGCGTGAGCCACCACACCCGGCCTATCAAAGCCAATTTAAAAAGTCTATGTAAAAAATAATTATTTGTGTTGTACTTTATGCAAATAGGCCAAGTATAATAAGGCTGAAGTTTATTTTGCAAACAAATCAGTCCTATAATGATTTATTTTTTAATAAAAATGGGGACTAGAGAGAGAAAAATTATGCTTCAAAAAAACCACTATAGTATAACTGTTGTTAGCTGTTCTTGCATTTTTCCTGTAGTTTGAATTCTTTGTGGGCTACAAGTCACCAAACTACTGCATTCAAATCTTTACTTTTAAAACTGGGAACTGTACTCCTTACCCTAGTACTCATTATTTACCTTACAGTACAGTTTCCTTAAATGCAGTGCTAGAACAATAGATGACAATACAAATGCCTTTGCCATGCAAGCCTTGGAAACCCAGCCAGGCCTGTGTGAGTATGCTCAGAGAGTTGCAAAGTGATTCCATTTCTCTCACCTTGGGGTAAACAACTACCCTCACTACACCCCTGGCCAGCAGGAAGAAGTTAGAGCTGTCTTTGCCCTTTCTCCATGTTCATTAGCCAACACTTTAAGGTGTTATGAAACCCAAAGAGGGCCAGGTGTGGTGGCTCATGCCTGTAATCCCAGCACTTTGGGAGGCTGAGGCGGGAGGATCACAAGGTCAGGAGTTTGAAACCAGCCTGGCCAACACAGTGAAACCCCATCTCTACTAAAACTACAAAAATTAGCCGGGCATGGTGGCACATGCCTGTAGTCCCAGCTACTCGGGAGCCTAAGGCAAGAGAACTGCTTGAACCTGGGAGGTGGAGGTTGCAGTGAGCCGAGATTGTGCCACTTGCACGGTAGCCTGGGTGACAGAGGAGACTCCGTCTCAAAAAAAAAAAAAAAAAAGAAAAGAAAAACCGAAAGAGAGGCATTGAAACCACCATTGCAAAACTATAACCGAGACAGTGAAGGAGATCTGATCTAACTGACTCTATCTTGCTTCGAGCGTCCACACTGTCCTTGTTCATTCCTGGGCACAGGCTGAACTAACTTTGGGAGGAACTTAGTTTATAGTTTAAAACAAAGATGACATCCCTTTCTGGAAACAAACCTCCTTCTCACCTGGGGACTAGACTACCTTTGCAGGACTAACATTTTAGGCACAAGATTGGAAATCATGGTTTAGGAGTCATGCAGCTGGAGGCTATAAGACTGACCCTCCCCCAAACTGCTCCTGGTAATAGAATCACTACTGTAGAACCTAAGACCAGTGCTCAAGATATTTTGCAGACCCTGCCCTTGATGGATCAGCTGGCACCATCCAGATCAATAAACTGGCTCATCTGATCTTGTGGCCTCCCCCTCAACCCAGGAACCGATTCAGCACAAGACAGCTTCGACTCCCTATGATTTCACCTCTGACCTGGCCATCAGCACTTCCAGCTCACTGGCTTCCCTGCACCCACCAAGCTGTCCTTAAAAACTCTGATCCCTGAATGCTATGGGAGACTGATTTGAGTATTAATAAAACTCTGATCTCCAGGAAAAAAAAAGAACACAGCCATACAAGACTTTAGATTTCATTTTGGCAATGGGACACCGAGAAGGCTCCTGACCAGACGGAGTGACTGGAAATGAGTCCACTTCAGACTCCAGGGCCCTCTCCTGCCGCCTCCATCCTGGGACTTCACCACACACTTCTGGAGCCTGAGAGCTGCAGCCCAGGGTGCAAGTCTATCATCTGACAGCCAGGAGCGGGTGGCTTCCTCAACACAATTCTGAATATCCACGCCTAAAGCCCACTGCCCATCCCACACCCAGACCCACTCAGCCAATCCTGCCCCCTGATGTTGGAAGCAGCCCTGCCTCTGCCAGATGGGAGTGGGTGTCTCTGAGGGCTGACGACACTGGGCTTCCACCAGCTCCGCTTCAGGCCTCGCTCAGTTCTGCGTCTGGAGAAGGAGGCCAAGTTCTTGGAATACAAACTCTCCAAGACTTCTGAGGGCACTCCCTGGCCACTGAAAAGTGTTTTACAAGGACTAGCAGCTAATCCAGAAAGCCTCCAAGCCCAAGAAATCTAAGAACTAGGAAGACAAATTCTACTCCAGGATGGCCTCATTCCAGGAAGCTGGTCTTCCAGTTCACTTTTACTCATTTTAGAAACAACCATGAAAAGGAGGCACAGTGACTGCTCTGAAGTCCCCCAGACGCTGGCTGGGCACTTTCCCTTCCTCAGCAGCACCTCCAACCAGCGTCATGTGGCATGGGAGTCATGGGGCTTGGTCAGTCCCAGGGATCACACAGCCCCAGAGTGGGTGGCTGCAGGAACCACCTGACCAGTATTACTCCACCCTGCCCGGGCCCTTGCTTCATCCACAGACCTGGGGTGGGGACAGAGTGCTCAGCCCCATGGCAGCCCCATAGGAGTGGCCCGGGTGCTGGGCCCCTTCATGTAGTGCCACTGAGGTCCAGCTCTCTCATGGTTCCCTCTCACAGGCTCTTCTGAACCGGGAGCCCCTCAGGCAGGCTCCAGCCCCGTGGGCAAGCAAGGCCCACAGAGCTGCTGGGACTGAGGCCTCTGACTCTGCTTCCCCCGTTTTTCATTGTCTACCCCTCTGGTCATGTCATCGTGTACCAGCAACCCAAACATCAACAGCCGTGATGGAGAAAGGATCCTGCACGCATGGGCACCGTGGAGGGAGAGGGAGTGAGAATGTGAGTGAATAAAAAACGAGCTGCTCTGTCATACTTCTTTTATCTAATCTGCAAAATATTTGTTGGGGGAAAGGCTGAAACTACTGAGCAGTGATGGACATCTTTGAGTACTGAGGGTTTTAACGCAGGGCTAGGTCTCATTCTAATCACTGTGAGTTACAGACAGCCTTGATACCAGCAGCCGTAAGAGGTATGGTGTCAACAAGGAAAGGCCTAAGCTTGTTATTTGGGTTTTACCAAACTCCAATTACTTGACGCAGGTTACAGGGCCTTCTCTGTGAAAAAAAAAAGGGGGGGGATAAGAAAAAAAGATAACAGGAGTTAACAGGGATTGCTCAGGGTAAGGAAAAAAAGGAAGCTGGCCCTTTGCTTTAAAAACAAATGCATGATAATAGATCTGACCTATTTCCAAAAAAGCCCTCCCTAGCCTCTGAACCAAGACATGCCTTTCACCAGGAGATGGCTTCTTGATCCGAAGGCAAACAACGGCTGGGAAGATATTCTAGGCTTCATAAATGCTGGGTCTCACCCAAACATCTTTTGGATGGAATCAGACTGTGAATACAAGTATTGAAAAGCACACATATTTATGTGTATGTAAACAGACACATAGAAAAAAGGCCAGTAGGAAATAAACTACAGTGTTAAGGATTTTCTCAGAGTAATGTTCATTTTCTTATTTATGCTATTCAGGGTTTTTTAGCGAATTCTTTTGTTTTTAGAATAATCAAGTATGTTTTGCTTATGAAAATGTATTTAGAGTAATGCCTAATTCATAGGTGCTATGCTTTTTCAAAAGCTTATTTATCTTATTTATAAATTTGGTTTCAGATAGATTTGCTGTGAAGTTAAGAATACTTTAACCATGTTCTGGGGCCCAAGAGATTGATACTCTTCCTGCAATATTGAATGGATGCCCTGGTCACACTGCTCATCTGGAGACAAGAGCAGATCCCCCTCCGCAACAAAACTCCAAATCACCGCAGGGCCACGCCACAGACCCTACCTCCTCAGCGGGGGAGACAGACACAGACCTGTAAACCTTGGATGCTCATTACAACTGGAAAGCCAACAAGCCCCATGCTGCTCCTCCCTCCTCCCAAAGGGGCAGAGATCCACACTTGGGAGGGCCCTACGTGCTGACACAACACACCGTGGCTTCCTGGGGAGGACAGTGGGGCCTGGGAACCGGTGTTGCTCATTATGGAGCAGCGGAGGAGTGGGGTATGGGGGCTAGGCAGATGGCAGGGGGGTAAGGCGGAAGAAATGTCCAATCGCTGCTCCCAGGGACACTGTTCCTTGGTGCTAGACCTTTGGTCAACTTTTCAAAAGAGGCCGGAAACACAGCTTTTTATCACACTGACAACTAAAAATCTCTTTCAAAATACCACTGGGCTGGGTGCAGTGGCTCACACCTGTAATCCCAGCACTTTGAGAGGCCAAGGCAGGAGGACTGTTTAAGCCCAGAAGTTTCAGGCCAGCCTGGACAATATGGCGAAAGCCCATGTCCACTAAAAATATAAAAAATTAGCCAGATGTCATGGTGGTGGGTGCCTGTAGTCCCAGCGACTCAGGAGGCTGAGGTGGGAGGGTCACCTGAACCTGGGAGGCCGAGGCTGTAGTGAGCGGTGATCGCACTCCTGCAGTCCAGCTGGGGCAACAGAGCCAGGCCCCACCTCAAAACAAAACGAAACAAAACCAAATGCCGCTGTAGGCTCTCCTACTCCAGTGTGGGAGACAGGTGGAAGGGAAATCATTCAGGATGGGTACCTCCTTGGGAGGCTCAGCCTCCCTCACCCAAGCCCAGCCCTCCTTTCCCACGCCATGGGGTCTGGACCAGGAGAACCCAAAGTTCTCCCTCAGAGCAGTCTGCCACCTCCTTAGGAAACCCACAGAGCAAAATCTGTAGGCTGTGTATCTACAGTAGCCCAAATAATCAAGCTAAAGAAAATCTTTTCAATTCAAACATTTGGTGGGAGCCCACAGTGTGCCAGGCCACATAGGGCAATGCAACCACACATCCTCCCTTCAAGAACCAGCTCACGTGCCCAGCAACAAAGGCACCTGCCCAAAGAGGCTGGCAAAGGAGGAAAAGCCGTGAGGGTCAAGTCTGAGGTCTGCTGATGGTGACTCTGCAGCCCCACAGCTTCGTGTTTATACCTAAGCCCCAAATTCTTTCTAGGCTGTACTGTATATAATTTAAAGAACATTAAAGTCAGAAAAACAAAACCGCCGTCATTCTAGTATGTTGTTAGTTTCATTTTGAGTTTGTGCTTCTCACAAGTGGCAAAACTTATAGATGAAAAATTCCTAGAAGTTTAACTACTTTTCCGTTAGAAAAATCAAATGCCTCTTAGTATACTACATGTGTTCTACAGTTATTTTGAGATACACAAATAAAAAAACCTCAGATTTACAAAGTATTATACAGGTCTTACAATTTCTGTTCTTCCTACCAGCATAAAAACAAACAAACAAAAACAGAAATTCCTTTTTAGCCAGTCATTGCCTAAGTTTCTGTGATTAAGTCTACTACAGACTGAACACCCAAACTCGTAAGCCCAGATGCCTGCAGAAGTCTGGAGCCTCTCAGCACCACCTGTGTTCCTCCGTGGCCTCCTCCTCTCCTCCTCCCTCCATCCCACCAGTTCACAGCTGCTGCCTCAGCATATCAGGCCCAGCTTTCTGAGCCTCAAACTCCCAAACACACAAGGCCACACTCACTATGTGCAAACCAATCTAGCCACAGAGAGAGCCCAGAGCCCCTGCCTCCCCCCTGTTCTAATGCTGTCCGCACCTGCTTCTAGGTTGTCCTTCACAGAACACCCACCATGTGCGAGCCCCATTGTTCTCAAACCTGGAACCCACAGATGCAGCCCTTTCCTTGGAGCCTCACTTGTAGGACTGTTCCCAAGGCCATGTGCCCAGAGCCTCCACCTTCGACCCATGGGCCTGACACTTCTGTACCTTTCTCCTCCCACATCTCCAAAAGTATATACACAGCGTGAAAAAACACACAAGGTCCAAGTTCACTCAAGGAGACTACAATACCTACAAGGCCAGCACAAAATTCCACAGAAACCAAAGTACTGCATATCTGGATTTTTAAGGGTATAAAAAACTAATTTTTTTTTTTTTAAGAAAGAAAAAAGGCCTCGTTTTTTTTTTTTTTTAGATGGAGTTTCACCATGTTGGTCAGGCTGGTCTTGAACTCCCGACCTCAGGTGATCCGCCTGGGCCTCCAAAGTGCTTGGATTACAGGCGTGAACCACCACGCCCAGCCAAGGCCTCGTTTTTTTAAAGGTATTATATTTTTTCAGTGGTCATCTTTTCCAAGGACAGCTAGGCTCCTAGAATGCACAACTGACAAGGCATCTCCAATATGACGGCTTCGGCTGACCTCCCACGTTGTCAACATTTTTACTACCTCAGCTGAAGAAGACACACTGGGCCCCCAGTGCAGTGCAATCTTCTGTGGACACAAATCCAGCGCTGCAGAGCAACGCTAGCACAGAAACCCCTCCAGCTGGGAAGAGACACAGGGACCTTGCTGGGTAATAAAAGTGTTCTATTTCTCAATCTGGGTGGTAGCTTTACCGATTTCTCCCTAAAGATATAAACCGTACACTTAAGATCTGTACCCTTCACTGTATGTAAACTAAATTTCCATTAAAGTAAAAAGATTCCCACCAAAATCAGACATCATCATGAAAATGAATGCTTACTAAAATTAAAGGAAAAATGGACATATACCACTTACCGAAATTCAAGAAAATCAGTTTGGCCTGTATTCCAGGACATAGTTTGATGAGAAATGGAATGGCAATGTACAACCCCAAAACCCAGAGAAGCATCTTCCTCAGGCGCAACCACAGGCCCTTTCGCCTGCAAGAAAAAAGCAATGAATAGGTCAAAAGGCAGTAGGCGCCATTTTGCTGTAGTTTGTTAACAGTGTTACCAAAATCTCTAAACAAGGGCCACAAGTATTTTTTTTTCCACAAGGATACTGCCGGTTATAAAAGTAGCCTCCACCTGCCTTTGCTAAAGTAATTATTTTAGATAGTCTTTTAATTTGAGCTTAGAACTCTACTGGGGGAAGAGGAATTTTTTTTCTTAAAAGACAAAGAAACAGCTAATGATTTCTTACATTCGCCCTTGTGGAAGCATCCAGCAGAGAGCAGACCCCCCAGGTGCCCCCCACCTGACATCAGACCCCAGCTGTAACCTCATATCAGCAAAGAGCGGCCTCCTGGTCAGTCTTCTGTGAGACAACTGCAGGCAGGCGTAGGTTACTCATTAGCTCCCAGTAGGAAGCACGTAGAGCAAGGACATCAACAGAACCTGCCTGACCAGGTCCTTGGAGAGCAGGAGGCTAAGAGCTGGCACGGTGTGTCCTTAGATTTTTATGCCTGGGTGAGCCCCTCCGTACCTACTCAACAGAGGATCCTTCTCCAGGCCCCTCAAGCTAGGTCACCAGCCCACGGTCTCATGGCCCTCTTCTAATTCCTCTCCAGCTCTGGAGTTCTTATTTTGTCCCCAGTTCCCTTTCAAAAATATCTTAACTCAGTGATTCTCAAACTCATTGGTCTCAGGACTTCTCTACTCTATAAAATTGAGGACCCTATAGGGCTTCTGCTAAAAGAACTGCTTCTTTAACTCCTCATATGACAGACAGTCATAAACAGTTTATATTTATGATGATCTGTCATATGAGAAGTTAAAAATGACATTTTAAAATTTCTATTAATTAATCTAGTAATAACAATCCATTACATGTTGTTGTTATAAATAACATTTGTTATGAAAAATAATTTTCCAATACAAAAAAATTTTAGTGGGAAGAAAAAAAATTAAAAAGTTTTAGTGAGAAGAGTGGCATTAACATTTTTATAAATTTCTCTAAGCCAGAGAGCTTAACAGAAAGATGGAGTCTCCTAACTGCATTCAATCTGCTATGAATCCACATATCATGTATCAACTGGAAAACCTCACTGCACACCCATGAGAGGAGGGTGAAAACAGGCAAATCACACCTTGGTGTTATTAAGGAAGTCAGTCTGACCTTACAGACCCTCTGCAAGGATCTGGGAACCAGAAGAGTACCAAGGGCACACCTGGAGGACCACTGCTCTAACTCACCACATGAGTCTAAACCTAGTGGGACCAGCTATCTCTGGACTATTTCCAAAAAAATATTTAAGGTTTTTTTTTTTTGAGACAGAGTCTCACTCTGTTGCCAGGCTGGAGTGCAGTGGCGCAATCTCGGCTCACTGCAACCTTCCTGGTTCAAGTGATTCTCCTGCCTCAGCCTCCCAAGTAGGTAGGACTACAGGCGTGTGCCACCACACTCAGCTAATTTTTGTATTTTTAGTAGAGATGGGGTTTCACCATGTTTGGCCAGGATGGTCTCAAACTCTTGACCTCGTGATCCGCCCGCCTCGGCCTCCTAAAGTGCTAGGTTTAAGGTGTGAGCCATCGGGCCAGGCCTTAAGGTGGTTTTAAAACCATATATTGAACTGCGATACAAGCAACAATACAGGTGAATCTCAAAAGGATTGTTATGTTAAATAAGACATCCGAAAAAGACTATCTATTATATAATTCCATTTGTCTAAAATTCTAGAAAAGGTAAAACTATAAGGACAGAAAAACAGAACAGAGAGAGGTTGCCAGGGGCTGGGGGTGGAGCAGGAGATTGACTGAAAGGGCCAGGAGAGGATCTTGGAGTGATGGAACATTCTGTACCTTGATGTGGCTGTGGTTACACAATGGCATACATTTGTCAAGACTCACTGAACTGTACGCTTAGAATCTGTGAACTTTCCTATATATAAATAATCTCAATAAAATTTATGTAAATAACAAGTGAATAAAGCTGACATAAACACCTCAATAAAGCTGATGACAAATATGCACATCTGATAATGTAACTCATTCACTCATTCACCTGGTTCATTCAGGGATCACCACTGAGCGCCTGGCACTCTGAGGTGGTGGACAGTCAGGTTGGCGAAGGATGGCGCCTGCACTTGCGCTGTGCTCACAGCCCACTGGGAGTTAATTAAGTACAAGGGCCGTAGCACGCTGGATGACAGGTACCTGCTGCTGGCGATACTGCCCAGCGTGATCTGAGCTAGCGGGGCTACCAGGGACAAGACCACTGGTCTGACACAGTAAGTTAGGAATACAAGAGTTAACTACACGATAGGGAGAACAGTTTAAAATGGCATCTTAAATGTCATACATGATCTAGCTTTTCAATGAGGGTATATTTGTGACATGGTAAAAAGCCCCATAAAGCTGCATACCTCAACCATATCTCGGCTTTCTGTTGAAACTGCTCTCTGTAACCCAAATGTAACAGGCAAGCAGTTCAAAACCCACATCATCTTGGCCCCTGGGACTTGTAATAAGTAATTAAGGACTGTAATTTCCACCCTACCCAGACAATGTGTAAACAAATGCTTATCTTGACTTTCGTGAACCATTTAAGTAACAATCAGAATGTAAAAAGTCCCCTGGCCCTTGGAATGTCCGGAGCCCCTCACCCTCATCTTCGCCCAGGAATCCATTGGAATGTCCAGAGCCCCTCACCCTCATCTCCGCCCAGGAGGTGATTTACAGAATCCACTAGCCCTCGGAATGTCTGAAGCCCCTCACCCCTACGCCCCGCCCCTCACCCTCACTCCCGAGGTGGTTTTACAGTTATAAAAGGTCTTGACGCCCTCCTTTCGGGGCCACGGGTTGGAGACACATGAGTCCTCCGTGGCCGCCGGCAATAAAGACCCTGCAATTTGGCATACTTTTGTCTTGGTGTTGACTGTCTATGCTCGCTCCATTATAACATATTAATCACAGTATTGGGATTCAAAGTGGCAGTTCCTAAGTCTGGTTCAATATCTAACCCATCACTTACTAGCTGTGCTATCTTGAGCAAGTTATTTAACCTCTCTGAGCCTTGTTTTCCTTAATCCTTGGTGGGGGATGATAACGGTACCTCCTTTGTGGGGTTCCTGGAAGGATTACACACAGTAACACATGTGGACTGCACATGTGAATCCTTGCACCAAATCTGCAACATCTTAGCTTCCATGACCTACTCTTTATTCTCCTTAGAGAAAAGAGCAGGGTCTGACACAGCTAATGGCCCTGGCAGGGAGAAACTGCGCATAATGTGAGAGGTTGGAAGAGGACCAGAAAGATTCAGTACATTATCCTGACAGAAAATGAAAAGCCCATAAAAAGAAAAAAGCCTGAAATCAAGTGTGCCACCACTCCAACGCCTGGCGCCTGTGCTTGGATCGACTGCTTTGGCACCTGCAGTTACTTCTGTGTCCCTCCCACAATCTGCTTACTCATCCTTCAGCACCTGCACCCACCTCTTGCCTTACTGTAAGGTGTCAGGTGATTTGCATTTTTGTGCCTCGAGAGAAAGGAAAGCCTATGTCCACACAAAGACTCATTCAAAAATGTTCACAGCTTCAGCCTGGGCAACAAGAGCAAAACTCCATCTCAAAAAAAACAAACAACAACAACAACAAAAACCCACAAATGTTCACAGCTTTACTCACAGTAGCCGTAAAGGGAAACAACCCAAATGGCCACCGGAGTGAATAAACAAAGCATGGTATGTCCTTAGAATGGAATACAACGTGGCAATAAAATGGAATAAACTATTGATACATGCAACCATGTAGATGAATCTCTCTTTTTTTTAATTTATTTTTTTTAGGAAACAAGATGAATCTCAAAATAATTATGCTGAGCAAGAGAAACCACATGAAAGATGGCCAGGTCGCTAACAGATTTTCACTAATATATGATTTCACTAAAAGGTATCTCTATTCATTAGCAAAAACAATACAAACGCACCACATTTTATTGCACTTCACTTTAGTGCACTTTGCAGATACCACATGTTTTACAAATTCAAGGTTTGTGGCAACTCTGCATTGAGCAGGTCTGTCAGTGCCATTTTTCCAACATTCCAATAGCATGTGATTTTGTATATCTGGGGCAGCATTTTTTACCAGTAAGGTTTTTTGTTGTTGTTGTTGTTCGTTCGTTTTGAGATGGGGTCTCATTCTGTCACCCAAGCTGAAGTGCAGTGGCATAATTATAGCTCAGTGCAGACTCAACCTCCCGGGTCCAAGCCATCCTCCCACTTTGGCCTGCTCTAAGTAGCTCGGACCACAAGCATGTGCCACCATACCCAGCCAGGTTTATTTTTTATTTTGTAGAGACAAGGTCTCCCTATGTTGCCCGGGCTTGTCTTGAACTCCTGGTCTCAAGTGATGCTACCATCTTGGCTCTCAAAGGGTTGGGATTATGGGTATGAACCACAACCTCCTAGACTCAAGTGATCCTCCCACCTCAGCCCCTGAGTAGCTGGGGCTGTTATAGGCATGTGCCACTATATCCAGCTAATTTTTAAATTTTATGTAGAGACAGTGTCTCCCTGTGTTGTCCAGGCCGGTCTTGAACTCCTGGGCTCAAGCAATTCACCCACCTCAGCCTCCCATGGTGTTGGGGTTATAACCATGAGTCACCACACCTGGTCTAAAGCATTTTTAAATTAAGGTATGTACACTGTTTTCTTAGACAAAACCTGCCAAAACTCACATAATAGATAATCTGAACATGCCTGTTTCTATTAAATAAATTGAATTACTAATTAACAACCTTTCAAAACAGAAATCACTGGGCCCAGATGGGTTCACTGGGGAATTCTACCAAATATTTAAGGAAGAAATTATACCAGTTCTCTATAACCTCGTCCAGAAGACAGAAGCAATCTCTTTTTAACTTTTCCCATAAGGTCAGCATTACCCTAAAGCAGACAAAGACATTACAAAAAGAAGACTAAGCTGAGCCTAGTGATGTGTGCCTGTAATCACAGCTATTCGGGAGGCTGAGGCAGGAGGATGGTTTCAACCCAGGAGTTCAAGGCCAGGCTGGGCAACATCTCCAGAAAAAAAAAAAAGGCCGGGCGTGGTGGCTCATGCCTGTAATCCCAGCATTTTGGGAGGCCAAGGCGGGTGGATCACCTAAGGTCAGGAGTTCAAGACCACCTGGCCAACATGGTGAAACTCTGTCTCTACTAAAACTACAACAATTAGTTGGGTGTGGTGGCAGACGCCCATAATCCTAGCTACTTGGGAAGTTGAGGCAAGAGAAGCTTGAACCTGAGAGGTGGAGGTTGCAGTGGGCCGAGATCGTGCCACTGGACTCCAGCCTGGGTGACAGAACAAGACTCATCTCAAAAAAATAAAATAAAATAAAATAAAAAGAAAGAAAACCAAAGACCAATACATACCCCTATGAACGCAGATGCAAAAATCCTCTAAAAATATTAGCAAAGGAAATCTAACAACGTATAAAAAGAATTATACACGATGGCCAAGTGGGATTTGTCCCAGGTATGCAAGGCTAGTTCAACATACGAAAATCAATTAATGTAATACATTACATCAACAGGCTAAAAAAGAAAAATCACATGATCATATAAATAGATGTATGAAAAGCATCTGACAAAATCAACACCTATTCATGATAAAAAGCCTCAGCATATGAGGAATAAAGAAAGGGGGAACTTCCTCAGTTTGACAATATCTATAAAAAACCTATAGCCAACATCTTACTTAATTATCAAAAGCTTCAAGCTTTCCTGCTAGGATTAGAAACAAAGCAAGATTACACAACAAGACAAGAAAAGGAAATAATAAGTATAGAAACTGGAGAAGAAAAAATAAAATTGTTTACAGATCACATGACTGTCTATGTAGAAGATCTAAAACTTGGAACTAATAAGTGATTATAGCAAGGTTCCAGGATGTAAGGTTAATATACAGAAATCAATAGTTTTCTTATATACCAGCAAGGTGAATACTGCTAACGTAAATATTTCCATTTACATTAGCAACCCCCAAAATGAACTACTTAGGTACAAACCTAACAAAATATGTACAAAATCTAAATGAGGAAAACCACAAAACTCTGATGAAACACATAAGGAAGAACTAAATAAAGAGATAGTCCATTAATTCCAAGTTCTCTAAGGATAAAAAAATAAAAATAAAAATAAAGAGATATTCCATCTTCATGGATAGGAAGGCACAATATTGTCAATATGTCAGCTCTTCCCAACTTTATAGATTCAATATAATCCCAATCAAATCCGAGCAAGTTATTTCCTGGACGTTGAAAAACTGATCCTAAAGTTTATATGGAGAGGCAAAAGACTCAAGATAGACACCATTAAAGGAGAAGAACAAACCTGGACAACTGACATGACCTGGCTTGAATGCTTACAATAAAGCCACAGTAATCAAGACAGTGGAGTACTGTCAAAAATACAAATAGACCAAAGAGCCTAGAAATAGACTCACATAACTATAGTCAACCAATCTGTGACAAAGGAGCAAGGGCATACAACGGAGCAGAGATGATCTTTTCCATAAATGGTGTTGTAACAACTGTACACTCATATATGCAAACAAATGAATGAAGATATGGACCTGATACCCTTCACAAAAATAAAACTCAAGATGGGTCATAGACCTCAATGTAAAAACAGAAAACTATAAAAATCCTAGGAGATAACAGAGAAAAAAAATTAGGTGAACTTAGTATAATGAAGCCTTTTCAGACACAAAACCACCAAGGTATGATCCATGAAAGAAATATTAGTAAGCTAGGCTTCATTAAAACTAAAAACTTCTCTGTGAAAGACAATGTCAAAAGAATGAGAAGATAAGCTACAGACTGGGAAAAAAATATTGACAAAAGTACATCTCATGGGCCAGGCACAGTGGCTCACGCCTGTAATCCCAGCACTTTGGGAGGCCAAGGCGGGTGGATCACAAGGTCAGGAGTTCGAGATCAGCCTGGCCAACATGGTGAAATCCCATCTGTACTAAAAATACAAAAAAATTAGCCGGACCTACTGGTGTGCACCTGTAATCCCAACTACTCAGGATGCTAAGGCAGGAGAATTGCTTGAACCCGGGAGGCGGAGGTTGCAGTGAGCTGAGATTGTGCCACTATACTCCAGCCTGGGTAACAGAGCAAGACTCTGACTCCAAAAAAAAAAAAAAAAAAAAAAGGTGTTCACATCCTATGTAATCAGAGAAAAGCAAATTAAAACAACAAGCTACCACTACACACTATTAGAATGGCCAAAATGCAATGATAACACTAAATGCTAGGAGAATGTGGAACAACAGGAATTCTCATACCTTTCTAGTGGGAATGCAAACATGGTACAGTCACTTCGGAAGACAGTTTGGCAACTTCTCACAAATCTAAAACATACTCTTACCATATGACCCAGTAATCAGGCTCCTTGGTACTTACTCAAATAAATGGAAAATATATGTCCACACAAAACATTTACAGCAGCTTTATTAATACACATTAAAAACATTTACAGCTGCTTTATTAATTTACAGCAGCTGCCAAAATTTTGAAACAACCAAGATGTCCTTTGATAGGTGAGTGGATAAACTGGGACATCCAGACAATGGAATATTATTCAGTGCTAAACAGAAATCAGCAACCAAGCCATCAAAAAAACACGGCAGAAACTTAATATTACTTAGTGATGCTTATTACTGAGTGAAAGCAGCTCATCTCAAAGGGCTACATACTATGTGATTCCAACTACATGACATTCTATAAACGGTAAAACTACAGAGATGGCAAAAAGATTAGTGGTAATCCAGGGATGGGGCAGGGAGGGATGAACAGGCAGAACACAGATTTTTAGGGCAGTGAAACTATTCTGTATGATACTACAATGGTAAATAAGTATTACACATTTGTCAAAATCCCACAAAATTTACAATAAGAGTGAACCCTACTTAATTGCAAACTATGGACTTTGGGTGATGATGTACCACACCCCAAATCCATAGTTTGCATTATGTAGGGTTCACTCTTGATACAACATACCACTGTGGTGCAGGATATGGATAGTGCGGCATACCATGTGTGGGAGGGGCAGGGCGGGAGGGTATGGGAAATTCTGTACTTTCCACTCCGTTTTGCTGCAGACCTAAAACTGCTCTGAAAAATAAAGCTTACTAACTTTTTCTTTTTCTTTTTTTTTCTTTTTGAGATGGAGTCTCGCTCTGTTGCCCAGGCTGGAGTGCGGTGGTGATCTCGTCTCACTGCAATCTATGTCTCCCGGGTTCAAGCTGTTCTCCTGCCTCAGCCTCCCAAGTAGCTGGGACTATAGGTGCATGCCACCATGCCCGGCTAATTTTTTATATTTTGAGTAGAGACGAGGTTTCACCATGTTAGCCAGGATGGTCTCAAACTCCTAACCTCAAGTGATCCAACCGCTTCGGCCTCCCAAAGCGCTGGGATTACAGGCGTGAGCCACCATGCCCAGCCCTAATTTTTTAAAAAGTCAACAACAACAAAATGTTACTCATAGTTGTCAAGTGTCTTTGGACTCCACAAGAAACCTGAAGCACAGGGTAAGAGATGAAGGTGGTGCGAGAATGGCAGTTAGTGTTTAGAGAGTTTAGATGGAAACAAAAGTAGATATTACATGAAGAAATCCACACAACCAGAAAGAGAATACTACCTAATTTTGAAACCTTTACACCTTACATATTAGAAGTTTCCTGTCATTATTTTTACCAGACAGATATATTCTTGTAAATAATTAGGTTCTACAACAGTCTTATAACTAAGGGACAAGAGTTTGTCATCTGGAAATACTGCCAGAATGTTTTTCAGCAGGGTACTCCCCAGCACCCTTCTCTCTCCTGGACTGCAACCATTATCTGTCTTTAAAATTGTACCAGGATGTGTGTGTTTGGGTATGCCGCTTTCTCTCTCATCCTGTGAATTTTTTCCTCATTTAATTATGAACTACTATATTCTTTTAATACCTAAGAGTATAAGTTCCCATAATAAAATTTACTTTTTCTATATTCCATTTCAATCAGTGTTATGGTCAAGGATAAATCTTGGCCAGGTGTGGTGGTTCATGCCTGTAATCCCAGCACCTTATATATTTCTAGGAATTTGTCCATTTAATCTAACTAATTCAGTAGCATATAGATGGTCACGGTGTACCCTTATGATTCTGTTTATTTCCATAAGGTCAGTAGTAATGTCCTCACTTTCGTTACTGATTTCATTTGCATTTTCTCTTCTTTCTTGGTCTAGCTAAAAGCTTGTCAATTTTGCTTATCTTTTAAACTAATCAACTTTTGGTTTTATTGATTTTTCTCTATTGTTTCTCCACTCTTTATTTCACTAATTCCTGCTCTACTATTTATTAATTTCTTCCTTCTGCTTGTTTTAGGTTTGTTCTTTTCCCAGTATCTTTTTTTTTTAGACAGAGTTTCACTCTTGTTGCCCAGGCTAGAGTGCAAAGGCAAGATCTTGGCTCACTGCAACCTCCACCTTCTGAGTTCAGGCGATTCTCCTGCCTTAGCCTCCTGAGTAGCTGGGATTACAGGCATGCATGCGCCAGCATGCCTGGCTAATTTTGTATTTTTAGTAGACACGAGGTTTCTCCATGTTGGTCAGGCTGGTCTCGAACTCCCAACATCAGGTGATCTGCCCACCTTGTTCTCCCAAAGTGCTGAGATTACAGGCATGAATCACTTCACCTGGCTTCTTTTCCCAACATCTTAAGGTAGAAGGTTAGCTTTAGTGATTTGAGATCTTTTTAAAATATAGGTATTTCCCCCTATAAATTTATCTCTAAGTACTGCTTTAACTACATTCCATAAGTTTTAGTATATTGTATCTTCATTTTCATTCCTCTCAAAGTATTTCATAATTTCCCTTGTTGTTTTTTCTTTTACCTAATGGTTATAAGGAATCTATTCTCATGAAATTACTGATGACCTGTAAGCTGCTAGCACTGACATTGAGAAGTTGGAACGTCTCTACTGAACAGTATCTAAAGCTTCCTTTGATCAATACTCACCAAAATGATTTTAGTATTCTGAATGCGCTAAAACTTACAATGTGAAAAAACATTGTCTTAAAATAATCACAACATGGGGCACAGCAGAAGTGGGGGAAAGACTAACGGGAAACCATATAAGTAAAAGTGGTCCTACAGAATGGAAGAGGAAATCTTATATAACAATGCAAACTTAGATTCCCCCAGGGACCACACAGGAACTATAGCCAAGTAGAACTAGCAATGGTCTCCTCTCAGGTAATATAGAGAGGGCATGGTCCACCTTAAGACATTCACATTCATTAAATAAATAAATGTATACATTAAAAACACAAAAAGCCTGGCCAGACAAGAAAAGATACTCTGCTGGCTGTGTTTAGCTCATGGGTAGCCAGTTTGGAACTGATATAAGTCCTGCAGATTGAATCTGATCAACTCTACATAAACTTCAAAGGACTCATCAGCACAAAAGATCATGTATGGGATGCCACTACCAAAAACATTCAACTGCAAACAGGAAAATCATCAAATTGCCACTGCTGCTCTCACTCCACCAGCTAAAAATGCTTTGAGCCCAATGCTGAAAAGTCTTGACTGCCCTCTGGAATCAAGAACTGGTTTTATCGTGTGCTCCAAGCACTAACCTTTATTTTTCTTTTTGTATCCTCATTCTAGTCTATGTTCTTTTTTCCCTTTGCAGATCTCTTACCTCTTAATTTCTAACCTAAGACTTCTACTACAACAATCAGCCCAGCTCCTTGTTTGTGAAACTTCTTGGGAAGTTTCAAATGGAGGATATGTGCAGACTGACCAGAATGGTATAAATAATACTTCAAAAATGAATACATCTAAGTTGTAAACTAAATAGAAATTCCTAAGCCCCTCAACAGACTGAATGGACCCTCTCTTGGGGATCCCAGAGAAACCTGTTAACAGAATTATAGCAAATGCAGAAAGACATCTTATCTGAACGTCCCTTATCTGACTAGAGCAGAACTTTACCACAGTCAGCTGCCACAAACCTCCTGCTCTGGGAAGATCTCCAGTCAGGCTGGTGGTTGACCTTGGGTACCAAAGCATTAAAAAAAAAAAAAAAATGAAAAAAGCCTCATCACAGGCTTCCATCCTACGATTCCTACACACACGCACACACACACGCACGCACACACACGTCCTTATTAAGCTGGTATATAAACCTTCACCTCTTCTTTGGAGAGCTATCCCTCTCTTAGAGTAGTGCCATATGCATAATAAACATTTCTTCTGTTAATCTGCCTATTGTCATTTAAGTCACAGGTCCCCTAACAATTTGGATCTAAGTTGGTGGAAGAAGGTTTTCTTCTTCTCAACAGTCACATCATTGGGTCTGGTTGTCTTCTTCTCCAATATGATGGATTCCTGTCACCAAAGACTTTGTCTTTCCTCTTTGTCTCCAAGGCACTTAACTAAATGCCAGGCTCATAGTTTGTGCTCAATGAACCCATAATCAAAGAATTAATGTCCCATGATCCTTAGCGCAAAAAATGATCAGAACCACCATCATCTTCTTTGGGCTTCCACTGTACTTAGAGTTTCACACTTTTTTCTATTTCACAGTGTGTATCTTGTCCCCACTGAAATAACTGCACTGGAAGTCACTTTGGTTGACAGTCACTTGGCTGTATACTGCAATCTGCTGTAACATTTACAAAATACTGATGCTTGGGACTTGCCCTGGAAATTTTAATTTTATTGGCCTCAAGTTGACCCTGGTCCTTAAGCTTTAGACTAAGACTTTTACTATCATTTAAAAAAAAAACTGGCTGGTCTCAAAAAACAAAAACTACACACTGTATCTAACACGGTGCTAAACACACAGTAAGCAATCACATTTGTTTATTTTTTATTTTATTTTTGAGATGGAGTCTCACTCTGTCACCCAGGCTGGAGTGCAGTGGTGCAATCTCGGCTCACTGCGACCTCCGCCACCTGGGTTCCAGTGATTCTCCTCCCTCAGCCTCCCAAGTAGCTAGGACTACAGGTGCACGCTCAGCTAATTTTTGTCTTTTTTGCTTTTGTTTTTGTTTTTTGAGACAGAACTGCTGACTTCAGGTGATCCACCGCTTCAGCTGCCCAAAGTGCTGAGATTATGGGTATAAGCAACCATGCCTGATGCAACCACATTTGTTTATTAAAGTGATAGGCTAAAATGAAGGGACTGCTAATTAAGTACTATGAGTATCTCTCGAGCTCAGGACAGTGTTCTTGAAAAGGGCATTTATTTATTTATTGTATATATCTAACAAAAAATATTTCTCAAATTAAAATACACAGAGGCCAGGCATGGTAGCTCATGCCTATGTAATCTCAGCACTTTGGGAGGCCAAAGCAGGAGAATTACTTGAGGACAGGAGTTCAGGACCAACCTGGGCAACATAGTGAGATCAGGTCTCTTAATAAAAAAAAAAAAATTTAGCCAAATGCAGTGGTGCACACCCATAGTCCTAGCTACTCTGAAGGCTAAGGCTGTAGTGAGCTATGACCACATCGCTACACTCCACCCTGGGTGACAGTGCGAGATCCTGTCTCTATTTTTTAAATAAATAAATATAAAACAGAGCCTTCAAAATTGGTGATTTTAAATTAGCAGCTCTATCACCACTATAGTTCTGTCATTAATTATGGAGGACACATACAAAGAATCTGTAAATAAAAATTAGCCAGTTTAAAAATTGAATCTCTCACTAAGTAATACCAAAATAATAGCTAAAATAAATCAGAAATCTCATATAATGCTTTTTCCAAATTCTAGAGCTGAGGGCAAGCCTTAGGTGTTTTTTTTTTCCTGGCAAACATGACATTTTAAATGTACCTTTAAAATTAATTCCCAAAGTATGAACAAGTATCTATAAATGAAAGTAAGTAACTCAAACAAAAAAAATTAAAGGATAAACAAATTTATAAGCAGAACATGCAAATATTTAAGTAGAATATACAGCATGACCCTCTAACTATTCTAAAAGACAACCCTCTCAAAACATGTGTGTGAGAGTATGGCTTTTTATCCACCACTTGATGGCACAGATAAAGGCCCCAGAGGGAAAAACACGGCCAAACCTAAGCCTGACCCATCCATATTCTGTGCAGGCTAGGCTGCTGCTGGGTCCACTTTAGAGCAGGACTGAGAATGTTCCTTTCTACCCCCAGCAGGCAGACCCCGCGCTCTTACGGGAGACTCACTGTGATCCTTCCAACTCAGACTCAGTGTGATCCATCCAGGAAACAAGCAAGTGCCTGATGTGTAGAGAAATCAAATTTGTCCTGGGCCTAGAGACCACAGCCAGCCTGGGCCAATGGCTGTCTGCAAACCTTGGGACGCACTGCTCACTTCACCTTCCTGGCCTTACCTTCTGTCTCTGAAAAACCAAACTCAATTCAGGCCATGGTTTCTGCTCATCAAAGAACGACTCCTCCGTGATCACTAACATGCTACCACCTGCACTTCAGTGTCACAAGGTCCTCACCTGCTGACGTCTGGAACAGGCTGGTCTGGATACTGAGGATGGTGGACTCTCCTTTGCAATAATCTTTGTATAAACCCGAGGGGAATGGGAATTTGGAGACAAAGGAAGCCATCCTGGAGTGGCCAAACAAAGCCTTTAAGGATAAGGAGGTTCTTCTTTCAAGACCTAAACCAAATTCCTAATTGAATAAACAAATGGGTAGGAATTTCTAGCCTCAATAAATCACTAAGTTGAAGGTAGCAGTAGATTATATTTGGCAGTAAAGGAAAAACCAAAAACCAGAATCTGGCCTGAAGGGCTGTTCCCACCGGTGGTGTCAGTTCACAGATTTAGGGGCAGAAGCTGGACACAGGGTGAACGCTGTCCTGGGGAGCAGGAAGGAGGCAGGCAGGAAGGTCTGGGGGAGAACTGGGGGCAGGAAGGCAGGGAGGGGGCCGCCCCACTGACACCAGCTCTGGTGACAGAATACGTTCTACATTTTTATGGCCCATAGTTTTTAAACATTCTAGTTTTTCAACATCAATTGCCACTGTTTGCTATTCATGACTCATAGTCTAAAAGGCTATACATAAGCCATGTGTTACAGACGAAAAACTGAGGCTTGTGTACAAGATGCACTGTCCACTGGAACTGGACAAGGCCACCTTTCCTGATGGCCATGATGAGGACACTCTTGGTTCACCATTTACACAACCACAGAATCCCAAATGAAGGGGGAAAGACAGTGACACCAACAGAAATCTGACAAGCCAAACTACTAAGTGCAATAAAATCCTATACAAGATAGAATTGTTATAATTATTTTTTAAAACTTAATGTTATTTTAGAAAAAAAATTATCTTGTCTGGTTTCCTTAGCTTTTGACTTTCATACCTCCCCAATCACATCTATCCCTTCTCTTATCTGACTTTGCTTTCTCTTTCTGTGCTTTCTGAAGAGATACTCAGGTATAATTAAACCACTCTGAACAACAAACACATTATTTCCTAAGAAGTCTTAACTGTCAATGACTTTGTCTTTGAATCAGGAAACAGGAAGAGTAAAGGTACAATCACCCTAGAGGGTGTCCACTCTCAAATAATGCAGCACATTCCTGCTAAGCTACAGTGCGGTGTTCTGGGCATTACTGGATTCACCGGTGCCACACGGTGAATGTGCACACCTGGAGTTTTCCATCCTGACAACCTGCAGGCTGGATGACACTTAATGCAGCCCCTCAAGATGACAAGGGCAATTCCAATCCCTACTATTGCCTGTCAAAGGAAACTATGCAGAAAACAAATGAAGTTTTTAAAAAACAAATCCTGTCCCCCAGTTTTAAAGCCAATATAGAAAAAAAAAATGAATCTAAAAAGCTTTCTGTTGCCATTTCCCCCTTTTTGTTTTACTCTTACCATTTCCTGCTAAGAGGAAAACATTTTCTTTGAGGAAATTTAAAGGGGATTTTTTTTGTTTTGTTTTGTACTTTAATTTCCCATACTGCATTTGACGAAGAATAAAGAGCATTTTTTAAGAAAAACATGTTTCACTGCATGCCACCAAATAAAAGTTGTCATTTATATTTCAGAAGGCTGACTTCCATTTGCAGTCTTTGGGCTGTGAAACTGGGCCAGTAATAGGAGGCACGGATGGGCAGACACAGAGTCCTTCCCTGAAAGAACGAAAGCCAATCTAACAACCCAGGGAGCCCACAAGATCATCTGTATTGACGAAGCCTGTTTCTATTGATGCAGCTCCAGTGCTTGGAGGTGACGAAGAAGCGCATCCCCTAAGCATGCTATGTAGAGCATTCCCATCAAACAGCATCTGTAAAACTGCAAGGGAAAAAACACACCCAGGGTCAGGCCTTCAATGGTAGCTCCTCTAGGTCTCCGCTCTCGCACGTGAGACTGCTGAGGTTTTGCTTCCCACGGGGGCCACTGGGCTTCTTAGGTTGCCACATATCAATAAACACTCGGTACCTGCAAGTGGCTCTCCTATCAGCTCAGCCAGGAGGATGGCCACCTGTCTGCTTCCCGAGGTGGCAGATGGCTTTCCCATGCACTCCTCTTGCACACTTTCCTGGTGGGGGAGGGGGTCCCTCTGTGGACATCCCTTAGATTGCGTAACTAGGAGGTGTGGGCCTGCAGGGCCTCGCTGAACAGCAGCTGGGCAGGGAGTGTAGCAGAGGTGCCAGTGTTCCTGCTGCCAGTTGGACAGTGATCTCCTTTTCCTACTGTCCAGGGTAACTGAACAACCTGCTCTGATTCCTCTGATAGGGAAGACAGTGCTGTGCCCTCAGTCTGAGGACATTAAAAGCCCTGCGGAGCACCAGGAGCACTGTAGCAGAGTGGCAGGTGGCAGGAGTGGTAGAAGGGTCTCCGAAGCCTCTGACTGAGATGGAATCTGCCCTAATGGGCTGCTGTGCATATGAATGAGGCAGGAAGGGAAATGCTTAGCGAGGCGTGTATCTTGAATGAGGACTGGGCAGTCAGTAGCACAACTAGAGGCTGCACAGTGAGAGCGCCTGGCCAGGAGCTCAAGGCCTGCCTGGGCAATATAACGAGACTCCACTCTCTACAAATGAACAAAGACAGACACAATAAAGGGAACTAAATAGGTCTTCTCAGAGGTTGGGGAAATATAATTAGAAGGCCTAATATTTTCTTCCCAGACCCCAGCGACTCTGTCTGGGGACAATGCCCCCCCACAACCCCGCCAAGGGCCTCTAAAATTGATCCAGGACCCTGTGCCCCACGCTGCTGCCCCCTCTCCAGTGCTTGCTCACCCAGCCCCTGACTAACGCCTTTCAGTCTCTCACAGGGGCCCCAAATCTTCTGCCTCCTCCAGACATAAGCTTCACTGCTATTCTCCAAAGTCCCCTGGCCACCCAGCCTAATCAGGCTCTCTCACCATGTCATGTCAGACTCCTCTTTTCCCTTCAGTCTACAACAAAACATTTATCTCTACCATCACGGACACAATCTCTCCCCACAAATAAGTACCACAGCTCTTGCTGATGCTCTATAACCAGTGCCCAGAACTTGGATGCTCAAGAAGTATTGGTAGCTAATGAATGAAGTCCGCAGTTTCTATCATGAACCACTTTCTCATTAGGTAGAAAAATTGGTTCCGTAGGATAACACAAGTTTCTTAAATACAACTTGGACCATTCAAAATATGTTCAAGGGAAAGTAAGAATTTATAAATAAATTTTCAAGATTCAAGTGATATAAATATTATGCAACATACATATGAAAGGCAAACATCACACAAATTTCATTCTCATGCATCAACTTACAGACATCAATAATAATATCACCCAATGGCCAGGTGCAGTGGCTCACACCTGTAATTGCGGCACTTTGGGAGAACAAGGCAGCAGGATCACTTGAGCTCAGGAGTTCAAGACCAGCCTGGACAACACGGCAAAACCCTGCCTCTACAAAAAATACAAAAATTAGCTGGGTGTCGTGACACGTGCCTGTAGTTTCAGTTACTTAGAAAGCTGAGGATTGCAGTGAGCCAAGACCATGCCACTACACTCCAGCCTGGGTGACGGAGTGAGACCCTGTCTCAAAAACAGTAATAATAATAACAATATCATCTCATGAAGGCAGGAGTGGGGGAAATGGGCACTGAAACGCTCTTGGGTAGGAGGGCAAAACTTCCTATCTTGCTGAAAGTCACCTTGGCAACAGTTTCAAAATTTTAAATATTCATACTCTTTGACCCATTAAATCTCAAATTATCCTAAATAACTGGGCACTTTTAACAAAGGAACAAAAGTTAGACATAAGAAAGTAGCTAATAACAGCAAGACGCACTGGGAAGAAGCCAATTGTCCATCAATAGGAAGCTGATTAAATAAACAATAAGCCCATTTAGTACAAGGATGCTGGGTGCACATCACGTAGGATCTTTACTGGCAAAGTCAATGATTATTCTTCTAAAATTTCCCTTAAGGCATGATATGCTGCAGGGGAGGAGTTTCTTCCTGCTACCATTCCACCAACTGCTGGTCTATCCTCAAGGGCAAGAATGAAGTTTGTGAAGGCCTCCTAACATTACTGCCTGTTTTTCTAACTGGTCTGCATTTTATCCCTCTTTCTTTGCTTCTGTACAAGCAGGCTAGCACCATCACCTGCACACCTCAGTATGTGTCAAAACACAGTGAGTACCAGGAAGAGGCAACAAAGGTGCAAACTCCGTATCCGCAGGCCTTGGGACAGGAGCAGGCAGGAGACCTGTGCAGAGTGCAGAGTATGACACGCCAGGCACATGTGGACTTGGTCCCCTTGTCCACACCAGCCACCCCCCCACAGAACACCCTTCAGGGTCAGACAGACAGCACTGTGCCACACCAGTTCCAAGAGAGGCCTGAAACAATGGGATAAGCAGGTGCTACATAGTCATTCAAAGCCAATGCCCTGTCTATGTGAAGTCCTGGATGAAAATTCAGAATATAGTGGTTTTACAGCTTATAAAATAGTATGTAAAAATACAAAACATACTGGTGTATGCACAGTGTGAAAACTTATAACCAAAACATTAACAACATTTAGTGTTAAATTAATCTGGAATTATTTTAGCATATATGAGACGACAAAACTATTTTTACCCAAACAACTACACAATTACCCTAGCAAGTATTAATGATGCTTCCTTTGTAAAAGCAAAAAAAATTTGCCTATAACATTTCTATTTCACTGCTTCTATGCATTTATAAAAATCAGAATAACATGCTGTTCTAATCATTGTGGTTAATGACAAAATATCTCATATTATCCTCTCATAACTGACATATAACTTTTTTTGGGGGGAAGGGGGGTTAGAGTTTCGCTCTGTCACCCAGACTGGAGTACAGTGGCGCCATCTCAGCTAACTGCAACCTCCATCTCCCAGGTTCAAGCGATTTGCATGCCACAGCCTTCCAAGTAGCTGGGAACTATAGGTGTGCACCACCATGCGTGGCAAGTTTTTGTAATTTTAGTAGAGACAGGGTTTCACCATGTTGTCTAGACTGGTCTCAAACTCCTGGCCTCAAGCGATCCTCTTACCTCAGCCTCCCAAAGAGCTGGGAGTACAGGCGTGAGCCACTGTGCCCGGCCAAGAACTTTTTATATTAAGGATACTAAACCTTTGTCTGAAATTTTATAGATATACTTTAAAAATATTTCCCTCTATCATTTGTCTCTATTTTGTTTAGGATTTAAAATTAAGGAGCATTTTAAATTTTTATGTATTTTTACTCTAATCATCTTTTTCTTTATGGTTTCTGGATGTTCTCTTCTGTCCTTGAGACTGGGTAAGTATTCTTCCTTTTCTTTTAGGGCTTTATACTTTACATTCAGTCTCGCTGGAATTTATTTTGGTATACAGTGGGATGTAGGTGTCTAAATTTCTGTATCTCTAAACAGTTACCCAAGCAATTCTTCGTCTCCCAGGCTGGAGTGCAGTGGCACGATCTTGGCTCACTGCAAACTCCGCCTCCCAGGCTCAAGCGATTCTCCTGCCTCAGCCTCCCAAGTAGTTGGGATTACAAGTGCGTGCCACCATGCCTGGCTAATTTTTGTATTTTTAGTAAAGACGGGGTTTCACCATATTGGCCAGGTTGGTCTCGAACTCCTGACCTTGTGGTCTGCCCGCCTCGGGCTCCCAAAGTCCTGGGATCACAGTTATGAACGACCGTGCCCAGCCACACATTACATTTTTATGTTTGAGGCTAAAGATGGTAGATGCAACTGTTTCACATCTTAAAACCCCACCAAAATGACAATAAAATTTTAGAAGGACATAATTGCATAGTGGTCAAGAATGAGAGGAGAGACCATGTTAGAAGCTGGAAAACAGAAGGCCAGAAATTAAGGTGACAGGTCCGGAAAAGTTTGAAACCAATACGGGGGAAGACAAGGCCCATGAACCAACAGCACCAGGTACCTGTGGCGGGAGATCAGGTGGAGGTCAGAATCAGAAAGAAAACTGGAAAAACCCCTCTGGGCTTCTACCTCGCTGAACTGAGTTGGGCCACTGCCCCAATCCATCAAGAGACTGAAGATTTATTCTCTGCAGAGGGTAAACCATAGAAGAATTGGACTACGAAAGGCCAGATACACTAAAAGCGGAAGTATGTTAAAGTTTAGAAAGCAGTGTGGAGAACCCCCAACCATCTTTTCCACAGCTCTCAGAGAGCTGGAAGCTACAGGCAGGCCAAGGTGAGCTTAGCAGCAAAAGATACAGGGCCACTGCCCTGCAACCCCACACTACGTGGCTGCTGAACCTCTAGTCCCTGGTCCACACTGAAGCTTGCCACAGAATCCCCATGTTCCCAGACTCACTCACGCCCCTGCAGGATGACTTCCCTAGATGGGAAGCTGAGGCTGAACGACCCCAGGCAGAACTGCATGAAGTCTATCTGAAAAAGGAACAATACCTTTTCAGTGTTGTATGTTCTCATCTAATAACAAACTATCTTTCCACTTAAATATCATTTTATGTCTCTTAGTAAAGTTTAATGATTTTCTTGACAAATGTTCTATGGGTTTTTTTTGTTGTTGTTTTTTGAGAGAGTCTCACTCCCTCACCCAGGATGAAGTGCTGTGGTGCAATCTCAGCTCACTGGGATTACAGGAATGCGCCACCTCACCCAGCTGACATCCTACATGTTTCCTTTTTTTTTCTTTTACCTGCCTCTCCCCTCCAACTCCATTATACATATTTCTTATAATTCTTAAATTTGTATTTTGCTGTTGCTGTTGCTACTGTGAAGTAAGAGTTTATCCTGTTTCATCTTTCTAGCCAGCTGGTTATTGGTATATAAGAAAGCTATCAATTGGTCTATTTATTTTGCATTTGAAAATCTTACGCCCAGGCGCAGTGGTTCACACCTGTAATCCCAGCACATTGGGTGGCCCAGGCACGTGGATCACCCAAGGTCAGGAGTTCAAGACCAGCCTGGCCAACATGGTAAAAACCCGTCTCTACTAAAAATACAAAAAAACAATTAGCCAGGAGTGGTGGCAAATGCCTGTAATCCCAGCTACTCCAGAGGCTAAGGCAGGAGAATCACTTGAATCTGGGAGGTGGAGGTTGCCGTGAGCCGAGATCTCCCCATTGCACTGCAGTCTGGGGAACAGAATGAGACTTTGTCTCAAAAAAAAAGAAACAAAAGAAAAAATCTTACCGAACTCCATGAGTTTTTTAATTTCTTTTTTTTTTTTTTAGAGACAGGGTTTCACCATGTTGGCGAGGTTGGTCTCGAACTCCTGACCTCAGGTGATCCGCCCGCCTCGGCCTCCCAAAGTGCTGGGATTACAGGCATAAGCCACCGTGCCCGGCCCAAACTCCATGGCTTTTGAGAATTTTTAGTTGATTTTTATTGGAGCTTTCCAAGTAGAAAGTCACTGTAAGCAATGGCAATTTTGACTCCTCCTTTTTGTAGGATTATCTTAACTATTTCTCATCTCATAATGTCTAGAACATTCAGAGTATTTTATAGTAGATGTGAGAACAGATATAAAGTCCTGTTTCTTTATTTGAATTTCCATTCATTTAACAAATATTTATCAAATATTCACTAGGTGCCAGGCAGTAAATAAAATGATTGACATTTTACTTTTCATTATGATAACGGTTGATGAGATGGAAGTCTTTAATCAAGATTTAATTTTAAGGCCGGGTGCGGTGGCTGATGCCTGTAATCTCAGCACTCTGGGAGGCTGAAGCAGGTGGATTATCTGATGTCAGGAGTTCGAGACCAGCCTGACCAAGACAGTGAAACCCTGTCTCCACTAAAACACAAAATTACCCAGGCGTGGTGGCGCATGCTTGTAATCCCAGATACTTGGGAGGCTGAGGCAGCAGACACTTGAACCCAGGAGGTGGAGGCTGCAGTGAGTCAAAATCATGCCACTGCACTCCAGCCTGGGCAACAAGGGCAAAACTCTGTCTAAAAAAAAATTAATTTTAAATGCAATAGGTGGCCAACTTGTCAATGAATCATTATAATATGAAGGCACACATAAAAAAGCCTTTAAATAAATAAACGTTAAGTATCTGCATCATCATCCAGTTGAGAATCTCTAAGCGCTAGAGCTCCCTGTGCTGAGAACGCAGCAGGAAAACCTCCTCCTCCCTACTGTATCCCACAGGCCTGGTCATCAGGACAGATCACATGCCCCAGGACCTGCCTTCCTTCCTTCCAGCCTTCTGGGTCAAGGACATACTGAGACTCTACTAAACTAGCTCTCAAAATCATTCCCCTTCCCTTTTTATTTAAACAAAACAAAAACTCATGATAAGGCAATATTCTAGAAATTTATCTTCAGATGACAAACGTGCCTTAGTCCATTTTTGTGTTGCTATATTACAAATACCTGAGGCTGGGTAATTTATAAAGAAAAAAGGTTTATTTTGGCTCACAGTTCTGCAGGTTGGGACAAGAAGCATGGTGCCAACATCCACATCTGGTGATGGCCTCAGGCTGCTTCCACTCAGGGTGGAAGGCAGGGGAGCTGGTAGGCAGAGATCAGAAAGGGCGGGAGGGAAGGTGCCAGACTCTTTTTACAGGAACTCAGAGTCAGAACTCACCCATTCCCTTAAGAGGAGCACCAAGTATTCATAAGAATGTGCTCCCACGGAGACCCAGACACCTCCGACCTCCAGCCAGGCCCCACCTCCAACATGAGGATCAAATTTCAACATGAGACTTGGCAGGCCCAACAAACCATATCTAAACCATAGTTAACGGGCTACAGAGCTATTTTGTAATATTTCCTTCCCAAAACATATGGCACTAAATAGACACACAGAAATGCAAATTAAACCATGAGGTTCCATTTTCACCTATATTATTGGTGAAGAAGAATATAAGAATACTGACAATATAAAATTGGTAACTCTGGGCAAACATTCCCACACTGCCAGTGGAAGCTGCTCTCTGATTTTCTGAAGAACTAAACATAGAGATTAGGGGCCCAGGACCTGAGGTGGAGATGGCTAGGAGACCATCAAAACCTCGTACTGTCCCTTCTCTACTGAGTGTAGAGCGGGGGATGGGAATGGCTGCCCAGCTAGGGGCTACATTTCCAAGGCTGCCGTGGAGGCAGGAGGAGCCAACTGAGTAGTTCTCACAAATGCAACGTAAGGTAGTGACTTGGCATTAGCAGCAAGTGTTATCCTAACTAATGCAAGATTATACTCTACATGCTTATTTTTGTTTCTAGCTTAATGGCTTTTTTAAAAAAAAAAAAAAAAAGAACATATGTTCACACAGTTCAAAAAATAAAACATCGGCCGGGCAGGGTGACTCATACCTGTAATTCCAGCACTTTGGGAGGCCAAGGTGGGTGGATCACCTGAGGTCAGGAGTTCGAAACCACTCTGACCAACAAGGGAAACCTCCTTTCTATAAAAAAACAAAACAAAAAATAACATAAAGTCTCACTGCCAACTTGTCACCATGTAACCTGTCCCCATCATGCCCACAGATAAGCATTTTTATTTGCTATTTATCCTTCCAGTGTTTCCTTACACGAATACATGTACATCTTCTCATTCCTTTTTCTCATAAAAAGGTAGTACTGTAAACTGTTTGACACCTTGATTTTTTTTTTCTATCAACAAGACATCCAAGAAATTTCTCCACAGCAATGCTTGCCTTTTTTGCAGCTCCCAATTGGGTTAGCATAACACAGGTTATTAAGCCAGTCTCCCATTGCTGGACAATCAGGAAGTTTTAGCAATCAGTGCCAAAATGAATTACTCTGTACATACCTAATTTTGCATGTACAGGTAAGACAGTCTTAGAATGGAAACCACCAGCTCAAAGAGTAAATGGATCTATATTACCCTCCCAAATCCTCGCTTCCCTCAGGCCTCACTAATGAAGTGGTTGTCAAAGATGCATTTTCTCCAATCTGATAGGTGAGAAATGGCATCTTGGTGTAGTTTTGACTTTCATTAATTAATAAAGTGTTGGCCAGGCACAAGGAATGAGGATGAGAGGATCGCTTGAGGCCAGGAGTTCAAGACCAGCCTGGACAACATAAGTTTCTACAAAAATAATTTAAAAATTAGCTGAGCATGGTGGTGTGTGCTTGTATTCCCAGCTACTCAGGAGGCTGAGGTGGGAGGACTGCTTGAGCCCAGGAGGTCAAGGCTGCAGTGAGCTGAGATCACACCACTGTACTCCAATCTGGATGACACAGTAAGATCCTCCCTTAAAAATTAAATAAATACTGTGGGGTTTTTTTTTGAGATGGAGTCTTGCTCTGTCACCAGGCCAGACTGCAGTGGTGCGATCTCGGCTTGCTGCAACCTCTGCCACCTGGGTCCAAGCAATTCTCCTGCCTCAGTATCCCGAGTAGCTGGGACTACAAGCGTACACCACCACACCCAGCTAATTTTTTGTGTATTTGGTAGAGACGAGGTTTCACCACGTTGGCCAGGAGGGTCTCGATCTCTCAACCTCATGATCTGCCTGCCTCAGCCTCTCAAAATGCTGGGACTACAGGCGTGAGCCACCATGCCTGGCCAAAATTAAATAAGTATTGTTAAGCATTCTTTCACATATTGAAGGATTATATTTCTTTTTCAATGAATTATGCTATCTTTTGCATATTTTTCATTGGACTTTGAACTTTTTTCAATTCCTAGAAATTCTGTTATTACCTCTTTACCTGTGAGTTTCAAATATTTTTGTCATTATTCATGTCATGCAGATTTTTTTCATATTATGAAATCAAATTTAAGTCATCTTAATAGAATTTGGGCTCTGAGATACAGTTAGAGAGCCCTGTCTGGGCACGGTGGCTCACACCTGTAATCCCAGCACTTCCAGAGGCTGAGACAGTGGATCACAACGTCAAGAGATCAAGGCCATCCTGGCCAACATGGTGAAACCACATCTCTACTAAAAATACAAAAATTATGCCAGGTGCGGTGGCGCGTGCCTGTAGTCCCAGCTACTCGGGAGGCTGAGGTGGGAGGATTGCTTGAGCCCAGGAGTTCTGGACTGTAGTGCGCTATGCCAATCGGGTGTCCGCACTAAGTTCGGCATCAATATGGTGACCTCCCGGGAACGGGGGACCACCAGGTTGCCTAAGGAGGGGTGAGCTGGCCCAGGCTGGAAATGGAGCAGGTCAAAACTCCCGTGCTGATCAGCAGTGGGATCACGCCTGTAATAGCCACTGCACTCCAGCCTGGGCAACATAGCGAGACCCCGTCTCTAAAAAAAATTAATAAATTAATTAATTAAAAATACAAAAATTAGTTGGGCATGGCGGCACAGGCCTATAGTCCCAGCTACTCAGGAGGCTGAGGCAGGAGAATTGCTTGAACCCGGGAGGCAGAAGTTGCAGTGAGCTGAGATCGAACCACTGAACTCCAGCCTGGTGACAGAGCGAGACTCTGTCTCAAAAAGAAAAAAAAAAGAAAAAAAGGGCTGGGCACAGTGGCTCACACTTGTAATCACAACAACACTTTGGGAGGCCAAGGCAGGCAGATCACAAGGTCAGGAGTTGAAGACCAGCCTGGCCAATATGGTAAAACCCCGTCTCTACTAAAAATACAAAAATTAGCTGGGCGTGGAGGAAGGTGCCTGCAATCCCAGCTACTGGGGAGGCTGAGGCAAGAGAAGTGCTTATACCCGGGAGGCAGAGGCTGCAGTGAGCCGAGACCACGCCATTGCACTCCAGCCGGGGCAAAACAAGAGCGAAACTCCCTCTCAAAAAAAAAAAAGTTCTCCTCCATTTCAAGACTTCAGAATTTCACTCCCATTTTCTTCTAGTACTTCTTGGTTTCTTTATATTTACCCCTGATCCGTTTGCATGAGGATCCTGGTTTACAGGGTACGATATGGATCCAGATTTATTTTATTTCAAATGCTACCCAATTGTCCCAAAAATCTTAATTAACAATCAAAATCAACCTTGACTACACTCAACTGTTACTCAAACTTCACCTCAAATTAAATTCCCAAGTGTATTTGGTCTATTTCAGGAATCTCTGTCTGTCACACTAGCCTGTTATTCCCAAGCAGAGCATTTGCAGCATGGACCAGACTCCACACAACTCTCTCTTCTTCAGAGGTTCATGGCACTTCTGGTCATTTTTTTCTTTTTTTAATATACCCCTGATACAAGATCTCTGTATATTTTTTCATCTGAACTTCAGAATCAGCTTGTATTGAACCAGAGAGAAACAGACAGGCATTTTTAAATTTGGAATTCTGTTAGATGAATAATCTGAAGAATGCTTTTTGAATTTGTCTTCTCTTTACATTTTACAACCAATTGCTGTTGTCTGTATACAAGAAAACTACCGATTACAGCACACAAATTTTACATCTGTTTAATAGGGGATAGTGCATCCATACACTGAGATGACATGCAGTTATTAAAAAAACAAAACATGAGTGTTCATATGGTGACATGGGAGGGGGCAGAAAGGGCTTACAGTTTTGTGGGAGGAGGGACCATTCATATTAAGGAAGGGGAAATAAGGGACAGAGAATTTGCCACAAATATTTCAGCAATTTTTAAAATTTTACACATTTTCCCAATTTTTTATTGTAGTAAAATACACATAACAAAATTTACCATCATAACCATTTTCACACATACAGTTGAGTGGCAATATATTCATACTGTTGTGTAATCACCACCACCATCCGTCTCCATAACTTTTTTCATCCTGTAAAGCTGAAACTCTGTACTCATTAAAACAGTAACTCCCATTCTTCACCCCAGCCCACGGCAACCACCATTGCACTTTCTGTCTCTAGTACCCTGACGACTATAGTGCCTCATGTAAGCAGAATCATACAGTACTTATCTTTTTGTGACTGGCTTACTTCACTTGGCGTAATGTCTTCAAGGTTCATTCATGTTGTAGTGTATTTCAGAAATTCCTTCCATTATACAGATATACCAAGTTTTTCTTACCCATTCATCCATGGATGGACATCATCTGGGTTGCTTCCATGTTTTAGCTATTGTGAACAGTGCGGCTATGAACATGGGTGTACAAATAAATGGCTCTTAGAGACCCTGTTTTCAATTACTTTTGGTAGATATCCAGAAGCGCAGCTGCTGCATTATACGGTAATTCTATGTTCAATTTTTAAAAAGACAGCCATATTATTTTCCAGTTTCTACACCATTTTTATTCCCCACCAACAGTGTGCAATTTCTCATATCCTTGCCAACAGTTATTATTTTCTTTTAAAAAAGTTATTAGCCATTCTCAGACAGGCGCAGTGGCTCACACCTGTAATTCCAGTGCTTTTAAAGGCTGAGGTAGGATTGCTTGAACTCATGAGTTTGAGACCAGCCTGAGCAACAAAGTGAGACCCTCTCTCTACAAAAAATTAAAAATCTAGCTAGGTGTGGTGGCATGCACCTACAGTCCCAGCTACTTGGGAGACTGAAATGGGAAGACCACTTGAGCCAGGGAGGTCAAGGTTGCAGTGAGCCATGATTGCACCACTGTACTACAGCCTGGGTGACAGAGAAAGACCCTGTCTCAAAATTTAAAAAAAAAAAAAAAAATCCATCCTAATTGGTGTGAGGTGGTATCTCATTGTGGTTTTGATTTGCATTTCCCTAATGATTAGTAATGTTGAGCATCTATTCATGTGCTTATAAGTCATCTAGCTGTCTTTAGAGAAGTGTCTCTTCGAGTTCTAGGCCATTTCTGAATTGGTGTTTTGTTATAAAGTCTTAAAACTTCTCTATACATTCTAGATAAAGTTAAAATGCAGCAACAGCTACCAAATCTAAGAGGTCTAAAGAACAAGTTTATTTCTTCCCCTAGCTATGCGTCCAGCACAGGTAGGCTGGAGTTCTACTACACAGTTACTCAGGAACCCGTCTTGCAGAAGCTCCATCCCTTTGCAGTGTTGCCACCTCCACACAAGGCTTTAGGGTTTGCTGCAGCAGGGGCAGAGGGCACGAAGGATCATGCACCTGCTCTTACACTTCCTCCTACAGAAGCAACATGTCACTTCCATTCAGATTGTGAGATCGTGTCTCAGTTCAAGAGGGTAAGGTCCCGAACCAGGAGTGCCAGTGAGCACTGATGTTGTGTTCACAGGTATAAACAGCTACACATGCATGCATAACATATGAAGTAAGCCATTTTATAACTTCACACTGGAAAAACTTGCTCTTTGAAGGAGCTCTGGCCAGGCATGGTGGCTTACCCCTGCAATGCCAGCACTCTCGGGGGGTGAGGCAAGAGGATCGCTTAAGGCCAGGAGTATGAGACCTGTGTGGGCAGCACAGCAAGACCCTGTTTCTCTGTCTCTGTAAAAAAAAAAAAAAGAAAAAGAAAAAAACAAAAGCCCCTTGTAGACTTTTTGTTAACAAAGGACTATTTTTAGATATAAATGGATTCTTGCCCTTTGTTTTTTCCTATCTGGAAAGACTGGGCTTCCAGGTTAGTTTTTTTTTTCTATTGCATTTTAGGTTTTAGGGTACATGTGAAGAACATGCAAGATTGTTGCATAGGTACACACATGGCAGTGTGATGTGCTGCCTTCCTTCCCATCACCTATATCTGGCATTTCTCCCCATGCCATCTCTCCCCCAACTCAGGTTACTTTCTTAAAGAAATGCACATAGCCACTGCAGCAATTCCTACTTAAATTGATCACAGTGAACCCGAACACACTTACCCTTCAGTGCTTTCAGTGCCTCCGGGCACTGACCGTGGGGGTCCCCCTAAATCACAACGATACATCAGATCTCCCATGCATCCCAATGATTGCTGGGGTGCACAGGACTCCCTGGAGGCCTTGCTTCCCTACACCTTCAGCTGGCAGCCAGAGGTTCCCAGGCACAACCAAAGCTCTGGGGGTTCAAGGTGCCAAGCCAACAAGAGGGCCACAGAGGAGGCCACCAAGCCCAAGAGAATGCTCTTTGGAAGGCTTGTGCTCTCAGAGGCCCACCCCCTCAAGCACAGCTGCAGAGTCACCAATGCTGTCAGAGAAGGAAAGCAATGTGCTGGTGAATAAACTAATTTCTCTCAAGTGACACTTGCTCAGTATTTTCAACCAGTAATAGTTTCCCCTTGTAATATTCAGGATGTATCAGAGAGACAGCCCTAAGTAGTGGCAGGAGAGCACAGCGATTAGAGCATGAACGCTAGAGATGGCACAGGTCTGCTACTCGGATGGCCATGTGACCCTGGGCAAGCTACTTAAATATCCATGCCTTGCCTTCCTCATCTGTGAAGAGAGCGACCCATCAACCTCATGAGGCAGCTGTAAGCATTACATGAATTCACAAACGTAAAGAAGCACTTGAGGTAACAGAATCTGGTACACAGTCCTCAACCAACGTTATTTTGTAGTTTATTTATTTTTGAGACGGAGTCTCACTCTGTCCCCCAGGCTGGAGTGCAGTGGCACCATCTCAGCTCACTGTAACCTCTGCCTCCCAGGTTCAAGCAATTCTCTTGCCTCAGCCTCCTGAGTAGTTAGGGCAACAGGCGCACGCCACTAAGCCTCGCTAATTTTTTTTTGTATTTTAGTAAAGACAGGGTTTCACCTGTGTTGCCCAGGCTGGTTGCGAATTCCTGACCTTAGGCAATCGGCCCACCTCAGCCTCCCAAAGTGCTGGGATTACAGGCATGAGACACCACGCCCCAGCCTGTTCTGCCTTTACTGTTCTACTTCCTCTTCCTTCCCCTCCCATCATGAATAAGCACCAACTTACCAGAAGCTATTTCTGAAAGACACTGGGGGAGTCCAGAAAGAACAGGAGTGATCAGCTAATTAGGAAGATTCCTATTTAAAAGGTTTAGCAAACACATCCTTCTTACTCTGGCGAGACCACAGACTGAGACACGGACTGGCAGTCACGGTTCCTACACAAAAGGCCCCCAAGGTGTGTCTGTGTCCCATCTTGTCCCCATGGGCAATGCATACATCACGGTGTGGGACACTGGTACCAAGCTGTTGTGTCTGGGTAGCAGCCCTGCACTGGATTTCACTGTGGCCGGCCCTTAGAACACTACTTCCAACCTGAAGGCAGCAGCAGGCTCTACAGCACAGAAATGCCTGATTTTCAAAAGCCAAAACTCCTGGTTATGAAATGCTTAGTAACCATCTTCACTGCTTCACCTTCAACCCTATTCATCTCTCTTCAGGAGTGATGCCTCCCAACATACCCCTCCCCGCTTACTGACACTCCTCAAAAGAACTGGTTCCCAGATTTTTATGTTTCATGAACCAGTAAAATGTTCTACAAAATGGGGACTGACCTAGTATTGCCAAGTTTTTATTTTACCAAGTAAGAATCTCGGACACTTGATAGGAAGGCCACTGTCTCAGGGTTCAGCCATTATACAAAGTTACCTTTATGCCAGTTCTCTATATTTATTTTCTCATTTCCCTTCCTGACAATAAAAAAGTAGTCCAAATACTGTAGACCACAAGCTGGTCTCAAACTCCTTGGACACAAGTGATCCATCTGCCCAGTCTCCCAAACTGCTGGGATTGCAGGAATAAACCACAGTGCCTGGCCCCCTAGATTTTTAATGTGAAAGCTAAAGTCATCAATTGAAGGTTGTATATTTTCCTCAAGCATGCTTTAGGGGCATACATGTGTCTTCATTTTCATTCTGTGTGAGCTTCTTGTAATTTCACTTGTTTTTTGGTTTTTTTTTTTTAAGAGATGGGATCTTGCTCTATCAACTCAGGTTGGAGCGCAGTGGCACACTCATAGCTCATTGCAGACTCAAATTCCTGGGCTCAAGCAATCCCACCACCTTGGCCTCCCAAAGTGCTGGGATTATAGGCATGAGCCACCACACCTGGCATGGGTCTGCTGATAATGAATTATCTCAGCCTTTCTTTTTTTTAAGAGACAAGGTCTTACTCTGTCGCCCGGGCTGAAGTGCAGCCTCCACCTTCTGGGCTCAAGTGATCCTCCCACCTCCCAAGTAGCTAGGACCACAGGTGCAGACCACCATGCTCAGCTAATCTTTTATTTTTTTTGTAGAGATAGAGTCTGCAAAACATAGCCAGTTTGGCTGTTTTCCAGGCTCGTTTGGAACTCCTGGGCTCAAGTGATCCTTCCGTCTCGACCTCTCAAAAGTGTTGGGATTACAGGCGCGAGCCACAACGCCTGGTCCTCTTTCAGCTTTTTGTAATATCTGAAAACTTTTACTATTTTGCCTTTGAAGATACTTTGGGGGTGGGAAGAACAACAACATAAAAAGGTATTTTCACCTGGTAAAGAACTTTAGGCGGATAGCTTATTCTTTCAGTACAGTCATGCAAACTGCATAATGGCCTTTCAGTCAACAATGGACCACTTACACAATGGTTGTCCCATATGATTATAATGGAGCTACAACATTCTTACTGCCTTATGTCACGGCTGTAATATCATAATGAAGACATTACTCACATTTGTAGTGATATGGTATAAACAAACCACTGCAAACTGCATAAAAATGTACACTAACGTCCTAAGCCTTCACATTCACTCACCACTCACTCACTGACTCACCCAGGGCAATCTCCAGTCCTGCAAGCTCCCATCATGGTAAGTGCCCTATATTGTACTGTTTTTTATCTTTTTTACTGTATTTTCTTTTTTTTTTTTTTTTTCAAGACACAGTTTCGCTGTGTTGCCCAGGCTGGAGTGCAGTGGCGCGATCTCAGCTCACTGCAACCTCTGCCTCCTGGGTTCAAGTGATTTTCCTGCCTCAGCCTCCCAAGTAGCTGGGACTACAGGCGCGCTCCTTCACACCCGGCTAATTCTTTGTATTTTTAGTAAAGACGGGATTTCACAGTGTTAGCCAGGACGGTGTCGATCTCCTGACCTCATGATCCGCCCGCGTCAGCCTCCCCAAGTGCTGGGATTACAGGCATGAACCACCGCACCCGGCCTTTTTTATTGTATTTTCACTGTACCTTTTCTATGTGTACATACACAAATACTTAACATTGTGTCACAACTGCCTACAGGACTCAGTACAGTATCATGCTGTGCAGGTTTGCAGCCTGGGAGCAACAGGCCTTACCACATAGCCTGGGCGTGTAATAGGCCATACCACCTACATTTGTATAAATACACTCTGATGTTCACTTGACAATGCACTTGCCTAACAACGCATTCCTCAGAAGGTGCACCTGTTACTGAGTGACATTACTACATGGCATGAGAGCTTTAAACATGTTGCTTCAAGACCAGGCGCAGTGGCTCACACCTGGAATCTCGGCATTTTGGGACTTGACTAACAACAAGTTCCTCAGAAGCTGTACCTCTTATTAAGCGGCATTACTATATGGCATGACAGCTTTAAAGGCGTTGCTTCAAAGCCAGGCGCAGTGGCTCACACCTGTAATCCCAGCATTTTGGGAAGCTGGGGGTGGGCGGATCACCTGAGGTCAGGAGTTCCAGACCAGCCTGGCCAACATGGTGAAACGCTGTCTCTACTAAAAATACAAAAATTAGCTGGTGTGGGGATGTGCGAGTGTAATCCTAGCTACTTAGGAGGCTGAGGCAGGAGAATCGCTTGAACCTGGGAGGTGAAGGTTGCAGTGAGCCAAGATTGTGCCACTACACTCCAGCCTGGGCTACAGAGTGAGACTCCATCTCAAAAAAAAGTTTTAAAAATAAAGATGTTGCTTCACTGGCTTCTTACTTCTTTTCTTTTCTGGTAAGAAATCTTCTGTTGGCCATATATTTGTTATTGTTTGCACAATATGTCTTTTTCCTCTGGTTGGTTTGAAGGCTTTTCTTTATCACTGGTTTTGAGCAATTTGATTATGAGTGCCTTGGTGTAGTGCTTCATGTTTCCTATGCAGATTAATTAAGCTTCTTGGCAGTGCGTTGACAGTTCTCAGCAAGCTTGTAAAGTTTCTGGCCACTATTTCTTCAAATATTTTTTCTGCCCCTTCCCCCACTTCCTTGCGGACTTCAATTATAAATATAATAGGGTGACTGAAGTTGTCCTGTAACGTAGCGATGCTTTTTTATTTTTTTGAGACAAGGTCTCATTCTATTGCCCAAACCAGAGTGCAGTGGTTTGATCATGGTTCATGCAGCCTTGACCTCCTAAGCTCAAGCAATCCTCCCACCTTAGCCTCCCAAAGTAGTGGGGATCACAGGTGGGCACACTACGCCTGGCTAATTGTTTGTTTGTTTTTTTCCTAGACGAGGTCTCTCTTTGTTGCCCAGGCTGGTCTCAGATTCCTGGGGTCAAGCAATCCTCCTTTTTCTTCATCCTCCCAAAGTGCCGGGATTACAGGTGTAGCGGGGATTACAGGCATGGTAGAAGTACAGGTGTGTGCCACCGTACCTGGGCTCATAATGATGCTTTTGAAAATGTGTTTGGTTCTCCTTTCCCCATGTTTCACGTTGAATAGTTGACTCTTTTCTTCATCTTCTGTTTTTTTATTTGAGATGGAGTTTTGCTCTTGTTGCCCAGGCTTGAGTGCAATGATGTGATCTTGGCTCACTACAACGCCACCTCCTGGGTTCAAGCGATTCTCCTGCCTCAGCCTCCCGAGTAGCTGGAATTATAGGCATGCACCACCACGCCCTGCTAACTTTGTATTTTTAGTAGAGACACGGTTTCTCCACGTCGAGTTCGACCTCAGGTTATCTGCCCACCTCGGCCTCCCAAAGTGCTGGGATTACAGGTGTGAGCCACAGCGCCCAGCCGACTCTTTTCTTTAGCAGTGTTTGATCTGCCCTTCAGTATAATTCCCTTCAGTGTAACCTTCACCTCACACATTGTGGTTTTCATCTTTAGAAATTCAATTTGGGTAATCTTCAGATTTTCCATGACTCCACTTAACTTCTGGAACATATGGAACACAATTTCAGTAAATGTTTTAATATCCTTCTGTGCAAATACTAATGTGCGTATCAGTACTTGGTTGGTTTTCATTGATTACTCTCTTCAATATATACACGTCATATTTTTCTGCCTCTCTGCATGCCTGTGCTATGGGCTATGTCCCTCAAAATTCATATGTTGAAGTCTTAACCCCTAGCACCTCAGAATATGACTGTATTATTTAGAGAGAGGGTCTTAAGGAGGTAATTATGCTAAAATGAGGTCATTAGGGTGGACCATAATCCACTATGACTAATTTTTGTAAGACGAAATGCAGAAAGAGCCACACACAGAGGGAAGACCATATGAAGACACACGGAGATGGTGGTCATCTACAGGCCAAGCAGAGGGGCCTCATGAGAAACCAGCCCTGCTGACACCTCCATCTTGGACTTCTGGCATCTGGAATCGAGAGAAAATAAACTTCCGTCACTTAAGTCACCTGGTCTGTGTTACTTTGCTATGGCACAAACCCATACATTTGATATTTTCCACTACTGAAGCATGCTGTTTACTGTTCTACCCAGTAAATTACGGTCTTGCTCTAGGTAGCAGGGACTATTTCTTCTGATCTTTTCAGACAGTTCCTTCCCCAGCCACAGAGCATTTTTTCACACATGTGTGCTGATCAAGGGTACCCTCTGCAGACCCCAGGGTCTCTCTCTGTGGTGTTCTCTCTCTCTGGTACTCTGTCCTATAAACTCTAGCCACATCGGTCTCTCCAGATTCTCAGCTCCACACTCACAACCCTGGGAGTCCATGAGGCTCCCCTCCCTGTGCAGTGGCAAGGAAGCTCTCTCAAGGAAGTCAGCGAGGGTACGGTAGGGCGCACTTCCTTTGTCTGTCACCAGTTTACTGTCCTTTGTTGCCTGGTGTCCAGTGTTTTAAAAACAGTTTCACGTATGTTGTCTGTTTTTGTTGTGGCTGCTGTTTTGGTTATTTCCTTGGTCAGAAGTGGAAGTTCCATGTTTCTTTTAAAATATGTTTATAATTAGTTTTCACCAATTCCTCCATTACTGTAACCATCAACATTGTTGAGGAAAAGTGTTTTATCATTTAATTCCATGATATTCTCTTAGAAGGAACAAGAGAGTAATGCCAAGACTCATTCCCCAAGACTAATAGATTAAATTCTTCTAAGCTTTTAGGTGGAAATCTTAACAGCAATCTCCAAAATCTTACTCAGAAGCAGTCAGTGTTGGCCAGGCGTGGTGGGTCACGTCTGTAATCCCAACACTTTGGGAGGCCAAGGCAGGCGGATTGTCTGAGGTCAGGAGTTCGAGACCAGCCTGACCAACATGGTGAAACCCTGTCTCTACTAAAAATAAAAAAATTAGCCAGGCGTGGTGCCGTGCACCTGTAATCCCAGCTACTCGGGAGGCTGAGGCAGTAAAATCGCTTGAACCCGGGAGGTGGAGGTTGCGGCAAGCCGAAAGTGTGCCACTGCACTCCAGACTGGGCGACAGAGCAAGACTCCATCTCAAAAAAAAAACAAAACGCAGTGTTGAGAGCAATTTCACTCTATAGAATTGAAAACTTTAAGGCCTTAATAAAACACACAAGGCCGGGCACAGTGGCTCACGCCTGTAATCCTAGCACTTTAGGAGGCCGAGGTGGGTGGATCACCTGAGGTCAGGAGTTCAAGACCAGCCTGGCCATCATGGTGAAACCCCATCTTAAAAAAAAAAAAACACACACACACAAGCAGTCCATAAATGTCTCTTGGTGACTGGGCGTGGTGGCTCACGCCTGTAATCCAAGCACTTTGGAGGCCAAGGCGGGCGGATCACCTCAGGTCGGGAGTTCAAGACCAGACTGACCAACATGGTGAAACCCCGTCTTTATTTAAAAAAAAAAAAAAATGTCCCTTTGTTCTCAAGGAAGAAAACAAAAAATCTTGAGGATTCAGTAGGCAGAGCTGAACAACTGGGTATCTTACTGTGAGAAGGCCTTATTTTCCTGGCAGAAACAAAAATATTTTACCACTGTGGTATAGCATGTTTTCAAGTGCTTTACACACAACCACATTACCTTATTTTTCTTTGTACCACTTAACCACCCCTTGAAGTTTTATTGTATATTTATGTGCTATCGTTTTTGCTCTGTTTCTCCTTCATGAGAATGGAAATCGCACAAGGACTGGGATTTGTTCTACTCTTGTGCAATATTTTATTTATTTATTTATTTTTTTAAGACAGAATCTCACCCGTCACCAGGCGCCAGGCTGGAGTGCAGTGGCGCGATCTTGGCTCACTGCAACCTCCGCCTCCCAGGTTCAAGCAATTCTCCTGTCTCAGCCTCCTGAGTAGCTGGGACTGCAGGCACGTGCCACCACACCCAGCTAATTTTTCTGTATTTTTAGTAGAGATGGAGTTTCACCATGTTGACCAGGATGGTCTCGATCTCTTGACCTCGTGATCTGCCCGCCTCGGCCTCCCAAACTGCTGGGATTACAGGTGTGAGCCACGGCGCCCGGCCTCTTGTGCAATATTTTATCCACTCTAGCCTTCAGCGAAGGCAAAGTGAATGAAAAAGACATAACTTGCTAAATGAATGGAAGAACACAGAAGCCATACTCTCAACACAGGCCACACTGTTCACAGCAATTATCTAGAAGGAGTTTCACTTTCTCTTTTAAATTTTTATTAAGAATTCTTTATTACTTTGGAATCAGAAAAAAAAAATCAAACTTTGAGAGAGGAACGGAGTGAGAGAGGGCCCCTCAGAGTCTGTTCTTCACCATGGCTATGACATCTCCCAGGCAACCTCACACCTGGAGATCCCTCCCTGGTCCCTGCAGAATCTCCTTCCTTCAGTTTTTCCCTGAGGCCCTGAAGCTGCACTGGCAGGCTCCCAGCTGGCCTGTACTAGCCTAACAGTCCCTTCCTTCTGGAACCCTAAGCCAGATATCGAATGTCCTAGAATGGCAGTCTTCTTTTTTCCTTCCTATAGGTTCTGCCATGATGTGCCTTGTCAAGATGTCCTGTGTCCTCAAACTGTGATAATTTTTCTTGTATCTTTATCTTCAGATGGCTCCATTGGCCAGAGATACAATTTGCATTATATCCTGTCAAGCAAGAGACTAAAAGAAGAAACCTAATCTTAGTC
Source organism: Ateles fusciceps (assembly GCA_036589455.1). NCBI lineage: Eukaryota > Metazoa > Chordata > Mammalia > Primates > Atelidae > Ateles > Ateles fusciceps. The sequence goes on from JAZHEH010001092.1 coordinate 702,924, forward strand.
TGTTTTTTGTTTCTATAACTAAATAACTAAGACTCAGCAATTTATAAGCAAAGAAATTTATTTCTTCAAGTTCTGGAGGCTGGGAAATCCAAGGTCAAGGTGCAGGGCGGGCCACAGGGCATCACATGGTCACATTGCCTTTTATATCAGTGATAATTCTCATGATAACTATCCCAAACCCTAAATAAACCATTAATCTATGAATGGATTCATCCATTCATGAGAGCAATACCCTCATGACCCAATTACCTCCCAAAGGTCCTACCTCTTTTTTTTTTTTTTTTTTTTTTTGCTCTGTCACCAAACTGGAGTGCAGTGGTGCGATCTCGGCTCACTACAAACTCCACCTCCCAGGTTCAAGTGATTCTCCTGCCTCAGCCTCCTGAGTAGCTGGGACTATAGGCACACACCACGATGCCCAGCTAATTTTTGTATTTTTAGTAGAGACAGGGTTTCACCATGTTGGCCAGGATGGTCTTGATCTCCTGACCTAGTGATCTGCCCACCTTGGCCTCTGTAAGTGTTGGGATTACATGAGTGAGCCACCGTGCCTGGCCAGGTCCCACCTCTTAACACTACTACACTGAGGACCAAGATTCCAACACACGAACTGTTAGGGGACACATTAGGCCATTAAAACATTGAGCCACAGCAGATACTCTGAAGATAAATCAGTATATAAAAATGTCAGCAGAACAAAGGAGTCTACAAGAAAGGATGAATGTGAAGGCAGACTATCTCCAGCCTCCCTGTATTTTCCCTTTGCCAAAGCATCATCAAAGCATAGGGATGTAAGAGCTGATGGCTGCAGCACATAAAACCTGATAGACAACTAGCTCCCTGAGGACAGGTACTATCTCCTAGCATCTTTACATCTCCAGGGCCTAGCACAACATCTGACAAATAGGAACACAGTAGCTGCTGAAATAAAATGGCCTATGGGTACTTGGCATGGACAGGGCTACTTACAGGTGGGAGCAATGTGATCATCCAGGACCAGGAGTGGCAAAGGTCAAGGATGAAGGGGTAGGGCATATCTTATGTACACATTATTAGGAGAAAAAAACACTTGAAAGTTAAAAGCCATATCTGGTTTTTGGCAATTTCAGAAAAAGAAAAGAAAAAGTTGTATCTATTCTAGTGACCTGAACTACCACATCAAAATGACCTGCATCCACCCTGAACATTCTTCCCTTCCCATTACAAATAGTTCAGTCAACATACCCCAAGCTTTGTTTGGAGACCCCATCAGTCTGATAAGAACTGAGATAATTTGAACTTTTTTTCTTTACCCTGAAGCTCAGGACTTTTTTCAGGCTTTAAGAACAAAACCTAAGTTTCAGCACTCTTCTGGTGTGTGTGTATTCCCTCACTGACAGCCCATGTCCACCTTCACCTTTACAAACCCAAAGTCCTGGCCTTCTCAGCCTCTCCCACACCAACACCCTTCTGCCCTTTGCTCTGATTATCTCAGGACATTTTCTTACCTGCTACACCCAACACAAGTGAGTAAGGCAACTCAGCCCACAACTATCATCTCAAGATTAATTCTATTTAACAAGGAAGAAACTTAGCAATCTGTGTACCAGCAAGCCCCAAGGGCCAAGAGTTCTGCCTGGTCCCACCTGATCACTCTGTCATGACCCGAGTTCATGTGGACCTTTCTTCCACCTTTGACTCAAGCCCAGCCCTGAGCCCCTCAACACTGGGATGTGTGCAGGGACCCATGCAGGCTTCCCAAAGCAGGACAGCACTCAACTATGCAGAACACATCAACTCCACAGATACACAGCAGGTCACAGCTGAAATTACTTCCCATGGGAACTGTGTTTGTCATCCTTTTTTTAAAACATTACACGTCAGGAAGAAGAGTCCCTGCTAAGCGGTATGATTGTTGATGTTATTGAGAATTTAGCAAGTGTGATGGGAAGATTCTGGTTAAGTTGAGGAGAGCTCAGACTTCGAGAGAGAGACCCAGTACCTCCTCTTCCCTCTGCCCTCCTATGGACAGCCTTGCTGCCTATTTCCTGAGGACAGCAGAAGCACTCAGAAGAAAACTTGCAGATTCCTTCACCCACAAATCGATCAACTCACTCACGTCTTTCCCCCACAACCTCGGCCTTCCTTCCCGTCTGAAGGGAGCTCCTCTGCTCAGACTCGGAACACTGGGTCCCGCTCCTTCCCACAGGCCCAGAGACATCACCGCACCTACTCTGTCCCATGCCGCCCATCTTCCCCTTTCTCCTGGATTATTCCCATGTACATTCCAGGATGCTCTAATATCACTGCTCAGAAAACTTGCCCCTCCAGCCATCTCCTCCTGTCTTTCCCCTTTACTGCACAGCTCCCTGGAAAAGCTACCTACATTTCCTCTCTCCACTTCTTCCTTGAGCCCTCACCATCAGGCTTTTGCTCCCACCACTGCAGTAAGCCATGTCACCAAATCCAATTGCAGACCATGCTTTCTTCTGCAACAGGCCTTCTTTAGGCGGCTGCCTCGATACGTTTTCCCAGCAATCCTCCTAACTCATTGCCCAGGTCCTGACTTGCCTGCTGGGCTACCAGTCTGCTGCAGGGGTCTAGGTACCACCTGCCACAGCCATGGTCAGATACAGGCCTTAACCTCTCGCCTGAACTCTATTCCCTATTCACCTGGATGTTTAACAGGCATCCCAATATGTCCAGAACCAAACACATTACTTCCTCTGCCCCAAAGCACTTGCTCTTTCCACGTCTGTCCCCATCTCAGTATCTGGCAACTCCATTTTTCCCGTTGCTCAGAAAGTAGTTTGTGAGTCCAGAATCACATGCTTCTCATCTCCACAGCTGTTGTCCTGGCCTGAGCCCCTGTCGTCTCTTGTCTGGATGACCCCGACAGCCGCTAGCTGGTCTCCCTGTTCGCCCACCCCAGTCTGTGCTTGTCACAGAGTCAGAGTAACATGATGACACACACATCATGCCATTCCCCTCTTCTAAAGCAGCCAGTGGTGTCCGTTCACATGTCCCCTTGTCAGACACACAGCCACAGGGCCTCATCTGCGGCTATTCCCTCACTGGTACCATTTTCCTCCTTAGTGCCCTGAGCACTTGACATCATGTGTTTCTTCATGTGTTATCTGCCTCCCCTATCAGAATGTAAAGGCCAGGAGAACTGCTATGGCCTCAGCATTCATAGGTGTTACTGGACATAACAGGTACTCAAACTGTTAAATGAGTGGCTGGAAAAGTTTTGAATAGCCAAATAGTATTGCACAAATGCTTTAACACCAACAGACACATTAACTAATCAGGACGGACCCTACAGGCATGACTGGCTGAGAAGCCAGACTCTGTTTGAGGCAGAAAAGGGTAGAAGTAAATCCTTCTTGACATGAGCTAACAGATCTTTCTCAGTACCCTCAACTCTTTTTATTTTTTTGAGATAGAGTCTCACTGTCACCCAGGCTGGAGTGCAGTGGCGCGATCTTGGCTCACTGCAGCATCCACTTCCTGGGTTCAAGCAATTCTCCTGCCTCAGCCTCCACATACCTGGGCCTCATCACAATCCCTACAGGGAAGACACTGTAATCCCCACATTGCAGATGAAGAAACAACCTCAGAGTGTTACACAACTCACCCAAGCCACAGAATCTGAAAACTCACCTGAGACCCGGGTCTCTACGTAGGCTCTCCTCTGCAGCAGCAATCATAATACGAAGGGGCCCAGGACTAAATGACAAGTCTTCCTGGCAATGGGACACTTTGGTTCCAGCATCCTGGCTCTTGGCCCCTGTTCCCTGACACTCTAGATGTTGGCCCTCAGTGTAGCACAAGGCAGATGGCTTACCCACTCTCAGGCTGCAAGGGCCCCTGCCAAAGCACAAGCACATTGAGCCCAAAGTCCTGTGGCATCATCTCTGGGTGGAACATCAACTTAATAATATGCCAGCTTTTGAAGTTATATTCCAATAAGCATTTTCCCTGCAGATTTCCCTCTGGAAGGAAAAGTGTTCTAATGGAGGAGGAGAGGGAGAAAGGGGATGAGGAGGAGAAGTAGCAGCAGAAGCAGCAGGAGTCTGAAATGAGATCCTGTCTCCATCACTGTCAGCATAAACCTGACCAAGGTGACCCATCTTCCATGCGTATGTCCTTTTTTTTTAAAGATGGGGTTTCACCATGTTGGTCAGGCTGGTCTTGAACTCCCGACCTCAGGTGATCCGCCCGCCTTGGCCTCCAAAGTGCTTGGATTACAGGCGTGAGCCACCACGCCCGGCTTCCATGCGTATTTCCAAGGCTACCTCCATGAAAGTGCCTTAGGTGCTTTCAGCCTGCCCAGAGATGCCCCTCACAGTTCAGGCCTGTCTGCCAAAGTCACCATAGAAGGTGGACACTCCCTTGGGAAGGGACGCTGTGGCTGAAAGGAACTAGGAACCAAGCAGAGATTCAGGATGCAGAGTCCTAATAAAGCAGAAGGTGCTGGCAGAGCAGCAAGTTCCAGTGTGGCTGGTCCCTGGCTGGAGTGCAGCCATGAAAAGGTACAGAGTTAGGAAGAAGAGACCCAGCTGGGGGTGCCCAGCTGTAGCACCATAAACAAAGCCAGCCACGTGCCTTGTCACAGTCCTGGCACAGACTGTACTGGGGGTGGAGCAGAAGGAGAAAGGAGATGGATGGAAGCGGACTTTAACCACAAAAGCTAGCTCAGAACTCACTCCCATCTTCCTAATTTGTAAAGAAAGGATGAAGAAATACCAGGCAAGGACACTTAGAGGGTGAGGTGGATTTTGAACCTTGGGAAGGCTGACACTGAAGAAGATAGATGTTAACCTCAGCCACCCACCCTTCTGGGTTATGAGGAAGCCATCGGCAGCCTTGGATAAAGTATCTTCTTTGGGTCAAAGAAGAACCAGGTGTGGTAACTGTGTTCTTTCGCATTTACGTGTGAGGGTGAACTGGCTATGAAACCTCCCATGCAGCCCACTGATCTCTGTTAATCTAGCAGATCTGGCCTGTGGGTTGGGCACAGAAGGATAAAGACTAGATGACACACAGACCGTGTACATCTCATGACTGCCTTCTCAGGGTCCAAATTAGACAAGTGATGCCTTCAATGCACATTCCCAAGAATCCCAGGGCTAATGAAAGGACCACAAATATCCCTCATTTGCCCAGCACCTCCTCACACCAGACACTGTGTAAAGCAAAACGAGTACCTAGTTCCTTGTCTCAAGGAGTACAGAGTTGACCTATGAATTAAATAAATATTTACCTTTAAAAGTTACCTTTCAGCCCAGAATTTAAAAACAAAAAAACTGGTTTAGGGTGTTTTTTGATCTCCAAAATTGTTCTCATCTGAATTACTTACCAATGTTAAAAAAGCTGGCAATACTACACACACATACACATACACACATACAAACACACACACACATGTTAGCATGTGTGTGTGTATGTGTGTGTGTAAAAACACATAAACAAAAGGCCAGGTGCAGTAGCGCATGCCTATAATCCCAGCACTTTGGGAGGCTGAGGCAGGTGGATCATTTGTGCTCAGGAGTTCAAGGCCTGGGCAACATGGCAAAACCCCATCTCTACAAAAATTAGCCAGGCATGGTGGCAGGTGCCTGTAGTCCCAGCTACTCATAAGGCTGAGGTGGGAAGACCATTTAACCCTGGGAGGCGGAGGCTGCAGTGAGCCATGACTGCACCACAGCACTCCAGTCTGGGTGTAGGGCCAAACCCTATCTCAAACAATAGCAAAACAAAACAAAAAAAAACACCAGCTAGTCTTTTCCAGAAAGACTCGACGATCTGGCCACTCTGGGACCACATTCCTGCCAGGCAGCAACAGGACAGCATGTGGTAGCTACTGTCCCCTTTAGACAAAACCTATTCTCTCCACTTCTCTGCAGCCCTCAGCATCCCTCTAATTTCCCAGAACTAAAATGAGATAAATATTTTCTTTTGGGGGAGCAGAAAATTTGTGTGTATATATAATATATATTTCCCCACTTCAGTGTATGTATAGATATTAGATATATTTCTGACTAGCCTAAATCAAGAGGAAAAACCCTAATTACACAAAATAGGAACAACTAGGGAAATGGCCCCAGCTACAAAGGAAAAAAGGTAAATTAAATTGATAATTTTCTATGAATACATAAACCACCAAAACTGAACCCAGAAGGACACAGCAAATCTAAACAGGCCAATGACTTAGAAGAATAGAGTTACTGAAGTGCTATATATTCTGAAACAGCACTGGCTAGGGTGGTGGCTCATGCCTATAATCCCAATACTTTGGGAGACAGAGGCAGACAGACTGGTTGAGAGCAGAAGTTCAAGACCAGCCTAGGTAACGTGGCAAGACCCTGTCTCTACCAAAAATTTAAATAAATACACAGAAACGCACCAGGCTGAGACAGTTCTACAAGAGAATTCTACCAAATTTTAAACAAATAATTTTAAAAGTATTCAAGCTGGCTAAAAGTTTTTTGTTTTTTTTTTTTTGAGATGGAGTCTTGCTCTGTCGCCCAGGCTGGAGTGCAGTGGCATGATCTCAGCTCACTGCAACCTCCGCCTCCCAGATCCTGGTTCAAGCAATTCTCCTGCCTCAGCCTCCTGAGTAGCTGGGATTATAGGCATACACCACCATGCCCAGCTAAGTTTTGCATTTTTAGTAGACACAGGGTTTCACCATCTTGGCCAGGCTGGTCTTGAACTCCTGACCTCGTGATCTGCCTGCCTTGGCCTCCCAAAGTGCTGGGATTACAGCTGTGAGCCACCACACCTGGCCTAAGCTGGCCAAAAGTTTAAAATAAAATGTTATATAAGAAACTTTGTATAATACTATAGAAAACACTGAAAGAACCTGATAAAGGTAGCATAAGACAGAAAATTATAGCCTATTCTCACAAATAATGATTTAAAATTTCTAAATAAAATATTAATACATAGGCCAGGTGCAGTGGCTCATACCTATAATCCCAGCACTTTGGTAGGCTGAGGTGGGCGATCACCTGAGGTTGGGAGTTTGAGACCAGCCTGACCAACATGATAAAACCCTGTCTCTACTAAAAACACAAAATCAGCCAGGCATTGTGGCACATGCCTATATCCCACCTACTTGACAGGCTGGGCCAGGAGAATCACTTGAACCTAGGAGGCGGAGGTTCTGGTGAACCAAGATCACGCCACTGCACTCCAGCCTGAGCAATAGAGTTAAACTTTATCTCAAAAAAATAAAATAAAATAAAAATACTCCAGGCCAGGCAAGGTGGCTCATGGCTGTAAGTGTAATCCCAGCACTTTGGGAGGCCGAGGTGGGTGGATCACAAGGTCAGGAGTTCAAGACCAGCCTAGCCAAGATAGTGAAACCCCGTCTCTACTAAAAATGCAAAAATTAGCCAGGCATGGTGGTGTGTTCTTGTAATCCAAGCTACTCAGGAGGTTGAGGCAGAGAATTGCTTGAACTCAGGAGGCGGAAATTGCAGTAAGCCAAGATCACACCACTGCACTCCAGCCTGGGTGACAGAGCAAGACTCAGTCTTAAAAATACAAAAAAAATATCCAATCCCTCATCCTACAAAATTAAAAGAAGAAAAGGGATGGATGATTCAAAATTGGCTAAACACTGAAATCCTGGTGATGGATACATGAAGGCTTATTAGATTGTCTTCTCTACTTTCATGGGTGTCCACAATAAACAGTTTTAAAAATGTGGAAGCTCGGTGCGGTGGCTCATGCCTATAATCCCAGCACTTTGGGAGGCCGAGATGGGCAATCACCTGAGGTTGGGAGTTCGAGAACAGCCTGATCAACATGGAGAAATCCCGTCTCTACTAAAAATACAAAATTAGCCAGCTGTGGTGGCACATGCCTGTAATCCCAGCTAGTCGGGAGGCTGAAGGCAGGAGAATGACTTCAACGCGGTGAGTGGAGATCATGCCATTGCACTCCAGCCTGGGCAACAAGAGTGAAACTCTGCCTCCAAAAAAAACAAAAAAGTGCAGAAGGATCCAGAGGAGGATCATAAAAGACACAAATGAGCCAGCTATGTGGCACAATGAATAGCGCACTAGACTTTTAGCCGAGCCTAGTGAGGTCATAAAAGACACAAATGATTGCAAAGGTACACAACAGGCTTATAAAAATACAGAAAAATGCCACCTAACAAGTAATGCGAATTAAAGCTACGAGTTGGATTTCATTTCATCAGTCAAAGGTCAAAACGTGGTAATATTCAGCATTGGTGAGTGCAGGTGGGCAACTTACACTGATGGTAGGAGTACAAATCAGTTCGACTTCTTTGGAGGGTAATCTGGCTTCCTTCCCTTTTTTTTTCCTTTCAAAGTTGTAAGTGCACACACCTTGGCCCAGCAATTCCACTTCTAGGAATTTATTCTATGGATATCTGTTCATTCAACAAGTATTTTTCTGCCACCTACTACATGCCAGGTACTGGAGATAAAAGTGGAGAAAACTATGCTCCTATTCTCATGGCGCTTCCATTCTGGTTGTGGGGGACGCACACGAGCAAAAATTACAATCTTGAGTAAGTGATAACAAGGTCGACAGGGGTTGGCTGGTCTAGGAAGGCCTCAGTGAGGTGATGGTGGCCGCAGAGCCTGAGTGAGGGAGAGGAGGAAGCACAAGGATGTCTGAGAGAAGCAACCGGAAAGGAAGACAGCTCGCAAATTTGGTCTTCCTTCCCTTGGTTTTGCGTTTCTCCCCCAACAGCTTTTTGCTTATCCAAAGGATATGTACACCACTGGAATGTCTCTCTTTGTCTCGACATGCAAATAGAAATTAATCGGGTCATTTTAATACAGTATATTCTTCAAGGAAGGTGCCAGGTCGGCACTGTTTCCCCAAACGTTGTGTAAAACAATTTGATTTTTTCAAAGGAAAAATTTTCCAATTTATTTAAGTGTTATGCCATGTCTGCTAATAAAAGTGTATGAAAAAGTTAAATCATGAGTTTTTAATGCAGATAAATATTTCCATAGTAAACAACAAATTAGTTTCACAAAAGATATCGATCAGCATAATTTTACACACAAAGACACAAAACTATCAGGCTCTGCCTTTTTGTGGAACCATAGACTTAGAGGCGTCTACCGTTTGATTTCATAACCTTTTAAGCAACGAAAGTTGAAATTCTGATTTTCCTTAGGGGCAATTTGCATAAATATTTTACACTGAAGTGGCCAGCCTCAACTAAGGGCATTCCAGATGGTCAAAAAAGAAGTGACTCTGCTGCAACGCCCGAGATCATCATATAGCGACTTCTTCAAACCACCACAAAATACCAAAGCTTCAAAAACAGCCAGGAATGCTACATTCTACAAAGAGCCAGATAATTAGGAAATCAGCAGATGGGAGGAGAAATCTGTCTCTATGAAACATGTTCCCATTTCAGTTTTCAAAGTGGCTTTATATAAACGCATTCATCTCCTACCCAAAAGAACACCAACAACCAAACGACTCAGGACTGCAAGGTGATCCCCCAAGGAAGCGAACTTGTGCAGACAGATTTCAAGCGCCAGGAACCACCAGCAGAGCGAACGACAGGTTTCCCTCCGACGGCTGCGATGCTCCACGTCCTTCCCCTAGCACCCCGCGGCCCACTGAGCCCTTCCCCAAAAGTCCCCCGGTCCCGAGCGGCGCACGCCCCCGACCCTAGTTACAGGCGAGAGCCGCCGAGCGCCCAGGGCACCGGTAAGGCTCCACGCACGCAGCCCAGCCGGAGGGGCGAGCGTCTGGGCGCTTGGTTTGGGGCCGGATGCAGAGGAGGAGGATGTCCGAGAGGGCCCCAGCGCTCCCAGGGTCTGGCGCCCCCGCCTCCGCCTCCCGCCACTGCTGTGCCCGGCATCCAGGGACCTCCCAAGGACTCCCCCACCCCCTACCCTGTTCTCCCACCCGGGGTCAAGACTTGGGGCGGCGCCAAACCCCCAGCGGAAGGATTCCCTTGGGTTCCGCGGAAAGGGTCGCGGTGCAAGGCTGGGCTGGGACTGCCGGGCGCGAGGGCAGCAGGAGGACGGGGGGGGCAGGGGCAGGGCGTTCCCCACCGCAGGGCCTGGGTAAGGGAGCGGGGGTGGGGCCGCCGCGGACCAGATGCGGGACAGAACGGCTACCGAGGATCGGGCTGGCGGCCGCCCTGGGAGGGGCTGGGAGATGCGAGGAGGCCCCCCCGCGGGACACACCAGCGCCGGTGAGGGGCCCGCCCGCCCCCAGCGAAGCCTCACCTGCCCAGCGCCCGCTTCATCCCAGCGTCGGCTGCGCAGCGCGGCTCGGCCGGCCCTGTGCCGGTCAGGCGCAGGTTCTGCTTCAGACGGCAGTCGGCGTCCAGCGCTGCGGCGGCCGAGCCGGAGGAGGACGAGCCCGCGGCGGCGCAGCGCTCATGCTCCAAGGCGACGGGCTCGGTCCGCTTCCTCATCCCGCGACCGACACGGTCGGCCGCCGACGGCGCCCGCTGTCCTCTCCCGCCGCCTACGCCGCAGTCGCCGCCACTCACAGCCGCCGGCACCCGGAGGCCAGACACAGGAGCCCGCCGCTACTCACATCCTAGCGCAGGCCGCGGCGCAGGGCGGCTACGCTGGCCAATCAGCGCCGGGCTCCCGCCGGCCCCGCCCCCCCGGCCACCTCCTCCCTGGTTCTGAGGGGCGCGCGCCCAGCATCCCCGGGGCCACCCGCAGCCATCTTGCGGAAGGGCGGGCAAAGCCGAAGCGGCTCGTCATCGCCAGGGCAGGGCTCTGGGCTCCCTACCGGGACTGCGGCTGCCCTCGTCCGGGCGCTGGGCGCTTCTGCGAACGGAAACCCAGAGGTAGCAAGTCACAGTTGTGTTCTTGTGATTCGTAACTCTTTTCCCACAAGGACTTTACATTTAAAAGTATGCTTTCCAGTCGTCAGTTTTTAATTTGAAGCAAATGTATATAGATACTCAGTTTTCACTTTTGGGCCGAACATAGGGAAATGAACTGCTTGAGCAATTTACTTTTTAAAAACCTCTATTAGATAATAGTTTTGGTTTTTTGTTTGTTTTTTTTTTAGAGACGGGGTTTCACCCATGGTGGACAGGATGGTCTCGATCTCTTGACCTCATGATCCGCCTTCCTCGGCCTCCCAAAGTGCTGGGAATTACAGGCGTGAGCCACGGCGCCCGGCCCAGATTTTTGATTTTTATAAAGAAGTTAAGACTAACTGATGGGAGGAAAATCCATTTCAAAGATAAATTCGCCCTTGTGAAACCCAAATTAAGTACTAATTCAACCCATCCTAAAAGAGAAAAAGAAAGAATAAAGGGCAGTTTCACAAATTTAGTTTTATAACTTTGGCCTTCTTTAATATGGCATTGCTTTTGCAGATGATCTATAACCAAGAGAAATATTTGCTTACTTATTCCGAAGTAGCTTAGGAAATTTCAATATTTGTCACTTTGAAAACTATTGGCAACTGATAATTTAAGATCAACTGGAAATGCATTTAGAAATTCAACAGCTTTTTATATTAGCTTTGTAATGATACTTTGAAATTACAAAAGAATTTATTGACCATATTACTAAATATCACAGCCTGCATTTATAATTGTGGCAATATCTCCAGCTACACTTTATAAAAACATGTGGGCGTTGGGGAGAGGGGTGGGAGGTCGGTGGCTCATGCCTGTAATCTTAGCACTTTGGGACGCCAAGATGGGCGAGGTGGGCGCATCACTTGAGGTCAGGAGTTCAAGACCAGCCTGGCCAACATGGTGAAACCCCCATCTCTACTAAAAATACAAAGATTAGCCAGGTATGGTGGCACATGCTTGTAGTCCCAGCTACTTGGGAGGCTGAGGCAGGAGAATTGCTTGAACCCGGGAGGCAGAGGTTGTAGTGAGCTGAGATCACACCAGTGCAGAGAGCCTGGGCGACAGAGCAAGACTATTTTTTTGTTTTTGTTTTTGTTTTGTTTTTAAAAAAAGGCCAGGCAGGGTGGCTCACACTTGTAGTCCCAGCACTTTTGGAGCTTGAGGCATGCAGAACAAGAGGTCAGGAGGGCCAGGCGCAGTGGCTCATACCTGAAATCCCAGCACTTTGGGAGGCCGAGGCAGGTGGATCACCTGAGGACGGGAGTTCAAGACCACCCTGACCAACATGGAGAAACCCTGTCTCTACTGAAAATATAAAATTAGCCAGGTGTGGTGGCACATGCCTGTAATCCCAGCTACTCATGAGGCTGAGGAAGTCAGGAAGATCGCTTGAACCGGGGAGACAGAGGTTGCAGTGAACAGAGAATGCACCACTGCACTGCAGCCTGGACCGAAACTCTGCCTCAAAAAAAAAAAAAAAAGGTCAGGAGATCGAAACCAGCCAACATGGTGAAACCCCATCTGTACTAAAAATACAAAAATTAGCTGGGTGTGGTGATGCATGCCTGTAATCCCAGCTACTGGGGAGGCTGAGGCAGAATTGTTTGAACCAGAGAGTCAGAGGTTGTAGTGAGCGGAGATCGCGCCACTGCACTCCAGCCTGGTGACAGAGAGACTCTGTCTCAAAAACAAACAGAAATTAGTCGGGCATGGTGGTGCACAGGCCTCTAATCCTGATTACTCGGGAGGCTGAGGCAGGAGAATTGCTTGAACCCGGGATGCTGGGATTTGGAGGTTGCAGTGAGCTGAGATCACACTACTGCACTCCACCCTGGGTGACAGAGCAAGACTGTATGGATTCAGAGGCTGCAGTGAGCCGAGATCATACCACTGGACTCCAGCCTGGGCAACAGAGCAAGAAACCATCTCAAAAATAAATAAACATACTATGGAATGTAAACGGTAAATTCTTTATAGTGATGTAGTAACACATCCTGGAGAGACTGGAATTCTAGGAAATAACTAAAATGTTAAAAAAAAAAAAGTTGTACTCTATCACTCACTTCAATTAAAGAAAAAAAAAAAAGAAAGGACGAGCTGGAGAGAAGAGAGAAATCTGTACCGAGTATTGAATCTGTCTTACAGGCACAAGGCCCTGCCCACACAGTGCTCAACTCTTGGTGGTTGAGCCCACGCTGGTGATGCCCACACTTGTATCTTTGGTGCACACCTCTCCTTGACCCTTAGGCTCCTCGTCATCTCTGCTCTGATTACTGAAAGGCTCCACTTCAAAGCTGATCTCCCAACTCTTCTCCCACCTCCAACTTCATCCACAACCTTCCCCTCCTGGGGAATGGTAATTCTATCCTTGCAGTTCCTCAGGCCAAAACTCGGGGGTCATCCTTGACTTCTCCTTTCTTGTACTATAGCATGTTTATCACCAAGCCTTGTCAGCTGTCCTTTCAAAATCTATGAGAATTTAACCATTTTTAATCGCCTCCACGGTCCCCACCCTGGGCCAAACCGTCATCTCTCACCTCCATTATTTGAATAGCCTAACTGGTCTGGCTCCACTTTGCCTCACTTCTGTCCATTTAATTCAGCTGCCACATAGGTTTTTGTTGTTGTTGTTACAAGGTATAATAATGTCATTTATTTACTCACAACACTTAAGTGGCTCCCCATCTCACTCAAAACCCAAGGCTTACAAAGGGCCTAACAGGGCCCTCCCTGACCCGACCCCGCTGGCCTCTCCTTCCATCACCCTGCTCCAGCATCACTGCCTTTCTGCCGGTCCTCACCCATCCTTCCTGGGGCCTTTGCAGCCATGTAGTTATGGGCCTTAGGGAAGCTCCAGCATCATGGCCTGATTGCTCTGCCTGGAATTCCCTCCCTTCCCTAAGGCCCATAACCACATGGCTTATTTTCTCCCCATTCAGGTCTGTCCCTTCTCTGAACACTTGAACTCAAAACCCTGACTCTCTCACCTTCACTCTGCTCACCTACCTTGGGTTATTCTTAGTGCTTTATCACCAATCTATTTCTTATCAATGTATCTGTGTATTGCCATTTTCCCACACTGGAATGTAGACTCTGTGAGAAAGGACTTCTAGTCCTTTATAAATACTGCTTTATTTTCAGTATCTAAGTCAATGCCAGGCTAATACTAGTGTAAACCAAAAATAAAATCCCAAGCCCTGCATCCCCCGCTGACTGGATGGACCCCTTCTGGGCCAAAGGGGACCCCAAGAGAAACCTGAAAAAACAGAATTATCAGCTACAACAAGAAGCAAGGTGGGACACACCTTGTCATACCCCCCTCCCTTTTGGAGTATAGGCACAACTGGCCAGCATTAACATTAAAATAGAGATCCTAAGACTCACAAATGTACACTCTGTGGCAATAAGGTTGATGGAATCAGCTAGCACCACCCGGACCCATAAACTGACAAACCATCACATAACAGATAGCAGACCCTAAAGGAAATAAAATATTTTACCCCAAAATATATTTCTTCGAAATATATATATATATATTTTTTATTTTATTATTATTAATTTTTTTTTTTTTTTGAGACAAAGTCTCACTCTGTCGCCCAGGCTAGAGTGCAGTGGCAGGATCTTGGCTCACTGCAACCTCTGCCTCCCAGGTTCAGGCAATTCTCCTGCCTCAGCCTCCTGAGTAGCTGGGATTATAGGCGTGTGCCACCATGCCCAGCTAATTTTGTTGTATTTTTAGTAGAGACGAGGTTTCACCATGTTGGTCAGGCTGGTCTCAAACTCCTGACCTTGTGATCCACCTGCCTCGGCCCCCCAAAGTGCTGGGATTACAGGCGTGAGCCACCGCACCTGGCTATTTTTTTTTTTTTTTTTTAAAGATGGGGTTTTGGGCTGGGCGCAGTGGCTCACGCCTGTAATCCAAGCACTTTGGAGGCCGAGGCGGGTGGATCACCTGAGGTCGGGAGTTCAAGACCAGCCTGACCAACATGGTAAAACCCCGTCTTTAAAAAAAAAAAAAAAAAAAAAAAAAGATGGGGTTTCACCATGATGGCCAGGCTGGTCTTGAACTCCTGACCTCAGCTGATCCATCCACCTCAGCCTCCCAAAGTGCTAGGATTACAGGCGTGAGCCACCGCGCCCGGCCTCTTCAAAGTATTTTTAAATGGCCCTGGAAAGCCATCTTTTGTGTGGGGAATTTGCCTCTCTAGAGAATCTCCATTAGTGCAGCCAGGTGTTTCCTGGATCTAGGAGAGGTTAAACAAGAGTCTGACACCTTTTAAGATCCAAAAAGACATTTACCATCAATTCTCTCAGAAGGCTGCTACCTATGAGGTTTCACCCACATAATAAGAACCTTGGTCTCCACAACCTCCCCCTTATCTTAACTAATTAATTTCCTTCTGTTGACAAAGTCTTTAGACAAAACTTGACTCTTTCAACCAATTGCTAATCAGAAAATCTGTAAGCTCCCTGCTTCAAGATACCCCACCTCTTAGGCTGAACGAAAGTATACCTTCCCTGTGTTGATTTATGATTTTATCTGTAATTCCTGCCTCCCTAAAATACATAAAACCAACCTGTAATCTGTAACTGCACTGCCTCAGGCACGCTTTCTCAGGACCTCTTGAGGCTGTGCCTGGGCCATGGTCACTCGTGTTGGCTCAGAATAAATCTCTTTAAATATTTTAGAGTTTGATTTTAACTTCAACACTAGGCATTTCATAAATATTTGCAGAAGGTATGACTGAATCATCTCAACTCCTTAGAGGCGGTTCCACTGTTCTCATTCTACTGGTAAGAAAGTGAGTCTTGGGGTCATTAAGGAATTTTGCCTCTGGGCTGGAATTAAAAAGGCCTGTGGCTGAGGAGGGTAGTGGATGCTGGTTCTTGAATCATTCCTGCAGCATGGCACAATTATAGAGTTATGTATTTGAGAAAAACACCTAGATAAACTATTCCTTACTGTAGAGATGAAAATGTAATTGCTCAAGGGGTTCTCCTTGTCCACTGCCCAGACAGCTGATTTATCAAGACAGGGGAGTTGCAATGAAAAAAAAATTTTTTTTTTTTTTTTTTTTTGAGACAGATTCTTGCTCTGTCACCCAGGCTGGAGTGCAATGGCACAATCTCAGCTCACTGCAACTTCTGCCTCCCAGGTTCAAGTGATTCTCCTTCCTCAGCCTCCTTACTAACTGGGATTACAGGCATGCACCACCATGCCCGGCTAATTTTTTTGTATTTTTAGTAGAGACAGGGTTTCTCAGTGTTGGCCAGGCGGGTCTTGAACTCCTGACCTCAGGTGATCTGCCGGCCTTGGCCTCCCGAAGTGCTGGGATTACAGGCATGAGTCACCGTGCCTATCTGAGGAAGAGTTTAATTCACGCAGAGCCAGCTGTAGGGGAGACTGGTGTTTTATAATTGCTCAAATCAGTCTCCTTGAAAACTCCAGGATAGGGATTTTAAAGGAAAATGTAGTGTGTGTGGGGGTCACAAACTGCAGGGTGCTGATTGGTTGGATCAGAGGTAAAATTATAGAGAGTCAAAGGTGTCCTGTTGGGCTGAGTCAGTTCTCGGGTGGGGGCCAAAAGACCAGATGAGCCAGTTTATCAGACCAGATGAGCCAGTTTATCAGTCCGGTGGTGCCAGCTGATCCCATCAAGTGCAGGGTCTGCAAAATATCTCAAGCACTGGTCTTAGGTTTATAATAGTGATGTTACCCCTAGGAGCACTTGGGGAATTTTAGAATCTTGTAGCCTCCAGCTGTGTGACTCCTAAATTTCTAGTCTTGTGGCCAATTTGTTAGTCCTGCAAAGGCAATCAAGTCCCCCAGGCAAGAAGAAGTGTTTTGTTTTGATAAAGAGCTGTCATGTCTTTGTTTCAAAGTCAAACTATAAACGAAGTTTCTCCCCCAAGTTAGTTCCTCCTAAGCCCAGGAATGAACAAGGATGGCTTGGCGGTTAGAAGCAAGATGGAGCCAGTTAGGTCAGATCTCTTTAACTGTAATAATTTTCTCAGTTATAATTTTTGCAAAGGCGGTTTCAAAAAGGCAGACTGCTGGGCATGGTGGCTGGCCTGTAATTCAAGCACTTTGGGAGGTCCAGGCGGATGGATCCCTTGAGCTCAGAAGTTGGAGACCAGCCTGGCCAACATGGTGAATCCCCGTCTCTACTAAAAATACAAAATAGACAGGTGAGGTGGCCAGCGCCTGTAGTCCCAACTAGTCAGGAGGTTAAGGTGGGAAAATCACCTCAGCCCGGGAAGTGGAGGTTACAGTGAACTGAGGTGGCGCCACTGCACTCCACCTGGGCAAGGCTCGAGTTAGACCCTGTCTGCAGAAGAAAAAAAAAAGGCAATGTCATTATTCAACATAAGCCTGAGTAGGCTATTCCCATGCCCATTCCTCAGGTGACATATCTACTGTGTATTTGCAAAAGATAACATAGTTTCTAGGGTTAGCTGGAATTAATCCAAATTGCTTGTTAGAAATTAACATTGCGGCCGGGCATGGTGGCGCGCGCCTGTAGTCCTAGCTACTCGGGAGGCTGAGGTGGGAGGATCGCTTGAGCCCAGGACTTCTGGGCTGTAGTGCGCTATGCAGATCGGGTGTCCGCACTAAGCTCGGCGTCAATATGGTGACCTCCCGGGAGGGGGGGACCACCAGGTTGCCAAAGGAGGAGTGAACCGGCCCAGGTCGGAAACGGAGCAGGTCAAAACTCCCGTGCTGATCAGTAGTGGGATTGCGCCTGTGAATAGCCACTGCACTCCAGCCTGGGCAACATAGCGAGACCCCATCTCTTATTAAAAAAAAAAAAAAAGAAGAAGAAATTAACATTGTGTTTTGAAAAATTGCCTAATAAAACAGTTCTTTAGCAGTGATTCCTATCTTCGATTTATGTGGTTAAGAAATGTTGCATAACCATCTAGGCAAGAAAATTCCTAGTGAATTCGTTTTAATACAAATATTTTTAAATGACTTATTTAAAATCAAAGGGTGGTACTGCGGTGTTGGGAATGGAAAGTCTAAATACAGTCTAATCACTCTGGAGCTGTGTGACCTTGGGCAAGTTACCTAACTTCTGTTTCTTCATCAATCCGGGTATTAAAACACTTTAGGGACAATAGTGAGAATTAAATGAAATACACATTGCAGTCCCCCACCAGCATTAGGTACCCAATAAAAGATACGTTCGCTATTAATATCAAACAGAAAACTCGCACTGCAAAACTGAAACGCTTGTGTCCTAACAATTCAACAATGCACAGGCCCTTCCTCTTAACTTCCAAGTGCCCTTTTTTGAATCTAAACGAAAATGAATGAATCAAAAGGAAAAACAGAAGGAAGCTGCGGGGCGTGCATTTATTTCCAGCTTTGCTGCCCGCAGAGTCGCCCGGCCCGCCGCCTGTGAACTCGAAAAACCCTCTCTGCTCAGCCTTGGGGTTCTCCCACGCCTGGAGCGGGACCTCACCTGGGAGGGGACTCCTCTTACTCCGCCCCTCTTGGAATGTGGCGGCGCGGCGGATGTCCCTTTTCGGGCGCCGTAGGCCGCGTTCCTATTGGCTAGACCTGTTTGGCGCCAAAGCTCTGAGCGGAGACGAATGCGAGAGGCTGGCGCAGTAGGACTAGACCGAAAAGAGTGAGGCGGCCGAGAGCGCAAAGACCGTTTTGGCGTGAGAGCTGGGGATCGGCAAGGCCACGGGAGCGGGAGAGCCTCCGCCATGTTCTGCGAAAAAGCCATGGAACTGGTCCGCGAGCTGCACCGCGCGCCGGAAGGGCAGCTGCCTGCCTTCAACGTAGGGGCGGGTATACTCGGACGGGGCTTGCCGGGGTTGGGCCCCGGGCGCTGGGGCGGGGCGGCTCCCGGGAAGGGTTTACTTTGGCACCTTGTTCCCTCCGAGGTCCTGAAAAATGTTCTGAAGCAGCAAAACAAATTCGGGAGGAAAAAGCATTCATGCTTAGCTACCCAGCGACTTCGTGAATCTCATCTGAGCACATTTTAGCGTTTTTCCTTGTACAGTTTTGTTCCCGTCCCTTTTACAGAACATTTACAGGTTGCCTGGTAATTTCGCGTTTCTTGCTCACTCAGCCATCTAAGCGTGGTCTGTAAAAGCTAGGCCTCTGGAACCTGGCTGGGATTCTGGTTCTTCTGTGCTCTCAGTTTTCTCATGCAAAAATGGGGATGGTGACGATAATAGTATGCAACTCATGATGCGGTGGGTGCAAAATGAATGGTACGTGAAAGGGTCTCTGCACATGCACATGCCTTATATATAGTGAGGGGTGAGTTAGTATTAGCTGTTATTTCTTCTTCTGCTGCTATTGTTGCTATTAATATTATGGTTACTTGTATTTTTCTGTCACTGCTACCCCAGGCAGAGTGCTAAGCACTTCACGTACATTATCTCTCGTCTTTCTTTTTTTTTTTTCTTCTTTAAGACAGTTTCGCTCTTGTGCTCGGGCTGGAGTGCGATGACGCGATCTCGGCTTATCCCAACCTTCCCCTCCCCGGTTCAAGCGATTCTCCTGCCTCAGCCTCCCGAGTAGCTGGGATTACAGGCATGTGCCACCATACACGGCTAATTTTGTGGTTTTAGTAGAGACGGGGGTTTCCCTCTCCATGTTGATCAGACTGGTCTCGAACTCCCGACCTCAGGTGATCCGCCCACCTCAGCCTCCCGGAGTGCTGGGATTGCAAGCATGAGCTACCGCGTCCAGCCTATCTCTTGTCTTTCTAAATCACCCTTTGAGGGGCCTGCTTGAATTGCGCGGTGGCTCATGCTTGTAATCCAGCACTTTGGGAGGCTGAGGTGCGAGGATCCGTTGGGGCCTAGGAGTTCAAGGCTGGAATGAGCCATGATCATGCTGCTGCATTCCAGCCTGAGTGATAGAGTGAGACCCTGTCCCAAACAAAACAAACAAGAATAACTTTTTGAGGTTTAAATCATTGTTTTCCACTTTTTCAGCTATATATGCATAGGATTGGGGAGATTTAAGTATATTGCCTTAGGTGACACAGACAGCAAGAAAGCTAGGATTTGAACCCTGGCACTGTGGCTTCAGAGCCTGCACTCTGAATTCTATATTTCACTCCTGTCATAGAGCAGCCATTGTGTGGATGTCAGGACACATTCTGCTGGAAGAGGGGCACAAAAACAGATAGTAGAATTCACTGCGATAGGTGATACCAAGGAGGTGTAGCAAGGAGCATGAAAGAGAAACACCAGTATGAGCTGGGGTAGAGGAGGTGACACTTGAGCCTTGCCATCCACGGGGATGAGGTCACTGCTCTGAGAAGGAAGTGAGGCATCCCAGCCAAAGGATGCTGCAGCACAAAGTCACATGGTTACACTGGAGAGGGTGACCAATAGAGCCTGTGGGGGAGGCTAGGAAGGTGGCTCACAGCCTACATGAGTTTGTTATTCACTCATAAGGCATGTTGGGAGCTGGTAGAGGATTTTAGACAGGGAAGTGATAGGGTAATTTTTGTGGTTTGAAGATAACTGGCAGCAATACAGGAAATAGATTGAAGAGAGAAAAGAATAGGGCAGGGAGATGGCTAGTGGGTAGCTGATAGAGCAGGAGAGAGGTGTGTGGTCTGAACTGTGTCAGGTCAGTGGCACTGAGATCAATGTCTGGGTTTTAGAGACATGAAACAAACATGACTTGTAACCATTAGAGCAGGGGGCAGAGATAGGGTGTGTAATGAATGAGAGGGAGGAATTGGGATCTTGGAAGATCCTCAGGAAACCGAGTAAATAACAGAGTTCAGGAGATAAAGTGTGTTGGGAAAGGTAATGAGTTTTGTTTTGTTTTGAACACTGAAGAGCACCTAGCCTGACAATTAGATTGTCTTACAAATGAAGAAACTTAGACAACACAAATTATAGGTCAAGTTAGGGAACTTGTATGAATTTACAGCATATTGGAGGTAGAGCTTCAACTTGAACACAGGCTTTCCAGTTTCCAGTCAACTGTTTTTTGTTTTTTGTTTTTTTTTATTTCCCGTGCCCCTTCCAGTCAACTGTTATTTCAAATTCAGAACAGTTAACGTCATATAAAAAGTTAGAAGGCAGCAGTCTGTAGCTCAGCAGAGATGCTGGAATGCAGGAGTATGTAAGTGCCTAAAATGTGGCTGGAGAACTACACATCAGGACACAGTCCTAAAGAGCAGAGAGACTGCAAACAGATGCAGCCGTGCTGGATTTGGGACCTGACTCTGACACTTAGTTTAGCTCTCTGTTTTACTCAAAAAATTTTTTTTTTTTTAAATAAAGACGGGGTTTCACCATGTTGGTCAGGCTGGTCTTGAACTCCTGACCTCAGGTGATCCGCCCGCCTTGGCCTCCCAAAGTGCTTGGATTACAGGCGTGAGCCACCACGCCCGGCCTGTTTTACTCAAATTTTAAGATAAATATTGGGTTGTCACTTTGTGGGGCTAGGGGCTGGTTGGTCTTAGAAGCTGTAGAATTACTCTCTTGTGGGTGTGTGTTTGGTGGCGCACCTTTTGTCTCACTAGTGCCTTCCACTGACAAACCCACCTGATACGCAGGTGATTCAGCAGCCTGGAACACTCACTCAGCCTGTGGAGGCTGGCCTCTGACTCAGTGGCACAGAGGAAGGCTAACAGTGGGTCTGAGAAGACCAAGGACCACACAGGCTTTTCTTCTGGAGTCACTCATGCTTAAGTGCTGTGTTCAGCAAATTGAAAAGTGATAACCCCCTTTCTATATACAGAACTGATACTTTTTTTCTTAAAAAGTATTTTTTTTTTTTTTTGAGGTGCAGTCTCACTCTGTTGCCAGGCTGGAGTGCAGTGGCATGATCTTGGCTCACTGCAACCTCCACCTCCCAAGTTCAAGCGATTCTCCTGTCTTAGCCTCCTGTATAACTGGGACAATAGGCACGTGCCACCACACCCAGCTAGTTTTTGTATTTTTAGTAGAGGTGGGGTTTCACCATGTTGGCCAGGATGGTCTCAATCTCTTGACCTCGTGATCTGCCTGCCTCGGCCTCCCAAACTGCTGGGATTACAGGCATGAGCCTCCACGCCCTGCCGAAGAGTACATTTCTTTCTTTCTTTCTTTTTTTTTTTTTTTAAGACGGGGTTTCACCATGTTGGTCAGGCTGGTCTTGAACTCCCGGCGTCAGGTGATCCGCCCTCCTTGGCCTCCAAAGTGCTTGGATTACAGGTGTGAGCCACCACGCCCAGCCTCAAAGAGTACATTTCTAAGAAAAGTAGGCCAAGTATAGTGGTTCACACTTGTAATCCCAGCCTGCACTTTGGGGAGGCCAAGGTGGAAGGAACGCTTAAGCCCAGGAGTTCGAGACCAGCCTGGGCAACATAGTGAGACCCCATCTTTACAAAAAATAAAAACTAAAATTAGTGGGATGTGGTGGTGCACGTCTGTAGTCCCAGTAACTGGGGAGGCTGAGGTGGGAGAATTGCATGAGCCCAGGCAGTTGAAGCTGCAGTAAACTGATCGTGCTGTTACACTCCAGCCTGGGTGAGAGTGCATCTCTGCTCAAAATGAAAAAAAGGTAAGAAAATTATCTTGGGCTCAGGTAGAAGTCATGCTTGCATTTTTCATCAGGAATATTACATCTTTTGAGCAGAGTTGAGATTTTGGAATTGTGTCAATTGTATATACCAGAGCGTTTTTGCTAATGCATATATTTTGTTTTTTATTTAATTTATTTATTTATCTTATTTTATTTATTTATTTATTTTTAAAGACGGGGTTTCACCATGTTGGTCAGACTGGTCTTGAACTCCTGACCTCAGGTGATTCGCCCGCCTTGGCCTCCGAAGTGCTTGGATTACAGGCGTGAGCCACCACGGCCCGGCCAGCGCATATATTTTGGCCCTAAAAATAGATTGTGAAAAAGAGAATTGCTTCTGTTTGGATTGTTGGCAGACCTATTGTGCAACATTTAATCACTTCAGGCTGGATGCGGTGGCTCATGCCTGTAATCCCAGCACTTTGGGAGGCCAAGGCGGGCAGATCACTTGCGTTCAGGAGTTTGAGACCAGCCTGGCCAACATGGTGAAACCTTGTCTCTACCAAAAAAAAACAAAAAACAAAAATTATCCGGGCAGACAGGGCACTGGGGCTTACGCCTATAATCCCAGCACTTAGGAAGCCGATGTGGATGGATCGCCTGAGGTCAGGAGTTTGAGACTAGCCTGACAAACATGGTGAAACCTCGTCTCTACTGAAAATACAAAAATTAGCTGGGTGTGCTGGTAGGTGCCTGTAATCGCAGCTACTTGAGACACTGAGGCAGGAGAGTCATTACTTGAACTTGGGAGATGGAGGTTACAGTGAGCCAAGATCGTGCCATTACACTCCAGCCTGGGTGACAAGAGCAAAACTCGGTCTCAAAAAAAAATTAGCCAGGCATTCGTGGCGCATGCCTGTAGTCCCAGCTACTCGGGAGGCTGAGGCAGGAGAATCACTTGAACTCGGGAGGCAGAGGTTGCAGTGAGCTGAGATCGCACCACTGCACTCCAGCCTGGGCCACTGAGTGAGACTCCATCTCAGAAAAAAAAAAAAAAAAATTAGAACTCTAATGTTTTATTTTTCCAAGGGAAAGTTTGCCCCAAAGTGGGTACTAGAAAAACTCCTATGGCCGGCGGAGGTTGCAGTGAGCCTAGATGGCACCACTGCATGCCAGCCTGGGTGACAAGAGCAAAACTCTATCTCAAAAAAACAAAAAACTCCTATGGCCTTTCTGTTTTTGCAGTGCAAACCAAAAATACTATTCCTTTGTCTTTCTTTTGGTATTAACCTTTTAAGACCATATAAGACCATGTTTTAGTAAATTATGAATTATTTACATATTTTTCTTTATACCTCATGCTTCAGTAGGACTATTGTTTTTTTTGGGTTTTTTTTTTTTTTTTTTTTTGACGGAGTTTTGCTTTTGTTGCCCAATCTGAAGCACAATGGCACGATCTTGGCTCACTGCAACCTTCGCCTCCTGGGTTCAAGTAATTCTCCGGCCTCAGCCTCCCAAGCAGCTGGGATTACAGGCATGTGCCACCACGCCCAACTAATTTTGTGTTTTCAGTAGAGATGGAGTTTCTCCATGTTGGTCAGGCTGGTCTCAAACTCCCAACCTCAGGTGATCTGCCGGCCTTGGCCTTCCAAAGTACTGGGATTATAGGTGTAAGCCACCACACCTGGCCGGACTATTGATATTTTTGTTCATCAATTTTATTGATGTATAATTACTTTAATAGAATTTTGAATTTTGACAAATATGTATATCTTTATAACCAGCACCCTGATCAAGATTTCTGTAATTCTCAAAATATTTTATGTACCCCATAAATATATATACCTACTGTGTACCCACAAAAATAAAAAAATTAAAAAAGATTTCTGTAACTTTGCCCCCTTTTTGTAGCTACCTCTCACCTATAGCCTTAGGCAACCATGTATTTGCTTTCTCTGACTACAGATGATATTACTCTTTTTAGCAAACTTTTCCTGTAAAGGGCCAGATGGAATCATTTCATGTATACTCTTGTGTTAGGCTTCTCTTGCTCAGTATAATGCATTTCAGATTATCTTCATTGTTGTGTGTGTTGTCAGTAGTTCATCCTTTTTATTATACTAAATATTTCAGATAACTGGAATCATACCATAGTTGTCCTTTTGTGTCTGGTATCTTTCACTTAGCATGATGTTTTCAAGGTTCATCCATGTTATAGCATGTGTCAGTGCTTCATCCCTTTTTATGGTTGAATTATATCCCATTGGTATAATTCGGTTTATCCGTCTATCAGTTGATGGACATTTGGGTTGTTTCTACATTTTGACTGTTATGAATAATGCTCCGAAAAACATGTGTACATGTTTTTATATAACGTGTTTTCTGTTTTCTTGAGTGTGTGTGTGTGTGTGTGTATATATATACACGTGTATATATATATATATATATATATATACCTAAAAATGGAAATGGTAGGTCATATGGTAATTCTGTGTGTAGCTTTTGAGGAAGTGCCAAGTTTTTTCTCACAAGGCCATACCCTTTTATATTCCCACCCGTGATGTATGACGGCTCCAGTTTCTCAGCATCTCACGAAACACTTGTTATAACCATGCCAGTGGGGTGCAAAAGGACTATTGCTTTTTGCTAAGGCTTATGGATAAAAGATACAGTTCAGTATTGGTAGAATATTGCGACAGAATTGGTGGGGAAATCAGTGGATTTCAATATCAGTTTATATGTTCTAGGAGGATGGACTCAGACAAGTGCTGGAGGAGATGAAAGCTTTGTATGAACAAAACCAGTCTGATGTGTAAGTTTCATAAGATTGACATTCTAAAACAATTTAATAATTAAGGTGTTGAAATCAGATAACCCTAGTTTTTGGATGTGATTTTTAAAAATTACCTGTTCTAGCTGTACAAATTAGCAAAAGTCTGAAGGGATTTGTTGTGTGGCCAGTAGGAGTTGAAAGGAATTAGAGTAGACCTGAAATAAATAACATACCCTAAAATAAAAAGTAAAAACAGGCCAGACAAGTTGCCCGTGACTATAAATCCCAGTGCTTTGGGAGGCCAAGGCAAAAGGATCACTTGAAGTCAGGAGTTTGAGACCAGCCTGGACATATAACAGGACCCTGTCTCTATTAAAAAAAAAAATTGGCCGGGCGCGGTGGCTCACGCCTGTAATCTTAGCACTTTGGGAGGCCGAGGCCGGCGGATCACCTGAGGTCAGGAGTTCAAGACCAGCATAGCCAACGTGGTGAAACCCTGTCTTTAAAAAATAAATAAATAAATACATAAATTATCTGTGTGGGGTAGCACACACCTGCAGTCCCAGCTGTTCAGCAGGCTAAGGTGGGAGGCTTGCTTGAGTGCAGGGGTTCGAGGCTGCTGTGAACTATGATTGTGGTACTGCGCCCTAGCCTAGGTGACAGAATGAGATCTCCATCTCTAAAAATAATAAATAACAAAATCCTAAAAAGTGAAATACATGGTTCCCACTGTTTATATTTTTATTAATAGATGCCGTTGTGAGTTTATTAAAGGGAGAATAGGCAGTTTATAAATGTATATAAATAGGAGCAGCAGTGATTTCTGATAGTTTGAGTGGAGTTCACTGAGAAGTAGGGCTACTATGGCTGGGTGCAGTGGCTTATGACTGTAATCCCAGCACTTTGGGAGGCTGAGGTGGTTGGATCACCTGATATCGGGAGTTTGAGACCAGCCTGACCAACATGGAGAAACCTTGTCTCTACTAAAAATACAAAATTAGCTGGGCATGGTGGTGCATGCCTGTAATCCCAGCCACTTGGGAGGCTGAGGCAGGAGAATTGCTGGAACCTGGGAGGTGGAGGTTGCGGTGAGGTGAGATCACACCATTGCACTCCAGCCTGGGCAACAAGAGCAAAACTCTGTCTAAAAAAAAAAAAGAACTAGGGCTACAAAAAGCTTCGGTGTAGTAGGTCCAGAGAGGTGACTAGATTTATTGACTCTTCAGAACTTAGCATGTAGTGCAGTAGTGTGATCTCTGCTCACTGCAACCTCTGCCTCCCAGGTTCAAGTGTACCTGCTACCACATCCAGCTAATTTTTGTATTTTTAGTAGAGACGGGGTTTCACCATATTGGCCAGGCTGGTCTTGAACTCCTGACCTTGTGATCTGCCTGCCTCAGCCTCCCAAAGTGCTGGGATTACAGGTGTGAGCCACTGTGCCAGGCCTGGGAAACTGACACTTAAAGAAGACTTATGTGGCTGGAATTTGGGAAGTGGCCAAAGGTGATAGCAGATGAGTTGTAAGTGTGAGCAGGTGGTGGCATGTTTGTGTCTTAAAAGATCATCCTGGTTGCTGTGTGGAGGGTCTGAGAGGAGGGGGAAGCTGGTCACCAGATTACTAGAAGGGTGACCCAGACTTTGTAGAAAGTGAGCAGGTTATAGATGTTTTAGAGGTGAGCCTATACGCCTTCGTTCAGTAAGGGAATGATTTTCTTGTATTCCCTGTGTTTATGCCATTCACAAATTCATGATCCAGAATTCTTGACCTCCACCTTCCTAGTTTCTTTCTTGGGAGGCAATGATTGTTACATTTCTAGTTAAAATTATTTGTGAGGCTGGGGACGATGGCTCATGCCTGCAATCCCAGCACTTTTGGAGGCTGAGGTGGGCAGATCACCTGAGGTCAGGAGTTCGAGACCAGCCTGGCCAACATGGTGAAACCCTGTCTCTACTAAAAATATAAAAATTAGCCAGGTGTGGTAGCGGGTGCCTGTAATTCAAGCTACTGAGGAGGCTGAGACAGGATTATCACTTGAACCTAGGAGGCGGAGGTTGCAGTGAGCCAAGATCATACCACTGCACTCTAGCCTGGGGAACAAAGCAAAACTTCATCTCAAAAAAAAAAAAAAAATTTTTTTTTGTGAAAAGAAATCTATTATTTTAAAATTACTCATGTATAAATGTGAATTTTTTTTTTTTTTTTTTTTTTAGTAGAGACAGGGTTTCATTATGTTGGTCAGGCTGGTCTTGAACTCCTGACCTTGGGGATCCTCCCACCTCGGCCTCCCAAAGTGCTGGGATTACAGGCGTGAACTGCTGCACCCAGCCATAAAATGTGAAATTTTTTAGGAAGTCCTTATGTGCTTGATGAAGTACTCTGATATTAGGTTGAGTATTTTTTGTTTATGCTATTTTCTTATAATCCAGAGCATGGTGTAAACAATGTATAGATCAAATCTGACTTTCATAGGATGGCAGAAGTGTATAGAACAGCCCTAGAAGACATGACAGGATGGGACATGTATTTTGCCTGTGTTATCAGGGCCTAGCACAGTGCCTGGCATAGAGGCAGGCACTACATGAATGAATTCTTTTTGTATTCATCTGGTTGCTTAAAAATTCCAAAATAGATTTTTATTCATTCAAAAGTTACATGTACTTTTTATAGGGTAAACCAAAATTTGCAGTGTGAAAAATACTGAAGTATAGTACATACACATATTTGGAGAGCAACAGATATTTGTTAGTTGAATGAAAGGCCATTTTGACTCTGTTTTACCTCATTTTATTATAATGAGGCTTTGGAAGCTCCACTGGAAGGGAGGTACTATGCAGAATAACAACATGACATAAGACCATAATCTCATGTCCATGATGTTAGGTTTGTCTCTTATCTCAGCATGATAATGGAATCCTAAAAAGTGAATTAAACACAATGTCTTTTAATCAGTGTGCAAAAATGCAAAGTACTAAATGCCTAAACAAAACATATTTGATAGTATGATCTTGGGCAAGTTATTTAGCTTTTGGCTTTTTAATAATAAAAGCTCTGATGTACAAATAGTTATTATTTGCCTAGGTTAACTGCTAATCACAAATGGATTAAAAACAAGCATGTAAGTCAGTTGTTAGTTGGCTTTGAAAATTTTACTTATCCTGAAAAGTACATATTTTTTTTCTTTTAAATGCTCCTATCAGGAATGAAGCAAAGTCAGGTGGACGAAGTGATTTGATACCAACTATCAAATTTCGACACTGTTCTCTGTTAAGAAATCGACGCTGTACTGTAGCATACCTGTAAGTTTCTCAGTTTTTGCTTGGGGTGGCAGGGTTTTCTGTGTGGTTTCCCAGTTGACTATCTCAAATGGATAACGTTAAATCTTAGATTTCTCTCTCTTTACAAGCATTCGAAATTTTTCCTCTGTTTTTTAATTTTTTTTTCTTTTTTTTTTGGAGACAGAGTCTTGCTCTGTCGCCAGGCGCCAGGCTGGAGTGCAGTGGCGCGATCTCGGCTCACTGCAGCCTCCACCTCCCAGGTTCAAGTGATTCTCCTGCCTCAGCCTCCGCGAGTAGCTGGGACTACAGGC
The DNA here is from genome assembly GCA_036589455.1 of Ateles fusciceps. Taxonomy (NCBI): domain Eukaryota; kingdom Metazoa; phylum Chordata; class Mammalia; order Primates; family Atelidae; genus Ateles; species Ateles fusciceps. The sequence goes on from JAZHEH010001092.1 coordinate 731,609, forward strand.
GCACGCCACCACGCCCAGCTAATTTTTGTATTTTTAGTAGAGACAGGGTTTCACCATGTTGACCAGGATGGTTTCAATCTCTTGACCTCGTGATCCACCTGCCTCGGCCTCCCAAAGTGCTGGGATTACAGGCGTGAGCCACCGTGCCTGGCCTGTTTTTTTATTTTTAAGATTTTTTATTACGAAAAATCACAACACTTTTTTATATAGAGACAGGGTTTCTCTATGTTGGTCAGGCTGGTCTCGAACTCCTGACCTCAGGTGATCCGCCCACCTCGGCCTCCCAAAGTGCTGGGATTACAGGCGTGAGCCACTGCGCCCGGCTGACACTTTTAAAAGTAGGGAGAAGAATACTATAATGAACCCCAGTGGAGCCATCATACGGTTTTAACAATTTTTATGATTTTGCCCTTTTGCCATATTTTCTTCATCGTGTTTTGCTTGTTGGTGCCACACTATTTTTTTTTTTTAGATGGAGTCTCACTCTATTGCCCAGGCTGGAGTGTAGTGGCTCAATCTCGGCCCACTGCAACCTCTGCCGCCGGGGTTTAAGCAATTCTCCTGCCTCAGCCTCCCGAATAGCTGGGATTACAGGCCGCTGCCACTGTGCCCGGCTAATTTTTGTATTTTTAGTAGAAACGGGGTTTCATCATCTCGACCAGGCTGTTCTTGAACTTCTGACCTTGTGATCCACCCGCCTCGGACTTCACAGTGCTGGGATTACACGCGTGAGCCACCATGCCCAGCCAGTGCCACACTATTTAAGTGCATCATGGTGTGTCACTACTGAATACGGTTGTGTTCTTACTATTTTTCTTCTTTGTCTTAGAAATAAGGACCTTTGGTTGGGGTGGTGGCTCACACCTGTAATCCCAGCACTTTGGGAGGCTGAGGCAGGTAGATCACGAGGTCAGGAGTTCAAGACCAGCCTGGCCAACATGGTGAAACCCCGTCTCTACTAAAAAAAAACAAAAATTAGCCGGGCATGGTAGCAGGCACCTGTAATGCTGGCTACTTGGGAGGCTGAGACAGGCGAATTGCTTGAACCTGGGAAGTGCAGGTTGCAGTAAGCCGAGATTGTGCCATTGCACTCTGGCCTGGGTGACGAGAGCAAAACTCCATCTCAAAAAAAAAAAAAGAAGAAGAAATAAGGACCTTTGGCCAGGCACAGTGGCTCATGCCTGTAATCCCAGCACTTTGGGAGGCCCAGGTAGATGGATCACCTGAGGTCGGGAGTTCGAGACCAGCCTGGCCAACATGGTGAAACCCTGTCTCTACTAAAAATGCAAAATTAGCCAGGCATGGCGGTGGGTACCTAATCCCAGCTACTTGGGAGGTTGAGACAGGAAAATCGCTTGAAACCAGGAGGCGGAGGTTGTAGTGAGCCGAGATCACTCCACTGTGCTCCAGCCTGGGTGAGAAGAGCAAAACTCTGTCTCAAAAAAAAGAAGGAAATAAGGACCTTTGAGACCTTTTTCCCAGGACGACTGTGCTGCTGTCACACACGGAGGAGTGGACAGTGCCTTCAGGCTGACTTTTCCGACTGTGCTCATGTTCCTCTAGTTGTCCCTAAGGTGTCTTTTTAGAGCTGGTATATTTGCATCAAGGTCCAAATGAGTCCACACATGATCCCCCTTTTATTCTTATGCCACCCAATGCCTTCTTGATGTCCTAGGTATGACCGCTTGCTTCGGATCAGAGCACTCAGATGGGAATATGGTAGCGTCTTGCCAAATGCATTACGATTTCACATGTCTGCTGAAGAAGTGAGTTACCATGGTTCAAGTTTATAAACTGTAATAATGCTAACGCTCTGGCATTGTTGTATAATAGTGTTTGTTGGTATTCCTCTTTTTGTTTTTAATGTCCGTTTTTCCCCAATTTTTGGCTGGTGTTTAGCATATAATGTGAGGGGGAACTATGTGGTGAGGAGTAATTCTAAATGATATGTGGAAAACACTATTATTAAAAAAATAGAGTCCCATGATGTTACATTAGTGATCCATCAGTGGCATTAAAAAACTGGCATTATTATTTGGGGATATTCCATAAAATGTTTATATATGTATATATACTTTTTCTAATAAATGCTGCAGATTGCTATTTGCCTAGTCACTGAGGCAAAGAGCTTAGCCCATTATTTAAGGACATAGGATTGGGGTCAGGTGGACTTAGGTTCAAATCCTGGCTCTCTGCTGTCTAATCTTGCTTAAGTCACTTGACCTGCTTCTGTGCCTAAATTTCCTCATCACAAGATGAAGATCATAGTAGCCATCTATTACAGGTTGCAGTGACTTCTGACACTATCTGCAGTTTGATCAGACATTATGAGTTAAACACAATCTTCTGTAAGAGTGCTCTCACTTGAGTCGCCACCCATAAGTTTGGGGATCCCACTGTTACCTTAAGTTCAGTAATTCACTAGAATGGCTCATAGAACTCAGAAAATCACTATACTTAAAATTGCAGTTTTATTATACCAAAAAAGACATAAATCAAAACCAACCAAAGGAAGAGACTCACAGAATGAGCTCTGAGAGGGTCCTAGATTTAAGCTGCTAGTATCCTCACCCTGTGTGATCAGGATGCAGCATAATCTGGGCATATTTGCATGTAATAGTATTGTCAACTAAGGAAGCTCTCCAGTGTTTACTGGGGCTTCATTACATAGTCATGATTGATTAAATCTTTGGCCCTGTGATTGAGGTCAATCTCCATCCCTCTTTCCTTTCCTGGAGGTCAGACTGACATCAGGAAGCCCAAAGGGCCAATACTTTAATCACATAGTTTGTCTTTCTGGAATGGCCAGCCCCAACTCTGAGTTATCTTGTTAGTACAAACTACCTAGGGCTTCCACAAGTCACCTCAGTAGCACATACTCTCAGGGCACATCATGAATAACAAGACACTTCTATTACTTGAGAAAGTCCAAGAATTTAGAAGCTACCTCCCAGGAATGAGAGAGAGCAGCGCACCAAATTCTTTACAACGGTGTTATTATTATTACAAGGCCTATCACAGGGTTACTTCAGGTAATCCATGTGGAGCACAGCATAGGATGGCACTCAATAAATGTTAACAGTTATTATGTTAGAGTTGCATAGCACAGAGCTTAAGAAAGCAAATATTCAGTACAGCAAACCACTATTGCACGTGTATACCTATGTAAAAAACCTGCATGTTCAGCACATGTATCCCAGAACTTAAAGTAAAATTTAAAAAAAGAAAGCAAATATTCAATGTGTTTGCCATTAGACTCTGCACATTTTTGAAAGTGATCTATTTGTTGTCATAGCTTTGTTTTCATTCTCTCCATTTTCCACATAAATAAATGAATAATCTATACCTCAGATTTACCAGTAACTACAAAATTGGTAACATGTTAGTACTTCACTTTATTTTTGTGCTCTTTGTGTTCAAATCTACTTACATCAGTTCAACTTTGGGGTACTTTCCATGTATTACGGCGAGATGAACAGAACACTATGTTGTTTCTCTAATGACAGTAACTTTAATGATTTTTTTCATACAGTATTTTAGATTATTATTATTTTTGAGACGGAGTTTCGCTCTGTTGCCCAGGCTGGAGTGCGGTGGTGTGATCTCAGCTCACTGCAACCTCTGCCTCCCAGGTTCAAGCAATTCTCCTGCTTCAGCCTGCTGAGTAGCTGGGATTACAGGCCTGTGCCACCATGCCCAGCTAATTTTTGTATTTTAGTAGAGACAGGGTTTCACTATGTTGTCCAGGCTGGTCTCGAACTCCTGACCTTGTGATCTGCCTGCCTTGGCCTCCCAGCACTGGGATTACAGATGTGAGCCACCTCGCCCAGCGATTAATGTTTCTTGTAATTTTGTAAATGATTACAAGCTACATTTATTCAAGCACATCAATTAGATTTCATATTGGACATTGTTTCTCTAAGGATGGCACTTTTATGTGATTACTGAGTTCCCAAAGTCAGTTACTATTTTAATAAAATATAACCATGTTAACAGCAAATAAAAAATATTAATGGGTCTAGAGATTGTTTGAGAATAGTGAAACCTGAGATAGTTTCTTGCAAGGGTTTGTGAATTACTGCAAAACTGGCAAATGACTTCCTTCTACCCCAGTGTCCTCATCTATAAAAAGAAATATACCAGCCTGGCCAACATTGTGAAACCCCATCTCTACTAAAAATACAAAAATTAGCTGAGCGTGGTGGCTTGTGCCTGTAATCCCAGCTACTCGGGAAGGCTGAGGTGAGAGAATCACTTGACCTGGAAGGTGGAGGATGTGGTGAGCTGAGATCACGCCACTGCACTTTAGTCTGGGCAAGGGAGTGAGACCCTGTCTCAAAAGAAAAGAAAAGGAATATACATGGTCTCTTTCTTTCAGTAGTGTTGTTTTGGAAAAACTTAAGGATGACAAGGGAGTAATACAGATATATTCTGTAGTAGACCACAGACATCCCTGCTTGAGGCAATTGCATGGTGCCAACTGCATCAACCGTTTTGGACCAGTAACGAATATTTCCAGGTATACCTGACAACCTACAGGAGCCCATGAGGTCTGAGTGTCATCATGGATGTCTGTGTTGTCCAAGGATAGTGCTTCAGTGGGTGATGCCATGGGCCCGAGTCTGCCACCTGAGTTCAGATCCCTGCCCTGTTAACTCTGAGCCCTTTGGTAAATTATCCAATCTCTCAAAGCTCCAGTCCTTCACAACTGAAAGGAAAATGTTAATAGTAGTTACATCATGGGGCAATGACAAAGAGTAAATAAAGTAATAAATAAATTTAGCAAATTCCTGGTATATAGTAAGCACTTTATAAATATTAGTGGGGGATGATGATCTTAATATTGTTGACTTGCGGTAACAATACTAGTAAAAGCAGAGCTAAAATAAGGTTACTAACATGAAACAGATGACTATGTGTTAATGTCTAGAGAAAACACCATTGAAAAATATGAAAGTACACAGATAATAAGTAAAAATCATCTTAGCATCTGATTTCAAAATAGTAACATCTTTCACGTTTTTAAAATAGTAACATCTTGGCCAGGCATGGTGGCTCACACCTGTAATCTCAGCACTTGGGAATGTTGAGGTGGGCGGATCACCTAAGGTCAGGAGTTCAAGACCAGCTGGACCAACATGGAGAAACCCTGTCTCTTCTAAAAATACAGAATTAGCTGGGCATGGTGGCACATGCCTGTAATCTCAGCTACTCAGGAGGCTGAGGAAGGAGAATTGCTTGAACTCGGGAGGCAGAGGTTGTGGTGAGCCAAGATTGCACCATTGCACTCCAGCCTGGGCAACAAGAGCGAAACTCTGTCTCAAAAAAGATAGTAACATCTTTTGTTTTTTGACTTCCTAACTTTCTATTTAGAGTCTTTAGGCCACTAACATATGAGACATAGTGAAAATAGATATTTTTTTTCCATAAGGAAAAATCAAATAAAAATTTGTGACCATATCAGTATGTTCTTTTGTGGAAGAAACGTGCTTATTCTACGTTGCCCTTTTATCCGTGAATGAGATTGAATGAGGGTAATACCGTCATTGTCAAAACAGCTTCTGATTTTTTTTCTACTTATCTACTCTTTGGGATCTGTTATACTCTACTGTTTTCAGTGGAGACACTGTAGAAAAGACCACAGTGGAAAAACCCATGTTTGGACTCATTTGGCAACATCTCTGTCAGAAAACTCTTCTTCATACTTATCAGTACAAATGTCATTTTTTATCCTTTATATTGTAAAAGACAATGCAGTTTTTAGCACCTCGGCATATATACCTTTTAAATCTTTTAAAATCACGTAGTTTAGGGAAGGGCATCCAAGATGGCCGATTAGGAGCAGCTCAGGATTGCAGCTCCCAGTGAAAGCACGGAGAGTGAGTGGATGCCGCATTTCCAGATGGATTTTTATTGCCCACAGACCAGGAGATTCCAAGGCGGAGGAGCCCCATGGGTCGCTGGCGCGGGTGCTTTGCCGGCGCCCCAGTGTGGCGGTTCTCCATACAAAATACACGGGTCCGGACGCCGTTTTAGCTGGCGATTGGAGCTCCTGGGAGACAGGGCCACCCATTCAACTGATAGAAAAGGGGACTGAAACAGGGAGCCAGGCCAGGAGATTCATGGGCAAAAAAGCGCCACGAATCTCACTGCGGCTGCTTCAGCTGACGCAGTGGGTCGCCGCATGGGAAATCATACAGATCCTGGCGCCTTTCAACAGGCGACTAGAACACGTGGGAGACAAAGTGGACCATTCAACGGAAAAAAAAAAAAGGGCTCTGAGGCAGGGAGCCAGGTGATCAGGCTCGGCTGGTCCCACCCCCACAAAAAAACAGCAATCAGAAACGCTCTGGATTGAGAGTTTCACAGCAAGCACAGCTGAACCTGGGACAGTCCAGCTCTGTGGGGGGAGGGGCGTCCGCCATTACCGAGGCACTCCACCACTATCGAGGTAGTCCGACATTGCTGAGGCAGCCCACCATTGCCGAGGCAGCCCGCCATTACAGAGAGAGTCTGCCTTTATAGAGGTGGGCTGCCATTGCCGAGGCAGTTCTAACTATACCCGTATAAACAGGACTGCAGGGAAGTTTGCAAGACACCTGGGCAGAGCCCACAGCAGCTCAGCAAAGCCTCTGCAGGCAGACAGTGAGTAGGCTGCCTCCTCACTGGGCAGGGCAGCCCTGAAAAAAGGCAGCAGCACAACAGAAACTCATAAATAAAGCCCTACTCCCCGGGACAGAGCACCTGGGAAAAAAAGGGGGGGGGGATTTATGAGTTCTGCTGCAGCAGACTTAAACGTACCTGCCCAGCAGCTCTGGATGAACAAAGGAGCTCACAGCTCAGCACTTGAGCTCCTGTAAAGGACAGACTGTCTCCTCAAGCAGCTCCCTGACCCCTGTATATCCAAAGAGTCACCTCATAAAGGAGAGCTCAGACTGACATCTGGCGGGTATCCTTCTGGGACAAAGCAAAAGAAGAAACTGGCAGCAACCCTTACTGTTCTGCAGCTGCTGCAGGTGATCCCCAGGTAAGCAGGGCCTGGAGTGGACCTCAGCAGTCCTACAGCAGAGGGGCCTGACTGTTAGAAGGAAAACTAAGAAACAGAAAGAAATAACTTCATCATCAACAAACTGTACGTCCACTCAGAGACCCAATCTGAAAGTTAACAACTACAAAGACGACAGGTGGATAAATCCACAAAGATGGGAAGAAACCAGCGCAAAAAGGAGGAAAACACCCGAAACCAGAACGCCTCTCCTCCTACAAGGGATCACAACTCCTCACCAGCAAGGGAACAAGGCTGGATGGACAATGAGTGTGATGAAATGACTGAATCAGGCTTCAGAAGGTGGGTAATAAGAAAACTTCTGTGAGCTAAAAGAACATCTTCTAACCCAATGCAAAGAAACAACCTTGAGAAAAGATTTCACGAAATGCTAACGAGAATAACCAACTTAGAGAGGAATATAAGTGAATTGATGGAGCTGAAAAACAACACGAGAACTTCGTGAAGCATGCACAAGTTTCAACAGCCGAATTGACCAAGCAGAAGAAAGGATATCAGAGGTCGAAGATCAAGTCCATGAAATAAAACGAGAAGGCAAGATTAGAGAAAAAAGGGTAAAAAGGAATGAACAAAGTCTCCAAAAATATGGGACTACGTGAAAAGGCCTAATATACATTTGATAGGTGTACCTGAATGTGACGGAGAGAATGAATCCAAGCTGGAAAATATTCTTCAGGATATTATCCAGGAAAACTTTCCCAACCTAGCAAGGCAGGACAATACTCAACTCCAGGTAATACAGAGAACACCACAAAGATACTCCTCAAAAAGAGCAACCCCAAGGCACATAATCATTAGATTCACCAGGGTTGAAATGAAGGAGAAAATACTAAGGGCAGCCAGAGAGAAAGGTCAGGTTACCCACAAGGGGAAGCCTATCAGACTCATAGCAGATCTCTCAGCAGAAACCCTACAAGCCAGAAGAGAGTGGGGGCTAATATTCAACATCCTTAAAGAAAAGAAATTTCAACCCAGAATTTCATATCCTGCCAAACTAAGCTTCATCAGTGAAGGAAAAATAAAATCCTTTGCGATCAAGCAAGTACTCAGATTTCATCACCACCAGGCCTGCTTTACAAGAGCTCCTGAAAGAGGCACTAAACATAGAAAGGAACAACCAGTACCAGCCACTCCAAAAACATACCAAATGGTAAAGAGCATCAACACAATGAAGAAACTGCATCAACTAACGGGCAAAACAGCCAGCTAGCATCAAAATGGCAGGATCAAATTCACACATAACAATATTAACCCTAAATGTAAATGGGCTAAATGCCCCAATCAAAAGACACAGACTGGCAAATTGGATAAAAAAGCCAAAACCCACTGGAGTGCTGTATCCAAGAAACCCATCTGACATGTAAGGATACACAAAGGCTCAAGATAAAGGGATGGAGGAAGACTTACCAAGCAAATGGAGAGCAAAAAAAGCAGGAGTTCCAGTTCTCGTCTCTGATAAAGTAGACTTTAAACCAACAAAGATCAAAAGAGACAAAGAAGGACATTACATAATGGTAAAAGGATCAATGCAAGAAGCTGAGCTAATGATCCTAAGTATATACGCACCCAATACAGGAGCACCCAGATACATAAGGCAAGTTCTTAATGACTTACGAAGAGACTTAGACTCCCACACAATAATAGTGGGAGACTTTAACCACCCCATTGTCAATATTAGATCAACGAGACAGAAAATTAACAAGGATATCCAGGACTGGAACTCAGACCTGTACCAAGCTAACCTAATAAGACATTTACAGAACTCTCCACCCCAAATCCACAGAATATACATTCTTCTCAGCACCGCATCACACCTATTCTAAAATTGACCACATAATTGGAAGTAAATCACTCCTCAGCAAATGCAAAAGAACGGAAATCATAACAAACGGTCTCTCAGACCACAGTGCAATCAAGTTAGAACTCAGAATTCAGAAACTAACTCAGAACCGCACAGCTTCGTGGGAAGTAAACAAATCGCTCTTGAATGTTGACTGGATAAACAATGAAATGAAGGCAGAAATAAAGATGTTCTTCAAAACCAACGAGAACAAAGATACAACATACCAGAATCTCTGGGACACATTTAAAACAGTGTCTGGAGGAAAATATATAGCAATAAATGCCCACATGAGAAGCAAGGAGAGATCTAAAATTGACACCCTATCGTCAAAATTGAAAGAGCTAGAGGAGCAAGATCAAAAAAACTCAAAAGCTAGCAGAAGACAAGAAATAACTAAGATCAGAGCAGAACTGAAGGAGATAGAGACACAAAAAACCCTTCAAAAAATCAATAAATCCAGGAGCTGGTTTTTCAAAAAGGTCAACAAAATAGACCACTAGCCAGATTAATAAAAAGAAAAGAGAATAATCAAATAGGTGTAATAAAAAACGATAAAGGGGGCCGGGCGTGGTGGCTCACACCTGAAATCCAAGCACTTTGGAGGCCAAGGCAGGCGGATCACCTGAGGTCGGGAGTTCAAGACCCGCCTGACCAACATGGTGAAACCCTGTCTTAAAAAAGAAAAAAAAAAAAAAGATAAAAGGGATATCACCACATATTCTACAGAAATTCAAACCATCATCAGAGATTGTCACAAACAACTCTATGCACATAAACTAGTAAACCTGAAAGAAATTGATAAATTCCTGGACACTTGCATCTTCCTAAGCCTAAACCAGGAAGAAGTCAAACCCTGAATAGACCAATAATAAGGTCTAAAGTTGAGGCAGCAATTAAGAGCCTACCACCCAAAAAAAGCCCAGGTCCAGATGGGTTCACAGCCGAATTCTACCAGACATACAAAGAGGAGCTGATACCATTCCTTCTGAAACTATTCCAAACAATCCAAAAGAGGGAATCCTTCCCAAATCATTTTATGAGACCAACATCGTCCTGATACCAAAACCCGGCAGAGACTCAGCAAGAAAAGAAAACTTCAGGCCAATATCCATGATGAACATAGATGCAAAAATCTTCAATAAAATACTGGCAAACCAATTACAACAGCACATCAAAAAGCTTATTCACCATGATCAAGTAGGATTCATCTTGGGGGATGCAAGGCTAGTTCAACATACGCAAGTCTATAAACATAATTCACCACATAAACAGAACCAAAGACAAAAACCACATGATTATCTCAATTGATGCAGAGAAGGCCTTTGACAAAATTCAACAGCACTTTATGCTAAAAACCCTCAATAAACTAGGTATTGACGGAGCGTATCTCAAAACAATAAAAGCTATTTACGACAAACAAACAGCCAATATCATACTGAATGGGCAAAAACTGGAAGCATTCCCTTTGAAATCTGGCACTAGACAAGGATGCCCTCTCTCACCACTCCTATTCAATATAGTATTGGAAGTTCTAGCCAGAGCAATCAGGCAAGAAAAAGAAATAAAGGGTATTCCAGTAGGACAGGAGGAAGTCAAATTGTCTCTGTTTGCAGACGACATGATTGTATATCTAGAAGACCCCATCGTCTCAGCCCAAAATCTCCTGAAACTGATACGCAACTTCAGCAAAGTCTCAGGATACAAAATAAATGTGCAAAAATCACAAGCATTCTTATACACCAATAACAGACTTAAAGAGAGCCAAATCAAGAACCAACTGCCATTCACAATTGCTACAAAGAGAATAAAATACCTAGGACTACAACTAACAGGGAATGTAAAGGACCTCTTCAAGGAGAACTACAAACCACTGTTCAACGAAATAAGAGAGGACACAAACAGATGGAGAAACATTCCATGTTCATGGTTAGGAAGAATCAATATTGAGAAAAAGGCCATACTGCCCAAAGTAATTTACAGATTCAATGCTATCGCCATCAAGCTACCAATGACCTTCTTCACAGCACTGGAAAAAACCACCTTAAACTTCATATGGAACCAAAAGAGAGCCCGCATACCCAAGTCAATTCTAAGCAAAAAGAACAAAGCGGGAGGCATTACACTACCGGACTTCAAACTATACTACAAGGCTACAGTAATCAAAACAGCATGATACTGGTACCAAAACAGAGATATAGACCGATGGAACAGAACAGAGGCCTCCGAGGCAACACAACACATCTACAACCATCCGATCTTTGACAAACCTGACAAAAACAAGCAATGTGGAAATGAGTCCCTGTTTAATAAATGGTGTTGGGAAAACTGGCTAGCCACGTGCAGAAAGCAGAAACTGGACCCCTTCCTGACACCTTACACTAAAATTAACTCCAGATGGATTAAAGACTTAAACATAAGACCTAACACCATTTAAAAACCGTAGAAGAAAATCTAGGCAAAACCATTGAGGACATAGGCATAGGCAAGGACTTCATGACCAAAACACCAAAAGCATTGACAATAAAAGCCAAAAATAGACAAATGGGACCTAATCAAACTCCACAGGTTCTGCACAGCAAAAGAAACAGTCATTAGAGTGAATTGGCAACCAACAGAATGGGAAAAAATTTTTGCAATCTCCCCATCTGACAAAGGGCTGATATCCAGAATCTACAAAGAACTAAAACAGATTTACAAGAAAAAAACAAACAAGCCCATTCAAAAGTGGGCGAAGGATATGAACACTTTACAAAAGAAGACATACTTGAGGCCAACAAACATATGAAAAAATGCTCATCATCACTGGTCATTAGAGAAATGCAAATCAAAACTACATTGAGATACCATCTCACGCCAGTTTGAATGGTGATCATTAAAAAATCTGGAGACAACAGATGCTGGAGAGGATGTGGAGAAATAGGAACACTTTTACACTGTTGGTGGGAGTGTAAATTAGTTCAACCATTGTGGAAGACTGTGGCGATTCCTCAAGGACCTAGAAATAGAAATTCCATTTGACCCAGCAATCCCATTACTGGGTATATATCCAAAGGATTATAAATCGTTCTACTATAAGAACACATGCACACGAAATGTTCATTGCAGCACAGTTTATAATAGCAAAGACCTTGAACCAACCCAAATACCCATCGATGATAGACTGGACAGGGAAAATGTGGCACATATGCACCATGGAATATTATGCAGCCATCAAAAATGATGAGTTTGTGTCCTTTGCAGGGACATGGATGAAGCTGGAAACCATCATTCTCAGCAAACCGACACAAGAACAGAAAATCAGACACCGCATGTTCTCACTCATAGATGGGTGATGAACAATGAGAACACATGGACACAGGGAGGGGAGCACCACACACTGGGGTCTGTTAGGGGAAATAGGGGAGGGACAGCGGGGGGTGGGGAGTTGGGGGAGAGATAGCATGGGGGGGGAGAAATGCCAGATGTAGGTAATGGGCAGGAAGGCAGCAAATCACACTGCCATGTGTGTACCTATGCAGCAGTTCTGCATGTTCCTCACATGCACCCCAAAACCTAAAATGCAATTAAAAAAAAATAAAAAAAAAAAAAGAAAATAGGAAAAAAAAAATCACTTAGTTTAACCATTTGCATTGTGAAATCTAACGTAAAAGCAGCCACATGCAAACATACCCAGAAAGGTGCAGAAAACGAAGATGTATAGCCCAATGCTGTGTCACTGAGGAATTCCCATGTATCCATCACCCTGTTCAAGAAAGAATATTGCTCCGGAAGCCTTGTGTCCCTCTCCGGTGATCACTAGTCCCTTACTGAGCTAGGTACATTGGCTCACTCACGCCTGGAATCCCCCTCACTTTGGGAGCCTGAGGCAGATGTATTGCCTGAGCTCACGAGTTCAAGACCAGCCTGAGCAGCAGGGTGAAACCCTGTGTCTACCAAAAAAAAAAGCCAGGCGTGGTGGCTCACGCCTGTAATCCCAGTACTTTGGGAGGCCGAGGCAGGCAGATCACCAGGTCAGGAGTTCAAGACCAGCCTGGCCAACATAGTGAAACCCTGTCTTTTTTTTTCTTTTCTTTTCTTTGAGACAAAGAAGGTTCGCTCTTGTTGCCCAGGCTGGAGTGCAGTGGCGAGATCTCAGCTCACCACAACCTCCACCTCCCAGGTTCAAGCGATTCTCCTGCCTCAGCCTCCCGAGTAGCTGGGATTACAGGCATGCACCACCATGCCTAGCTAATTTTTTGTATTTTTAGTAGAGATGAGGTTTCTCCATGTTGGTCAGGCTGGTCTTGAACTCCCTACGTCAGGTAATCTGCCCGCCTTGGCCTCCCAAAGTGCTGGGATTACAGGCATGAGCCACTGTGCCTGGCCACTTCCATATAAATTTTAGACTCAGTTTGTCAAGTTCCATTTTTAAAAAAGTTAAGATTTTGATGGAGATTGAATTGAATCTATAGATTGTTGACATTATTACAATATTGAATCATCCAATCTGTGAATGTGGTATATATTCAGGTCTTTCATTTCTTTCAACAGTTTTTTTTTTAAATAGCAGATTTACTGAGATATGATTCATACACTGTGAAGTTTACCATCTTAAAGTGTATAATGCAGTGGTTTTTAGCATATTCAGAGTTGTGCATCCAATACCACCATCTTATTCGAGAACATTTTCATTACCCTACAAAGAAGCCCTGTGCCCTTTATAGTTACTCTGCATTTTCTTTCCTCCTTCCAGCTCCTGGAAATCCCGAATCTACTTTCTGTCTCTATAGATGTTCCTATTACAGGTTTTCCATATGAGTAGAATCATGTAGTATGTGGCCTTTTGTCTTTCCTCTGGTAATGTCAGTACATATCAGAACTTTCTCGCTACTTATGGTTGAATAATGTTCCATCATATGGGCACATATTTATTTATCAGTTGATGGACATTTGGGTTTTCTTAACAGTATTTTGTAGTTTTCAAAAATAGCATCAATGCAGAGTTTGAAGGTATAATTGTGAAATGGTGTCTTTTTCATGGTTCTGTTTGGGGTCAAATGTTCCTAAGGTTTATTATTAAGTATGCTGAAATGCAAGCTCTCTGAGAGCAGAGATTTTTGTTCACTTTACTGAATTATTCATCCTAAGTACCCATACCAATGCCTGTATTATTGGAGGTGATCAATAATATTTTAGTGTAAATGAATGAATGGTCACAATAGTGATTTCTGTTGGGATGTATATTGTTTTCAAATGGATGAGTATACAGTTTGTACAAGTTTTCTTAGAATTTTGTCAAATGATCATCTCTGTTTGCAGATGGAGTGGTTTAATAATTATAAAAAATCTCTTGCTACTTATATGAGGTCACTGGGAGGCGACGAAGGTTTGGACATTACACAGGATATGAAACCGCCAAAAAGCCTATATATTGAAGTACGTATATTTTTTTAAAATGCATTTTTCTTTAATGTGTAGATTGTGCTACTTTTTAGAAGAGGGCAGTATATGAATATGTGCTTAGCTTCTAGTAAAATAGAAAAGAAGCATAGACCAGACCAAACAAGCTACCTGTAGGGGGGATGACAGAATACAATAGAATAGCTGTAATTTTCTGTATATACCTGTTTTAATACTTTTGACTATGGAACCATATAAATGCTTTAGCTATTATTAAAAGTTAAATAAAAATGGAAAATCAATCCCTAAATTTTGAAAGTAAAATGAACAAATGTCTATTTTTTAAATATAAAAAACACATATAAAATCTGCCATCTTAGCTATTTTTAAGTATACATTTCGGTGGTATTAAATGTTGTTTAATATTACATATTGTTTTGCAACTTTCATATTGTTTTGCAACCATTACCACCATCCATGTCCAGATTTTTTTCATCTTATAAAACTGAAACTCTGTACCCATTAAACAATAACTTCTCAATACCCCCACCTCCCATCCGCCAGCAACGACCATTCTACCCTCTCTCTGTGATTTTGACTACTGTAACTACCTCGTGTGAGTAGAATAATATAGTATTTTTTTTTTTTGTTTTGTTTTCATTAAAAAATAATTTCTGAGAACCTGCAAATGACAAGTATGTGTCTTTCTGTGACTAGCTTATTTCACTTAGCATAATATCTTCAGGGTTCATTTCTGTGGTATTTGTGGTAGCGTGTGTCAGAATTTCCTTTCTTTTTAATGTTGAGTAATATTCCTTTGTCTTGCTATGCCACATTTTGCTTATCCACTTATCCATCAGTGAACACTGGGATGCTTCTTCATTTTAGCTATCATTTTATGATTAATGCTGCTGTGAATGTGGATATATCAGTCTCTTTGAGGCTCTGCTTTTAATTTTGGGGTTGTTTTGTTCATGGTGTTTCACTCTTGTTGCCCATGCTTCAGTGCAATGGTGTGATCTCAGCTCACTGCAGCCTCTACCTCCCAGGTTTAAGTGATTCTCCTGCCTCAGCCTCTCGAGTAGCTGGGATTACAGGCGTGTGCCACCAGGTGTGGCTAATTTTATATTTTTAATAGAGATGGGAGTTCTCCATGTTGGTCAGGCTGGTCTTGAACTCTTGACCTCAGGTGATCCACCCGCCTCGGCTTCCCAAAATGCTGGGATTATAGGCATGAGCCAGCACGCCCAGCCTGTGTGGGGGAATTTTTGCATCAGTGTTCATAAGGGACAATGGTCTGTAGTTTTTTTTGTAGTATCATTTCTGGCTGTGGTATTAGGGTAATGCTGGCCTCATAAAATGAGTTAGGGAGAAATTTTAAAAAGGCCAGGCATGGTGGCTCACACCTGTAATCCCAGCACTTTGGGAGGCTTAGGCAGGCGGATCACCTGATGTTAGGAGTTCAAGACCAGCCTGGCCAACATGGTGAAACCCTGTCTCTAATAAAAACACAAAAATTAGCCCGGCATCATGGCGGGTGCTTGTAATCCCAGCTACTGAGGAGGCTGAGGCAGGAGAATCACTTGATCCTGGGAGGTGGAGGTTGCAGTGAGCCGAGACTGTTCCCTGTTCCACTGCACTCCAGCTGGGCAACAGAGTGAGACTGTACCAAAAAAAAAAAAAAAAAAATGAGTTAGGGAGGTGTTCCCTCCTTTTATATATTTTTAGAAAAGTTTGGGAAGGATTGGCATTCTTGAAATGTTTGATAGAATTACCCAGTGAAGCCATCAGGTCTAGGGCTTTTTTTTTTTTTGAGATGGAGTCTTGCTCTGTAGCTCAGGCTGGAGTGCAGTGGCGCCACCTTGGCTCACTGCAACCTCCGCTTCCCGAGTCCTGGTTCAAGCAATTCTTCTCCCTCAGCCTCCCGAGTAGCTGGGATTACAGGTGCGCACCACCATGCCCAGCTAATTTTTGTAGAGATGGGGGTTTCATCATGTTGGCTGGCTGGTCTTGAACTCCTGACCTCGTGATCCGCCCACCTTGGCCTCCCAAAGTGCTGGGATTACAGTCATGAGCCACCTTGCCCAGCTGGGCTTTTCTTTATTGAGAGATTTTTTATTAGTAATTTAGGGTCTATTTTGATTTACTAGTTCTTCATGATTCAGTCTTGATAGGTTTGTGTTTCTGGGAATTTGTCCATTTCATCTAGGTTTTCCAGTTCGTTGGTGTACAATTGTTCATAGGACTCTTAGAATCCTTTTTAGTTCTACAGAATTGGTAGTAATGAGCTCTCTTTCATTTCTGATTTTAGTAATTTGAGTCTTTTTATTCTTAGTCTGTCTACCTAAAGGTTTGTCAATTTTGTTGACCTTTTCAAATAATCAAATTTTAGTTTTATTGGTTTTCTCTATTGTGTTTCTATTCTTTATTAAGCTCTGCTTTTATCATTATTTCCTCCTTCTAGCACTTAGGTTTAGCTTGCTTTTCTTTTCTGGTCCCTTAAGGTGTAAAGTTAGGTGGTTGGTTTGAAATCTGTCTTTGTTTGGTTTGGTTTTCGTCTTTCTTCTTTCTTTCTCTTTTTTCTCTCTCTCTTTCTCTTTCTGTCTCTCCCTCCCTCCCTACTTCTCTGTCTTTCTTTCTTTCTTTCTTTTTTGAGACAGGATCTCACTCTGTCGCCCAGGCTGTAGTGCAGTGGCACTGTCTCAGCTCACTGCATCCTCCGCCTCCAGGGTTCAAGTGATTTCTATGCCTCAGCCTCCCGAGTAGCTGGGACTACAGGGGCATGCCACCACACCCAGCTAATTTTTCTGTTTTTTGGTAGAGCCAGGGTTTTACTGTATTGGCCAGCCTAATCTCGAACTCCTTACCTCAGGTGATCTGCCCACCTTGGGCTCCCAAAGTACTGGGATTAGTGGTGTGAGCCACCATGCCTGGCCTTGTTTTTGTTTTTGAGATGGAGTACCACTGTGTTGCCCAGGCTGGAGTGCAGTGGTGCAATCTCAGCTTAGTGCAACCTCTGTCTCTCCGGTTCAAGGGATCCTTCCACCTCAGCCTCCCAAGTACCTGGGACTAACAGGCAATTGCACCATGCCCAGCTAACTTTTGTATTTTTAGTACAGATGAGGTTTAGCCATGTTGGCCAGGCTGGTCTCGAACTCCTGAGACCTCAAATGATCTGCTGCCTCGGCCTCCCAAAGTGATGGGATTGCACAAGTGAGCCACCGTGCCTGGCCATGAAATCTGTCTTATTTTTTAATGTAGGTGTTTATAGCTATAAATTTCTCACTTAGTACTGCTTTTGCTGCATCTCATACATTTTGATGCGTTATGTTTTTGTTTTTCCACCTCTAAGTATTTTCTAATTTTCCTTATGATTTCCTCTATCATCATTGGTTAAGAATGTGTTGCTTGTTTTGAGACAGGGTCTTGCTCTGTCACCCAGGCTGGAGTGCAGTGATACAAACAGGTTCATTGCAATCTCAGTCTCCTGCGTCACCCTTCTGAGTAGCTGGGACCACAGGTGCGTGCCACTATGCCTGGCTAATGTTTTTTTTTTTTCTTTTAAAGAGACAGAGTCTTGCTATGTTGTCCAGGCTAGTCCCAAACTCCTGGGCTCAAATAATCCTCCTACCCTGGTCTCCCTCAGTGTTGGAATTATAGGCATGAGCCACCACACCTGGCCTAAGAATGTGTTGTTTAATTTCTACAAATGTGTGAGTTTTTCAGTCTTCCTTCTGTTATTGATTTCTAACTTCATCCCCTGTGGTAGGACAAGATACTTTGTATGATATCTGTCTTTTTAAACCTACTGAGACTTAATTTCTGGCTCAATGTGGTCTGTCCTGGAAAATGTCCCATGTGTACTTGAGATGAATGTGTATGCTGCTATTGTTGGGTAGAGTGTTTTGTATGTTATATTTAGTAATTGTTTCATGTTAAGTCCTCTGTTATAGCCTCTGTCTTGTTCTAGCCATTATTGAGAGTGGCATATTGAGAGTGGCTGGTCTCAAACTCCTGACCTTGTGATCTGCCCACCTCGGCCTCCCAAAGTGCTGGGATTACAAGCATGAGCCATTGCACCCAGCCCATTTAATATCTAAAATTATAACACTTTAGCCAGGCGCTGTGGCTCACACCTATAATTCCAGCTCTTAGGGAGGCAGAGGTGGGAGGATAGCTTGAGCCCAGGAATTCGAGACCTGCCTGGACAATATAGTGAGACCCCATTCTCCACGAAAAGGAAAAAGACAAAAAGACTAAAAATAAAAATAAATAAGTGTAACACTTTAATTTCAACTACAGCAGGTTGACTTCAATAACATACAAAAATTCTGATCCTTCCAAGCCTTATCCCTATTTCTTCCTATTGTTGATGTCACAAAATTACATCGTTATATGTTGTGGACCCCAAAACGTAAACTAATAAATCTTTTAAATGTATCAGTTTCTTAAACTGTGTGGAAAACAAAATGTAGGGTTGCAAAGTTACATTAATACTAGCTTTTAGACTAATCAGTGTTTTTTAAATGTGTTAGTCACTGAAATCATGTTAAAAACAAAAAATAGGGGGAAAAAAATAAAATAAAAAAACAAAAAATAGGGGCCGGGGTGGTGGCTCTCATGCCTGTGATCCTAGCACTTTGGGAGGCCAAGGTGGGTGGATTGCCTGAGCTCAGAAATTTGAGACCTGGGCAACATGGCGAAGCCCCATTTCTACTACAAATACAAAAAATTAGCTGGGCACGGTGGCAAGAGCTTGTAGTTCCAGCTACTCAGGAGGCTGAGAGGTAGGCGAATCACTTGAACCAGGAGGCAGAGATTGCAGTGAACTGGGATTGTACCACTGCAACAAAATGTGTTTCCCCTCACCAAAACAAAACAAAAAAAACCCACAACAAAAAAAATAGAGTTATAAAATGTTATAATACTGCTAGGTTTTAGAATTTTCCATGTATTCACTGTCTTTGTTTGTTTGTGCTGCTAAAGAAAATATCTGAGACTAGGTAATTTCTAATGAACAGAAATTTCCTTTTTGGAAAGAGACAAGGTCTTACTTTGTCTGTCACCCAGGCTGGGGTGTAGTGGTACACTCGTAGTTCACTACAGCCTTGAACTCCTGGGCTCAATCAGTTCTCCTTCCTCAGCCTCCTAAGTAGCTCTGACTACAGGCATACACTACCATGCCTGGCTAATTATCTCAACAACTTCTGGATGCCTGAAAGTCCACGATCAAAGTGTCAGCAGATTTATTTGTCTTCTGTGGGTAACACAATGCTTCCAATGTGGTGCCTTGAATGCTGCATCCCCTGGAGGGATGAAACGCATATCCTGGCATGGCAGAAGGTGGAAGAACAAAAAGAACCAAACTCCTTCCATCACGTCATTTTATAAAGGCATAAATCCATTTATGAGGGCAGAGCCCTTATGCTCTAACTATCTGACCAAAGTCCTTACCTCCCAACAAGGTTGAATTGGGGGATTAAGTTTCTAACACACTGATTTCTGGGGGACACATTCAGACCATAGCATTTACCTTTATTGAGATCTTTATTTCTTCACAGGGCTTCAAGTTACTGTCTTGTGATAGTTACCATACATAGGATTCTTGGTTGGCAATTTTGTTCTTTAGTACCTTGAATATGTTGGCCCACTGCCTTTTGGCCTTCAAAGTTTGTAATAAAAATCTGCTGAAAATCTTATTGAGGATCCCAGGTATGTGATGGCTTATTTATCTTTTGCTGCTTTCTTTTTAAATTTTTTAGAGACAGGGTCTCACTGTGTCAACTAGGATGAACGTCACAATCATAGCTCACTGTCATCTCAATCTCCTGGGCTGAAGCAATCCACCTCAGCCTCCTAAGTAGTTAGGACTAGAGGCTCATACTTCCAAGCCTGGCTAATTTTTTTAAACTTTCTGGGGCCGGGCACAGTGGCTCACGCCTGTAATTCCGACACTTTGGGAGGCCGAGGCAGGTGGATCATGAGGTCAGGAGTTCAAGACCAGCCTGGCCAACATGGTGAAACCCCATCTCTACTAAAAATACAAAAATTAGCCCAGCGTGGCGGTGCATGCCTGTAATCCTAGCAACTCAGGAGGCTGAGGCAGGAGAATTGCTTGAATCCAGGAGGCGATGGTTGCAGTGAGCTGAGATCACACCCCTGCACTCCAGCCTGAGCGACAGAGTGAGACTCTTTCAAAAAAAAAAAAAAAAAAAATTTTTTTTTTTTTGGTAGAGATGGGGTCTCCCTATGTTGCCTAGGCTGGTCTCAACCTCTTGGCTTCAGGCGATCCTCCCACCTTGGCCTCCCAAAATGGTGAGAGCCACTCTGCCCAGCCCTTCCTCTCTTGCTGCTTTCAAGATTCTTTCTTTGTCTTTTGAAAGTTTGATTATAACGTGTCTCATTGTGAGTCTGTGTGAGTTCATCTTGTTTGTTGAGCTTCTTTGATGTTTATGTTTATGTCTTTTATTAAATTTAAGGAGTTCTCAGTTATTATTTCTTCAAAGATTCTCTTTGCCCCTTTGTCTTTCTCTTCTCCTTGGTTTGCTTGATGGTGCCCCTCAGGTCTCTCAGGCTCTGTCCTTTTCTTCAGTCTTTTATTTTTGTTCTTCAGACTTAGTCATTTCTGTTGTCCTATCTTCACGTTCACTTATTCTTCTGCCTGCCCCAATCCGTCTTTGAATCCAAGTGAATTTTTCATTTCGGTTTTTATAGTTTTCAGCTCCAGAATATCTTTTTGGTCTTTTTAGGTTTTCTTTTCTCTCTTATTTCCATTTTGTTCATACATTGTTTCCTTAATCTTCTCCCCATCTTCTTGTAGTTCTTTGCGCATCTTTAAAACTTTTGTTGTAAAGTCTTTGTGTAATAGATCTACCATCAAGTCTTTTTCAGGGACCATTATTTTTTTTTCCTTTGTATGGACCATACTTTCGTGTTTCTTTGTACATGCCTTGTGATTTACTGTTTTTGTTGAAAACCATACATTTTAATCTAATAAAGTTCTAACTCTGTAAATCAGATTCTCCCCCTTTCCCCAGAGTTTGCTGGTTTTGTAACTGTTTTTAGTTTTTTGATTGTTGTAAACGATCTCTATGCTAAGAATCAACGTGAGGTATAACCTTAAGGTTTTCTCAAATCTTTATTGAGCCTCTGCCTGTCCTTGGACATGTACGGTCACTTTCTAGCTTATCATGTATACACAGTTGCTTTTCAATGTCCTAGTCTTTAATGTCTGGCTCCTGAAAGGGGGAAAGAGAAAAATCAATGGGGGTGGGAAAAGGGTACTAGCCCTTTAAATCCCCTGGAATTCATTTCAGTGGAATGGGGGAGGGGCTTGTAGCCTTTGAGAAGGTGTGACAAAAATGTCTGCCTGCCTCTTCATCTGCACCTCTGTGATCACAAACAGCAATCAGCAGTGAGGAGCAGGGTGCTTTTTGCACACCCTGCTCCAGCAGCCTATGTAGAAGCCGCTCCCACAACACAGGCACTGTGGCCTGCCACAAAGCTGGGAATGGGGTGTTTAGCTGCTGCTATGCTAAGAGGCAAATGGACGGTAAACTGCAGTGAATATTTGTCAAAACTCCAACCTCAAGCCTTCATTAGATTCCAGGGTTCCAAAATACTGATGTCAGACAGTCTGCCTGTGCAGTTGTGGAGGTAGAGAGACAGACTCCTGATGTTTCCTACTCCACCATCGTACCTGAATCCAGGACTTATTTAC
Source organism: Ateles fusciceps (assembly GCA_036589455.1). Classification (NCBI taxonomy): domain Eukaryota; kingdom Metazoa; phylum Chordata; class Mammalia; order Primates; family Atelidae; genus Ateles; species Ateles fusciceps. The sequence continues at coordinate 753,617 of JAZHEH010001092.1, forward strand.
ATTACTTTAAAATAAAAAAATTGTATATTTCTGGTACATATGTCCTGAGGACAAAAGAATTGCATAGAGTTCTTAACCTGTTTTTGCTAATCATGTCAATAGTAATAATTTTGTTACTGTTATTTTGAAACAGTTTTCATATTGAAGAATAGAGCAAAAGGGTAATTGACATTACCAACAGTTTTCAGAATAAGGGAAAAGAGATCAGAGCTGAAAAACTTAAGGGAAAATCCTGTATTCGTAAATTTGAGTTTGAAGTATCAGCATTGACTCATGAAGCGTCCCTTCTTAAAAAAACTGAAAGCATGGATTAGCTCTGCCCACCAAAAAGGCCTAGAAACAGTGAGCAAGCCAGTTAGTCATGAGGGTCCAGATTCTGTACCTAAATGCCACTTCCCTCTAATGTAAACCAGGATTCCTTGCATAAAAATAGTTGATTCCAGGTTCTGAATAAAAAATGTACAAGCTGAGCATGGAACATCTTGTCTTCCCAGAAAGGAGGGAAGGTGTCAAGGACTAAGCAGGAACTGCTGGAAGGATGTGGGGGGCCAGTTTGAAGGAGTTCTTGCTAGCCAGAAAATGAAGAATTTGAGCATCAATATGACTAGTAACTGCAGTGAATTGGAAGACATCAATTATGTTAGAAATGTGAATGCATATTGACACCAAACAACAATTTTTAATTTTTATTTTGGGGCCGTGTCTAGCTCTGTTGTACATTCTCTGCTCATTTTTTTGTTTAGGACCTGGAATCCGCTATTTTTGTGCAAGCGTCCTGGTTTACTTTAGAAACCTCCACCTACCAGGCTCAAGCCATCCTCCCACCTCAGCTTCCACAGTAGCTGGGTCTACAGGTGCTCACAGCCACACCCAACTAATTTTTGTATTTTTTGTAGAGATGGAATTTCACCATGTTGCCCAGGCTGGTCTTGAATGCCTGAGCTCAAGTGATCCTTTTGCCTCCACCTCCCAAAGTGCTGAGAATACAGGCATGAGCCACCGTGCTTGGCCAACAAAAATTTTAAAAAGTAAAACATTTTTGGGCTCTCCTTGGAAAATGTGAGGGATACAACTCATTTGAAAGATCGCAAATTAGAGAATGGAATCAAAGCATTCATTGCCTTTTCTATACAAACTCTATCTTAAGGTAGCCCAATAGTTGACAAAGGAAATTTCTTTTTATGGAAGGATTCCAGCTAACAAATGTAGCAGTAATACAAGAATTAGATTAATGCTTGTAACTCTTTGTCTACTAAAACCTTTAAGTGGACAGTTAATGGAAACCTTTATAGTGGATGGATATGGACGAGTATGGATGACACTTGGGCCCACTGATTAATCCCAGTATCCAAAAGAGACAGCCAGGCGCTTTGTGTTTTATGGGGTCTTGTAACGGAAAGTACATAACACCATTTGCCACATACCTTATCTGATCTAGATCTAATTTCCATTTTATAGGAAATTCAGGGACAAAGGAACATGTTAAATGACCCCAAAGAAATCCACACTAAAATCTTGATTGATTGTGGGAAGTTGTACTGACCCTGTGCAGTGACTCACGCCTGTAATCTCAACACTTTGGGAGGCCAAGGCAGGAGGATTGCTTGAGACCAGGAGTTCAAGGCTGCAGTGACAAACTACTCACTCAATTTATTCAACAAATAAAATGCCAAGAGGAAGGAAAAAAGAGGAAGTGCAACCGATAGATTAAAAGAGACTTACAAGACACTAAAAAACGTAATGTGTGACTTTGTTGGATTCCGATTTCAATGCGGAAACCTTAAAATTCATGAGCCACGTGGGGAAATTTGAAAACTGACTAGATATGTCATGATATTAAAAATTATTAATTAAGGCTGAGTGCGGTGGCTCATGCCTGTAATCCCAGCACTTTGGGAGGCTGCAGGTGGATCATTTGAGGTCAGGAGTTCGAGACTAGCCTGGGCAACATGGTGAAACCCTGCTGTGGCGGCATTCTCCTGTAATCCCAGCTGCTAGGAAGGCTGAGGCAGGAGAATTGCTTGAACCCGGGACGCGGAGGTTCCAGTGAGCCAAGATCCTACCACTGCACTCTAGCCTGGGTGACAGAGTGAGACTCTGTCTCAAAAAAACAAAAAACAAACATGCCAGCACTATCTCATCTTAATAATTTTTATTTATTTTTTCCTTTGAGATGGAGTCTCACTCTGTCACCCAGGCTGGAGTGCAGTGGTGTGATCTTGCTTACTGCAACCTCTGCCTCCCCGGTTAAAGTGATTCTCCTACCTCAGCCTCCTGAGTAGCTGGGATTATAGGCATGTACCACCACACCCAGCTAATTTTTGTATTTTTAGTAGAGATGGGATTTCACCATGTTGACCAGGCTGGTCTTGAATTTCTGACCTAGGTGATCCACCTGCCTCAGCCTCCCAAAATGTTGGGATTATAGGCATGAGTCACTGTGCACAGCCAGTATTGGGATTTGTAAAATAATCTGGTTTTATAGAAGTAGATAGTAGAATATTTGCAGATGAGGTTAAATGATATCTAAGATTGGCGTCAGAATAACCCACAAGTGGGTGAAGGGAACAAACTTGGCCATGTGTTGATGCCAGTTGATGGGGACATGGAGTATCATAGTAGTAGTCTTTTTACTTTTGAATGTGTTTGATATTTGCCAAGATAAAAGTCTATTTAGAGAAGCAAATGAAGCCAGGTGTGGTGGCTCACGCCTGTATTCCCAGCAGTTTGGGAGGCAGAGGCATCGGTTGAGCTCAGGCGTTCAAGACCAGCCTAGGCAACATGGTGAAATCCCATCTCCACAGAAAATACAAAAATTAGCTGGGTGTGGTTGCACACACCTGCAGACCCAGCTACTGTGGAGGCTGAGGTGGGAGGATGGCTTGAGCCCAGGAGATAGAGGTTCCTAAAGTAAACCAGGACTTTGGTGTTGGCTCTCCTGTAGGGAGTAGTAGTTCATTGCTAGTACGATAATGAACTTCAGTCTGAATTATCCTAGAGGAGGAAAAGTGCCCCCTTACTTCCTGTGGCAGCACTTAGCTTTGTAGGAGGTCTATAACTGCATCTGGGAACACCTTTGAATGGCCGCCTTTGCTGTTACAGAGGTGGATATCAGGCTCCTGAATCCTGTCATGTGAGGTGGCATCTACTCTTCCAATGTGTACTTCTAAGTATTTCTGGGAGATCATCTGAATGTTGAAAGGGATTGGAAGAATTTCTTCCAAAAACAAATACTGCACACTTACCTGTGTCTTGTTTTCAGATACTGATATTTTATGGGAGGGATCTATAAGAAGCAGGTTGGAGCAGATCTAAAACATTCCTTGTGGATCCAACGATGTTGCCTTCTTCCCCAGCTCCCCTGCATCGCCTTGCTGTCAGCACTGAGATTTATATACTAGCAACGATTTTGCGATTCTTCTCCCTTCCTGTCAAAACTCGGACACTTGAACTATTAGAATAGCACAGTAGTAGTACTAGGCCTGAATACACAGAGAGGAAGCAAAGTCCTTACTGTCTGTGTATTTGTATAATGCCGATTTATTTTTTGGTCATTAAATATTAAAAACTAACTTAGATAAAATATCTAAAGTTTTTCCTTTCAGGTCCGATGTCTAAAAGACTATGGAGAATTTGAAGTTGATGATGGCACTTCAGTTCTATTAAAAAAAAATAGCCAGGTATTTCTTGTCTTTAGATACTTTACTTTAAATCTTATGAGTCTTGAATAGTGGAAAGATTGGAATAGCAAAATAAATATTAACTTGTGATGATCGTTTATATCTTAGGCGTTATCTTTAGTATAATACACCCAGTTCTGTACTTCTTCTGAATATTAAGACTGGAAGCAAATGTATATGATAATAAAAGATTAATTAATTTAGTAGGATATTGCTTATATTGAAAACTAGGTGTTTTCTAGGGGAATTACTATAATCAGCCTTATTCTGGGTAAGTAGTAAGATTATTATCTGGAGGCTATTAAACTGTAGGATTTAGCTCCTCTCTATAATTTATTTTAAAAGTTGCTAAGCAGTTGTTTTACATGTAGCCTTATAAATCCTTGTTGTTTTTGAGACAGAGTTTTGCTCTTGTTGCCCAGGCTGGAGTGCAGTGGCACGGTCTCAGCTCACTGCAACCTCTGCCTCCTGGGTTCAATCGATTCTCCTGCCTCAGTCTCCCGAGTAGCTGGGATTACAGGGCCTGTGCCAGCATATTTGGCTCATTTTATATTTTTAGTAGAGACAGGGTTTCTCCATGTTGGTCAGGCTGGTCTCAAACTCCCGACCTCAGGTGATCCGCCTGCCTCAGCCTCCCAAAGTGCTGGGATTACAGGCGTGAGCCACCGCGCCTGGCCATAAATCCTTGTTCTTTAGCAAGCAAATAGTGATACAGATCAAGAATTTTCAAGTATTTTGTATGTAAACATAATTTAATAGAGGAAGATTAAAATATGTTGTAACTTAAGCTAAATTTGTCCTTATAAGTAGTCTCTTATAAGTCTCTTATAAGGAGTCTCTTATAAAGTCTCTTTCTCTCTACACACACACACACACACACACACACACTCACTCACTCACACTCTTTTTTAAGAAAATAGAGATGGGGCCTTGCTATGTTGACCAGGCTAGTCTCAAACTCCTGGGCTCAAGCAGTCTGCCCACCTTGGCATCCTAAAGTGCTCAGATTACAGGTGTGAGCCACCATGCCCAGAGTAATCTTAATATGTTTATTATTTCCTTAGAAATTGTCAAATTCACATTAGATGAATTCACATTAGCTAAATTAATTATTACTATTATTATTTTTAATTTTTAATTTTAATTTTTATTTTTTGAGGCAGGGGCTTGCTGTGTTCCCTGGGCTGGAGTGCAGTGGTGCAGTCTCCACTCATTGCAACCTCTGCCTCCTGGGCTCAAGTGATCCTCCCACCTCAGCCTCTCAAGTAGCTGGGACCATAGGTGCATGCCACCACACACGGCTAATTTTTGTATTTTTTGTAGAGATGGAGTTTTGCCATGTTGCCCAGGCTGGTCTTGAACTTCTGAGCTCAAACGATCCATCCACCTCAGCCTCCCAAAGTGCCAGGATTACGGGTGTAAGCCACTGTGCCCAGCCACTAAACTTTTTATCCTATCCCAATTTTCTGAAGTCATATAGGAGGAAAAATGACCTAATAAAGACTGTTCTCTTTCTTTCCTTGCCTGACATCTTGGGGTCAGCCATTTAGGATCTGATCACCCTAAGTAATTGGTGTTCACTTTGTTCATGCCAAGGAGCAAAAGAATGCTTCAAGTCATGTGGTTCTTGAGGTTATTTTCCTAACAGGGTATAGTTGATCTGTTATTTTACTAATACCCTTAGAGCTTTAAAACTATTTTGCTGTTGCTGATAGCCATTACTGGAGATAGTGGGAAAAAAAAAAACTGTTTTACTGGCTAGACATGGTGGCTCATGCCTGTAATCCCAGTACTTTGGGAGGCTGAGATGAGTGGATCACCTGATGTCAGGAGTTCAAGAGCAGCCTGACCAATATGGTGAAACCCCGTCTCTGCTAAAAATACAAAAATTAGCTGGGCGTGGTGGTGGGCACCTATAGTCCCAGCTACTCAGGAGGCTGAGACAGGAGAATTGCTTGAACCCAGGAGGCAGAAGTTGCAGTGAGCCGAGATCACGCCATTGCAATCCAGCCTGGGTGACAGAGCAAGACTCCTTCTCGAAAAAAAAAAAAAAAAGGTTTTACTAATAGTTTACTAAAATTATTTTACTAATGGAGCTTCTAAAACAAAGGTTTGATTTTTTTTTTTTTTTTTTTTTTTTTGAGATGGAGTCTTGCTCTGTCTCCAGGCTGGAGTACAGTGGCACAATCTCAGCTCACTGCAGCCTCTGCCTCCTGGGTTCAAACAATTCTTCCGCCTCAGCCCCCCGAGTAGCTGGGACCACAGGCGCATGCCACCACGCCCAGCTAATTTTTGTATTTTTGGTAGAGACGGGGTTTCACCATGGCCAGGATGGTCTCGATCTCTTGACCTCGTGATCCACCCGCCTCAGATTCCCAAAGTGCTGGGATTATAGGTGTGAGCCACCGCGCCCAGCGGTTTAATATTTTTAAAAAAGATTTTGGGCCGGGTGTGGTGGCTTATGCCTGTAATCCCAGCATTTTGGGAGGCTGAGGCAGGCGGATCACCTGAGGTCGGGTGTTCAAGACCACACTGACCAACATGGAGAAACCCCATCTCTACTAAAAATACAAAATTACCCAGGCATGGTGGTGCATGCCTATAATCCCAGCTACTCGGAAGCTGAGGCAGGAGAATCACTTGAACCCAGGGGGTGGAGGTTACCATGAGCCGAGATCGCGCCATTGCACTCCAGCCTGGGCAACAAGAGTGAAACTCTGTCTCAGAAAAAACAAAAAGATTTTGAGGGTTCAGGCAACAATTTCTGTCCCAAGTGTTCTCTTAGGACACTAATGAATTGAAAGTAGATAATGAATTAATGCTCTGATAAGCAGCTTTATTTCTGGAGTGCCCAGGAGGAAGCTCTGGTTCACAAGAACAAGAAAAAAGCCATCCTAGGCCAGGTATGGTGGCTCAGGCCTGTAATCCCAGCACTTTGGGAGGCTGAGGTAGGTGGATCATGAGGTCAGGAGTTCAAGACCAGCCTGGCCAACATGGTGAAACCCTCGTCTCTACTAAAAATACAAAAATTAGTTGGGCATGGTGGCAGATGTCTGTAATCCCAGCTACACGGTAGGCTGAGGCCAGAGAATTGCTTCAATCTGCGAGGCGGAGGTTGCAGTGAGCCCAGATTGTGCCACTGCACTCCAGCTTCGGTGACAGAGCAAGACTTCGTCTCAGAAAAAAAAAAAGCCATCCTATAAAGCAAGATATGTGAAATGTCCCTTCATTGCAAATGCTGTCCTGTGTTTGAAATTTTTAACTTTGTCTCTCAGCTGTGACCCTACCCTCAATAAAAAACTATCAGCCACAGTTGATGGTTGGTATCAGGGGCTTCTAATGTTCAACCACATCTGAATTAACTTCCTATAGACTCTGTGATGTAGATCATTCACATGCTCTTAGCATTAGTAGGGAAACATTTTTTTTTTTTTTAAGACGGGGTTTCACCATGTTGGTCAGGCTGGTCTTAAACTCCTGACCTCAGGTGATCCACCTGCCTTGGCCTCCAAAGTGCTTGGATTACAGGCGTGAGCCACCACGCCCGGCTGGGAAACATTTTCTTAACATACATTCCTTTATATTTGTCACTATGGCAAGCACTGTTTCTTTTTTGTCCAGAAATCAATACTCTTCATGCATTAGTATGGCTATTAAATGAACAACTCAGTTATTTTGTTTTTGTTGTGTTGTTTTGTTTTGTGTTTTTACATTTTCCTTGGCTCATGTGTCTTCAAGATTGTTTCAGAAGAATTTGGTCATGGGTCTCTTGTAAGGCCTTTGAGTTTGTGAGGCAGGTCCTTCAGGTGCACGTTGCCACTGAGGTTACATTTTGCTTCCTTGAGATTTCTTTGATCACTTATGAATTGGAAAGCCTTCCTCCCTTGCTTCCTGAACCTCCTTCCTCCAGGGCAGTCAGTGTTTTGTGTGAGTCCCTGTGTTTGAGAGGGAAGGAGACATCTTCCACCTGCCCCTGATTCTCTCAGAGCAAGAGCGATGTCTTCTTAGGAAGACACAGAACAAGCAATACTCGGGCTCTGCCCCATCGTGTGAACAGCACCCACACTGTGAGTCATGAATACTTTTCATCCGTGAGAAATACGGGAGGAAAGTGGTCACTTGTTATTAGAAGAATGTTCAGAGTCTGAAATCTTAGAACAGATTTTATGGAGAAATGGGGCTTTCATGGGTCTTCCTGATAGGCTGTGGGACCAGTGGTAATCCAGATTGCACCTATCTGGAATTCTCTGTGCATAAATTTAAAAAGTATAAACACTAAGAACAATACCTACTAGAATTCAAAAGAGTCTTTATTATTATTTTTTGACAAAGTCTTGCTCTTGTCCCCCAGGCTGGAGTGCAATGGCACGATCTCAGCTCACTGCAATCTCCACCTCCTGGGTTCAAGCGATTAATCTGCCTCAGCCTCCCCAGTAGCTGGGATTACAGGCACCTGCCACCAAGCCCAGCGAATTTTTTGCATTTTTAGTAGAGACAGGGTTTCACCATGTTGGCCAGGCTGGTCCTGAACTCCTGACTTCAGGTGATCACCCACTTCGGCCTCCCAAAGTGCTAGGATTATAGGTGTGACCCACTGCGCCCGGCCATAGAATTCAGAAGTCTTTAGTTGAAATGCACTAAGCAAACTGAATTCATAGAATTCTGTACAGGTCTAAATGGCATCAATTTCAGTGGATTAAAACAGCAAATGTAGTTAAGTTTAACTTTTAACTACTTGTTGGAGTTTGAAAACTAATCAGGGCTGCTTTTTAATGATACAGGAAGTAATTTCAGATTATTTTCTAATCATTTATTTTACTCTTTCTCCATCCCTTTTTGTTTCCTCAGCACTTTTTACCTCGGTGGAAGTGTGAGCAGCTGATCAGACAAGGAGTCCTGGAGCACATCCTGTCGTGACCATGCACCGAGGCACCCCCAGGCTTCACCCAAGTCATGGACTCCTCTGTGCTTCCTCTCTCTACCCTCCCATCACCTCCCTCTTTGATTTTAAAAGCTATAGACATTAAGATAACTAAGAATACTTGGCTAAGAAGTATAACTTGCTAACTATTAAGGACTTTTTAAAAAATGTTGTACACTATTTTTCCTTCTCCTTTTTGTTTTTGTTTTTTTATGTAGAGACGGTGTCTCACTATGTTGTCCAAGCTGGTCTCAAGCAGTCCTTCTTGGGAGGCTGAGGCCAGAGAATTGCTTTAATCCGAGAGGTGAAGGTTGCAGTGAGCCCAGATTGAGCCCAGAATCCTGGCTTCAAGCAATCTTCCCACCTTGACCTCTCAAAGTGTTGAGATCACAGGTGTGAGCCGCTGCACCTGGCCCCTACTCCTTTTTCTAATAACCTTTATCTTTAATCACAGCATTCCTACAGTGTATTTTTTAAATGAAAGTAAACATGATTACATTTGAATCTTTTTTAAATAATGAGACTCACTTGGCTGCATAGGAAAAAGGTAGATCCCGTGTGTCTTGTTTTCTGGTCATGTGTATTTACAAGCTAGAGAGTCGACTTTCTGAGATACACATTTTCAAATCACATGAGCAAGTAAAGACGGTATGTGGAAATTTTCAGTATATGTGATGTTTAATGACGTACTAATTTATCATCTGGCTATCTGGGAAGGATGGACACATGGCTTTTGCACATTTCCAACATGGTGGCTGGTTTGGCTTGTGGCCATTATCACCACTTTGGAAAGGGACAATGAAATTGGGGCTAGAGAAGGAACTTTGTACAGTTTTACCTGAGACTCACATTGACTAAAAAGTCACATGAAGAGTTGATTGGCTTTTAATGGTATCTTTTAAATAGCTGACACTTTAAATTTTAATGAAATTCAGTTTGTTTGTTCTTTTATGCTTTGGATGTTGCATTGAAGAAATCTTTTCCCATCCTAAGGTCACAATTTTTTTTCTTTTTGTCTTCTAGAAGTGTTATAATTTTAAGCTTTATACTTTTGGTCTCTGACCCATTTTTGTTTGTTTGTTTGTTTGTTTGAGATGGAGTCTCACTCTGTCACCCAGGCTGGAGTTCAGTGGCATGATCTCGGCTCACTGTAACCTCCACCCTCTAGTTCAAGTGATTCTCCTGTCTCAGCCTCCCGAGTAGCTGGGATTACAGGTGCATGCTGCCACACCCAACTAATTTTTGTATTTTTAGTAGAGCCAGGGTTTCACCATGTTGGCCAGGCTGGTTTAAAACTCCTGACCTCAAGTTACCCACCTTGGCCTCCCAAAGTGTTAGGATTACAGGCATGGGCCACCGCGCCTAGCCTATGATCCATTTTGAATGAATTTTTTGTGTATGGTGCAAGGTATTGATCCACCTTCACTTTTTCTTGGACATACAGATACCCAGCTGTTTCACCACCATTTGTTGAAAGGACTGCCCTTTGCTCTACCACCTTTGCATTTTTGTCAAAAAGTAGTTTTCAGTGTATGTGTGGGTTTATTTCAGGACTCTGTTTTGTTCCATTGAACTGTTTTTCTTTCCTGAATGCCAATACTATATTTGTATGTAGTGTAATTTTTCTAATAATTCTTGAAGTAGTATTAATGCATTATATTTTTGTTGTTGTTATTTGTATTTTTTATAGAGACGGGGTTTTACCTTGTTGGTCAGGCTGTGCTGAACTCCTGAGCTCAAGTAATCCACTCACCTTGTCCTCCCAATGTGCTGGGATTACAATCGTGAGCCTTGGTGCTGGCCCAATATACCACGTTTCTTTTTGAGATTTGTTTTGGCTATGCTAAGTCCTTTGCTTTCTATGTGAAATTTGGGAACAGGCAGGGCGTGGTGGCTTATGCCTGTAATCCTAGCACTTTGGGAGGCCTAGGTGGGTGGATCGCTTGAGCTCAGGAGTTCCAGACCAGCCTAGGCCACATGGCAAAAGTCTGTCTCTATAAAAAATGCAAAAATTAGCTGGGTATGGTGGTTCATGCCTGTAGCCCCAGCTACATGGCAGGCTGAAGTGGATCACTTGAGCCCAGGAGATCAAGGCTGCAGTGAGCTAAGATCACACCACTGTACTCCAGCTTGGGTGACAAAGTGAGACATTGTCTCAAAAAAAAAAAAAAAATTAGGATCAACTTGTCAATTTCTACAACAACAGCAACAACAAAAAACCCTGCTAGCACTTTGATTGAGATTGCATTGAATTTATATAAAAAGGCTGGGAGAATTGACATCGTAGTAATATTGAGTCTTCTGGCCTATAAACAAGGTCTGTCTTCCCACGTATTAATGTTTCTGTCCTCCATTTCTCTTACTAATCATCTTTTGTAGTTTTCATTGTACAGGTCTATCATGTCAGTATTTCATAGAAGTTTTGATGCTAAGTAGTTTAAAATTTCAAATTCTAACCACTTGTTGCTAGTAAACAGAAATACAATTGATGTTGAACTTGTGTTCTTCAGCCTTGTTAAACTGTGAGTTCTTAGAGGTTCTTTTGTAAATTACATCAGCAGTCATGTGTTCTGTGAATAAAGAGTTTTACTCCTTCCTTTCTAATCTGAATGCCTATTTCTTTTTCTTGCCTGATTGCGTTGGCTAGAACTTCCAGCAGAGTGCTGAATGTTTGTGGTCAGAGAAGACATCCCCGTCTTGTTCCTGATCTAGAAGGAAAACGTCAGTCTTTCACCATGATGATGTTAGCGCTTACGGTTTTTGTAGATGCCATTTATTGGGGTGAGGAGGGCCTAGTGATATGGTTTGGCTGTGTCCCTACCCAAGTCTCACCTTGAACTGTAATAATCCCCTCGTGTCAAGGGCAGGGCCAGGTGAGATAACTGAATCATGGGGGTGGTTTCCCCCATACTTTTCTCATGTCAAGAAGTCACAAGATTTGATGGTTTTATAAATGGGAGTTCCCCTGGACACGCTCTCCTGCCTGCCACCATGTAAGACATGACTTTGCTCCCTATCCATTTGCCTTCTGCCATGATTGTGAGGCCTCCCCAGCCATGTGGAACTTAGTCAATTAAACCTCTTTCCTTTGTAAATTACCCAGTCTCTGGTAGGTCTTTATTAGCAGCATGAGAACAGAATTAATACACTAGTTTACTGAGAATTTTTTTAAAAATCAGAAATGGATGCTGGAGTTTGTCATGTCCTTTTTCTGCATCTGTGGAGATGGTTTCATCTTTTAGTTTGCTATTTTGGTGAATTATGGTGGCTAATTGATCAACTGAGTTTTCAATGTTAAACCTACCCTACATTCATGGCATAAACTACACCTGGTCATGATGTATTATCCTTTTTGTAGAATTTTATTTGAAAACTTGTTTTTTTTTTGAGACAGTCTCACTCTGTTACCCAGGCTGTAGTGCAATGGCATGATCTCAGCTCACTGCAACCTCCGCCTCTGGGGTTCAAGCAATTCTCTGCCTCAGCTTCCCAAGTAGCTGAGATTACGGGTGCCTGCCACCACGCCCAGCTAATTTTTGTATTTTTAGTAGAGATGGGGTTTCACCATCTTGGCCAGGCTGGTCTTGAACTCCTGACCCTGTGATCCACTCACCTTGGCTTCCCAAAGTGCTGGGATTACAGGCATGAGCCACACTTGGCCTGAAAACTTTTTGTAGAATTTTTGCATGAGTGTGCATGAGGAATATCGGTCTGTGGTTCTTGGAAAAATAATCCCTCCTCTTTGTTTGGAAGAGTTTACTACATAGAAAAGAACTGTCACTCAACACCAACAAATAACACAGAAGACTTCTGTGACCAAATGTGTGGGGGTTCTTCCCACATACCAAGCATGCAGTCAGTTCTGCAGTGCACACCAGGTGTGTGTGTCCTCTGCTTCAGTTAGGACAGTAGCTGGAGATAGAGTCAGATCTCACAGGCTCAGGGCTCAGTCCAAGACTGCCCTCCCTTCAGACACCAGTCAAGTCTGGGCCTCTGAAATTCTGACCAACTAGCTTCAAGTTGGAGTTCCCATGACCCCCTCTTTGGGTTCAATTCATTTGCTAGGGCAGCTCACAGAACTCAGAAACGCTTAAGCTTAATGGTTTGTTATAAAGGGTATGGTAAAATTTGCAGATGAAAGGACCCAAATGGAAGAGATGCATAGGGTAAGGTATGGGGAAGGGACATGGAGCATCGATGCTCACCACCTCTCAGGAACCTCCCCATGTGTTCAGCAATCCGGAAGCTCTCCAAACCCTGCCCTTTTGGGCCTTGTATGGAAATCTCATTGGATAGGCATGATCAACAACCAAGAAGAGGTATGATTGGACAAAGGGTATGATCTCATGCTCATCGTCTGAGTGGCACCATCCAACGCCCATCTGCTCAGGTTCTTGGCCTCTGCTGCATTCCTTCTTTCAGAGTATGGGGCAGTGCCCCTTCTGATCATAGAGAACTTCTTTACGGCCAGCTGCAAGACAGAAAGGTGGGAAGATTCTTGCCTCGAGGAGAAAAAGGAGCAGGTGAAAGGAGGGCACAAGGGCAGAAAGAGAGACTGTCTTCTGAGACAGAACTGCCCCAGCATTACAACAAAAGACTGTAACAAAGGCCATGGGAGTTATGAACCAGAAGCCATGAATGAAACCAGCGTATCTATCATAAATTTTATATACTTGGTATTATTTATTTCTTAAATGTTTATAGAATGTGTATTTAAGCCATCTGGGCCTAAAGTTTCTTTGTGGGAAGGTTAACCACAGTTTTGACTTTTTAAATAAATACATGGCTATTCTGGTTGTCCATTTTTTTCTAGAATGAGCTTTGGCAATTTATGTATTCTCCATTTTATCTAAGTTACCAAATTTATTTATATAAAGTTGTTCATGGGCTAGGCATGGTGGCTCACGCCTGTAATCCCAGCACTTTGGGAGGCCAACGCAGGAGAATCGCTTGAGCTCAGGAGTTTTGAGACCAGCCTGGGCAACATAGCGAGACGTTGGAAAAAAAAATTGCCAGGTGTGGCGCTGTGCACCTGTGATCTCAGCTACTCGGGAGGCTGAAGTGGGAGTTGGAGGCTGCAGAGAGCTATAATCATGCCACTGCATTCCCGCCTGGGCAACAGTGTCTAAAAAAATAAAAGTGTTATTCATAATATTGCCTTATTATGCTTGTGTATCTGCAGACTGTAGTGATATCACCTCTCATTTCTGCTATTAGTAAGTTTTCTTTTTTCTTTTATTCTGATTGAATTAGAAGTTTTTAAATCAGTTCTGAAAGAACCTGCCTCTGGTTTACTGACGGAAGTTTCCATTTCAGGGGTCCACAAATGTTTTCTGTGTATCAGGCTTTGTGGGCCACATGACCTGTTACAGCCGCTCCATGCTGCTGCTGGAGCACGAAGCAGGTATAGGGAGTCTGCAACTGAGCGTGGCCGTGCCAGCCACACTTAACCTGCAGCATGCCACAGCCAATCTGTTCTGTTCCTTGGTTTCTGCTATGAGCACCATCATTTCCTTTGCTTTTGACTTTGGATTTAATTTGCTTTTGTCTACTTACTTAAGGTAGAAGCTGAAGTCATTGATTCAAGACCTTTCTTCTATTTTAATCTGGGTGTTCGGTGCTGTGAAATTTCCGCTAAGTAATGCTTTCACTCTGCCCCACAAATTTTGATATATTGTGTTTTCATTTCCATTCAATCCAGAATATTTCCTAATTTCCCACTTCTCATTTCTTCTTTGCCTCACGGGTTACTCAGTAGTATGTTGCTCAGTTTCCAAATATTGGGGGATTGATTTCTAGTTTATTTCCATCGTGGTCACAGTATAGACATCGTATGGCCTGAATCTTCATAATTTTCTGAGATTTGCTGGCCCAGAGTATGGTATGTCTTGGTAAGTATTTGGCTGCATATGCTTCTGCCGGGGTCGCGTGGTAGGCTCTAGATGGCGGTATGTTGGTAACATCGATCACGTCTCCCGGTCACTCCCGTCTCAGACAGAAGCCCAGAGTGAATGAAGAAGTGTACTCCTCAATGAGTTTTGATAAATGCATATACCTGTGTTAACATAAACTGTATTGGGACATATTTTCATAACTGGTAGAAATAGTCCCCATGCACTGCTTTTTGTCAAGAGTTTTCCTGTTTCATTTGCTTATTTAGTTGTATGTAAAAACTTTAGAATGTCTCGTCCAATTCTGGGGTTGATTAGGGCATGGAACATCTGTATATTTGTTGGGACTAATTACATTTTCAGTAAACTTTGAAGAACCATCAACTTCATGTTGCCGAATCTTCCTAAGAACCAACCTTTCCATCTGTTCCAGCTTTGTTATCTTTCCATGGTGCTGTGACATTTTTCTGCTGCAGAGGGGGAGAAGGCGTGCCAGCTCTGGGATGGCGGCTGTCCCAGGAAGAGGGAGGAGGCTGAGAACAGAACACGCTCCCCCATTCCATGGCGCTGTGCAGGATGTTATTCTTACTACACCTGCTGATGGGCACATGGTGTTTCTTATATACTATTCTCTATATGTTTGAGATATTTTATAGTTTAAAAAATTAAAAAAAAACTTAGAAGTCAATTTTATTCCAGCACTTTGGGAGGCCAAGGTGGGTGGATCACCTGAGGTTGGGAGTTCAAGACCAGCCTGACAAACATGGAGAAACCCTATCTCTACTAAAAATACAAATTTAGCTGGGCGTGGTGGCGCATACCTGTAATCCCAGCTACTTGGGAGGCTGAGGCAGGAGAATTGCTTGAACCCGGGAGGCAGAGGTTTCGGTGAGCCGAGATCATGCAGGTGCACTATAGCCTGGGTGACAGAGCAAGACCGCCCCCCTCAAAAAAAGTCAATTTTAATAGAAAAGAATTTATTGCAAATACAGTGACTTTTTATATTATAGTAATACATTCCAGTCAGCCATATGGCCATAATTTATATACATTTCAAATATAAAACTATACTTTCTTTTTTACATATAATGCAATTTCCAGTGTGATGACATTTCAATGGGAAAAAGATTGTGCATTTGCAATAAACACCATCATCCCTGAGTCCACAGACCTAAGACAAGGGTCCCTGGAGAAGGGGCTTCCCCCTCCTTTCTTGCTGGGTTGACATTCCCAGCGAGTGAAGCCTTCCTGGAATACGTGTATGCACCCCCCACCAAGAGTTCTAATAACCTAAGCTCAGAGCAAAACAGTAAAATGGCAAAATTGTGCAGAGCCCTGATTTTACATTTCAATCCGACAGCCAGGGTCAGAAGTACCACGTGGAAAGTGCTGTCCTCAACGGCTCACCTACCTGCTCCTTGCTGACAGCTCCGAGAATCTGGCTCCCGTGAGTGGCAAAACTGGGAATTTTGCCAAGGGAAATTACTCAGGACTGCTAATAAAAATGCAGGCTTTTGCAACGTGCATATCCCCCCCACCTCTGTCTTGCCCAGGGCAGACCATTCGTTAAATGTCTGGTGGGTAAACAAATAATCCCAATCCTCAGATGTACCAGGACTCATGACTCATGAGCCATGGAAAACTAGGGCATCGCGGTAGCTTAATTTAAAAGATGTGCTTACTGATGAATCCTAGGAAACAATCCATCTTTACACAGAGAGGGCTGCAGGGGCAATCCTACTGACGAGTTTGTTGAGAGCGCGAACTTTTTCTTCCAAGATGCGGCTTTGCTTCTCAGCACCTCGCTGCTTCTCCTCGGTGGCCTGAAGTGCTCTCGCCAGGTGGGCATTCTCCACGTACAGCTCCTTCAGCAGCAGGTCAGACTTCGTGTTCTTTTCAAACTAGAGAGAAGAGGAAGCCATGCTTTGCGTGAGCCCAGTGGAGAAACGTTACAAATCAGCCTGCTCTCTTTATCCTTTCACATTTATTCAGACCATAGTTTTGGCCTCTTAGAAATCTGACACAAATACTGGATTATTATTATTTTTATTTTTTGAGATGGAGTCTTGCTCTGTCGCCCAGGCTAGAGTGCAGTGGTGCGATCTCAGCTCACTGCAACCTCCACTTCCAAGATTCAAGTGATTCTCCTGCCTCAGCCTCCTGAGTAGCAGGGATTACAGGCGCCTGCCACCGCAGCCAGCTAATTTTTGTATTTTTAGTAGAGATGGGGTTTCACCATCTTGGCCAGGCTGGTCTCGAACTCCTGACCTCGTGATCTACCTGCCCTGGCCTCCTGAAGTGCTGGGATAAATACTGCATTACAATGATGTTTTGTTAACCTGACATGAGAGGAAATTGAGAATCTGCTGGGCTATGTGGTGGAGAAAACTTGAGGCAGCTATGTGCCATGAAATGAGGACTTCAGGCCAAAGTGGACAGTCCTCAAAAGGCCCTGGGACAGTCAGAAGTGTGAAACCAGTTTGTCTGCATGCACTCTACGGGCTGTGATGTCAGCAGGGCCCTGAGCTGGTCACCACGCACGCGGCAGCCAGGCCGCATGGGTTAGTGATAGGAACATGAGGCCGCTCTGGTCACCCACCCCTGTTGTGACCTCATTCGAGTTATGAGGGCACAGTGACCCCTGGAGTCGAGCTTCCTTAAATCCACACTGCATCCACTCACTCGACAAGCGGTTACTGAGCGTCCCCAGTACAGCCCTGCACCCAGAGAGCACAGACTCTAACAGCAGGAGGCAGATGGAGAACAAATATGGACAGGCTCAAAGAAAACATCAGGGGCAGTGCTGGTGAGGGCAGTGTTGTCCCATTTTGGTTGGGGTGAAAAGAGCCGCTCGGTGAGGACATCTCAACACAGAGCCGCAGAAAGCAAGGGAGTGAGCGCTAAGGCTTCTGGGCGTGAACATTCCAGGCAGACAAGAGCAAGTGCAAAGGTCCTGTGGTGAGCACCTGCTCTGGGCAACTGTGGAGCTGCCGGGCATGGCTGAGGGGGAGGCAGAGGCACAGAGCTTTAAGCCAGGGGGCTGGATCCCTGAAGGCCACTGCGAATACCATGCCTTTTACTCTGAGAGACACGAGAAGACTGGATGGTTCAGAGTGGAGGAGGGACAGGATTTGGTGTGTCTTTAAAGAATTGCATTGTTCCTGTGCAGAGAGAAGATTAAGGGAGGAGACGAGGAAGGCAGTTGGCATGCCGGAGAAGGGTTAGTGAGAAGTAGTTAGGGTCTGTGTCCACTCTGAAGATGTGGCTATGGATTAGATGTGGACATGGGGTCATGGAGTCAGCCCTGATCCTAAGCTTTTGGACTGGAGCCACTGGCAGGGAGAGCAGGTGAGATGGTGCAGGCAGCTCCTTCAAGGGCAATTTTGTGAAGAGAAGCAAAAAACTGACAGGGCCGGAGAAGGGCTGGGAGCTCCTGAAGTTTGTGCACTGGTGGCAGCGAGGCTCCAGGACAGCAGGGCAGCTACGGAAGCAGGTGCAGGACACAGGGAAGCCGTTAGTGCAGAGGGCCCTGCAGGTTCTCTTTGGATGCTTCTGATCTTCCAGTGAAACAAGCAGCAAACACAGCTGAGAGATGAGGGCGCTAGAGGGTCAGAGAGGAGGGAAGGGATGGATCCCCTGCAGGGGAGGGAGGGATGGGGACCCCACAGTGGGGAGGAGGTGGGTCCACTGCAGAGGGCAGTGCCGGCAAGCAGGGGGAGGGAACAGGTGCAGTACAGGCAGCGCTGAGGCTCAGGGCCAGGGCAGGTGTGCAGGAGCCACAGGATTTACCCAGAAGTCAGGTGTTGCTGTCGAGACGGGCAACTGAGTACTGTGGGTGTGTGTGAGGGAGAAAGGGTGAGAGGGACCGGAGGCGCCAGCAAAGGATAGAGCTGGGCAGGGACGGGTGGCCCCAGAGAGGGACTGGGCACCTTCCACAAATGCCTCGTCTAGTTTGGGCTGAGCTCGGATCCCGCATGTAGACCAATCCACACTCAATCACGATGGAGCAAAAATAACTTCTCCAGATTTTCACATTTTTCCTAACGTCTGCTAACACTGAATGAGGTCCACGGCCAGGCTTCTTCTGTGTGTGCACCCCACACCTGCGGGGCCCACCCACACCCTGCGCCATCAGCCCTTGGGGCGCAGCACTGCTGCATGTCAGTTCCCACCTGCTGAGTTAGACTGAGAACATCTACAGACCAGATGAGCTGTGGCACCTCATTTTTGGCCTTTGCTCCTTATAGTAGCCCAGGTGACTTTTTCCCCATTGTGGTTTCTTTTAAAAGACAGATCCGAGCCGAGCATGGTGGCTCACGCATGTAATCCCAGCACTTTGGGAGGCTGAGGTGGGCGGATCACAAGGTCCAGGTTCAAGACCAGCCTGCTCAACATGGTGAAACCCCGTCTCTACTAAAAATATAAAAATTAGCCAGGCGTGGTGGCGCATGCCTGTAATCCCAGCTACTCAGGAGGCTGAGGCAGGAGAATTGCTTGAACCCAGGAGGTGGAGGTTGCAGTGAGCCGAGATGGTACCACTGCACTCCAGCCTGGGCGACACAGTGAGACTCTGTCAAAAAAAAAAAAAAAAAAAAAAAATCCTGTCATGCTTTTACTTAAAATCTCCCAATGCCTTCTAACTGCCATTATGATAAAACCCAAACCCCTGATCATGGCTTCCAGGACACATACGATGGGCGCTGCCTACCTGAGCCCCACCAGTTCACACCAGCCATGGCGGCCTCCTCCACAGCTGTCCCCTGTCCGGAATGCGCCCTTCTCGGGGTCCCCCAGTACACAAGGAGATGTGTGCATCTCCCACCCAGTAAGCCTTCCAAATGCCACCTGGCCTCTGCTGAGGACACAGCTGGACCTGCCCAAAACTGGCTCTTCAAAGTGGCTTTGACCACTCCCCCCAGATCCCTCCACCTCTATTCTGCCTCTCTCTCTCTTTTTTTTTTTGAGATGGGTTTCACTCTTCGCCCAGGCTGGAGTACAGTGGCGCGATCTCGGCTCACTGCAATCTCTGCCTTCCAGTTTCAAGTCATTCTCATGCCTCAGCCTCCCAAGGAGCTGCGACTACAGGTGCCCGCCACCATGCCCAGCTACTTTTTGTATTTTTAGTAAGATGAGGTTTCACCATGTTGGCCAGGCTGGTCTCGAACTCCTGACTTCGTGATCCACCATGCCCTATTCTCTCTTTTCAGAGCACTACCGTGGCGCAAGGTCATTTATGCTCTATGGGAGCATCTGCCTCTGTCTCCAGAGGGTCAGGTCCGGGATGCAGGCTCAGCCCTGCTCATCTCAGGTCTACCTAGGAAGGCTTTAACCAGAGGTGCTCAAGGACGCCTGCGGATGAAGGATGAGGTCCTTTCTCAGTACATGTGAACACCCAAAGGCCAGATCTTAAAACCATTCCCAAAAGAAAATAAATGCAATGTGCACCTGCAGTGCAGGGTATTGCATATAGTTCCCTGGAATTCTGTGACAAGACAGCCCCTCCCTATATTAGCTGTCTGCACACCCGTAAAAGTGGAGAACGTTAGAAGAGGACGTGGACATGGAAGCAGCAGTGCCCACCACTCACCTGCCCCTTCAGCTCATCCACTTTCTCTTGGAGCAGCATTTCCATGTTCTTCAGAATCATCTCCGCCTCTTCTGCCCGCTCCTCTGTGGCTTTCAGCTGTTTCTCATGTTCTTCCTGCCATAAAAGAAGGTTACAGGCAGCCGGGCAGGGTGGCTCACACGTGTAATTCTGGCACTTTGGGAGGCCGAGGGGGGCAGATGGAGATAATCCTGGCCAACATGATGAAACCCCATCTCTACTAAAAATAAAAAACTTAGCCGGGCGTGGTGGTGCGCACCTGTAGTACCAGCTACTTGGGAGGCTGAGGCAGGAGAATCACTTGAACCCAGGAGATGAAGGCTGAAGTAAGCTGAGATCATGCCACTGCAGTCCAGCTGGGCAACAGAGTGAGACTCCTTCTCAAAAAATCAAAAAAAAAAAAAACAGAGGCCAGCACAGTGGCTCACACCTGTAATCCTAGCACTCTGGGAGGCCGAGGCAGGCAGACTGCCTGAGCTCAGGAGTCTGAGACCAGCTGAGACAACACAGTGAAACCCCACCTCTACTAAAATACAAAAAATTAGCCAGGCGTGGTGGTGGGTGCCTGTAATCCCAGCTATTCAGGAGGCTGAGGCAGGAGAATCGCTTGAACCCAGGAGGTGGAGGTTGCAGTGAGCCGAGACTGCACCACTGCACTCCAGCCTGGGTGACAGAGCGAGACTCTGCCTCAAAAATAAATAAAATGGAAATCAGCGCAAATGTACACATCTGACAGTGTCTGTGAGTAACCTTTCATCCGTACAGAGCAATAGTTTAAAAATGTTCTGGCCAAACCATACAGCTTTCCTTTCTCTTTGTAGTTCAGGGAGAATAATCAGCAGACCCATTTGTCCTCAGAGAACTGGTCCTGGGATTTTAACCATAAATAACTCCAAAGTGAGCTTCCCTCGCCACGTCAGCGTCTTTTTCTGGGGGATTCTCATTAACTTTGTCAATAATGTTGCGTCACTTAACGTTGGCTTGACTGCTTTGTGTAATGCTGCAAGGTTGTTCTTCATTAGAATTTATACTTTACGAACATCAAATGTTACCCACTTTTCAGGTCGTGTGGCAATTCCTTCTTCAAAAGGGTGTCCCCTGCCGTCTGGCTGCTGATGCCCCCTAAGTCTGTCCCTGATGGATCAGGAACTATGTTGGGAATTTCAGGATTAAGTTATTCTCTCAGCGTTTTGAATTAAAGTCTTTTTTTTTTTTTTGAGACGGAGTTTCCCTCGTTACCCAGGCTGGAGTGCAATGGCGCAATCTCGGCTCACTGCAACCTCTGCCTCCTGGGTTCAAGCAATTCTCCTGCCTCAGCCTCCCGTGTAGCTGGGACTACAGACACGCGCCACCATGCCCAGCTAATTTTTGTATTTTTAGTAGAGACGGGGTTTCACCATGTTGACCAAGATGGTCTCGATCTCTTGACCTCGTGACCCACCCGCCTCAGCCTCCCAAAGTGCTGGGATTACAGGCGTGACCCACCGCGCCCAGCTTGAATTAAACTCTTGCATAGGGCACGGCTATGCCAGGACCTTTCAAGTGCTTTAAAAGTGACAACTCACTGACGCCTCCCAATAAGCCTTTTAGGGAACACCACAGCTAGCAGGAGTTTACAGATGAGAAAACTGAGGCACAGAGAGGTTCACTTGCCCAAGGTCACTCAGCTGGGAGGGGGCAGGCAGGATCCCAGCCTCTACAGTCCATGCTCCGAGCCACTGTCTCACTGTCTCCCATCTCCCGCCACCTGCATAGCCTGTGGCACCTGCCAGGCCCAGTCTGTCACCCTCTGCTCTCTACCCTCGGCCTCTGGTCCCTGCTCCCCCTGGAACACGCCAGTATCCCCTACCCTGGGGCCTTTGCACCTGCTGCTTCCCTGCTGCACTCTGCCCAGTGACCTGGCACCACTCCCTCACCACCTCCTTTAGGTCTCACGACCTCAGGGGCCACCTGTGAGGCCCTGTCTGGCCACCCTGTTTAAAGCTGCACTGACCCTCTCTTTACAGCCTTCCTCACCATCTGACATGCTACACACATGACTCAGGTATTCACACTTGGGCAGCTTCTGGGTAACTGAGGACCAGTGGGCCTGCCTCACCCTCGTCCTCATCAGCCAGCTGCATCCCTACTCACCTGCTGCGCATCCAGGCGTCTCCTGGCCTGCTCTTCCTGGAGACGGAGCAGGCGCTGCAGCTCAGCCACGTGGTCTCGGGGCACCAGCTGACCCATCTGCTCCTGCAGCTGCCGGACCTCCTTCGAGTGCTGGGCCTGGGCCTGCCTCAGCCTCAGGTGAGCTCCCTGCACCTGCATGGGAGGAGACACAACTCTAGTGGGGCTGCTGAGATGCAGCGCAGTGGGTAGGGCGCCCTCTCCACCCAAGGACACCCCCACCCGCAAGGGGAAGGAAGGCATGTGCTCCTGAGTATGTGGCAGCACCTGGGAATTTAGAAGCCCATTTATTTGGAATTTGGACAGCCAGGCTGCTGTCAGCCAGCGCTTCCACACAGCGTTAGAGTGCAGAAAACGTGTCCACCACCCTGAAAACAGCGACACTGACTTCCTGTCAGACCCACAGACCCGCTGCTGTGTCCAGTATTAGCTTTCAGCAAACCTTGCTGGGGGGCCTGACTCTTTCAATGACCCACGCCAGTTCTCCTTTCAGCGGAGAGTTCACCCTCTGAAACATGGCTACACCGGCCACAGACTCTAGCCAGACAACAGGGACCACTAAAAGGAAGGTGGGGCCCGGGCTGGAATTCCTGGCAGCACCTGGCTCCCCCAGACAGCATCGTCTGCTAGAGCTGGGCGAAGTCATTATAGTGAACTGTGCACCACGCCAGCCCCTTCACTAAGCAGCTCAAGGCAAGATCCAAATACAATTTACATCCAGCAGACTGGAGGCTTCACGGAGATTTCCTCGGCACCCTATAAAACTGGCCACGCCACCCCTTACTCACCTGTGACCCCACAGACAGGAGTGGGAGTCACGTTCCATCCAGGGTCACGTTTGGGCTGGGCCTGACATTACCACATAGTGGAGAGAGAGGGAAGGCCCCGCCTTGCGCCCACACTGCCAGGCCCAGCTTCCCTTCAGCAGTCCCTGCACTGACTCAGCTGAGCTGGGGGCCATCTCAGGGGGCCAGGTAAAGCCCACCTTTCTTTAAGGCAGGGGTCACCCCAGAGAGATGCATCCCACATTTTCCAGGCCCTGGAGGGCAGCTTATGGGTTGCGATAGAAAGGAACATCTCCACCAAACGCAGCCTTCTCCCAAAGGCTCATTCCAGACACTCTGGCGGTCACCCCCAGGCCTGCTGGGCTCCCAGGTGTCAAGCACATCTACCCACCCAAGAAGGCTGTGGCCCCGTGCCTCAACTCCCTGGGCTCTGATGCTCGCGGGTCCTCAGACTGCACCACCCCCCCAACAGAGCCAACTAGGCCCCTCCAGAGCGAGGCCAGGGTCGAGCCCAAGGCGGGTCTCTGCCTATGGTCATCTATGAACAGAGAGCTGTACAGTGTTTTTCATCTCCTTCCGCAGCAACACAAGACGGGCCACATCTACAGACCTTGCCTGACAGTCACAGGGACAGGGAAAGACATCCCCAGGGGGAGCACCAGAAACAAGGACATTTGTGTTCTGGGTCCTAGGGTGAGGCACGGCCTTAGACAGGGCATCATCTCCCAGCCTGAGTGCAGCCACCCTTCCTGCCTTCCCATGGAGGAGGCCCTGTGAGTCCCCGTCCCTGCCGCTCTCTGAGTTCCCCCTGTGAGGCGCCACCCCTCCTGTCTGCTCTGGCCTCTGGGGCCTTCCTCCTGAGCCACACACAGGCATGACAGTGACTGCCTTGGCTCTCCCTCCCACAGGGAAACGGTAACCACATCAGCTTCAGGCCTAGCCTCTCGCAGCCACTCTCAGGGAGCCCTATCTGCCTTTTCCAGAGTTTCCTGAGCTACCCTGGAAGCCTCCACCTTCCTGACACTGGCAGCCATGTGCTTTGGTGGGGGGTGTCTTCCTCTAAATCAAGAGAAAAGGGGTGCAACCCACAAGGCTGCAGGACAGACTCAGTGAGGTGCTTTCCGACTGACAGAGGCTGGTGGCGGGCACGGCCCCAGGGGTGTGGAACTCTCTTGCCTTTTCAGGTGAGTCTTACTCCTCAGCCTCAAAGGGCTCAAACTTTGAATGGCCCAGGCAATTTTCCAGGGATCCTTTCAGACTCAAAAGCAGAGAAGGGTGTCCCAAATACACAGCAGTGCCTCTAGGAAACTAACTGCCTGTAGCTGCAAGGCCAAGAGCCTACAGGAGCCCCAAAAGCACCTCAGAAAGCCCCGGGTCCGTGCCCAGCTGACCCCTCTGTGCCTCAGGATGTCTAGGGGGTACCTCTGCACAGGGCGCCAGGGCCAGCACTGGGGGGTACTCAGCCAGTCCCCCCCAGGGCCAGCACTGGGGGACTCAGCCAAGCCTCACAGGCAAGCGGGGAGAGATCCTTTCCCACAGCCCCCTTTCCTCTCCAAAGCCCCCAAGCTTCCAAGTGTGCCCCGCACCTGTGTCCACACTGGGCACTCAATCCACGCACCTTTGGTCATCACACATCTGCTCTTCCCCTCCCCCCTTGAGCCATCCCCCTCCACAAGCATCCCCTGAAAGAGCCGGCTCCCCTCCCTGAGGCCCCTGCTCAGCTCCTCCTGACCATGCCTGTCTGTCCCAGACCACGAGCCCCTGTCACCACAGCCCAGCCTCCTGTGCCTGCACCTTCCCCCGCCTCTCACCTGTGGAGCCAGCAGGTGTGGCACCTAGAGGCACGTGCAGAGGCCAGTGTCATGCATGCCCATGAGTGTGCGTGTCACCCCGCCCCCAGGGTTGGGGCCGGCTGCCTTGGTTCTGATGACACAGTTCCAGGCCTGCCTCTGGCTTCTCCATTCTGTGGAGGGCTCACCCAAAGCCATGGTGACCACATTCCTTCCCTTGTGAGTAAACTGAGTCACCACTCTCCATGGGGCCTGCTCACAGTCAAACCAACCCTGCACTGGGAGCAGCTTTGGTCCTGGGCCCGGTAAGCACCTGGTCAGCTGTGTCCAGGCCAGCTTAACCACCTCTCTGGGCTGGAGGAAGCCTGGCGTCGGCACTGCAGTGAGGCTTGCTCCTGGGTGGGACTGGACCCAGTGCCTCCAGCCATCACTCACACCCACCTGGCCTTGACTTTCCTCAAGGGTCTGGGTCAGCTCTGCCTGTGACAGCTGCATGCTCTGACGTTCCCGATTCAGGCGTTCAAGTTCAACTTCAAGTTTTTGGATTTGGTCACTCTATTTTTAAAAATATCAATTGCACAAGTCAAGAAGTATCTTAGCAGTCTGGTACATAATTTGTGCAGAAACTTCAGAAATTACAGAAAATTTTAAAAATTACAAAATTTAAATCCTCATGAACCCAGCAGCCAAGGCCAGGCCCGCATCCCCGCAGTCACTCCCGGGCCCCTCCTCTACACACACGCATCTCCCTGGTGAGACAGTGTCGGCTGCACCACGCACTGGGGAGGCGTCTCCTCCTCACCACAGCACGAGCATTTCCCAGGGCATTAATTGTGATTTGAAAACATGGTTTTCAATGGCTGTGCTGTGATCCAGACTCCCTCAGCTCCTGCTGGTGACTCGGCCGATTTCTGTTCTGCTTTGCTGTTATAAACAGCACAGCAAGGAAAATGCTGCAGCTGAATCTTTCCACAAGGCTCTCAGAAGCATCCTTGTCGGAACCACGAAGTCAAAGCGTGTGGCCTTTCTTCAGCCTCTAAGTGTATATTTTGCCAAACTGCCCTCTGGGAACTTTGTACCAATTCACTCCTCTCTCAGCAGCATGTAAAGCTATTCTGCTATTTTTTTTGTTTGTTTTTGAGACAGTCTTGCTCTGTTGCCCAGGCTGGAGTGCAGTGGTAAGATACTGGCTCATTGCAACCTTTGCCTCCTGGTTCAAGTGATTCTCCTGCCTCAGCCTCCCACGTAGCTGAGACTAGAGGCGCCTGCTACCATGCCCAGCTAATTTTTCATATTTTTAGTAGAGACGGGTTTCAGCATGTTGGTCAGGCTGGTCTCGAATTCCTGACCTCATGATCGGCCCACCTCGGCCTCCTAAGGTGCTGAAATTACAGGTGTGAGCCATCGCGCCTGGCTTCTGCTATTTTCTTTATACACTGGGATTTGTCAACACGGCCCAGTCCACCTATTTCTCCAGGGCATGATGGGAAGTCCCTCACTCTGCTGCTGGGTGGACCTCCCTCCAGGGTCCTCAGGGCGTGTCCTGACCTGTGTGCAGCTGCCTCCCCCACCCTACAGCTCCTAGCCTCCTGTGGAGCCTGGGTGGAGCCATCTGAGGCTGGGGCCACCCACCTGCTGCTGCCAGCTGCACGCCACCTCCTCCAGGCTCTGCGTTAACAGCTGAATGGTCACACGATGCTCCTCGTTTTGGGCCTGGTGGGTAGCAGCCTCCTGTCCCAGTTGAAGAACCCTGTCATTGAGCTGGGATAATTGATCCTTGTAGTTCTGATTCTAGGGGAAAAAAGTTTTTAAATACACATGAAAAAAAGTTTTTAACTTTTATTATATATATATATTTGCCCATCATTGGCTATCTTTTTATTAAGTAGTTTTTTGTTTTATTTTTCAAGACAGGCTCTCACTCTGTTGCCCAGGCTGCAGTGCAGTGGCACATTCGTGATTCACTGCAGCCTTGACCTGCTGGGCTCAAGCGATCCTCCCACCTCAGCCTCCCAAGTAGCTGGGACCACAGGCATGTGCCACCATGCCCATATAGTTTGTTGCTGTTGTTTTGTTTTTAGTAGAGACAGGGTCTCTCTGTGTTGCCCAGGCTGGTCTTAAACTCCTAGCCTCAAGGGAACATCCCAGCTCAGCCTTCCAAAGTGCTGGGATTACAGGGGTGAGTCACTGAGCCCAGCCCCGCTTTGCCCCCTAAAATACTTTTAAGCCAGCAGCTCAATTCATATCATTGTAATTGCTCTCAACCAGGTACAGCTTTGCTCCTGAGGAAATGTCTGGCCATGTCTCCAGGTGTTTTTGATGATCACAGCTGGAGACACGGGAAGCTGCTGGTACCAACTGATGGGGGCACCTGACACACTACGACGCAAGTGATCTGGACCCAAACATCACCACTGCCGAGGACAGGAAGCCCTGCTCCAGCCCCTAGGAGAAACACACACATCTAGGCCACCAGAGGGGAGAAGATGCCATGAGCGTCCAAACCACCGTTCGGAAGACCCTTCACGTTTTTCTCATTTCCTCCACGATTATTTTAATGTATTTAAAAATAGATAGCAATTTTAATGAAAAAAGCAACCTATTTAAACTTGAGGCATATGAATCTCTTCCAAGTCTCCTCTGATCTCCATCATTGAACACACAAGTGTAGCTCTTGGCAGGGCACATGGGTTTATCAAATTGTATGTTTTGCTTTTTCTCAATAGCACCCCCCAGATAGTGGATTTCAGCAAATGTTCACTGGGTGAACCCGTGAGGGCACCATGCAGGGAAACAGCGGCGGGAGAGTAGCCATGTGGTCTGCAGCACGGAGGCTCTGCTGTCCGCAGTCGCCTGTCAAGACGTCTTCATGCAACCACATTTCTGCTTACTTGCCTTTACCCACTGCAGGACTCAGGGGTTTGGAGCGACGTCCTCTGACTCACTCTCATCACAATCAGCCACACACACGCCACCTTCCCAGAGTGATGCCAACAACCACTGCCTTTGCTTTTATAGGTTTTTCAGGCACGTAAGGAAACTGGGATGTTGTTTCCATCTGGATTTACTCAAGATTAGCAAGTCCATTTTTCTGATGACGATTCCTTGCAAATTAACCTGACCTCATCCCTTCCCTAGAACCTCGGGCCTGAGGTTAAGAGAAGCTTCCACGGTGACATATGCGTGTGGCAGTTATGTCTGGTATAGAGCTCACTTGTTTTATTACACTTTATTGTGAAATACAGAGATGTTTTAATACTGACACATATTCAGCTTGTCCTCTAAAGACAGCCTTGATTTCATGAGTAGAAATGGAATCTTCCTTTGGTTCTTGAGATAAACACAATAGTAGATTTTCTTCTATTCATCTTTAACATTTAAACTCTTCATTTGGTGGCCGGTGCTGTGGCTCATGCCTGTAATCCCAGCACTTTGGGAGGCCGAGGTGGAAGGATCACCTGAGGTCAGGAGTTTGAAACCAGCCTGGCCAGTGCGGCCAAACCCTGTCTCTACTAAAAATACAAAAATTAGCTGGGCGTGGTGTCACATGCCTGCAATCCCAGCTACTCAGAAGCTAAGACAGGAGAATTGCTTGAACTCAGGAGGCAGAGGATGCAGGGAGCTGAGATCATGCCACTGCACTCCAGTCAGGGCAACAGAGCAAGACTCTGTCTCAAAACAAACAAACATACACACACACAGACACACACATACACAGACACAGACACACACACAGACACACACACACAAAACTCTTCATTTGGAAATAATTTCAGACTTACAGAACAGTTGCAAGACTAGAACATGACCAAGGAAATCCACCTGACTTCCATCCCAGCTCCTAGCCGACAGCACCCCCTCCCATCTGCTTTGCCCCCAACACACACAGGTGCGCACACAATGTCTTCCTTCCTCCACAGCCACCTGCCTCCCGGGGACAGCAGCTCTCACGTGACTGCCATGAAGCAACTGCTTCAGGACAGTGGCCTCGATGCTCCCCCACACTGCGCTTTGTCAACGAGCCTGGCAGCATCCTTCCTGGCACAGAATCAGCTGGGCCGGGCCCTGTCTTGTTGTTTTAGCCTCCTCAAATGTGGAATGTCTCCTCAGCCTCTGTCTGTCATGACTTTGACATTTTTTGACAAATACGATTCCACCCTCTCCCATTTGGGGTTTGTCTGGTGCTTCCTTGTGACTCAGGTGATGCATTCCTGGGCAGACACTGCACGGGGAGCTGCATCAGGAAGCAGAGATGTCACCTGCCCCTGGTGACGTTCACACTGGCCACCTCTTTAATTTCAAACTTGCATTCATCTGGCTTTCACTGCAGAAGACAACATGAGATGTCAGCAGTTGTCTCCTGGGCACATGTTAAAGCAAACAAGAGTTCCAGATCAAAGCACCAAAGGGACCCTGCAGGGGACATGTTGTCCAAAGAAGACTCTAGCAGCCTCTTCTCCTCCATCCCACATCCTCTTCTGCAACGTGACGTGGACACCTGCCCATCAGAGAAGACTCCCCCACGGCTCCAGGGACTCAATGGGAATAACGTGGAGTGACTTCCGAGGAGGGCTTGGGAGCCATGCACCTCCCCACCAGCTGCCCTGGAACACTCACTCCCTGACACCCCTTCACGACACTCCCTCCAGGCCCAGCCCCATGAGGAGAGGTCCAAGACAGACATGAGCAGAAGGGGTCCCAGACCACTCCAGCCCTGGCTGTTAGGTCACTCCAGCTGTCCAGCCTTCCCAGCTGAGGCCCCAGTGTTACAGAGCAGGGACGGCTATCCAGCTATGGCTGTCTGAATGCCTGACCCACAGGTGCATGAGTGCCATCAAGTGGTTGGTTTATGCCAGCAAGTTGATCTGATAGCTAAACACAACTGAACAGTGATAGTTACACACAATGTGGCACCCCCAGCTGCGTTTTACTGCCAGAAAACTTACTGTGCACGACACTTGTTAATAGCTGGAGAAATGGGAATATGGTATGAATACTGGGTATGAGGTACCTACTGCTAAGTTGCTTTTTTTTTGTAGACTGAGTCTTGCTCTGTTGCCAGGCTGGAGTGCGGTGGCACGATCTTGGCTCACTGCAACCTCTGCCTCCCGGGTTCAAGCAATTCTCTGCCTCAGCTTTCTGAGTAGCTGGGATTACAGGCACCCACCACCACACCCAGCTGATTTTTGTATTTTTAGTAGAGATGAGGTTTCACCATGTTGGCAGGCTGGTCTCAAACTCTTGACCTCGTGATCTACCTGCCTTGGCCTCCCAAAGTGCTGGGATTACAGGCGTGAGCCACCACGCCGGCCCGACTGCTAAGTTTTTTAAGTGTGACAGCATTCCTTCAGTGTGGTGAGACAGGAGATATGCACTTCCTTTTAAGAGATGCCTGTTAAAATAGGAGTGGAATATCATGACATCTGAAACTTATTTTATTATTATTATTACTATTAGAGACAAAGTTCTCACTCTGTCACTCCGGCTGGAGTCCAGTGGTGTGATCGTCGCTCACTAGCCTCAACCTCCAAAGCTCAAGCCATCCTCCCATCTCAGTCTCCCGAGTAGCTGGCACTACAGGCACTCAGCTAATGTTTCTTCTTTTTGTAGAGATGGGGTTTCATCATGTAGCCCAGGCTGGTCTTCAACTCCTGGGCTCAAGCGATCCACCCGCCCTGGCCTCCCAAAATGCAGACATTACAGGCATGAGGCACCGCACCCAGTCTGTAACTTATCTTCAAATGGTTCAGAATACACACACGTGCACACACACGTACATGTGAAATATACAGGTATGAACAGAACTAAAGCACACAGGCAATGTCAATAATGGTTGCATTAATGTTGTGGTATGTGGGTAATAACACTATATTGTTTCAACTTTCCTGTGTTTAAAGTTTTTCATAATAAAATTTTTGGGGTAAGCTGGGCACAGTGGCTCACACCTATACTCCCAGCACTTTGGGAGGCTGAGGCAGGGAGACAACTTGAGGTCAAGACCAGACTGGCCAAAAAGGTGAAACCTCGTCTCTAGCTAATAATACAAAAATTAGCCAGTGTGGTGGTACACGCCTGTAATCCCAGCTACAAGGGAGGCTGAGGCAGAAGAGTTGCTTGAACTCGGGAGGTAGAGATTTCAGTGAGCCGAGATCGCATCACTACACTCCAGTCTGGGTGACAGAGTAAAAATGTGTTTCAAAAAAATCCCCAAAATTTGGGGGATGGCCAGGCACAGTGTTTGACGCCTATAATCCCAGCACTTTGGGAAGCCAAAGCTGGAGGATTGCTTGAGGCCAGGAGTTCGAGAGCAACCTTGCCAACATAGTGAGACCCTCTCTCTACTAAAAATACAAAAGATGAGCTGAGCATGCCTCAGTGCACCTGTGGCGCAACTACTTGTGGCGCTGAGGTGGGAGGACTGCTTGAGCCTGGGAGTTTGAGGCTGCAGTGAGCCCTGATACCCACCACTGCACTCCAGCCTGGTTGACAGAGGCAGACTTTGTTTCAAAAAAAAAAAAAAAAAAAATGGGGGAGAAGAGAACAAATGAATACCTACAGTCTATTTACAAAGGTGCCACAGAGAGGCTGGAAAGTGATGGGTGGGCAGCTACTCTGGGCCCAGGAAAGCTCCAGATGGGTCATCTCCACAAGCAGCTAGGCCTCAGGCCAATACAGACTCTCAGGTACTCACCACACAGAGGAACTCCCAGTGTGGGAGCCAAGGCAGCACCTGCCTGCCAGCATTTGTGAGAAGCCGCTCACAGCTTCTAGACCAAAACACCAAAGGGACCCTGCAGGGGATGCCTGTGGTTCCAACTGCTGTGTGCCACACAATTCTGAACATCCTTGGGACCACCAGCAGACCTGACTGCGGTCACAGCCACATTCATTTCCTGACTTTGATGGGGCCTGGGGGCTGGTCAGCAACTCACTTTCAACTCTTTAAAGAACATTCTCTACTTCCTTTGTAAGATTAAAATGATTTTAAAGTAATAAAAAAAAAGGAAGGGTGGCATGAGCTCTGTGCCAGGCATTAATACGTCACCTGTCTGTTGAGTGCCTCCATCTCAGAGCAGGCCTTTTCACTGTCTTTCTTTAAAACCTCAATTTCTTTCCTGTAAAAGAAGCAAAATTAACACTGATACCACTTGCGACCAACCAGTGCTTTCTTTACTGGTCAGCACCCAGGGTAAGAGCAGCATGCGGCTTTGCAGCCACAGCACAGATGCTCACACCTGCCCCTGGCATTCTCCCGCCCCCTCCTGGTCCCTGCTGCTGCCACCGCTGCTAACGATGACGACAATCCCGTCCTCATCCTAAACCACGAAGACTTTAGGAATGTGAAACTGTCCAATTACTAGGGAGCTGACACACTGCCAGCACTGTAAGAACGCACACTCTGCAAGACATTCCTCAATCAAATACATGAATATTTCTGTTGTAAAACATGGAACACTTCACTCAGTACAGTGAATAGAAACAGCCCGGCGTCTCCAGAGGCCTGCTGTCAGCAGGGTCCTGACAGACGCAGGAAATCCGGAGAAAAAAGTGGTTTCTGAAGGAAATCTCAAAGACTTCAAAGTTGCTGTCATGAAGGACAATCCCTGGGTACCTGCTTGGGACTCACTACATTAATCGTCACAGCAATTCCATCATTTCAGAAGCACTGCCTGTGAGAGCTAAGCTCACCTTGAGATGCACACTTGGGAATAAAAGGCCAAACAACTGTCCTTGGATATGGCTACAGTAGTGACAGCAGAAAGTCACCCTCCCCACAACACAAACTCTCCCTTCCTCAGTCCCAACCCTACCCTGGCTTGCACTGAGGGGACATCCTGCCCCTGCCCCCAACTCTCACTGATGGGTCCTCCCATTGCTCAATCCCCCCCCAGACTCTCACTGATGGGTACCCTCTGCTCAGTCCCCCGACTCTCACTGATGGGTGCCCCCTGGCACCCATCTGCCCTGTCCTGTAAGTCTCACTGGTGGGCACACCCCTGTCTTGTCCCCCATGACTCTCATTGGTGCCCCTCCCCAAGACCTCTCTTGCCTCAGTGCTCAGGTTCCTGGCCCTCTTCGTGCCCATCCCCTCCCCCCAGCTCTCGTTCACTGAAGCTGATAAACCAGCAATAACCCTCTGAGGAAGACAGAGCTGAAACTGTTATCAGGAGAGGACCCTAGGAGCACCTCTGACCCCTACGGACACTGTTGTGGCCTCCCCCTAAGTGCAACATGGAGCATCTCTGTGGGGTGAGCAGCACTTGTGCTGGGGCTCTGCTCTCAGTCCTGACCATGCAGAGGGTTTGTCCCACTTCCCACACCAAGGCGTTCAGGCGCCGCCCACATTAGGAAGGATCCCAGAGTCTCCCATACCTGCCGACTCTTTCAGAAGTTAACAAGGCTCATGGCTTAGGGTTTTCTGGAATGTGAGGCTAATCTGAGAACACTTTCCAGTGTCTTTATGGAGACTGCCTAAGGTCACTCTGCAGAGGGGAAACACACCACTAGGAGGTTTGGGTGGGGCGTGGCCCTTACCTCTGTGCATCGTGAGTGCTTTCTGCAGCTTCAAGCTCTTGCCGAACCGTTCCCAGGTTGTTTTTCAACAAAGCGTTTTCTTCGGTAAGTCTATGAAACTCAAGTCTGCATAAAAATTCAGAAAAGACTGGTGAGCATTTGGGGAGCCACATG
Organism: Ateles fusciceps; assembly: GCA_036589455.1. Taxonomy (NCBI): domain Eukaryota; kingdom Metazoa; phylum Chordata; class Mammalia; order Primates; family Atelidae; genus Ateles; species Ateles fusciceps. The sequence continues at coordinate 787,146 of JAZHEH010001092.1, forward strand.
TGGTCACAGAGCCTGGCTCTGCAGCTGGGAGTCCTGAGAACTGTGCATCCCCATCTGTCCCTACCTGGAGGTGGCGCTGGAAGCCCCTTCTTCTCCCTCCTCCTGCACCAGGTGTTAACATCTTGCATCTCCAAGAGCCAAGCCACAGAAAATGAAGCTTTCTTGGCTTCTAAACTGCCACACCATCAAGTCACAAATGCACTCGGCACCTTGGGTTTTGCTTATGCTAAGTTTACAGCTGACCTGCTCCTGCATCTATGGCCTCTCGCCAAACACACGCATGTCCTGGGTGCCAGTGCTGGGTGTGAGTCCTCAGGTACTGCAGGGTACTCATCCCCCAGCAGTGAACCCAGTGTGGAGCTAAGAAACACAGAAATCAGGAGGCCAAGATACATGGGACAGATTTCCCCTCTTAGACAAGAGTCCCACCCATTCTCCACTCTGAGACCAGCCCTAGGAGAAACTTAAGAAGATGCCCACATCAATGCATGGAGAGAAACCTTTGCTAGGTGAATCCCAGGGATAAACAGCCACTGTGTGAACCAAGTCTGTCTGGGGTCATCTTTGTTCTCTTACAACTCAGAGAGTCTCTGCTTGGGTAATGCCACTGATTGGACAGATGAGCAATTTACCAATGAAGATCACTAATGGGAGCCAGGTGTGGCAGCATCCATCTGTAATCCCAGCTACTGGAGAGGCTGAGGCAGGAGGACTGCTTGAGCCTAGGAGTTTGAGACTCTCCTGAGAAACACAGTGAAATCCTGTCTTTAAAAAAAAGGTCACTGGCCGGATGCAGTGGTGCACGCCTGTAATCCCAGCACTTTGTAAGGTTGAGGCGGTCAAATCACGAGCTCAGGAGATCGAAACCATTCTGGCTAACATGGTAAAACCCCGTCTCTACTAAAAATACAAAAATTAGCTGGGCATGGTGGCACGTGCCTGTAATCCCAGCTACTTGGGAAGCTGAGGCAGGAGAATCGGTTGAATCGGGAGGTGGAGGTTGCAGTGAGCTGAGATCGCACCATTGCACTCCAGCCTGGCAACAGAGTGAGACTCTGTCTCAAACAAACAAACAAAAATCACTAGTGAAGGAGCTTAAAACCCATACTTGCTACCAAGAGAATGGATTCTTAATACTGACTGGAAAGACTAATGTGTATTTCCCCCAATACGCGTCATGGCACTAGCTTCAGTATTTTCTGAAAATACTGAAAGCCACATGACCTCACCATATTCACTTTATGTATTATTATTTTTTCTTTGAGATGGGGTCTCGTTCTATAACCCAGGCTGGAGTGCAGTGGCACAATCATGGCTCACTACAGCCTCGAACTCCTGGGCCCAAAAGCTGGGACTACCATAGTCATGCGCCACCATGCCAGGCTAATTTTTGTTGTGGTTGAGATGGGGTGTCGATATGTTGCCCAGGCTGGTCTCGAACTCCTGGTGATCCTCTCACCGAGACCTCCCAAGGTGCTGGGATCACAGATGTGAGCTACCACGTCCAGTCTACTTTATGTATTACGCTTATAATAGAAAACATAAGCATCTTCTTCATATGCCTTCATTTTAACTCATGAGGAACTAAAGAGAAAAATAGAAGTCACTGGAATTAAGAGCAGCAAAGAGTTTCAAGCAGGAGAGAGAAACAGGAGAGTTCTGTGTTTTGAAACTATCGCTCTGGCTCCAGAATGGGAACAAGTTGATACAAGGCGGATAAGCTGAAGGTTGCTCCCCCGACCCACCCCACAACTGCCCAACATAGATCCTGCACAAAGCTGACTGTAAGCTCCGTGACTGCCCCTCATGGAAAGAAAAGGAAACCTCCAAGAGTCTCCAAACAAAACAAAATCCTGGAAGCTGAAACCAAAGTGGTGAGCATTATGTAATACAAAGCTGGGGGGGACCCTGTAACCAATGCCTATGTCAGCACTGCTATCAGCAGAATGGAGAAGCTACACTGTGGACACCTGCACCGGCCAGGGCCCTAGAAGGAGGTTCAGATGGTCCCAGCTTAGTAGCTTCCCACTTCTCTGCAAAAGCAATAGCATCCTACATAAGGTTCCGTACGTTCTCAGAGATTAACATCAAGCAAATATGAGCTCTCAATCAAAGATCACCAGAACATACATGGAGCAAAGCCACCCATAAAGGACAGTAGAAGCCAGAAGCCAGAATTCAATCCCCTAGAAACTGCAGGTATTGGAATTGTTAGATACAAACTAAGTGTTATGAAATGTTTGTATAAATGGAAGACGGAAAGAAATAATGAACGAACAAGAAACTATCGACAATGATCAGACAGGACCAAACAGAAATTTTAGAAATGAACAAAAAGTTAATGTCAAAATAAAAACTCATAGAATGGGTTAAATAGCAGATTACACAGAGCTGAATGAAAGAGATACTGACCTGGAACACAGAGGTGTGGAAAAAAATACCCCAAATGTGATACAGAGAGAAGATGGAAAATATAAGAGGGAGGTTGAGAAAGTGAAAAGCTCTAATATCATGCATCTAATTGAAGAAAACAGCAGGAGAGGCAATAATTTAATAGTAATGGCTGAGAGGTTTTCATAAGACACTAATGCAATCCATACACACAACAGGGAAAATCTTTCTTCTTTTCTTTTTTTTTTTTGCTCTGCCACCCAGGCTGGAGTGCAGTGGTATGATCTCAGCTCACTGCAGCCTCAAGCTCCCAGGCTCAGGTGATCCTTCCATCTCAGCCTCCCAAATAACTGGGACCACAGGTGCATGCACCATGACCAATTTTTCTTAAGTTTTGTCAAAACAGTGTCCTTATGTTGCCTAGACTGATCTTGAACTCCTGGGCTCCCCAAAGTGCTGGGATTATAGGTGTGAGCCACTGTGTCTGGCTGGGACAATGTTTTCTAAGTAGGATAAACAAAAAGAAAACTACACCTATACCCACAACACAACAATCCAATTTCCAGGTACAGCCCAACATAATGCTCCAAAAGTCACATGCAGCAATGTTCAGTGCAGTTCCTTTTGTGAGAGCCAAACCTAGGAACTACCCAAATACCCATCAACAGGAGCAAGAATACACTGTGGTATATGTTCACACAACAGAATACCACACAGCAATGCAAACACATGAGCTACAGCAACAACACAGGTGAACTGCACAACAGGCTGAGCCAAGAAAGTCAGACAAAAAGAGCACACACTGCTTGATTCCTTTTCCTAAAGCACAAGGAAAAGCAAACTGAATCTATGCTGTGAGAAGTGGTTACCCCGGGGACTTTAGTCAATTCTATCTCTTGTTCTGGGTGGTGGTAACAAAGGTGTGTTCAATTTGTTGACAGTTCTCCTAATTGTACATATAAATGCATTTTCTTATGTATATCACACTTTAATAAAAAGTTAAAAAGAGGCCAGGCATGGTGGCTCACACCTGTAATCTCAAAGAGGATCCACTTTGGGAGGCTGAGGCAGGAGGATCACTTGAGGCCAGGAGTTTGAGACCAGCCTGGACAAAATAGTGAGACTCCATCTCTACAAAAAAATAAATAAATAAAATAAATAAAAAGTGGCCAGGCATGGTGGCTCAGGCTTGTAATCCCAGCATTTTGGGAGGCTGAAACAGGCAGATCACTTGAGGCCAGGAGTTCAAGACTAGCCTGGCCAACATGGGGAAATCCCATCTCTACTAAACACACACACACACACACACACACACACACACACACACACACAATCAGCCGGGCGTGGTGGCAGGCACCTGTAATCCCAGCTACTTGGGAGGCTGAGGGAGAAGAATTGCTTGAACTCAGGAGGCGGAGGTTGCAGTGAGCTGAGGTAGAGTCACTGCACTCCAGCCTGGGCAACAGAGCAAGACTCTGTCTCAAAAAAAAAAAATAAATAAATAAAAATAAAAAGTTAAAAAGAAATGCACACAAAGAAAATAGAGGTCTCAGAAGTAGCCAGAGCACAAAAGTCAGATGCCTACTGTGGATGGCACAATACTGGTCTCTAACAGAGGCTATGTGACATTACACAGCAGGGGGAATGAAGGCTGCTCGTTCTCTGACCGCAGATTATTCTGGATTCTCCAGAGGAACCCAGCGTAATCACAAGGGTCCTTAGAAGTGGAAAGCAGAGGCAGAAGAGTCAGCGTTGCAGTGAAGTCATGTGAGGAGGACTCAGCCACCCAGGGCTGGCTTCCGGGATGGAAGGACACCACGAGGCAAGCTGCTGGAGAAGGCAAGGCAGGGAGCTCCCCCTTGGGGCCTCCGGATGGCCCCACAGCCCTGCCAGTACCTCATTCCTGGCCCAAGGAAACCCTTCACTCTTCCAATCTCCAAAACCCTAAGAGTACACATTTGTGCCGTGTTAAGCCACCGAGTCCACGGAAACGCACACAAAAGAAGAGCAGTCAGATGGAGGGCTGACCATGCAGCGTCAGCAACCAGGTCTCTGACACAGAAAGAAGACATTCCAAGGGCCGACAGGCAGCCCTCTAGATTTGTGTTCCTAGGAATACTGCCTTACAAAAATGAAAGAACATTTAAGACATCTTTCAGATAAGCAAAAACAGGAAATTTACTCTAAATACAGTTTCACATGGATTTTTTTTTTGAGACTGGAGTGCAGTGGCACTATCTGGGCTCACTGCAACCTCCGCCTCCGGGGTTCAAGCGATTCTCCTGCCTCAGCCTCCCAAGTAGCTGGGACTACAGGCACGTGCCACCATGCCCGCCTAATTTTTGTATTTTTTAAAATAGAGATGGGGTTTCACCATGCTGGCCAGGCTGGTCTCCAACTACCAAACTCAGGTGATCTGCCTGCCTCAGCCTCCCGAAGTGCTGGGATTGCAGGTGTGAGCCACCATACCTGGCCATAAAGGAACTTCTAAAGGTCACTAAAGGTTAGAAGAAATTCCCTAGGGAAGGCAAGAGATCCAACAGGAAACACTGAGCCTCCGAAGGGAATGGGCTGAGAGGGAGGCAGCACCACAGCGGCCCACCTGAGATGCATCACCTGGACCTCATCACGAGGAAAGGCAGGCACAGAGACTACGGACAGTCTCCAAGATGGTCTTGATTCTTCAAAAATGTCAGTGTCCAAATTCCTAAACACAATCTCCCAAAACTGACTCAGGAGAATCAGAAGATCGAAATAGACCTGTCTCAGGAGATTGAATGAGGAATTTAAAAACCTCATAACAGCCAAGCACGGTGGTTCACTCCTGTAATCTCAGCACTTTGGGAGGCAGAGGCAGGCAAATCACCTGAGGGCAGGAGTTCGAGACCAGCCCGGCCAACATGGCAAAACCCGTCTCTACAAAAAATACAAAAATTAGCCAGGTGTGGTGGTGCACGCCTGTAATCCCAGCTACCTGGAAGGCTGAGGCAGGAGAATTGCTTGAAACTTGGAGGTAGAGGTTGCAGTGAGCCGAGATAGTACCACTGCACTCCAGCCTGGGCCAAAAGCAAGACTCCAACTGAAAAAACAAAAAACCCCAAAACCTCATAGCAAAGCCCAGGAGCTGATGGCTTCACAGGTGAATTTTACCAAACACTTACAGAAAACCTTCCACCACCTCTTCTCAAACTCTTCCCCAAGAATTGAAGAGGAGGGAACACTTCCAAACTCATTTTAGGAAGTTAGCATTACTTGATACCAAAGGCAAACAAGGACACTACAGATCAAAAAAGGAAACTGCAGACCCGTCCCTCATGATGCAAAAACTGATGCTAAAATCCTCAACAAAATACTAGTAAAAGTTACTGTTTAATGGGTATACAGCTTCTGCTGGGAACAACAATGAACAAGTTTTGGAAGCAAGCGCCAGGCACGCTGGCTCACACCTGTAATCCCAGCACTTTGGGAGGTGAGGCAGGCAGATCATGAGGTCAGGAGATCAAGACCAGCCTGGCTAACATGGTGAAACCTCATTTGTACTAAAAATACAAAAGTTAGCCAGCTGTGGTGACAGGCGCCTGTAATCCCAGCTACTTGAGAGGCTGAGGCACAAGAATCTCTTGAACCGGGGAGGCAGACGTTGCAGTGAGCCGAGATTGCACCACTGTACTCCAGCACGGGCAACAGTGCAAGAGTCTGTCTTTAAAAAAAAAGAAAAGAAAAAAAAGAAGCAAGAACGTCCTAAGACCACAGGCGGGGACACAGGGCCGGCTGGGCTGCCCCGAAAGGCCAAGGCCATCCTGCCTCCCTCTGCCCACTCACAGAGCACCTGGTGACTGTGGGATTCTGGGGTAGGGCTGGGCTCACGATCCCTACCCAGGCTGGAGGGCTACACAGCCACCCCCGTCAGGGGTGAGAGCTTGTTGGCAGGAAGGGCCAGGCAGCACCATGAACAACAGTGGTCAGTGGGTTAATTCTGCGTTTTAAGAATGAGTAGAAACCAAACCTATCGTTCTCTCTCAAATCTACGTGTTTCTCCAGAGCCCGGACGACGTCCTCCAGATGTAGAAGTTTGGTTTCCATGTCATCCTTATCTCTCTCCAGTGCTATTTTGGCCTCCCTCTCTCCTGGGACAGCAAGGTGCTCCTGTCCGGTGCCCCGCGGGTCTGTGAGCTGGAAGGGGGACGGTGAAGGCCCTCTCCTGGTGACCTCCACGCTGTGCTGGTGGTACCCAGGCTCCAGGGCGCCCTCGACCCTGGCCTGCCCCTCCGAGGCCTGCCCCTGGCTCCCCACCGGGCGCACCCTGCTCCAGCTCCGCGCAGGCTCTTCCTGAACGGCCTGTGGGCTCTCAGCCTGTCCCCCTGCGCAAGGTGGCCAGGCTCAGGGGTGGCTCCCACATCCCTGGCTGGGCCGGCAAGGTGTTTCCCTCTGTTACAAGCAGAGGCAGTTCCTGGACTCCAGGCTGCTCCGGGCCCGCTGTGCCGGTGCCGAAGGCTCTGGCTCCTCTGGGACAGTCCCCCATCCACTCCACCGGGCTGCATGCGACACCTCTCTGAGGGCCTGTGGGATGCCGGGGCGTGGGCGGGGGCCGGATTTTGCACAGCGTCTTTGTCCTGGGCTTGCCCGCGGCCAGGCCAGGCTCCTGCCGCCTCCCCGGACTCTCCGCCATTGCCTGGGGCCGGCCAGGCCAGTAGCCGCTCCCCCGCAGCCTGGACACAATGGCGGAGGGCCGGTGTGCGCCCTCCTGGCCACTTCCTGCCACCAGCCCATCTTTCGGCATGGCCCGCAGCATCTCTCCTTCTCGGGGGAGCCTGTCCACTCGCTTCCCGTGGGCGGGCTCCCACCCGTCCTCCTCGAAGGCCAACGATGCGCACATCTGGGCGCGCTCTCTGCTCGCACGGGACTGCGGCTCTCGTGGCCCCCGCTCCACCCACTGTGGCCTCTCCAGCTCCAGCTGCTCCGGCCTCCGGCTCCCGTGCCCGCAGGAATCCCTGCGGTGGCTCCTCCAGCCCCAGGGTCAGGTCCTCGCAGGCAGGCAGGGCTCCCAGCCCCGATGGCTCTCCACTCATCTCCGCCTCGGCCTCTCTCCTACGGAAATAGAACTGTCACACACCAGAGCCCTGCCACCCCCAGCCCCTCTCGGGTTAGAAAGTCTGCCCAGCTGCTGCAATGGCCGTGACCTCCTCTCTTGGCTGGCTTTCTTTATCACTTATCACCTCCCTCAGCCCCAGCTTCATTCCATCCCGGGGGCCCTCCTTGCAGTCCAGAGGAGATCCGCACCACAGGGCAAGGTTCTGCACATGGAAGCCCAAGTGCAAGCCCTTTCCGCCCTGGATTGTTCATATGGAAGATGACTGCCACCAAGCAGGCCCTAGGAGCAGCCCCTTGGCAGTGCAGGCTGCGTTCCAAGTCCTTGGCAGGCACCCAGCTGCACAGGGCAGACACAGGATGTGGCCCACACTGCAGTGGGTGCTACTGGATCACGCTGGACACCCCAGAAGCCAAAGCTGCCCCCCTAAATCCCTAAAGCTGTGGGCCTTGGGACCTCTGGTGGTCCACAGGAGAGTCCAGTGGAAGTGAGGTGAGGGCCGGCAAGAGCACAACACCCGAAGGGGCATATGGTCTGTGCCTGGCCAGGGCAGGGGGAGCGAGGAAGTGGTCAGACGGGGCTCCACGAGTTGGCAGATCGGGAGCCGGGCAGAGCAGGGACAGCAGCTCCCCAGGAGCAAGCTGCCAGAGATCTCCCAGCCCAGGGTGGGGACCAGGTGCACAATGGCCTGGATGCTGAGAGGAGGGGAGCTGCCTGTGCCTGCCCCTCTGTCCCCGGTGGGGTCTGCAGGGATTCTGACCCAGTACTTTACCACACACGCTGTTGGTTTAAAGGGGAAACAGCTGAAAGCCCGGGGAGACACAGGATGGAAAGACGACTTTTTTTTTCAGACAGGGTCTCACTCTGTAACCCAGGCTGGAGTGCAGTGGCATAATCTTGGCTCACTGCAACCTCCACCTCTAGGATTCAAGCAATTCTCCTGCCTCAGCCTCCCCAGCAGCTGGGATTATAGGCGCCCGCTACCACGCCCAGCTAATTTTTTGTATTTTTAGTAGAGACAAGGTTTTGCCATGTTGGCCAGGCTGGTCTTGAACTTCTGAGCTCAAGCAATTCACCCACCTTGGCCTCCCAAAGTGCTAGGATTACACACGTGAGCCACTGCGCCTGGCCAGAAAGATGACTTTTTTCTGTCAGGCTAGGGGTGACCTGGCCAGTGTGGCAGGAGGGCCCATCCTCTTCTAAGCTGGGGCCAATGCTCTCCACAGGACAGTGGGTGCCGGCTGAGCAGCAGCCTGTCTGAAATGACCAGGCACTTCCTCTCCCACCTCAGACGCCCCCAGCAAGAACATACACGTTCACTTCGCATGTAGCTCACACCAGAACACACAAAACACCAGCGTGGGCTTTCCGTAAGCCTTATCTCTCACTTGCACACTAGAGCCTTTTTGGGAATTTCATTAACGCCCCTGGCAATCTTTCCCATTGTTCAGGGTTTCCGGCCTTTCCCTGTCTCCCCGCATGCTACCCTGCCTGGCCCTGGAGAAGTGGGCAGTTCTGAGTGAGGGAGGCGATGCTGCTGCCAGGCACGGCTGAGGCAGAGGGTACAGAGCACTAGGCTGTTTCTACACAGCCAACAGCTTCACCAACCATGCTCCAATGCATACTTTAAATTTAGAGCCGGAATCCTCATGCCAGGACCTATTCTTTCGGGACTCGCCCATCTGCCCAGAGGAAAATCACCCAGTCAGGAGGCACGGCAATTCTGAGTTGTTTCCTAAGTCTAATTTCAAATTTTGGTTCTTGGCAAGAAACCCCAGACTTGAAATCCCGAAAGCCAGCCACACCTGGTCTGTCGCAGGTGGCTCTGATGCCGCAGGGCCAGGCCACACAGCGCCTGTGTGCAGCAGGGCGCCAGCCCCATCCACTCAAGCTTGGGGCCACAGGCTGCGTCCTGCAGCTGCTCCTGCAGGCCCTGGATGACCTCCTGAGACTTCTCGTTGAGCTCCTCCAGGTCGGCCTTCTGACCCTCCAGCACGCTGACCTCGCGCCTGCATGCCTGCTCCATATCCTTCCTCTCCTTCTCAAAGTTCCTTTTCAGTGCCGCAATTTCCCTTTCATAGTAATTTACCTAAAACAAGAAACATAAGCAGCATGGACCAGGAGGCCGTGAAAATGACCCAGCTGCTGACCCAACACAGAAACACAAAGCTTTGCACAACGTGCAAAAACTGGAGTCCTGGCCCGCCAAGGTGCCAGGGTGTGTGGAATGGGACAGTGATATGAATGCCACCAGTGCTCCCCAGGGCCCAGTGTGGCACAAGTCACCTATTCCCCCCTGAGGCAGGGTAGCAGGCAGGGACAGGAAGCTCGGGGCTCACTGGGGCATTTGGCCAAGCACTGAAGGGACGCAGAGGATACAACCTTTACAGGACCTCGGGGTGGCTCTGAATGGCCTGGGGACCCTCGGTGGAAGGAATACCATCCAACCATGGGTGGGCAGGGCTCGATGGAGCTTCTGGTTAATTCTTCGGGGACCCCCAGGGCATGGCCACAGTACAGAGGCAGCTCCACCAGCTGCTACTCAGACGGAGGAATTGGACACAAGACAAGTTGTGGATGCTGTTCCTCAAAAGCCACTACAGTCTAAGAACAGAACAGGGCTAAGTTCATCCTGACAGCTTTATCCAGGGTGATCCTGGCCACAAAGCCACTGAGCTAACCAGAAGGCAAATGCCAGGTCGCTCAGGCTTAGAGCACAGCCAGTAACTGACTCCCACCTGCAGACTGGCAAGGAAGGCTGGCCACGGCACTGCCTCAGGTGTCCCCTTGTGATACTCCAGATCATCACGCCATTCCCTCCCTGTCAGTCAGCCTATGTCCTATGTCCTTCCAAAGAGGGTTTGGGCAGCATGTCAGTTTTATTTGCATTTCCCTACAAACTTTCCTCACCAAAAGGGCTCACAATGAGACAGAGGATTCCAGGACAGACACCCGGGGAAATGTCAGTGTGGTCGAGTGAAGCTGCCTGACATAGGGCAGCTGCTCCCCGGGGGCCCCACAGCCCCACGCTCCCCTCACCTTGGTCTCCAGCTGGGTCCTGAGGTCTTGGTAATGCTCTTTCACTTGCTCCACCATCAGCTCTGTTTCTATACTCACTGGAGCAGAATTACCCAGGAACAAAATGCATGCAAACAAGAGGACACTTCCGTTTGTCACACTGAGGATGCCACGGGGGCCCCTTCCAAACCCCCCCAGTCTGATATCTGGGTGGCATCTGTGAGGGGGCAGGTGGTGCTGGCTGTGAGGATGCTGCTACATTCTGAAAGTCAGCACTCCTCAGTACACAGCATTCCATTATTTACCAGAAAACTCAGAGATGAGACGAGGTGGCTCCCCACAAGCTTCTCAGGGGCCCCTTTATTCCCTGAAAGTTCTGTGCCATGGTACATTTACCGCACCCTAAATCCTGTTCCCTGAAGATGCCAGGGACACGGAAGAAATGGGAAGACAGGGTGGCCTGCGGTACAGCAGATCCCCAGCAGTGCAGAGCTTTAGATGATGTGCAGATGACCATAGCTATGTGCACGGAGGTCATCTATCCATTCTATGCGTTGTAGCTTCCGCCTTTTCTTGGTGGCCCTACATTATTCATTACTTTATTACACAAACGATGCTGGATTCCGAGGCAAGTCTGGTACACTAACCCTGGCACACTAACCCTTGCTGCAAATAGGGCTCTGAGGCTGACAGGCAGGGAGATGTGATGGCCAGCGATGTCCAGGTGGGACATCAATGGGGCTACAGACCCACAGGCACCACCCTGGGTACACAGACATGTGTGTTTCCCAGATGTGTGGCCGACAGGGTCTTGTTCCTCCCTGCAGCTTCCCAAGAGCCTGTGAGCCACTGGGGCTGTGCCTTGGAAGCCTAACTCCAAGTCAGGAACCAGCAGGGGAGGGGCTGCCTTAGGGGTCCCAGGAGGTTGGCCCCCACATGCACAAAAGCCCCACTAGGCTCCCCCCTAGGAGGTTCCCATATTGGCTCTTTTGGGTACACATTTTTTTCTGTTTTATTGAGTAAACAGTTTCAGGGCAACAGGAGAACTCTGAGGTTCTCCCAGGGTTACAGATGGCAGCAAAATCTCTGAGGGGCTGAGGTTGGCATGACGGGGAGCGAGGAAGGACAGTGGGGCTGTTGGGTCCCCATGGGCCCTTGTCACAGCAATGGACACAGAGCCATGTGCATTGTGTGCTGCTGTTGGGTGGTCAGAGGCCACCCCATCCTCCAAAAGGAGCAATACAGACCTCAAGGGTGGCTGCAGCACCTGGATCCCCATTCTCTCTCCAGAGGAGCCAGAGACACTTCAGTGGGGGTTCTGGGGGCCTCTGGGTGCTTGGAGCTTGTCCCAACCCCATCAGCTGGGAGCACAGGGGCACTTGGCCAGACGGCACCGCTCCCTGGGTGCCTGGTGCCTCCCTGCCTCATTCAGATTTGCGGGGTGCCAGCTACCACATCACCCCAGAAGCAGCAAGGGCAAGCTCATCAGCTTCTGTCCGAACAGGTCTGAGTATTGGGAGGTCCCAGCGCATTCGCCAGGCCTTGGTTCTTCTGAGTCTCAGCAAGTACTGTGCCACTGAAACCAGCTCTCAGATGTGGGAACAGCCTAGGCCAGACCTGGGGCTGCCCACCCTCAGCCTCCCTTCCTCCTCCCTCTTCAGGTGACCTTCTGTATTGCAGGGTTGCCCTGTGGCATCACTGGATCCTCCTTTCAAAGTCCCTGCAGAACAGACCATCTCCCTTCAGGTCACAGCACCATCATCATCTTCATCATCTCCACCCTCCTCTCCTGGCTCTGGGCCTTGGTGTCAATAGCAGGCCTTGGGTTAGCTCCCTCCCAGGGACAGGCTCCTACCTGCTGGGCTGAGTCCGGAGAACTGCCGTCCATGCCCACCTGGGCCCCATGAGGGGCTGTGCCGGCTCTCGGGCAGCCGTGTCCGCAGGCCTTCCAGCTCAGCTTGCAGCTCATCGTTGCGGTCCTGCAGGTCCTGTGGGGAAAGAGCCAGACACCTCCTCTAGCAGCTGCAGCCATTCAGCCAAGTGAGACAGCTAAGCTGGCCTGCAGGAGGGTCCCCTGCAGGTGAGGTGCACTGTGAGGTGAGAGCCTGTTGCTTCCCAGCTCCCAGCACGAAACCATCTGGATTTAAAGTTCCTAACTAAGTTGTGGGCTAAGCAAACACAAGGGTCCTTGCTTGACTTTCTCATGCCCTACATCACTTTAAAAAAAATTTTTTTTTAAAGACTAGTCAAGTGCATAAAATTTTTTTATTTTTACTTGTTTATTTATTTAGAGACAGAGTCTTGCTCTGTTGCCCAGGGTGGAGTGCAATGGTGCAATCTCAGCTCACTGCAGCCTCCTCCTCCCAGGTTCAAGTGATTCTTTTGCCTCAGCCTCCCAAGTAGCTGGGGTTACAGGTGTGCACCACTACACCTGGCTAATTTATTTATTTTTGTATTTTTCATAGAGATGGGGTTTTACCATGTTGGCCAGGCTGGCCTCAAACTCCTGGCCTCTAGTGATCTGCCTGCCTCCGTCTCCCAAGGTGCTGGAATTACAGGTGTGAGCCACCATGCCTAGCCCCTACATCACTTTCTATCACTGGATACATGGGAGGCACTCAAAGAAAAAAGTGGGGCGGCTACTAAGGAGAAATGTACAAAATGCAGAGTACGGCTGGGCACGGTGGTTCACGCCTGTAATCCATAATCCCAGCACTCTGGGAGGCTGAGATGGGCAGATCACCTGAGGTCAGGAGTTTGAGACCAGCCTAGCCAACATGGTGAAACCCTGTCTCTACTAAAAATACAAGAATCAGCTGGGTGTGGTAGTGTGCACCTGTAATCCCAGCTACTTGGGAGGCTGAGGCAGAAGAATCACTTGGACCTGGGAGGCAGAGATTGCAGTGAGCCAAGATCATGCCATTGCACTCCAGCATGGGCAACAAGAGTGAAACTCCCATCTCAAGAAAAAAAACAAAAAGAATGCAGAGTACTGTCACCATCAGATGCTACAGGTCTTTGTTGGAACCTCAGTGGTGTTGCAGTGTGCATGTCAGGCCTGGGTAAGGATTCCTTCCTCAGCTGCTGCTGAATTTGTCAAGGGTTTTGCAGCTTTAACTACCAAAGAAGAAACCATGTGCTTCAGATCACATGTCGCAAAGCAGAGAAGAACATGTCAAAAAGAAAGGATGATGTCTGTAAGCAGATACTGGAGCAGCTAGAGGCCGCGTGGCTGACAGGAAGGCCAGGACACCTGTAGCAGGGTGGGGTTGGAAGCTTCAGAGGAGGCGTCTGCATTTGTGGCCAGCTGAATTCTCCTAACCAGTATGCTCAATCACTTGCTCTCAAAAGGGATAGGAAAGGCAGAGTTTCTAGCCCACTTTTTTAGACACCTCCCAGGGTCCTGTGGACCTTCAGGAAGTAAGACACGCACCAGGTTGTGCATGCTGCCCCCATTCACATGTGGCTGGGACCTGGGTGCGCAGCCCTGCAACCTGAGTGGGACTTGTGACTGCTCTGACCTAGGTGACAGCAGAAGTGATGCCATGGGACTTTCAGGAACATGACATCCACCCGCTTCTGCTGGAACATTTGCTCTGGAGCAGCTGCCACCACCATGCTGTGAGGAAGCTCAAGGTAGCCCTGCAGAGGCCACCCGGAGAGGCCCAGATGGAGAAGAAGGGAGGCCCCGGCTCACACGGCACATTATGCAACATACCCAGGTAACAAACCTGCACATGTACCCCCAAATCTAAAATAAAAGTTGAAAGAAAAAAATGTTTTAAAAGACACCAATATCCTTGTTACAAAATACAAAGAAACCCCAATAGTGAGTTTGCAGAGATGAGGTGACACACGGTGGGCAGGGCTCAAGGTGATCCTTCTGGAATCCAGACTGGCCAGAAAGATGCCCTCAGCCAAGACGCAGGAGCAAGGAGCATGCCAGGCGCCCAGATCCTGTCTCTAAAACCATTCCCTCAGGAAAGGAACCAGGACTCCATGAATAAATGGCAGATTCCAGGGCAGGTGCAGGCAAAGTGCAAGATGAGCCTGGGGCATCTCATTATGCCAGCAAGTGTGGAAACATTCAACAAAGCAAGGCAGAAGCCAGCACTGCAGGGCATGCCACAGCACAGCAGGCAGCCGAGGACTCTCACTTGCCAAATCTTGCACAGTTTGGGGCACCAAAATAATTAAAAACCACTGGGGGGAAATGGGAAATCATGAGTCCATACCAGTGATAGGTACATGTATGACTAGATCTGCACAAATAGGACTTCTCCAGCTTGAATAGAACGCCAACAGCATGGACAGGTGTGGAGGGGCTGCTAAGCAGGAAAATCATTTTCCAACCATCATAATAAAGACTGAATTGGGCAAGAATCACCAATGACGCTAAATCCAGGGAAAATTCTGATGAAGGCAGGATATTTGCATGGTCTCAAAGTGTTTCTCCACTGACTGTGTATTATTAACAGTTGCAAGGGAGAAAAAATGGTGATTACAGAGCAGTGAAACCAGTGACACCTTGGCCAGGAGATCAGAAGCAACATCAGCGAGCCGGATACATCGCCCACATGCTGTACCAGCTGAGGACACACAGCCTCAGTGCTGTGAACAGAAAACATCAGAAACACACAAAACGAGAATGTTGCTATGAAAAAGCGAGGAGGACAGCATTCCTCAAAAATACCAATGTTGTAAAGAAAGGAAATGAGTCAGAGTAAAGGACAGTAAAGAAACAACCTGGCCCTGGTTGGATGCCAGGCTGAGGAAAGCCACTTAGCCAGCAGGTAATGTGTTGCTTCGATGGCAGTCCATGAAGCTAACAAGCATGCCTCAGTCACGGAGAAAATATTCTTAATTCAGTTGGGTGTTGGGGAACTTACTCTCCAGGAAATAAAAGCTCTTGTGGCTTTTGCAGATTTCTGTGGTTTAAAGCCTGTGTCAATTTGAAGCCCACCAAAGGCTTAATAAGCAACCTACGAAATCCTTGAACACTGCCTGTTCGCCTGCAGGAGCAGGAAGCTGCATAGCACTGCCAGCGGAACCGGAGGAAGTGTTTCTTAGGACGTGCACACAAGCGCTGGGCCGTGAAGGGTCAGGATGTGCTTATCTAACCCACATCCATCTAGATAGATGTGCTATCTAAAAATCATGATGTTTAGCAACTTTATGGGTATTTACCCATCTTTTTCTTATTAGGTTATGTAATTTCATATTTGGAGAGTTTTTATATATTCTGGATCCAAGTCTTTTATCAGAGAAATGTGTAATTCACAAACATTTACTCCCATTTGTGTCTTTGGATCAGTGGGTCTTAATTTTTATTAAATCGAATGTTATTTTTGGAAAAATCTATTATGAACCAGGCTTTAGAAGGTATAGTAAATAAAACCTGGACTTCGTGAAGATCACAGCGTTTTCTCCTTTTCTCAGGGGATTCTCAGTATTCTGTGGGGGAATCTCTGCCCTCCAGGGGCAGGCTTGGGTCCAGGGCCAGGTGTTGCCTTCAGTTGTCCTGTTCCTTTAATGTCCCTGACTCTGAGACATTCCCACAGCCTTTCTTTTTCTTTTATGACACTGATAATTTTGAAGAACACTGTTCTTCCTGCCCATTTTTCATAGAAATGGTCTCATGTTGTGGTTTGCTGATGTTTCCTTTTGATTACTTGAAACTATGTTCAGAAATAACAATGTCTACAGATTCACATCCACATCAACACACACCAGTGAGCAGGTATGTGAAGACAGAGCCAATGGGGCGAAGTGTGAACAGGTGCACGTGGGTAAAGGGTACAACGACAGGTGTTCTGTGCACTACTTTTGTTTGTAACTATGAAAGCTTGAAATTGTTTTCATATAAAAAGTTTTTTAAATGCTCTAAATGTTAGTTTGAAACAGACAACAAATATCCAAGAAAAGGAAAGGGGAAATAATAAATAGGTTAGGACTTAAACAAAAACTATCTGTGCTGTTTCAAAAAATAAAATTGAAAGAACCCCAGATGAAAATAGCATGTCTTTCAGTAACAGAATCATGTTAAAGAAAGAAGCGTTTAAATTTGAAAAATCCAGGGCACTAGAGGAACCTATTGATGGAAGGTTGTCTCTAGGTTCTGAGTCTGCTTCAGCAGCTACGAGAGGAGGAACTCCGCAGTCCACATGCAGCTGCAGTCCCGGCAGTGCACCATCTGGACTCCACCCGCACGCCAGGCCCCAGCAACCCCACACACACCAGTCAAGTCAGAAGGAAGGTGACGCCCCTCACCACACACAGGATTCGCAAAAGGAGAATGAGATGTGCAGGGAATGACAGGAGGGCGCCCAGATGGAGGCAAACCATGACAGGAAGGGTTCAGAAGCACAGCCACTGAGGACGCAAGCTTGGGCTCACCTCAATCCTCTGGGATTGCAAAGCAATGTGCGGCAGGGACAAAGTCAGTGTCACTTTACATGGGAGGGAAATCATTCAGAGTGAATTGAGAATAGATCCTTAAAATCGAACAACAATGCTTTACCTGGTTCTCTGGCTATAGGGAAGCCCAAGAATTAATTACCAGCTTCATGGACAGCTATTCTCCCCATAATACCTGCTCAACTTTCAAATCATGTGAAATCACTTCACATTGATTGGTCACTTAACAATGACCATCACAGTATCCCCAGAAACAACCATGGATTTTCCACATGAGGTGATGTGGCCTAAGGCGACTCACACGTGGAAAGAACAAGCTGTAACTAAAACCAGTTGTGCTGTGGCATCACCACCCGAGGTAACTAAAGATTATCCAGCGGGTAAAAGTCAGTCAGTTTCAGATCATCACACATTCATACAGTTATAAACTATGGTTGCCCAACTTGAAAATTATTAAAATTATTATCAAAGCCAACTTGCAGGAGAAATGAACGAGTGAACAGTAAGCAAGGTCTACGGACACCTTTAGATTATTTTTCTCATTTTTGCTGGGTAGGGGGATTATACAGGGTCTTAAATGGCTGTTATTTGTGGATGCATGTGACTTATCTCTGTTTACCTGGCAATGCTGCCTGGTGAGTATTCCATGTCTAAAACCATCCACTTCCATGATATTTTCAATGCTATACAAGGTTTTGTTAGAAAAACAGTCATAACGTGCCAGTCGTTCCCAATACTGAGCGCTTGGCTCGGTCCAGTGTCTACTGTTATAACTTGTTTGGACCTAACCTTCTGTATGCCAGGAAGTAAGAGGGGCAGGTGGGTCAAGGACTGGGGTTTTTGATAGTTGAAAAAAAATGTTTCGGTATAAGTTTTGCATAAATTAACTTTTGGTAAATTAAAACCTAACCAGGAGCTGCCTATGAAAGAACGATGTGGTGAATGACTTTATAGAGAAAATAACTTTTCTGTATTGTTAATAATCAATCAAACTCAGCTCTAGTTTGTTTTTTTCTACATGGAATTTTCTTGAAGAGGATTGGTCCTATGGGACTAATCCTCTTCAAGATGAGCACGGTGGGGTGAGACCCGTGGGGAACTGGCTGGGCCAGCCATTGGCTCATCTGCTAGGTGGCCTTCAGGGCGCTGGAACCGGCTTTCCTCGCAGAACCACTCTTGCAGATCTAGGGAAACACCTGAGCTTTAAAACATTCCATGGTCTCTGTGTGCTCAGGTGAGCAGTGAGGGGAAGGAGAGGAAGCTTCAGAATACCCCAGAACCTAGCAGCTTGCATTTAAAATGTGCCAAGGAGGGTGGTGGTCCAACCCCAGGCTGTGAACTTGAACAGTCACTCTGTGTCCTACAGAACCAGAAACACAGGCTGTGAAGGTGGGCATCCAGGCCTCCCGGCAGCCTACACGTGGCCCAGCGGGGCAGGGGGGATGTGTGGCACGCCAAGGTATGAGGTGACTTCCTTGCGCTCATTCTCTTTTGGGGCATGTGGCAGTTCAGATGCTCTGCGTCATGTGATACTGTGAGTTACCGACGCAGCAGCAGGTATGAGTACCCCATCTCTGCTGGGATGGCCAGTGAGGAGGCTGGTGAGAATACAACACCATGGCACACGCCTCGCTAGTTTTCTTTCCTCTGGAAAACAACTATGTTCCCCAAAAGAGGCTATTTATGTTGACCTGTTATTACAATATTATTATTATTATTATTTTTTGAGACAGAGTCCTGCTCTGTTGCCCAGGCTGGAGTGTAGTGGCGTGACCTTGGCTCACCACAACCTCTACCTCCTGGGTTCAAGCCATTCTCCTGTCTTAGCCTCCCGAGTAGCTGCGACTACAGGTACGTGCCACCATGCCTGGCTAATTTTTGTATTTTTAGTAGAGGTAGGGTTTCACTATGTGGACCTGGCTGGTCTCGAACTCCTGACCTCATGATCCACCTGCCTCGGCCACCCAAAGTGCTGGGATTACAGGCGTGAGCCACCACGCCCGGCCTATTACAATATTTTTCTTAAATAAATTAATAAAAGGATTTCCACTTTAATTTTTACCATGGTAAATATTAAATTTAATCCACATAACCGACATCAACAAAAGCTCTTTGGGGTCCTTGAGAATGTTAAGGGTGTACAGGAGTTCTCCGGGGTTTAAGTTTCATTCACCACATCCACTGCGCCCTACACTCCTGTGTCTCCAACTGACAGACGGACACGCATTGCAGGCTTGGCCCAGGAAAGCTAAACATGACCAACAGAAGATGACAACACGCTGCACGGTGCCTGGACACACAGGAGCGGTCTTCAGGACAGGTGGCAACGAGAGCCAGGGGAACCCTAAGTCTAGGAGTGTGGCAAGGCCATGGTCAAGCATGGCCACAAGCAGAGGCTCTGCCTGGAGCAGACACTCCTTCGTGCCTGTGGACTACCTGGATATGGAGACCCAGAGCCTAGACGCCGGACTGTAAGGCAGAAGGAACAGGGTGCGTACCCGGCACTTGAGCTCATATTCCTTCAGGACCGCTGTGAACCGCTCCTCCTGGGCCAGGAGCTCTGCACTCTGCGGCTCCAGCTGAAAGTCAAACATGCAGGAAGTGATGGGTGGGCCTCGGGCCAGGGGGGACCCACTCCTCCAGCCCCTGGGCTCCAAGAACCTGCCCAGCTTCCCCAACACCAGGCGCTGCATTTCCAGTTACAGCCGCCATCCCTTCTCCTCCTCCCTACTCCCTGGTCTAGAAGGTCACAGGGCAGAAGCATTTTCCAGACTTATCTAAGGTGACCACACTCATCCCTGGAGCCCAGACCCTGGCCCTGGGCAGCCCCTCTCCCTGTCCTCCTCCTGAGGTGACAGGCAGGGGCCTGCCCCTCCCTCCACGCTCCCCACCACTGAGGCTGTCACTAGTGACCACAGGTACTATGGGGGCAGAGTGCGCCCCATACTGTCATGCAGAGGAAGCAGAGGGAAGGCCTCACACTGACTTTCTCTTCATTGTAGATTTTAGGAGAATACCAAACTCTGTCACCTGCCGGTCTCTTCCCTGTCACCCCCACTCTGTGCCCAGCAGGTCCTCCCTCTGGAGGTACGCTGTCAGCAAAGGGACTAGCCTTGTCCTTCAGGACAGACTCCAGGTCCTTCTGCAGCTTCAGGGATAGCCTCTCCGAATCTGAAAGCTTTTCCACCACTTCCACAATCTCCTTCTGCAGGCGACTGTTTTCCTAGGAGACACAGGCCAGTAGCTCATCAGGCTCCTGCAGGATGGAGGGGGATGTGCGCAGGATGGAGGTGAGAGGTTTGCTCCCCATGGCACTGGGCATCAGGGAAGAAACGCCCTTGCAGGCGAGGTGTATCTTCACGTCTCTTGTCCCCTCCTTACCCTGTGCTCGCTCAGAAAGGCCACGAGTCACACAAGAAGGGCAGGGAATACAAAAGCATTGCAACAGTATTACAAAAAGGGCATCCTTCCAGAGCCATTCCTAAACGAGGGATCTAACATTGCATCAGGACAGCTCAGACGGCTGCCAGGGTAGGAGGCAGCATCTGCAGATGGTGGGGACCATGGTGAGAAGGGTGGAGAGCAAGGCTGTTGGGGGGTCAGGGGCTGCCCAACCCTTCCTCCCAAGAGGTGGGACAGGTGTGGGGACTTAGGAGAGGAGGATGAAGGTGGGGAGCAGAGCAGGGACCAGCACAGCAAGGGCCAGCACCTCTGTCCTGCTGCAATGCCTCACTGGAGCCAATGTCGGGGGACAGGTGTGAGACATTCACCAAAGCCCAACAAACCCTAACAAACCCCAAAAGCCCCGGGCCACAAAGCCGGCCTTGGGCAGGCTGGGCTTTAGGTTCTGGTCTTTTTGCTGCCCCTGTGGGTGTTCCTGGTTTCTGGGGGTGCAGCAGTGCTGGCTGTGGGTGCTGGCCCTCCCTGACCTCAGGTCTACCTGGCCCAGAGCAGAGAGTGGAAGTGGGGGGAGGGAGGGGCAATGTCCTGCTCACAAGCCAGGATCCCTTCTGCTCTGCGGTGAGTGGGACACCTCCTCACTGTGGCAGGTGCTGCCTCGGCCCATCCTGAAACATAAGCTTGAAGCCACTGGCAGGTGTGGATCTGGATCCTCAACAAGGAGGATGTGGGTGTGGGAGATGCTCAGGCTCCCCCAACTTCCTGGGTGCCCTGGGGACGCCCCTACCTTCAGGGCCAGGGTCAGCTTCTCACGGAGGCCAGCCTCCTCGGCCTGCAGGCGCCCCATGTCCCGCTCCAGCACAGCCCTCTGCTTGCGGGCCTGCTCCCAGAACAGCTCTTGCTCCGCCTCCACCTCAGACCGCAGGAGGCTCAGCCTTTCCTGGTACCCTTGCTCCAGGTGCCTGTAACATGTCACACATCACACATCAGACAGGTCATGTAGGGGCCGCCCAGGCCCACGCCTCCCCCCTTCCCAGCCTCCTCCCTCTCAGAAGCGCCCTGTCCTCAGCACACACCAGGCCGCCCTGCCTTGACTGAGCTGCCCATGCTGGGAGACAAACCTGAGGGTGGGTGCTCCTCCCTCACGGGCTGGTAGAGGTGACCCCAGACAAGGGGATCTGGTGGGTCACATGGCAAATGCCAGCAGCTGCACCTTCGCAGCGAGGAGCACAGCTCCCTGCGGCGAGTCCCAAGGTGGCCCCTCCACCTGGTGTGCATGGCAGGCAGCAGCCCTTTAATGAATACTTTTAATACCAAACGCACACGAAGTTACCCCTCTCTCCAGGAAGGAAGCAGCATGAAACTCATGGACAGTAAACTCCCAGAGTAATCTGAGGAAGAGGTGGGAGGCATTTTTTCTCAGATGCCACATTCATCTTTTGCAATAACCACTTCCATTAGCAGGACAAAAGTGTTCAATGCTCAGTTTCATCTCTGAAACAGCAGCTTCACAGGAATTCTCAAACCATGTCTACTCTGACTGAAGACTAGCGAGGCTCCAACTTCCGCAGAAGCCTGGTGACACCATAACCAAGTCCAAGACACCTGGGTCCCAGAGCCCAGGCTTTTAATCTTGGCTCAGAACTTTAAAAAAACAACACTCGGCCAAGTGTGGTGCCTCCCACCTATAATCCCAGCACTTTGGGAGGCTGAGGTGGGTGGATCACCTGAGGTTGGGAGTTCGAGACCAGCCTGACCAACATGGAGAAACCCTGTCTCTACTAAAAATATAAAATTAGCCGGGCATGGTGGCAGGTGCCTGTAATCCCAACTACTCAGGAGGCTGAGGCAGAATTGCTTGAACCCGGGAGGCAGAGTTGAGGTGAGCCGAGATCCCGCCACTGCACTCCAGCCTGGGCAACCAGAGTGAAACTGTGTCTCAAAAAAAAAAAAAAAAGGAACAACACTCAAAAGGGAAGAGGATGAAGGAAGTACAGTAATCTGACTAATTTAATACTCCACAAATCTTTTGGGGTTGTGTTAAAGCTACATATTTCCTATCAGCCTACTCTTTAAAAACTTTTGAAATATACAAAAATAGGGAAATGGTTAAACAAATTACGGCAGATCCACACAAACAGGCAAGTAATGAGATGCTCTGTGGCCATCATAAAAGCATATACAACATGGTATCATTTTCTAAGAATTATGTGCATAGAAAAAGAGGTGTAAGACACATAGAAAATGTAAAGAGTGATACCCCCAGCAAAGTGAGATTTCTGGTTTTATTTTTCCTTTTAAAGAAGGGAATTAAATAATAGCAATAATAGTAAAAACAAGACCTTATAATTTGTGGTTGCTATATAATAAATTTTGCTGTGTTGTGTGCTGTTTAACATAAAACCTAACCCCCAGCTCTGCTTAAAAGTAACTAACTCCCGCCAGGCGCGGTGGCGCGTGCCTGTAGTCCCAGCTACTCGGGAGGCTGAAGTGGGAGGATCGCTTGAGCCCAGGAGTTCTGGGCTGTAGTGCGCTATGCCGATCGGGTGTCTGCACTAAGTTTGGCATCAATATAGTGACCTCCCGGGAGCGGGGGACCACCAGGTTGCCTAAGGAGGGGTGAACCGGCCCAGGTCAGAAACGGAGCAGGTCAAAACTCCCGTGCTGATCAGTAGTGGGATTGCGCCTGTGCATAGCCACTGCACTCCAGCCTGGGCAACATAGCGAGACCCCGTCTCTAAAAAAAAAAAAAAAAAAAATGTAACTAACTCCCTGTAAAACCTACCTTATTTATTCTCCCCACATTCTCAGCAAAGTTCCCAGGCATCTTAAGACTCCTGTTTTTCTTGCTAACCAGCTGCAAGGTCACAGGGCAAGATAACACCCAAAGAATGTACAATGCATTTCTCAAAGTGCTATTTTTCAAATGTAACGTACATCACCAGACATGTGACAGATTAATTAACTGTTCTTTGTTCTGGCTTCTGTAAATCTGTTAGATGCTACGTCATCCTGGATATATAAAAAGTACCCCATTTCTCTCTCTGGGGCTCAGACTTGGGATGCTAATCCGCTGAGCCAGTGGCCACCTCAGTAAAATCCTCCTGTTTCACCCATTGGTCTCTCTGGTCTCCTGGATATTCTGTAACATTTTTTAATTGCATTTTCTAAAATGTGTGTAATAAACACGTATCACTCATTATGTTTATAATAAGGAAAACCTAATACAATCATAGAAGCTATTTATAGAAACCTACTCGTAACTTCCATTGCTCATGGGACAAAACCCAAACTCTCAGGGCCGCGTGGGTTCTGAGGCTGCAGCTCAGCACCTCTAATGCATCCCTCCACCAGGTTCAAGGACAGAGGTGCTGCCTCAGAGTTTCTAATCCTCTAACCCCGGGAAAGACAATTCACAAAAGTCTTTCCAGATGGTTGGGAGAGAATCAAACCCTACATGTGTGGACGGAAGCAAATCAGTTCTCAGTTACTCAAATTGAGCATGAATGTCAATTTATTTCCAGCTTTGAACACAAGTGTCTCACAAGGAGTGCCCTTGTCTAGGAGCCCTGGAAACCCCCAGGTCCTGAGAGGCAGTGCCAGATCCCAGTGGCACCAACAGGGACAGCTGGATCTCAACACTCAGGATGAAAGTGAGAGGCAGACGAACCGAGCTTACAACAAAGCCATCAGGAGAAAGGAGGGGGCGTCCAGGAAGAGGAAATGAGTTCATGGAGCTCCCCGAGAGTCTCCCTGACATACTTTCAGCTCCTAAAAATTAGCAATCGTCTCCTCTGTGGAGACCCAAGCTGGCCTCATGTTGCCCCGGAAGGCAGTGAGCTATGAGAACATCTTAGGCAAAAAAGCCAAGGCCACCTCTCCCGGGAGCCAGGGGCATTTCCTGCTCCCTCCTCTAGGAATTCCCCAGCCAGGTGGGAAGGATGATGCTCCAAGGCTGGCCCAGGATAGCTCAGCTGATGGAGACCACAGAGACCCTCCCTGCCCACGAGAGCAGGGACATGGCTTCCTAATGAAATGCCTTCTGCACTCAGGGCAGGGGATTTGGGCCCCGCAGCCTGGCCCAGCTCCTCCATGTAGAGGGCAAGGGCCCCAACCACTGCTTGCACCCGTCCCTATACCTGGCTTCTCACCTTGGCAGACACCTCCTCATGTTTGGTAAAAGAGACTTGACTTTTAGCTTCCCTGACAACGACCACCGTCCTATAGGGGTGTCCCACCACCACAGCCACAGGAGCCAGCAGCACCAAGAACATACATTCCATGGGCCATGGGCTGCACAGGCCCCATGCATACACACAGCACCCCCACTGCACCCCATGGGCCCCAGGCACACAGCACCCCCACTGTACCCCACAGGTACCATGCATGTACACAGCACCCTCCACTGCACCTCTCTAGCCCCAGCATACTCACAGCACCCCCACTGCACCCCACAGGCCCCAAGCACGTTTAAAGCATTCACATGGCACCACGCAGGCCCCACACATGCTCACAGCACCCACATGGCACCCCATGGGCCCCATGCATGCTCACAGCACGCCCACTGCACCCCATGGGCCCCATGCACACATAAAGCACCCATCGTGTCCCATGCACACTCACAGCACCCCCACTGCATCCCATGGGCCCCATGCACGCTCACAGCACACCCACTGCACCCCATGGGCCCCATGCACACATAAAGCACCCATCGTGTCCCATGCACACTCACAGCACCCCCACTGCACCCCATGGGCCCCATGCACACAGCACCCATCGTGTCCCATGCATGCTCACAGCACCCCTCCTGCACCCCATGCACACACACTCCACCACCGCTGCACCCCACATACCCTCACATCACCCTCACTGCATCCCACATGCCCTCACACCATGCACTCGCACACAATCCCCACACCACACAGAAGCCCATGTGGATCCGGACCTGCTGTGTCTGGCCATGCCCCAGCCAGCCCTGGAAGGAAAAGGGACTTGGGAGGTGCAGGCGGACAGAGGAAGGAGTGAGGCCCTGCCCTGTTCCAGCGCCCCCTGTCAACCACGTGGAGGTGGCGGCTGCAAGAGGGGCAGCAGGGATCTGCTTCTGCCCAGCACAGATCCATGGAAACCCCAAGGACATGGATTATGGAGATGGGGGGGCCACTGGTCTTACAGCTGACCCGGGACCGTGCCTGGCTCTGGGAGGCCAGAAGGAGAGTGGCCGGGCTCTGCCCTGTGCTTCTCCCACCTGAGGCCCTTGCTCCTCAAAAAAACTGGCCAGTGGCCTTCGGCTGTCCCAGAAACTGTGTAAGGCAGGAACGGGGAGGCCTGGATGTCAGCTTGACACACTCACGCTCACTGCCGTGGGACCGGTTACTGAGCTGCTCCAGGACTCAGTTTCTTTGGCTGAACAATGGGGATAAATGGCCTATTTGGTCCCAGTGGCTGTTAAGTGAGGTGACCCCTGGTGCACAGAGGAGCTCCACACACCACAGCCATCTCCCCAACCAAAATCGCTTCCCCAGAGGCCATGGACCCATCAGTAGCCCCTCAACCCCTGGTCCCCTAAGTGCACGACAAAGATGCCCAGGGCTTCTTTGGTGAAAGAGGAGTGGCTTCAGGCTTCAGCCCACGGTGCAGCTGGCACAATGCCAACAGGTGATGTGGCCAAGGGCTGGGCTCCCATCTGCGGGCCCACCGTGGGGACCCTGCAGCACCCCAGGCAAACCGTCCACATCCCTGGAGGGTACAGTCCACAGAGGGGACACACCACACAACTCCACTGTGCAAAGCTCTTCTCTGCGATCCACACTCAGCTGAGCCACCGCCACCAGGGCCACGGCAGCGAGTGCTGTCTGTATTGTGCACTACAGAGGGTGGGCTGACCTGCAGACCAACAACCGAAGGCCATGGGGACCACAGGGCCAGGACTGCACCCTCAGGCAGGCCTCCCACGCCACCAACAGACCCACTGACAAGGAAGAATGGCAGGGAGGCCAGCCATGTCTTGCTGCCCCTGCCCAAGAGCTGTGACTTGGAGCCAGCCTGTCCTGAGCTACCCCTGCAGGACCCCCCAGGCATGTGTAAGCTTCAGTTGGACAGCAGCTGAGCCCTGGCAGAGATGTGCCCCACAGTGAGACGGCGAAGTCCCTCTCCCTGCCTGAGCCTGGGACACCCTCTTGGGCATGAGTTCCCCAGATGTTCTGTTCATGAACCAGTGTGGTGGTTGTGTCCTTAAAAACAAATGAGAAATCAAAGGCCAGGTGCAGTGGCTCACGCCTGTAATCCCAACACTTTGGGAGGCCAAGGCAGGGGGATCACTTGGGGTCAGGAGTTCGAGACCAGCCTGGTCAACATGGTGAAACTCCATCTCTACTAAAAATACAAAAATTAGCCAGGCATGGTGGCGGATGCCTGTAATCCCAGCTACTCGGGAGGCTGAGGCAGGAGAATTGCTTGAAACCGGGAGGTGGAGGTTGCAGTGAGCCAAGATTGCACCACTGCACTCCAGCCAGGGCTTCAGACAGACTCCATCTCAAAAAACAAAAACAAGCCAGAAATCCTCTTCTCTGGTCTGTCCAGCCACTGTTCCACACAACTGTCTCCACACTGGGGTCGCTACAGCCGTGGTACCTGGGGTTGGGTTCCTTCTCTGGGCTCCTTCTACCTGCTGAGTCAAAAGGAAGCCATAGCCAGCCCAGGCAACACAGTCACCTGACTCCTGCATCACAGGCACACAGCTGGGGGCAGAAGGGCTTGGCCTGTGTGAGAAAGACCCCAGCGAAGCAAGGGCAGGAGGCGGGACCTCCTCGGACACGCAGCCAGGGGCAGGCACTGCACCAACCCCAGGAAGAGCAGGACTCCACTTTCTCAAGGTTGTGTCCCGGACTCCCCCAGGCTCAGGTTAAATAGGAGGGTCTCTACTCAGCCACCCTCACAGCCCTGGCCCCCTGGCAGCCCTGTGTCCACCACCTGCCCTCAAAGGGTGTGCGGAGGCCAGAGAAGAATCCACTACCTGGGCCCAGAACTCACTTGATTTTCTTCTCCGTGAGCTGTTCCAGGGCGGAGTGGCAGTCATCCATCTCTTTCACAAACTCCAGGTTCCTCTTCTCGGCCATCTCCAGGTCCTGCCTCGCCTTGTCGCGCTCCCTCACCAGCTGCTCCACCTGCCCCCTGTCACAGGAAGGAGACAGGGTCAAATGGGACCTGACCCACCACGCCAGGCAGCTCTGGACCCTGTATCTTCGTCAATGATAGAAACTGGCACACTAACTGTACAGCGGGCACTGCTCCACCAGCCGGCTCCTAAGGCCGTTTCTACAATTGCTATGCCCATTTTACAGATGTGTACGCTGAGAGGGGCCACATGACTTGGCAAGGAAGGTTTTTAGGTTTCTAACCCAGGACGACTGAGTCTGGAGCTCCACAGCATACCACATCCCTTAAGCAGCCCCAGGGCGTATGGGGGTTGGTCTGTGAGCCCTCTCATCAACAGTTGGGCTTGGATCACAAGTACCTAATCCAGTAACCAGCAGGTGGCAGGCAGGAGGCCAGTCACCTGTTAGCCCTGCATGGGTATCTCAGCACCTAAGTGAGCACACGGTGAGTCACCGGAACACAACGTAGTGGGTGTGTGCAGTCTCGGCTCTGGCCACCCTGACCTGACTGAGGTTCTGTGCAAATCACTGGTGGCACCTGCTATTCCGGTGACTATTTTCCCACAGAAGGGGCTTTTCTCCTCCCCTGTCCCAGGGCCAAGGGAGGGACCTGGGGAAGCCTTTCTCTGGTTCTGTCTGCAGAGCTGCCTGAGGCCAGAGGCTCCACTGTCAGCACCTGGACAGATGCAGTCTTCAGGATCGAGATTTTGTTTTCTGCCAATCTTTTCTGCAGCTTCAGAACACTGACAAAACCACAAAAACAATCTTTTTGCAAATCTGCTTAGCAGACAGCCTCAATAGTCAGCCAAACCAAACAGACCTGGTTAATGGGAATGGGTTCTCCGCCCAATGTCACAGGGCGCTTTGTGACCACATTTGAAAAGCTCCTCTTCTTCCTCCTGCCGACAGCCCAGCCTGGGAGCCCCCTGGCGCTGGAGGCAGCTGCAGGGCCCCACCTGGTGCTGGCAAGCACCTGCACCAGCAGGATGAGAGGGGGCTCAGCAGTGGCCCCGACATATAGATCCCAAGCACTTCACCAAGGGGGAGGAAAGTCAGTGAGGCTTTAACTGTGTGGATGCAGACACCCCAGGTCCTCAGGCCCCACCCAGTCCAGACACACAGATGAGTGGCCGCCACCTGCCTGGTCCATCGTCTGGCTCGGCTCTGTTCCTGTCCCTCTGTGAGCGTGGGACCAGAGAGCACGGGACAGGCAGTATGCAGAGCCCTGCCCCAGGACTGGCTACGTGGCGTGGACGAGGGGCTGACTGGTGTCCTGTGTGTCTCAGACCCCCCTCCAGGCCCACCTGGCCAGCCACACTGCCACGCTCCCCACTCCCCTGCGGCCTCTTACTGCTGGTAGCTCAGCTCCTGGCGGTAGCAGGCCAGGGCTGCCTGCTGGATGGCGTTATCCACTGTCATGAGCTCGTTGTCAAGGGCCCAGGTCAGCTCCAGAAGGTTCACCTTCTCATCCACGCTGAAGTCCAGGCTCTGGAAGCAGCAAGCCTGGTAAGCAGGAGGCTGAGGGACTTCTCCAAGCATACACTTTCCTGCTCCCTCCCTGGCCCAGGGCCTAGACCAGCACGGCTGTCCCAGGCAATACCTGTCCCTCCTGTCTGACAAGGTCTCTGTGTCTTAAGGTTCCTTCTCCATCCCAGGCAACTCTGGTGGGCTGTCAATGCTCTGGTCCTCCTGCCTCTGCCTCAGCGGTGCATAGGCCCAGGCTAGACAGAGCTCCTCTCCCTGGACAAAGTGCCAGACACAGGCAGGGGCAAGTCCCTGCAGGCACTTCATGGGGACTGCTGTGGAGGCCAGGACACAAGGCCCTTTTCCCTCTGAACTCATCTGTTTTAAGAATGTGAGCCTTGGGAGCCCCCGCAATGAGGCCTGACCCGCAGCTCATGCCACCAGGAAGAGCGTGCAGAGACAGAGAGGTCCCCACAGCAGTCCTCAAGCTTAGAGCCAAAAAGCTTTCCAGAGCTGGGCATTCCTCCCCCTCAGAACTGTGATGAATACACCTCTTAAATTCAAAACAGCCAGCATTTTACTGAAACAACAAAAAACAGAACCACCCACATCCTAAGCCCCTCAGCTCAGGGGAGCGACAGCTAATGTTCTATCGCATTTGCTTTTTCAGCCTGAGTATCCCTGGCTCCTGCTTCCCACTTGTGGCTACAAACGCCCCACTCAGGCCAGCAGCAGGCACCATGGCAGAATGGCTGATGCAGGTGCCAGGATTTACCTGGTCCAGAGTCTCCTGTGAAGTGGAGACTGACTTTCCATGCTGCCCACTCCCCCAGCAGCTCCTGAGGAGCAATGGCATCTTGGGAGAGGCTGGGGAGCCACCTGGAAAGCTCCCTGCCATGCCACTGGACAGCACAGAGGACAGAACCACCACAGCAGCCTGAGCTCAGAAATGTTGACTGTGTTGCAAGGCAGATTTTGGCAACAATCTCATGGAGCGAGGGAGAAGCCTCCCAGGGTGTCTTCGCAGAGCAGCACCAGCAGCTCTAGCACAAATGGGAAAGAGTGGAAGTTCTGAAAGGGCAGAGGCAAGACGCACTCATCAGAGCCAGAGCACAGCAGCAGCCAGGGCACTCCCAGAGCCGTGGAGTCGGGTGTCGGGCCTCTCGGAAACACGAGGTATATGCTCTCTGCCCTTCCTACGAATGATTTTTGGTGATCCTGCCTCTGCCTCTGGCTTTCAGGACGACTGCAAGGCTGGCTGTGCAGGTCTGGCTTTGTCATCTGCAGGGACTCGGTAACTGCTGAGGTTAGGCCCATGCGGGACTTGGTCCGTGGAGTTGGGTGGATTGTTTCAAGGGCTGCCTGGGCTCCTTCCTGTATTGTCTGTGCTAACAGGAGATTTTCTGAAGGAATATGACAAAGCCTCTGAGAGTGACAGGGTGTATCTTCAGGAGTCCAGCCTCAGAGAAATGCTGGCACAGCAGCATGAGAACATCAATGCCCTATAAACGCTCAGATTTATAATAGGAAAAGTGAAGGGTTGCACAAATTAGCAAGATACACGGTATAATACTAATTTTGCAAAAAAATATTTTTTTTTAGCCAGAATGTATAAATATATGAATCTCTCATGTGCCAGGGAAAAGCTCTGCAGGACGCCCACTACAGGGAATAGGGGGAGGCAGGCAGGTAAGCTTGCTTTCTTATTTAATAGGTTTTTGTACAGTTGACATTCTTTTAACAATGGAAAGTGAAATTTGGAAATGAAAATGTAAGTCTAGTTCACTGCACCTTGTGAGGCTGTCTTCCCTCGCCCACGCTGGGCCGCTGCACGCCTCTGCCCCCACAGTTATCACCAAATTGTGCCCAAGGCAGAGCTCCTTCCAAATCCCCAGGGCTAGCCTGAGTCCCTCTGGGAAGCCTAAGCCCATGAGGAGCTGTGGCCAGTGCAAGGACCACATCTTCCCTCCCAGGCAGCCCCAGCAGAACACGGAGGAAGGGGTGCGCCTTCTGACACCCGGCCCACGGCAGGAAGGGTCAGGGGGTGAGTTGGTGTCATAGAGGAGAACAGCTCAATCAGCCAGGCAGGGGCTCTGGGAGAGTTTGCGCTCACTCTGAGCTCATCAGTAATTGCTGTGACGGTGGTGCCCAACAGACACTGTCATCACAACCAAGGAGTGTCCTTCCGTTCATCTAACCTCCCTGGCCCAACACTCAGGGGAAATGTCTAAGCCACTAAAGTCTACCTTCAAATGGATTTTTTTCACACTATCTTTGATTTTATTTCTTATCCTTTTAAATTAAAATGTCCTATATTTTAGTAGCAAAAATTAAAAAAGAAATGTCTCTACCTGGACTTCCCTGCATGGGATTCTCTGCACAGAGCACACACCCCTGCTGGGTCCCTGGCTTGGGGTGCTCCATCCATCATCCTCTGTAGCAGATGGTTCCCCCAGGTCCCCTGCCCAGCTCAGGTGTCACCCAGTTCCAGACCTGCAAGATCTCCCCCGCCATTCTGAATCCCTTCCTGGGTCCACACGGCCAGGACCTGCTCAGGAAAAGCGAAGCCGGAGCCATCATCGATGCTGGAGAAGAGGCACAGGCTGGAGCACAGGGAGACGAGGGATGAGGTCGTGGTGGTGTGGCAGCCGGTCTCCTCTGGGACCTGCATGTCAGGAAGACCCCCCATAGTGCCCAGCATCCAAAGCCTCGCACCTGTGCACCGTTGATGTGCTCTCTGCCCTCACCAGCCTATGCTCAGGGGGCCTCACAGGTACAGCTCACGAGATCATCCTCAGCTCCCAGAGGGTCAGAGGTGCAGCCCCATCACATGACCTGTGCAAGGTCACATGACTCTACAGGTGAGAAAGCTGGAATGTGCAACCAAGGCCCCCGACACCCAGGACTCAGGCCTTGCACCCACGTGGCCCAACAGGCCAGCCCCGGTCAGCACGCCCATCATCACTTGGAGAGGGAAGACAAAGTGGTTTTAACGTTCCACCCTTAAATTCACAGAGGTGGGCGCCTGGCCACACAGAGGCAAGGGCCCAGAGAGTTTATGCTGGCACCAGGAAAGTCTCAGTTGTGAAAAGCAGAAGTGCGCTGGTCCAGGCAAGGCGCACACGCCCCAGCCCCTCAGAATGCAGCATGAGCGGCTCATAGCCAAGCAGACTTGGGGTTCGACAATGAAGGCAAGCCAGCTCAGGAGGCATTTCCCTGACCCACACTGAGCATGACCTGTGGGACCTCATGTTACTCTTCCGGACTTACGCGGCCATCCGACCCCTTTCCGCAGTGCTGGCTCCTGAGTTTCTTCTTTGTCGTTCTCACTGATGTTAGCCTCACTGCAGCCTTGACCTCCCCCGGCTCAAGCAATCCTCCTACTCAGCCTCCCAAGTAGCTGGGACCACAGGCATGTGCCACCACACCCAGATAATTTTTAAACCTTTTGTAGAGATGGGTTCTATGTTGCCTCACCTTCTCTCAAACTCCTGGGTTCAAGTGATCTGCCTGCCTTGGTCTCCCAGACTGCTGGGACTACAGGCATGAGTCACTGTGCCCAGTCCTCATTGATTTTTCCCCCAGGTTACTAAATTATTTAGGTTTTCTTTTTAACTTAATTTATTTGAGATGGAGTCTCATTCTGTTGTCCACGCTGGAGTGCAGTGGCACGATCCTGGTTCACTGCACCCTCCACCTCCCGGGTTCTAGGGATTCTTTGGCCTTAGCCTCCCGAGTAGCTGGGATTATAGATGCGCGCCACCACACCCGGCTAATTTTTGTATTTTTACTAGAGACAGGGTTTTGCCATGCTAGCCAAGCTGGTCTCAAACTCCTAACTTCAAATGATTCGCCTGCCTCGGCCTCCCAAAGCGCTAGGATTACAGGTGTGAGCCACCACGCCCAGCCCTCATTGACTTTAGAGTCAGAAACCTAGATTCTCAGGTGTATCTACCCGCGGTACAGAACAGTGCTACTGGTCCTAACACCACTCACCAAATTCGGACCAATTGTAGCAGCAAAGCCGCATCCAACCCCCAAGCAGCCATGCCATGGTCTCCCCCAAACTGCAGAGAGACCTGGCATTTGTGCAAGAGATAGAGCACGGGTTAAGAAACACTTTCAGGACTAATCCTAGACAGATTCGATGGATCCTTCAGCAACTGATATGGCTTGGATCTATGTTCTCACTAAAATCTCATATTAAAATGTAATCCCCGATGTTGGAGGTGGGGCCTGGTGGGGAGGTGACTGGATATTGTGGGTGGATGTTTTACCACCATCCCTCTTGGAACTGTCCTCATGATAGTGAGTTCTCGTGAGACCTGGTTGTTTGAGTGTGCGGCACCTCTCCCCTTGCTCCTGCTCTGGCCACGTGACATGTCTGCGCCCCTTCACCTTCTGCCACAATCGTAAGCTTCCTGAGGCCTCCCTAGAAGCAGCTGAGCAGACACTGGCCCCATGCTTCCTGCACAGCCTGCAGAAGGGTGAGCTAATTAAACCTCTTTTCTTTATGAATTGCCCAGTCTCAAGTATTCCTTTAGCAATGTGAGAATGGACTAACAAAGAAACACTGCCCTCACCATTCCACGATGGGGAGGATGGGGGGAAGTTTTCTTGCTGGGGCACATCACACAACACGGCCGTGGAGCTGCCATCTTTCTCACCTGAGCACTACCTCCTGTAATCCCAGGAGGTGGGCACCTGAGCAGCACGTTCCTCACTTGAACATTGCCTCCTGTAACCCCAGGAGGTGGGCACCTGAGCAGCCATGTTCCTCACCTGAGCATTGCCTCCTGTAACCCCAGGAGGTGGGCACCTGAGCAGCCATGTTCCTCATCTAAACATTGCCTTCTGTAGTCCCAGAAGGTGGGCACCCTAACTACCCCCATCTTACACGTGAGCCTGAGGCTCAGAGAAGGTAACTCCCCTAGTGACACATGGCCATGGAGCCTCAGGCTTGGAGAAGGTAACTCCCCTAGTGACACAGAGCCAGGAAAAGCAACACTGGACCCACCCCAAATCTACGTGGTTCCAGAATCTATGTCGCGTGGCCTCCCACATGCATGTGTATGTGCATGGCCCTGTCCAGTTCCTGGACAGCTCACTGTGTGGTGACACAGGCAGGGAGGGCGTCAGCAGTTTTAGTTACCAGAGAATGACATCAGTGATGGCTGGGTTCAGGATTTAACTGTTGCATTTTACCTGGTAATGAGACCAAGGCTTGCTCGGTTTAATCTGAGTGCAAGACTCCAGAAGTAGCGCGGGCTCATGACTGAAGAGGCCAAGCTGGAATTCCTCAAGACTCACTCTGCCATCTCCGTCTTGATCTAGTTTGTTAAACAGGTCTTCAAGTTCCTAAACAAAAGCCATCATACCTCAGACCCACCCACGAGAGCTCTGACCAGCCGCCCTCACCGGGGCCTCCCTCCCCCTCTACCTCCTTTTGGTTCCAAGTACCCAACAAGGGCCGTTTTTGTCTTATTCAGACTTAAAACTATGTAGATCACACAGTCTGTGTTTTCCCAAGGTGCCCCCTCCCTCTATCTTGTGAAACCCACAGGCCTTGTTGGTTTCCATCCCACTGTGAGTGGGCGTCACCTGAACTTCCCAGTTCTACAAATGCTTATTCAGTATCTGCCAGGGCTGGAGCCTGTGGGTTGCTGAGCAAGGCCAGCCCCTGCAGAGTGAGGCCCAGCAAGGACACAGGGCTAAGAAGAACTCCAGCAAGGTGAGCCGGCCTCCCACCCAGGAGGAGGAGGGAGACACAGCCACGGGGAAATGTGGGCAGGCTCATGGGCCTCCTCTCAGCTGCGCTGTGGAACCCGGCCACACAGAGAAGGGGGAAAGGCATCCAGGCAGAGGAAGGATGTGAGTGAAGGAACAAGAATTACCTGGCACACCGGAGCATGGCAGGGAGTCGGTAAGGCTGGGCAACTCCATCAGAAATGGACTTTCAAAGGTGTCCGGAGTTTTAGCCTTTGGCAGAAATGCCAGTTGCCACCAAAAAATTTTAGATTAGAAAGTAATGCTGAAGGGTAGAGGGGGTTTCCAGACCCAACACTAAACCATGACCAGGGCCAGGAACACATGGCTGGGTGGCCTGCTGTGCCCCTCACCTGTTTCTTGAGTCCCCGGAGCCCGACGCTCTGGCAGACCACAGCCAGCTCCTGCTCACTCAGGTGCCCGCTGCTGCCCACCCCTAGCTCTTCCCACATGCCCCGGATCTGGGCTTCTGGGGTGTCAAAGGAGGGGGCTGCAGGACTTCTGGGGGCTCCCAAAGTCCTCGGAATCCCAGGTCTGCAGCTGTCCTGAAGTAAGGGGGAAGTCACAGTTAGATCCTGACACATACACGACTCAGCCTTAGAAAGAAGGACATTCTGCCCTTTGTGACAGCGTGGATGAATGTGGAGGAGCATTACACTATACAAAATTAGCAGACACAGAAAAACAAACACCACGAGATCTCACTCATGTGTGGGATCTGAGAAAGGGGAACTCACAGGAGCAGGGCGTAGAAGGGTGGTGACAGGGCTGGATGGTGGGTGAGATGCTGGTGAGGGGGGGTCACTTTCAGTTGCAAGATGAGTAAGTTCTGGAGCCCTAATGTATAGCATGGTGACTAGAGCTAATAAGGTTGAATTGCTTCCTTGAAGTTTGCTAAGAGAGTCTGTCTCAAGTGTCTCAGCACGCACACATAACTAGGTGAGATGGACGTGCTAACCGGCTGGATTGTGGTCATGACTTCACAATGTATGTGTCTCAGATCATCACACTGTGCAACTTAGATACATACAATTTTTATTTGTCAATCACACCTCAATAAGGCTGGGAGAAAAACCGGCAACAGTTAAGTTTTGTGCTCTAGGCTGAAGCATTTGGGGGAAGCACAGCAATGCTGGACAGTGACTCTGAAATCAGACGGACCAATGGACAGAGGGATGGATGGATGGACAGATACAGGGATGGACGGATAGGCACATGGGAGCTGCAAAACACCAAACGTGGAATTAGGTGGTTGGTACATGGGTGTTCATGCTACAGTTCTTTGCATTTCACTCTGTTAACAAATTTTCAAAATAAACGTTGGGGGAAAATATCTGCCTCTAATGGGGAAAATTCTTTCTGAAGAGAACCTCCTAAGGTCAGCCATGCAAGCACTTAAAAGAGGCAGAGGGCTCTATTATTTGTGTTTACAATAAAAAAACCAGTCTTTTAATAGCTTAATTTTTAGAAACTTTTCTAACTTACACAGAGCAAAGAGTAAAGTGAAGCCCAGAGCACCTGCTACTCAGCTTCCGCTATGACAGCACCCTACCACAATGGCTTCCTCTCTACCTGCGTTGCTTATGGCTGAAGTGTTTAGAAGTACAGATGCTCCCCAACTTATGATGGAGCTACGGCCCAACAACCCCATAGTAAGCTGAACACATTAGCCGACAGTGGGGGCAAAATCCTCTAACACATAGCCTATTCACACTCAAGTGTTCAATGTCTCACGTAATTTACTGAGCACTGTACTGAAAGTGAAGATCAGAATGGTAGCGGGGGTGCTAAAGGACGACTTTTACTGAATGCATATCGACCTCGCACCATCACAAAGTTGAAAAATCATTGAGTCGAAACATCATGAGTCGGGGTCCATCTGAGGTATCTGCAATCACAGATCTCATGTTACTTCTCCCCCTATATATTTAATCCATATCTCTAGAAAAAAATACACATATTCTTACATCACCATAATGTTACTAGCACACCTAAGAAAAGCAACAGGATTTTCCCAAGTGTATCAAAAATATCTTGTTACAGTTGATTTGTTTGAAACAGCATCCAAACTCCTCAGGGTGTCCTGGGCTGTTATTCCTCTCACATCTTTCAGCCACAAGCACCTCTTCCAACTCCCCACAGCTCATGCCTTTTTAAAGAAATGAGACCCATTGTTTTGTGGAATGTTCCACATCTGGATCTATCTGCTTGCTTTCTTGTGGTCTGGTCTAATGGGCTCCTCCATCCTTTAACATTTCCTGAAAACCTGAGTTAGCATCAAAGCCGAATTTGGCTGTAGGCTCAACTCTCAACTCTTTTTTTTTTTTTTTTTTTGCCATAAATGCTTTGCAGGTGTTGCTGTGTCCTCCGTGCGTCTCACTCAGGAGGCACTGGTGTCTTTAGGACTCATCAGTGGGCTCGGGTGGTGGATGGCCACTTTTGCTAACCTTTGTCTTCAGCCGCATGTCTTCCTGATGTGTCTGAAGGTGTGGAAACAGCTTGAGAACGCAGACAGACACTGGGTGTCCAGGAGAAAGTGTCCATGGTGAGCTATATGTCCACCCAGACATGTTCCTATGGTGAGCTATGTGTCCAGCCAGACATGTTCCTCCATGCCTTGTGCATACCGCCCAGCCCAGAGCAGGGAGATGGCTGTTTCCACCCAGTTCTGCTTCAGCGGTCTGGATCCCTCAGGTAGATGAGCCATGTGGGCATGAATTACTGATTACCCTGCTGGTAACGTGAAAGCCACCATCCCCCAGAGGAAGCCAGACTGTGTGCTCACAAATGACACTGTGAGTTGGGCTGAGGAAAACAAGAGGAAAGGGACAGGTAAGGAAAGGCCACCTCCGAGGTCCCTTCCAGGCTAAGATGCCTGAAATCTCCAAGGAAAAATGTGAAAGCAATCCTGATACTGGGGGTTATTCTCAGGCTGGCAGAAGGGGTCGGGCAAGTCCTCTAAGCTTGACATGAGTGTGTGTGCACTACTGTCTGTCAGCTCTGACCCTGTGCAAAGGTTTCCGTAAACTGCTGGGAGGAACCCCAACCTGGTCTCCAGGCAGAGAGCACTGAAAAAGTGAAAAACAGCCTCCTCCTGTGAGCCCTTCCCTTCACTGCCCTAGATCTAGACATCAAGTTCAAGGATGTAAAACACAGTGGCTTGGCTGACTTTTCTCAGCACACAGGAGTCTGCCTGAAGCTCAGGTCCCTGACATTTACTGAGACAAACGTTGAACAAAAAATGGCCCTGACATTCAAAGACCGTGGTCCAGGGGGTGCTAACTGTTTACTTCAGCAGAAATCCCAGGGCAGTGCCCTCTATCCAAACCATGTTTCTGCAGTCAGCCCACGTGATCGCCTGTGTGGGGGAGGTCTCATTAGGGCATCCATTGACTCACATGGAAAAGCCTGGAAAGACAGTGAAACTGCTCACAGCACCAAGGAACACAGACCAGTGCTATTCCCTGCCCTGCATGGTCAGCGGCCTGCCTGGCCTGCAGCCCAGCCCGGGACAAAGGGAATGGTGGGGCACCCTGTCTGTGGTTGGGGTTCCTGGGGACCCCCACAGCACTGACTGGGAGCCACTGACCCTACCCATGCCTCACCGGTGCGATCCAGTGCAGCCTGCAGCCTGATGCCTTCCTGGGGCAGCCTCATGCCTCCTGCCTCCTGCCTCCTGCCTCCTGCAAGGGGACATCCAACGCTGCCACTCTGGTCCTTTTGCAACAGGGGGAGTCAGGGGTTGCTGGTCTGAAGAGGGCTGTCAGCATTCAGTCTGGCTTCAGCCTCTCTTCCCCAGTTACCTGCAGCTCTGTGTCCCTTCTCCTTGAATCTGGTAGCCTTGTGACAGCTTTGATCAATAGAACGTGGTAGAGGGATGCTTTGTGACTTTCAGGTTGCCCTGAACTCAATGAGGAAATCTCAGCCCTGTTTTTGGGACCATGTGTCCTCAGGGCCCCGAGCCACCAGGTGAGACAGTTGACTACCCGGAGCCCCCATGCTATAAGGAAGCCCAGCCACGCCAAGGCCTGCTGCAACTCCTCTGAGGCTGTCCTCAGCTGAGCTCCTCCGCCCAGACGCATCAGTGACGCTTCATGTGATTTCAGACCCAGGCTTCAAGTGTCCCAACAGAGGACCCGTCTGTGATGGAGTCTGTCCTAAGTCTCTCACCTCGTCCAATCCTTTTTTGAGCACCACAGCCCTGCTCCTCAGAGAAGCTCTGCAGCAGCGATGTAAAAACTTGTGCTGTGTTCATAAGGGCCTGGTGTGAACCTCAGCTCTTGGTTCCCAAGCTCAGCAAGACCTCGCCCCTGAGCCCCAAGCTGCTTGAGGAGGTATGCTCGGATTAGGCCAAGCCTGCTGCAAGGGTTAGCCAGGCCCCCGGCGTCACACCTGGTAGTTCCTCAGAGCCCAGCCTCTGGCTACCATGCTGATCCTCTCAAGCCCACCTCCCTGTGGGGCTCCTTTCTTCACTCTCGCAGGCATCATGTAAGTCAGAAGTCACTTTTACGGAGTCTTCTGTTTTGCACTGTTTGCACAGGTATTGGTCTTTTCTACCCAAAACACTCTAGGATTCATAATTAATGTTTCTGTTTGCTTTTTAATGTCAAGGAAGTATTACAGGCAAAGACAAGATAATTAAAATGAAAAAGAAGTCCTTCTCCCCCAAAGCCTTTGTTTCTCTCCCCAGGGGAATCCCCTGGGAAGTTTTTCTGTCTAGCTTTCCGCCCCTATGACATATGTAATGCATGTCACTCCAGAAAGGTGGTGAGGGAGCTGAAATCTCGATCACACCCCTGTATGTAGCTTCACAGGACCAAGATCTTGCAGAGGGCGCCACAACAGCACGGACGGTCAGCCCTCCTTGGGCACTGCACAGTGCTGTGAGGGTGCGTGCTGTGATTTGCTTATGTGTACCAGCTGCTAGCCAAGGCTCTGAGCTCCAGGACCAGATCTTATACTCCATTTGCGGGACAGATGAGACCCTGGTGGGTGCTGAGGCTGCCGCTGCACAGCAGGGGAGAGGTTGCATCCATCCCAGCGTGCCAGGAGGGAGGTGCAAGGGCAGCTTGAGGTGACGGGGCCAAGCAAGGTCCTCCTGCCTGAAACCACGGGCCACACCTGCCAGCTGGGATCACATCGGTACTTGCAGATCATGAAGTGTGGTGAACCACATGCTCCCTCGGCCACAGGCCTCTGCCCTGGGGTCTTACCTTGGAGGATGAAGACCGAGTGACAGCCTCACTGCTATGATGATGACATTCTGATCACTTCTGGAGAAGGAGGAATCCAGCGGGACACCACCCACCCCCACGTATTGCCCAGGAAATTACACTTGTGGCTGTGCAATGCCCAGTGACCTGGCTCTTCAGCTTTCAAAGCTCTGGGCAAGGGCAGAGAGCACCGAACGCGAGCCTGCGGCTTTACCTTGTGCTTCAAATAATTCATTCTGAGCTTCTTTAGCGCTCTCGGCCTCTTCATCTGACTTGAGACTCTGCAGAAAGATGCAGAGAAGGCTGTGAGTTCCAGCGGGTACTGCTGGGGACAGAGCACTAGGAAAAAATAGAGCAGGATGTTTGGCGAAGTGGGGGACAGCTGAGGATGGAATCAACCCCCTCAGAGGAAAAGCCCACCCCTGCCTTGGGGCCGCCCTGCATGCCAGCTGGAAGCCCTAGGTGAGCCCTGTGTGGTGTGGGCCCCGCCAAGCAGCAGTGAGGGTCTGGGCTGGGGAGAGAGGAGACACGCCTTGGTTCCACAAACTTGGGGCTTCTCAACATAAACCCAGTTATCAGCAGTTGACACTGAAAATACAATCAAACACTCCTGTCCTAGGAGCAGAGAAGCCCGACCCCCTCCACATGGTGATAGCTTCAGAGCCAGCACTTGAGAGAAGACAGCCCTGCAGCCAATCATTCAGTCTCAGGACACACTCTCCATACAAGACTTGCAACACGACCGCCTCTCTGTACCCCTCCCTCGTCATCCACATCAGTTTAGCAAACAGTCGTAAGGTGAGAGCAGGTTTCTGTGTCC
The DNA here is from genome assembly GCA_036589455.1 of Ateles fusciceps. NCBI lineage: Eukaryota > Metazoa > Chordata > Mammalia > Primates > Atelidae > Ateles > Ateles fusciceps. Next base: position 827,877 of record JAZHEH010001092.1, read on the forward strand.
CTCCAAGGGCTCTGGGATAGCACAGCACCTGGTAATCACCTCACACCCCAGCGGCCTTTGCAAACCTGCACCCAAAACAGGAGCGGGAGCCATCAAGAAACACGTGACTTAGTAAAAACCTCGTGCTGCAGTGACTACATCAGCCAACCAGAATCAAACGTCTGCTTTTGTCCAGGTGTTGTGTATCCCCACAACTGACTGTGGAATGGACGCCGGTGACCAAGATTCCATATGCTTCAAAGCTGGCACTGGCTCTGATGGGGGGAGAATCTGTGAGCTGGTGATAAATACTCAACCCCATTTTCTAATGCGTTCAACTCCACTGACAACCCTAAAGGCAGCTTTCCCCGTGTTCAGGTTTTGTGAATCAAAGATGATTTAAGAAGCAGAATGGCACCAGCAAAGACGCACCACAAGGAGTAGATTCATTATCACTCCATCCCTGAGGTCCAGATTTTTAAAAAAAAAAGAACAAAGAGGGAGTCAGGTGCGGTGGCTCACGCCTGTAATCCCAGCACTTTGGGAGGATGAGGCAGGCGGATCATGAGGTCAGGAGATTGAGACCAGCCTGCCCAACAGAGCGAGACTGTCTCAAAACAACAACAAAAAAGAACAAAAAAGGAATGTTCTGGATTTACAGGCATGGCCTAGGCGTCACATGCCCCTAGAGAAAGAGACTCTAAGATTTAAATATATTTTGGTTGTTTTTCCTCTTTGCCTCCACAAATGTTGAAAACAAATGGTAAACAAGTCCACCTGGGGCCCCTGAGCTGTTAAGAAAGATGTGCTCCTGATCATGCCCCACCTGGCAGAAGCTGACAGCACAAAGAACAGGAACCAGGAACCTTCTGGAATCCCTGAAAATGGTTTGACCTAGTCCATGATTAACTCACAAGCTGTGGACCTGCCCCACGGACGTATTTCTTAACATGAAGCCCCACAAGACTCTGGCAGCCGACTCCTGGGCCCAATCCCCTCTTCTTGGGTGATCCCTGGGTATCCTAGGTACTTGCAGCAAATGACCCAGGGAACCTGGGGGATAGGGTGGCAACTCCCAAGGCCCCAGGATGCGTTGGCTCATACAGGTCAGTTCTAAGTGCTGGGCCTCAGTATATCTAAGTGTTTAAGACTGGTGGGACTGGGGTTTGACACACCCACAGTCCTGACCTCAAGGCTGTTTCAAAAAGGCATCTTCCCTTTTCTACTCAGGACATTGACCCTTCACTCCTGTGAAGCCATAAACATCGCTGGTGGTATCAGGGAAAAAGAGAAACAAAGGATTTATGCACAAATTCTCTATTGCACCAATTCAGAAGGCGAGAATCCTGTGGCCAGGACTGTCCTAAAGGCAACCAGACCCAATTTAAATGAAATGGCATTCCCCAAAGTGATCAAGCTCTGGTGATTCAGGGTGCCTGGGAGTGCCGCTGCCCTCCCCATATCTCATGATCATGTGCTATGAACAGGGATGAAGGGAAGCTTTTGTTATTCCCAACACTGGGCAGCTGAGGTGGGAGAGGGGCCTGACCCCACCTCCACACTCTCCAGAGATGCTGAGCGCCGGAGCTGACTTTTCAGGCTGGCCTGGGTTTGCTGCTCGGGCACGTGTCTGGCTTCTGTGGCAGCGTCACACAGTTCGGGCCGGCTTCGACGGCCGTACCACTTAGAGCCACTCACATACTTTGGTGGGATGGCACAGGAGGCAGCTGGGAAGAAAATAGGAAATTTGGTGGGGGTCCTTTATAGCAGTTCTGGGCCCATGCAGGCCAGCAGGTGCCCTCTGAGAAGATGCACACTCAGCACCGAGCGTGCCTCACAGACAGGCACTGCTCTGCACACAGAAGCATCTGGAAAGGCACGAGCAACAGTGAACAATGACAATCCTATGACCTTGAAAGGGAGTCTGAGAAAGCGAGTGTGGGGGAGAGGAGGACTTTCCCCTAAACTCTACAGGCTACTTACACTTTTTCAAGTATATTTTGCTTTTATGTAATTAAAAACTAACACAAAACCTAGCTATCTATGCAAAGGAACAATAAAACCTCCAACAATCCAAGAGCTGATGATTACCTGACTCTGTGTCCTGAGTGAACATGCTAAACGTCAGGTGACATTCCAGGCAGCTAACAATAATGCAAGGTGACCAGATAATCTCTCATTCCACTGGGACAGAGTCATCATGGACCTTATTAACAATCACTCCAAGACAGCGGACACCATCAAGGAGTGGCCCAGCACACTCTCACCAGAAGGGTCACAGCTTATGGGAAGTTAATATGGTTTGTGTCCCCACCCAAATCTCATGTCAAATTGTAATCTTCAATGTTGGAGGAGGAGCCTGGTGGGAGGTGATGGGATCATGGGGGTGGATTTCTCAACTGCTGTTCATAAGATAGTGAGTTCTCACGAGATCCGGTTGTTTAAAAGCATGTAGCACTTCCCCCTGCTCTCTTCCTCCTTCTCCAGTCATGTGAGACATGCCTGCTTCCCCTTCGTCTTCTGCCATGATTGTGAGTTTCCTGAGGCGTCCCCAGCCATGCCTCCTGTACAGCCTGAGGAACTGTGAGTCAATTAAACCTCTTTTTTAAAAATAAATTACTCAGTCTCAGGTAGTTCCTTATAGCACTGCAAGAACAGACTAATACAGAAAATTGGCACTAGGAGTGAAGCATTGCTATAAAGACACATGAAAATGTGGAAGCAGCTTTGGAATTGGATAACTGGCAGAGGCTGGGACAGTTTGGAGGTTTCTGAAGAAGACAGATGTGGGAAAGTTTGTAACCTTCTAGAGATCTGTTAAACTGATGTGACCAAATGCAAATGGTAATATGGACAATGGAGTCCAGGCTGCAGTGCTCTCAGATGAAGACGAGGAACACACTGGGAACTGGAAAGAGGTCACTCTTGCTATGCTTTAGCAAAGAGACTGGTGGCATTTTGCCCCTGTCCTAGAGATATGTGAAATTTTGAACTTGAGAGACATGATTTAGAGTATCTACTGGAAGAAATTTCTCAGCAGCAAGGCATTCAAGATATGCCCTGGCTGCTTCTAACATTATATGCTTATATTCATGAGCAAAGAGATGATCTGAAACTGGAACTTGTATTTAAAAGGGAAGCAAAGTGTGAAAGTTTGGAAAATTTACAGCCTGGCCATGTGGTAGAAAAAAAATTCATTTTCAGGGGGAGGAAGGAACTCAAGCCAGCTGAAGAAATTTGTAAAAGTAAAGAGGAGCCAAATGTTAATATCTAAGACAACAGGGAAAATGCCTGGCAGGCATTTCAGAGAGCTTCATGACAGCCCCTCCCATCACAAGCTCTGAGGCTGAGGAGGGAAGAATGGCTTCATGGGCTAGGCATAGGGCCCCGCCTTGGGACATTGCTCCCTACGTCCCAGGTGTTGCAGGTCCAGCCATGGCTAAAAGGGGCCAAAAACATCTCAGGCTGCTATTCCAGAGGGTGCAAGCCACAGGCTTTGGTTGTTTCCATGTGGCGTTAGGCCTGCAGGTGGATAGAGGGCAAGGGTTGAGGCTTGGGAGCTACCACCTAGATTTCAGAGGATGTATGAAGACACCTGATGTCCAGGCAGAAGTCCGTTGCATGGGTGGAGCCCTCATGGAGAACCTCTATCAGGGCAGTGCAGAGGGAAAATGTGGGGTTGGAGCCCACAAAGAGTTCCCACTGGGCACTGCCTAGTGGAGCTGTGAGAAGAGGGTCACTGTCCTCCAGACTCTACAATGGTAGATCCACTGACAGCTTGCACTGTGTAACTGGAAAAGCCACAGACACTCAACACCAGCCCATGAAAGCAACCACAGGGCCTGTACCCTGCAGAGACACAGGCTGGGAACCCACCCCTTGCATCAGTATGGCCTGGATGTGACACATGGTGTCAAAGGAGATTATTTTAGACCTTTAAGATATAATGACTGCCCTGCTGGGTTTTGGACTTGCATGAGGCCTGTAGTCCCTTTGTTTTGGCCAATTTCTCCCTTTTGGAAGAGGAGCATTTACCCAATGCCTGTATCCCTATTGTATCTTGGAAGTACCTATCTCATTTTTTATTTCACAGGCTCGTAGGCAGAAGGAACTTGCCTTGTCTCAGATCAGACTTTGGACTTGGACTTTTGAGTTAATGCTAGAATGAGTTAAGACTGGGGAGACTTTTGAGAAGGCATGGTTATATTTTGAAATGTGATAAGGACATGCATGAGATTTGGGAGGGGCCAGGGTGGAATGATATGGTTTGGCTGTGTGTCCCCACCCAAATCTCATGTTTAATTGTAATTCCCAATGTTGGAGGAAGGGCTTGGTGGCTAGTGATTTGATCGAGGGGTAGATGTGCGTTCTCATGAGATCTGGTTTAAAGGTGTGTAGCACCTCTCTCTTCACTCTATTCCTCCTGCTCTGCTACATGATGACATGCCTGCTTCCCCTTCGCCTTCCACCATGATTGTTCCTGAGGCCTCTCCAGCCATGCTTTCGGTACAGCCTGTATAACTGTGAGTCAATTAAACCTCTTTTTTCATAAATTACCCAGTCTCAGGTAGTTCCTTATAGCAATGTGAGAACAAACTAATACAAAAGTATTAATAAGGAATAGGACCATTTAGTTGAGGAAAGCTTTTAAATTCTAACTGGAAAATAAAGAAAAAGCAAAACAAAATTGAAACAGGTGAAAAAAAGCACAAGTTCTAAAAAACAGCTTGGTGTTTCTTTGGAAGCATTGTCAACATGTCCCACAGGTTAAGACAGTTTTGAGCTTAGATGCAGCCACCTTCCGTGTTCCAGCACAGATGGGAAAACACAAGATCAGGGGACCAGGTTGTCACCTCTTCAAGGTGCTTTGATATATTTGATCATCCTCCAAGGTCCCGTGCCTTAGAGACAGTAAGGAGTAGGGAGCCCTTTCACATCTTAAAGAAGGAAAGAGTGAATTGGAGCAACTCACACTTCACCCAGGTCATGCATATGGCCGGTGCGGGGGACTGACTATGAACCCAGGGCTTCTCTTCCCACCTCAAGGTTCCTTACCAGCACCTCTGCAACCAGCAAGAGGAAGCGGGAAGGGGCGACCACCAGCACAACAGCAGGAAGAGCAGGGTCCAGCAACAGTGCCCGCACAAGGGCCCTGGTCTTCAAACTGGAAAACCAGGACTCAAATCCTGGCCACTGCTTATTAACTGTGGAATAGTGAATGAATCTTCACCTGGGGCCTCAGTTTCATCATCTGAATAACAGGTATTGTAAGTAATGCCACAGGACTTCTATGAGGGTTAAATGGACTCTCTGTAAATTACACAAAGTTCAATGCCATGTGCTCACTCAGAAGACCGCTATGTGAGCCTGGTCCCTCGTGCTTTACCATCCTCTGCCCCAGCCCCATGACTCATCTACCGCACCCCTCCTCACCAGGACACCATGCTGTGAGACATGAGGGAGTGCTCCCTCTGTGACACGCTAATCAATACCACAAACACGACACCCCTGCAAGAGGGAAAGAGCCACCCCCATTTCACACCCTCCTGACACGGGGCCATCTGCAACCAAGAAGCAGGCTGCCACCACCTCACCACTCCACGCCTGGGTAGCCCTCCCTCCAACCTCGCCCACCTGCTACCATCCCGGCACTTGAGGCTGGAACCAAGGCCAGGTGGTTTTCCCAAGGATGCCACCTCCACCTAGGGATACAGCCTGTGTCCCAGCAAGGATGCCACCTCCACCTAGGGATACAGCCTGTGTCCCAGCAAGGATGCCACCTCCACCTAGGGATACAGCCTGTGTCCCAGCAAGGATGCCACCTCCACCTAGGGATACAGCCTGTGTCCCAGCAAGGATGCCACCTCCACTTAGGGATACAGCCTGTGTCCCAGCAAGGATGCCACCTCCACCTAGGGATACAGCCTGTGTCCCAGCAGCCCTGTCCCTATAACAGGATTCTCATCAGTCACATTAGCACAGTGCAGTGTCATCATTCATGGCAGGCACAGCGTGCGTTATTATATGACACCATTTCACAAATAAACAAAGGAAGAAAAAACACTAAGTGTTTTTTTCCAAGTCCATATAGCTTAGGGGTGACAGAAAGTAAGGTAGAGTTTTTAGAATTGCTGGATTCTTTACACTCCAAAAGTAAACAAACAACGAAGAGAAACTACAGTCAACAGGAGGAAATCCTCTTACCTGATTCCAAAGAACTACTGTCTTCATCTGAGGGGCGACACCAGCATTTGATGACAACACCGCCACAAAACCTTCCTTAAATTCCTCAAAGTTAACCTGGGTGAATTGAAGGTGAGAGAGGACAATATCACTTTCAACAGATCACACATTTCATGAGTGAATCTTTTGGATTTTCTTTCAGATAGAAATGTATTACTATTGCCTTTTAAAATGAGAACATTCATGTTTTCAAATATTTACTTAAGATTTTTAAAAACAGAAGAGCGTGATAAGGAAAGTAAACGTGGATGATAATCCCACCTCCAAATAAACACTAAACAATTTTGTAAATCAAACAACATAATTAGAAAACAAAGCAGAGGAAGGAGGGATCTGATGGCCATGAAACATTATACAGAAGGTGAACGCCCACGGCGTCCCCAACGCCGCCAGCACTGCAGAAGGCCCCTCCACCACAACCCTTCCCCACACATCTCCTGAATTTTATGGTGACATCTTCCTCACTTTTCTAGACCTCATCTGCATGCATGCCTAAAGCTTAGTTTCATGTGGCTTCTCTGCGTTCCTGAGGAGGGGATTGCTGGGCCATAAAACATGCACATTTATATCACTTGGTGAACTGAACCTTTTATTATTATAAAACGCTCACACTCTTTTTTTTTTTCAACGGAGTTTCGCTCTTGTTGCCCAGACTGGAGTGCAGTGCTACGATCTTGGCTCACCGCAACCTCCACCTCCCAGGTTCAAGCGATTCTCCTGCCTCAGCCTCCCGAGTAGCTGGGATTATAGGCATGCGCCACCAGGCTCAGCTAATTTTGTATTTTTAGCAGAGACAGGGTTTCTTCATGTTGATCAGGCTGGTCTTGAACTCTCGACCTCAGGTGATTCGCCCGCCTCAACCTTCCAAAGTGCTGAGATTACAGGTGTGAGCCACCATGCCCGGCAAAAATGCTCACACTCTTTAATTCAGTAAAGCTTTTCACCTTAAACTCCAGTTTCTCTTATATCAAGAAACTATTCCAGCTTTCTTTTGGTCAGGATTTACATGATATTATCTTTTTATTAAACTTTTAACTCCAATTGTTTATATCCTTATGTTTTAGATGTGCCTCTTATAAACAGTAACAGTTGTATTTTTTCCAATCTGACAGATTTTATCCTTTAACTTAACTATGTAGTCTAATTACATTTATGTGAGTACTGATTTACAGGATTTAAACTGACCATTTTTGACTTGCTTGTTTCTTCTCTCCCCCGCCGCCTCTGAATTCACTATTTTAGGATTTCACTTTTCTCTTATTAATTCAGACGTCATGGCTGGGCACAGTGGCTCATGCCTATAATCCTAGCACTTTGGAAGGCCAAGGCAGGTGGAGGAGTTCAAGATCAGCCTGGCCAATATGGTAAAACCCCATCGCTACTAAAAATACAAAAATTAGCTGGGCTCACTGGCGCATGCCTGTAAGCTACTTGGGAGGCTGAGGCAGAAGAATCACCTGAACCCAGGAAGCAGAGTTGCAGTGAGCCGAGATAGCACCATTGCACTCCAGCCTGGGTGACAGAGCAAGACTCTGTCTCAAAAAAAAAAAAGGTTATAGACTATTTCCATTTTTCTTATCAATTACCCTAAAATTACAATATCCATTCTTAGTTTACCAAAGTTGACTATTAATCAAAACTTTTACCTTCTTCTATAATAAAACAAAGCCCGTGAAATGCATTAGCTCCAGTTACCACACTCCCGACTTCGATGCCTTTGTTATTATGTATTTTATTTCTTTATGTTTTAAACCCTCACAAAATACTACTTTTGGTTTTATATAATCTTCACTTAGAATTATCCAAATATTTATTCTGTTTTTCATTTCTTCTTGCATTTCTGACTTTCCATCTGGAATAATTTTCCAACTATTTAAAATACATCCTTTAGAACTTTGTTTTTCTTGAATATGCCAGTCCCTAATTTTTTGTCTAACATGTTTTTACTTTACATTTATTTGTTCTAACCAGAGAAATCATGTGTAACTTATAAATTATCCTTTTAGAATAACCATAGTTATTTCATATTTTGTGTCCCACAATTCTAATAACTCACATCTTTGTGGGTCTGCTTCTACCTACCTTGAGTCTGGGTTTTGACATATGTTTCTGGGGGCCTTTGAGGCCCCCAAGGCTCAATTTCATAGTTGTTTACTTAAAATCACATCTAGGGAAAATGGGCTTTTGTGTGCTAAGCTTACCTCTCTATGTACTTAACTTACTACACTTTTGTTTTTGTTTTTGACACAAGATTCACTTTATCACCCAGGCTAGAGAGCAATGGCGTGATCATAGCTCACTACAGCCTCAGTCTCCCAGGCTCAAGTGATCCTTTACCTTGGCCTCCTGAGTAGCTGGGTCTACAGGTGTGCACCACCACCTTCAGCTAATTGCTTTTTATTTTTAGTAGAGACAAGGTCTTGCTATGTTGCCCAGACTCGTATTGAAGTCCTGAACTCCAGCGATTCTCCTGCCTCAGCCTCCCAAAGTATTGGGATTCAGACCTAAGTCACCACGCCCAGCCTATCACAGATTTTTTTGACTGGTAATTTTTCAGTGATTTATTTGTTCTTTACTGTTTTCAAAATATTTATTTTTATTATTTTGTTCAGTTTTTCGAGTAGTCCTCCTTGAAAGCTTCGCTGAGTTAGCTCACTTGCCACTATTAGAACATCTGAACTACTTCTTCCTTTTTTTTAGGGCTGCAAAAGATTTCAACAAATGGAGCTACCAGGATTATTTAACCAATTCCATATTGGTAAAAGCTGTTTCCAAACTTTTGCTGTCTGAATCAATGCTAGAATGCATACCTTCAATGCATGTCTTTTCACATAAAGACAGATACTGTGTCTTTCCTCCTTGCATGCCTAGCATCTGGTGTTGTCTAGCACATAATAAGTTTCCAAAAGATAGTTGTCGAATACCAGATGAATAATAAAATTACAATTTTACTCGTTCTAATCACAGATCCTTTTGTGTCTTTGATAATAATTACCAGCTGACTTGCTGCCATCCATCAAAGAGCAGTGGGATCTGATGGCCCAGTTTGGTGCCATTTTAGTCTGATACCATCTTGACCGTACTTGTCTGTTTTCCTGTGTCCTTCTCTAAAGCTCACAAAAGGTGAGTGGCAACCCCATATATTCAGGTATTTCACCAATAGGATACACCATCCCAACTCGGCATGATCTCAGACTCATTCATCATAAAGTAAAGGGGCTGCTGTGTGTGATCTAGAGGTACTTTCAACTTCAAATTACAATTGTCCCACAGTATGCCTGGGGGATTGGTTCCAGGACCCTTGGCAGATACCAAAATCCACAGATGCTCAAGTCCCTTGTATAAAATGTAGTATTTGCATATAACCTACACACATCCTCCTGTATATTTTAACTTAGCTCTAGATTACTTATAATAGCCAATACAATGTAAATGGAAGAAAAAGTCTGTACCTGTTCAATGCAGATGTGACCATCCATTTTCTTCTGAATATATATATATATATATACACACATATATATAAAAGACAATATAACATAACATACACATAGGTATATGTGTTTTTTTGTGTATATATATATTAGAGACAGGGTCTCACTCTATTGCTCAGGCTGGAGTACAGTGTCACAATCACAGCTCACTACAGCCTCAAACTCCTGGGCTCAAGCAATCCTCCCACCTCAGCCTCACGAGTAGCTGGAATTACAGGTACGTGCCTCCACACCAAGCTACCTTTAAAATTTTTTTGTAGAGACAAGGTCTCACTCTGTTACCCAGGCTAATCTTGAACTATGCTTAAGCAATCCTCACAGGTTGGCCTCCGAAAGTGCTGGGATTACGCGTGTGAGCCACCACACCTGGACTGTTTCATTTTATAATGAGATTTCTGTATCAATAACTAACATTTATATAATATCATATATGTTAGTTACCACAAGGACTAGATACGTAGTATTTGTTTTTTCTGGGTTTTTTGTTTTGTTTTGTTTTGTTTTTTTGAGATGGAGTCTCATACTGTTGCCCAGGCTGGAGTGCAATGGCGCACTCTTGGCTCACCGAAACCTTTGCCTCCCGGGTTCAAGCAATTCTCCTGCCTCAGCCTCCCAAGTAGCTGGGATTACAGGTACACGGCACTACATTTGGCTAATTTATGTATTTTTAGTAGAGACGAGGTTTCACCATGTTGGTCAGGCTGGTCTTGAACTCCTGACCTCAGGAACCGCTTTTATGGGTTTTTTCTGAGATGGAGCCTCATTCTGTCGCCAGGCTGGAGTGCAGTAGTGTGAATCTCAGCTCACTGCAACCTCCGTCTCCTGTATTCAAGCAATTCTCCCACCTCAGTCTCCTGAGTAGCTGAGTAGTCTCCTGAGTAGCAGTCACAGGCACCTGCCACCATGACTGGTTCAGTTTTATATTTTTAGTAGACACAGGATTTCACTATGTTGACCAGGCTGGTCTAGAACTCCTGACCTCAGGTGATCTGCGTACCTCCATCTCTCAAAGTCCTGGCATTACAGGAGTGAGCCACCAGCCTGGCCTGGATATGTAGTATTTGAATCAAAAAGCCAATTCATTCTCCTGGATAAAGAGTTTATCTGGGTTTTCTTTAAGACTCGCTGAAATCTCTACCATTTGGTTTGTTGTAGAAAAACAGGGACACGGATATTTCTGGCTTGATACCTGCTTCCCCTAAATCTCTGTATGATGTTCCACCTATAGGGGCTGTGGGAGCTCTGCCCTGTCTGTGGGATGAAGCAGGGGAAGCAAGCAGAGCCAGAACAGAAAAATCGTCCACCATGACCAACCATCTTGGAGGAGACAGGATCAAGTGAGAGAGAGGTAAACACTGGGCACCTGCAGTGGCGGCAGGGTGCTCTCAAAATAGTACAGAGAGAGACGAGAAAGGCTAACGTCAGAGTAGAGTCAAGACCACTAGTGCAAACAAAGTTACTTCTTAGTTTATCTAACATCTGACTTGCTTTCTGGAAACAGAAAATCATGGCTATAGGAGAGAATGGAGCTGGGACAGACAGAAGGATGATGGCTACACATTCATGGCTGTTCCAGGGGGAGCTGAGTCAGAAAGGGCCTGGCTCCTGCAACCGCTTGTGGTACCCGTCTTTCTTCTCCCCACACACATATAAGAAGCCTCAGGCCTCCTGGAAGGAAATTGTTCTCAGATGAGCCGCTTTTCAAGACGCGTGTGACAGGTTTCAAGTCAGAAAGCTCATGTAACCCAAGCGGATTTTTTCTCCTTGTTAATGTTCTAATACTAATCATGGTTATGCTGTCATAATTGAAGGTTTCTGTCTTGTATCATTCCTGTAAATACAAAGTATAAAGTGAAGAAAGGCTTGGGAATGACATGGCTTATCAATCACCAGAGCCTGCAATCTGAACGTGGACGTAAAAGTTATTCTTTTGTTTTGGAATTTTCCAAAGTTTAATTTCTAAATTCTCAATTTTTCAAAAATATCAATTCAGCAAGATATAGACTCATATTAAAAAATATATATATATATATATATATAGTATTTTTAGTAGAGATGGGATTTCACTGTGTTGGCAAGGCTGGTCTCGAAAACCAGACCACCTGTCTGTATTACTTAAATAACCAGAGCGTTGATTTTTCACAAATGTGACTTTTGCTCATCTAGGTCCCAAACACAATTCCGGGTGATATCAAAAGAGACTAGATCATTATCTATCAATAACACATTTGACTTCTTAAGCCCAATTTAAAAGGCAGGAATAGAAAACAAAGTCAGAGAAAGGGCATGAGTTTGCCTGAGAAGAGTTCCTTACGAGGGAGGCACAGTGCTCTGCTGACGGGGGCAGGTGAGGCTTCTTTAAGGAACTAACAAGAGGTCTGACTCACCTGGACTCTCTTTTTTTTTTTTTTTTTGCGGGGGAAGGGGGTGATGGAGAGAGAAAGAGGAGGAGAAAGAAGAAAGGAAGGGGAAGAGCAGGAAGAGGGGAAGAAAGGAAGGAAAGAAAATGCAATCATCCCACCTGGACTCTCTACTAGGCCAGCAGTGAGTGTTCTTTTCTTCATTTGTTTTGGCCCAAGGGCCAATTCAGGAAAATTTACTGGCTGGGTTTTTCTCCCCCATTCAAAATAAAAATACTGGTGGGTACAGTGGCTCACACTTGTAATCACAGCACTTTGGGAGGACAAGGCAGGCGGACTGCTTGAGCTTAGGAGTTCGAGAACAGCTTGGGTAACATGGCAAAACCCCGTCTCTACAAAACATACAAAAATTAGCTGGGTGTGGTGGCACAGGCCTGTAATCCCAGCTACTTGTCGGGGCTGAGGCAGGAGGATTGCTTGAGCCTGGGAGGTGGAGGTTGCAGTGGGCCAAGATCACTCCACTACATTCCAGCCTGGATGACAAAGTGACACCCTGTCTCAAAAAACAAAAAGAAAATACTGAGTCTTGTGAAAAAGAAGTTCTTCCTTCAAAGTTAAGATGACCAACAAGATAATGCACTGCGTTTAGCACTAACATCTGGGCACGTTTAAGAAGTAGGAATACAGAATGGGAAAAAAATTTTTGCAACCTACCCATCTGACAAAAGGTTAATATCCAGAATCTACAAAGAACTTAAACAAATTTATAAGAAAAAAAACAACCCCATAAAAAAGTGGGTAAAGGATATGAACAGACACTTTTCAAAAGAAGAATTTATGCAGCCAACAAACATGAAAAAAAAGCTCATCACTGGTCATTAGAGAAATGCAAATCAAAAGCACAATGAGATACCATCTCACACCAGTTAGAATGGCAATCATGAAAAAATGTGGAGACAAAAGATACTGGAGAAGATGTGGAGAAATAGGAACACTTTTACATTATTGGTAGGAGGGTAAATTAGTTCGACTATCGTGGAAGACAGTGTGGTGATTCCTCAAGGATCTAGAAATAGAAATTCCATTTGACCCAGCAATCCCATTACTGGGTATACATCCAAAGGATTATAAATTGTTCTACTATAAAGACACATGCACACATATGTTCACTGCAGCATGTTTAGAATAGCAAAAGACTTGGAACCAACCCAAATGCCCATCAATGATAGACTGGATAAAGAGAATGTGGCACATATACACCATGGAATACTATGCAGCCATAAAAAAGGATGAGTTCATGTCCTTTACAGGGACATAGATGAAGCTGGAAACCACCATTCTCAGCAAACTAACACAAGAACAGAAAATCAAACACCACATGTTCTCACTCATAAGTGGGTGTTGAACAATGAGAAAATATGGACACAGGGAGGAGAACATCACACACAGGGGCCTGTTGGGGGTGCGGGTGGGGCTAGTGGAGAGACAGCAGTGGGTGGGGGGGGATTGGGGGAGGGATAGCATTAGGAGAAATACCTAATGTAGATGATGGGGAGATGGATGCAGCAAACCACCATGGCCTGTGTATACCCATGTAACAATCCTGCACGATCTCCACATGTACCCCAGAACTTAAAAATAAAAAGAAGTAGAAATGGGGAGGTGCTTTTTAGTGTTTTGATCATGAAAGCAGGTTGTAGTCTAGGACCTAGATCCCCACTCTAGATGATCTTGACCTTCTGATCGAAAAGAACCCTCCAATTTCACATTTTCTATCTGGCCTAGATGAAATTATAGGATAACTCTGGACATGGCTATCCTTCGTTTTTGCAACTGCAGCTTGCAATTGTTTTGTCCAGCTCCTAGACGGATTTCAAACTGTTAAACTATCAGACAATCCGCCTTCAAGGGACTGTGATGCTTTCTCTGATTACCAGTGTGAGCTGCTCACAGGTCCAGCCCATGCGGTTTTTGTGAACCACATACCACTGGCCCATATGAAACTCCTCCCCGTCCTGCCCCTGTGACAAACCACTAAAATATCTTTCTGGTAAAACAAAACCTCTGGAAGTTACATTAAAAACAAGTAATCTTAAGAAACCACTTTCTACAATGTAGAATTTCCATAGAGGGAAAAACTAGGACACTGTTCCATTTTCTAATAACCTTCCTTCAACACTTGTATCGTTATTCAGCTGTTATTTATCAAATGCCCTTAAAAGCCAGTTATAGATCCCTGTGCTCTTCTTCATGACAAGTCCAACACTCACCCTGGCGAAGTGATTGTTTCCGAGAAGTGTCTGCAGGAGAACAGGCAGCTGCTGCTCCAGGTGAAGCTTAAGGCAGAGCTGGGTCAGCTCCTCACGGTCCAGAAAGCCGGTCCCCGTAGTGTCGCAGCTGCTGTAGACTTCCCTGAGCTGTGAGACGTAGTGACTCTCTTCTTCATCCATCCCATAGCAGGCTGGCAGTGTGCAAGGGAAAAAGAAAACATCAGGACACTGTCCTGCCTCCCCCTCCCGTTCCCACACTGAAGGTGAGTGCTGAGCTATGTGGTCTAGGCGGGGGCAGGAGCTGGCATGTGGGGGAAGGCACCAGGGGGCCTCACAGGGCCACGCTGTGGGAGGACTTAGCTCTACCTTTGCAGGAGAGACCAGAGCAGGTTAACAGGGAATGAGGACAAACAGTCCCTCAGTCATCAGTCACAAGAACCCGAATTTCTTTGTTGTATAAGAAAAATCTATTAGGTCAGGTATGGTGACTCACGCCTGTAATCCTAACACTTTGGGAGACAAAGGCAGGAAAACTGCTTGAACCCAAGAGTTCAAGAGTGCAGTGGGCCATGATAATGCCACTGTTATCCTGGGCAGCAGAGTGAAACCCTATCTCAAAAAAAAAAAAAGAAACTATTATAGAATAATTAGAAAATAGAGATACGTAGTATAAAGAAAACTAAAACCATCAAAAATTCCGCTACCATCTAAAAACACTATTATTAACATTTTGGCCAGCATACAGTCTAATTTTTTTTGGGTAGGGGGGTGGGGGGCAGCATCTTTCTCTATTGCCCAGGCTGGCGAGATCTCAGCCCACTGCAACCTCTGCCTTCTAGGTTCAGGTGATTCTCCTGCCACAGCCTCACAAGTAACTGAGATTACAGGTGTATGGCACCACACCCGGCTAATTTTTATATTTTTAGTAGAGATGAGGTTTCACCACATTGGTCAGGCTGGTCTTGGAACTCCTGACCTCAAGTAATTTGCCTGCCTTGGCCTCCCAAAGTGCTGGGATTACAGGTGTGAGCCACCACACCTGGCCTAGATTAATTTTTCTATATACATATACAAATTTGGTTTTTTTCTTAGAAGGTTTATTATTATTTTTTTATAAATGATAAGGAATAAAAGTTTTACTAAATGGTACTAAATAAAAGTGCTTACAATAAAAAAGGAAACTCCAATAAAAATGCAGAGGATATTAATAAATCACAAAATAAATATATAATTAATAACCATCTAAAAATGCTGAAATTAAAACCAAAATATGCTATTTGTAACTGACAAATTATCAAGACTAAAAACCCTGGATGCCTGTCGTAAGCAGGAGATCTCACCCACTGCTGGAGGAAGAAACTAGCAAACATTTCTGGGGAATACTTTGTCTGCATATCAAGAATACTTAAAATATTAACTGGCCTTGTTATCTCACTTACATGAAATTCCTTATATTTAAGAAAATAGAGCTATAGACAAAGATATGAGTTCATCAGAATACTATATATATAAGGAAAGGAACAAAATAACCTAAAATATCCAACAAGAGAATAGTTTGTCAAATTATTGTGTATTTATATGACAGAATATTAAATAGTCTTGAAAATCACATGTATTTATTTTTGTTTCTTTAGAGACAGGGTCTCACTCTGTCACCCAGCCTGGAGTGCAGTGGCACAACCATAGCTCACTGTAACCTTGAACTCCTGGGCTTAAGAGATACTCTTGACTCAGCCTCTCAAGTAGCTGGGACTATGGATGCACACCACTGTGCCCAGCTAATTTATTTAAAATTTTTTTGCTGAGATGCGGGTCTCAGTATGTTGCCCAGGCTGGTCTCAAACTCCTGGACTCAAGTGATCTCCTGCCTCGGCCTCACAAGGTGCAAGCCACTGCACCCAGCCAAAAATCACATTTCTGAAAAATATTTAATAGCATAGGCAATAGCAGAATAAAAACTGTTCATACTACTAATAATAACTAATATACTTACTGGTCAGTTTACATATAATAATTCATTTACACCTTACAACAATTCTACCAAGAAGCTTCTGCAACTTTCTGGGGGAAAACATTTTTAAAAAAGGGGAAAAAAGAAACAAACACACCAAAATGGTAAGAGATGCTTTCATAGCATTACACATTTATATTTCCTATTTTACATATTTTTATATATCTCAAAAATTTTAGAACAAGTAGAACACTTTTGTAACTAGAAAATATTACTAAAACATAAAAAACATTAATGCCCTAAAGATGTTCAGATAAACCACATAAAACACCAATATTAGGCCATCATTCTGACCCACAAAAATGGCAATTTCATATGGTTCAGCCTATAAGGTAAGCACAAGAACTAAGGAACAATTCTAAAACAGAGAAAATATAAGGAAACGACAGGTTGAAAAGTCAATCAAGCTCATTCATAATCAATCTGTAAACAGGAAACAAGGAAGCAACATCTCTTTCCAGCAAGGCATAGCACAGTAAATGCCAGTTCTATATAGATGTCGCTTTAATGTGGTGGGTGGCGTTTACTTGCCATCACCCACATGGGGTAGGGAGGCCAGAGTCAGAAGAAAATGTATGAGGAGTTGCAATCTGTTCAGATCAGCTCCCCAGTGGAAAATCTGTATGCTCCTCATCTTACTCAGGAAAACAATATAATCAATGACATAAAAATTAACGTTAGCCAGGTACAGCAGTGCGAGCCTGTAGTCCCAGCTTCTCAGGAGGCTGAAGTGGGAGGATCACTTGAGCCCTGGGTTCAAGGCTACAGTGAGCTGTGATCACACCACTGCACACTAGCGTGGGTGACAGAGCAAGATCCTGTCTCTTAAAAAAAAAAAAAAAATTTAACATTAAGTAGAATCTTCACCAAGACATTTCACTGTGATTGCAGAAGGTGAACACATCCCAACTTTTAATTAAACACCAGTTGATAAGCTGTAAAAACAGGCAGTATCCACACTGAGAATGAACAAACTGGTTCATGGTCTCAGATGGCGTGCAGGTGAAAATAATAATCTACTCAGCATCTGCATGGGCCTGCCCTATATGCTAATCAAATTGCTCATCCCTTCTTAGACAGGAGTACACAGAAGTTCAGACAGGGCAAAGAGGAGTGAACTGTGAACATCTGTCCCCTCTTTCAGACTGTTTTGAGATGGTAACTACAAAAAACATTTAGAATGAAAATGGATAGAAAACTATAAACAATAAATCAGAAAGCAAACTAAGCCTAGGCAAAGTGGTGAGACCTCTCTCAACAAAAAATAGAAATAGGCGTGGTGGTGCACACCTGTAGTCCCAGCTACTCAGAAGGCTTAGGTGGGAGGATCACCTAGAGGCCAGGAGGTTGAGGCTGCAATGACCTGTGATAGCGCCACTGCACACCAGCCTCAGCAACAGAGCCAGACAAGAAAGAGAGAAAGGAGAGTAAAGAGGGAGGGAAGGAGGGAGGGAGGGAGGAAGACAAGTGGTAAAATTCAGAATGTAAAAGGCAGGGAACGGGACAGAGAGGGCAGAGTGGCTGGGGGGGAAGTACCCAGGCAAAGATGAGCAGGACGTCACCAGTGCCCTATTTCCAGCCCTTTCCTGTGTCTCCAAGAATCATGAACAAATCTGTTTTGAAAATTCATCCACTTTTTTCTATTTTATCTTTAGTTGTAACCAATTCAACCACTTAGAGTATATAAAATAAAGAAAACAAAATAAGCCTGTCTCTCTACCCTCCCGGCTTCCCAGAAGAAATCACTGCTTGGGGCGCAGGCTTTGAGATCATTTCTAAGTCTCTGGAACAGATGGGCGGCGAGGCACGCACACATACATAACACAGACACACATGTATTTTCACATAAGTATAACAAGGATAACACTGAACACATGATTTTCCAACTTGTTTTTAAACTTGCACTGAGAGATCTTTCCCTGCCTTCCTCATTTTAAAAAATGACAATGTGCTCTTGTGTGTAGGGCTGTAACATCATGAACTATTAGCATTCTCATAGAGACGGTTTTCTCTTACATCACCTCCTGCTTGCATGGGCGTATCTAATCAGGGGGGCAGGGGAGAAGACAAAACCTCCTGCACTGAACACCCCTGCTCCTTCCTCTCCGTGAGCCCCGAAAGGCATGAACCAACCACTGTTTCCTCCGGACCATGCTCCATAAGCCGTGACTCTGGGAAGGTCCAGGAGTGCTCCCCGGGCAGCTGGGCTTGGAGGAAACACATGGCTAGGCTGTTTTCCCAACATCAGAGGGTAAAAAAGGGACCTCTTCATCTCCTGGCTGTGGGCAGGTCCCGCACCTCAGCCAGCTGGGGGTGCTCAGCCTTGGCTCTCAGCTCTCCCTACACTACAGCTATTTTTACTACATTGGGGGAAGGCACAAAATGGGGACTCAAAGTTCTTTCTCATGGGTGTATTTCCCTTTCTAAACAAGAGGGGGAAAGTCTCAAACTGGAACCTCAAGAGCCCTGGCTGCCCTTAGAAGGACAGCTCTGTGTGTGGCCAGGCCTGGCCCATGACACTGCAAACCCTCTGTGGAGCCAGGAGAGGCACAAAGAAGGAAAGACCCCACCACGGCTGAGACTGCAGGGGCAGCAAGGCTGGAGAATGAGCTCCTTCCTTGCCACCCACAGTAGCTGGGCCCGCTGGGCCCCTCCATACTTGGGGATCTCAGGAGGCCCCAGCCATGCCACTTCCCTTTCTTCCAGAGCCACAGATTTATGCTTTTGAGGCTGGGCTGGGATTTCAAGAAGACGGAAGGAGCTTCAGTTCCCATAAGACAGTTCCCGTTCACAGGAAGGCTGGCCAGCAGGGCTGGAGTTTGGTAAAGAGCGGCCCCCTCTGGCCCTGCCTTCAAGGGCTCATGGCACAGGCAGTAGGGCGAGCCCACCCATCTGACCAGCCAGCCCCCAAGGAGACCTGCAGCTCTGCCCCACTGTCCCCATGTGAGCAGGGCAGCACAGGCAGCTCCCGCCACTTCTCAAGGCTGCACTGAGCCTTCTCAAGCCCATGGCTGAATCACTGGGCGTTCAGAGCTGCTCCTCTCCTCTCCTTCGCTCCCGCATCTCAGACTCTGCCCAGAGAGAGAGCAGGTGCTTCACCCCTACCAGTGAGTCAGGTACAGGCAAGCAGGTAAGTGAGACACAGCAGGTCTACAAGTCAAAGACTTTTCTGTGACAATTCCCCATCCAAGACAATATCCAGCCACATTTTCAAAATAATGGAAACAAGGAAGTACTGTCTTTATTTGCGTACACCCAATAGAACCTGTCCTCCCCCTCATCCCAGGAAGAGGGACAAAGCGTCTTTCTGTAGCCTCTCAAATACCCCATGACCAACCTTAGCAAATTAGGGAGTTGGAAACCCTGGCCAGGAAGGCTTAGAAAAACCCCAAGGCTTCACAGAAGACTGCATTCACCTGGAAAGCGGCCTGACTCAGTCACACAGGAACCTTGCTGCAGACAGGCCAGGTGCTTCAAGTGGCTGCCCTGGAATCCAAAAGCCCCAGAACACAGCCCAGGCAATAAGACAGCAGACAAACCATGAATCTCGAGGAACTGTGAAGGGTCTCAGAAGCAGTGGAGCAATCTGAAGGTGGGGCTCAGAATTCCGAGGTTCACACACACTCCACTCCCATGATTCTGGAGCGGGTGATGCCAGACAGATGTAGGAGAGGAGAGTAAGGATGGGGCTGAGCCCAAGACACACACACGTGCACACAGAAAAACTGCACTACCCATAGAGGGTGAGAGGAAAGCCATTTCGGCCAGGAAATAAAACAGACTGCTGGGCAAAAAGAACGATCCGAGACCCGGGGAGGCTCCCCCGGACACTGACACGTTACAGTGGCAAAACAAATGTCAACAGCAGGATCAGAAGACAAGGAAAACTCCTATAAAGGGTATCTAAACAATAAAGATAAAAAAAACGAGAGAGGAAAAAAAGGAAATTAAAAATCAATCCCATACAGTGGTCAAATCAGTGTGGTCCCAGCACAGACAGACATGGACCCATGGGACAGAATATAGACACCAGAAATCAACCCCCATGTATACAGTCAAACGATCTTCAAATGGGGGTGTTATGAGCACAAACAGGAAAAAGACAGTCTCTGCAATAAATTCTGCAGGGAAAGCTATAGATATCCACAAGCAAAAGAACTCAGTTTAACCCTTCCCTTCTTCCATATATAAAAATTAAATTTTGTATAATTTACCAAAAATGGATCAAAGACCTAAATGTAAGACCTAAAACTATAAAACTTTGTATGGTTTTAACTAGCTTTTTTGTAGTTTTATACACAGAGAAAAAGCTTCTTGATGTTGGATCTGCAAGTGATTTTTTAGAGATGTCACTAAGAGCACAGGTAACAAAAGCAAAGATACACAGAGGGAACTACATCAGCCTTGAAAACTTCTGTACAGGAAGGCACTGTGAGGCTCTATTAAGGGAAAAGGAGCCAGGCTGGCGGGAGAAGGGAAGCCAAAAGAAAAGTAGGTAAGCTCCAAGTCTGTCCTTCTTTCTGGTCCAGGACACACAGTCTGCCTGTGCCCAGCTTCTCACCAGACACCTGCACATTAGCTCACGGCAACCTTGGCCTTATCAGTACTGCACAAAGCCTTCTTCAGCATGCAGCATAAACACTATTCTATAAAATCCCCAGCAAAGCTTTGTCTGTTTGCGGTCAGCTTCTCTCTTCCTGCTCTGCCTGTTGCACCCCTGCAACACATTGTTCTACTTTCTCTCTGCCTTTCCTTACCTACCTGCAACGTAATTTTCTACTTTTTCTCTGCCTTTCTCAGTAAATTCTTCTTACCCCTGTGCCAACAGCCTCAGACAGTCACCGCTCACCTGTGACAATAAGAATTCAAAACAGCATCTCAAAGATACAGTCATGTATCACTTAACAACGGTGGTACATTCTGAGAATGTGTTAGGTGATTTCATTGCTGTGCAAACATCACAGAGTGTGCTTGCACAAACCAAGATGGCACAGCCTATGACAAACCTAGGCTATATGGTCTAGCCTATTGCTCCTAGGCTACAGGCAGGTTCATGTACTGAATACTGGAGGCAGTTGCAGCACAATGGTAATCAAACATATCTAAACATAGAAAAGGTACAGAACTGCGGAGGGAGGGGGCAGAAGAAAAAATAATAATAATTAAAAAAAAAGAAAAGGTACAGAACTACAGCATTATAATCTTATGGCATCACCATGGTATATGCAGTTCATCACTGACTGAAACATTGTTATGTGATGCATGAGTATATATAGTCATCCTTCTATCCACACGGGTGGTTCCAGGACCCCTTACGGATACCAAAATCACAGATGCTCAGCTCCCTCTATAAAATCGTGTAGTATTTGCCTATAACGTATGCATAGCCTCCTGTATACTTTAAATCACCTCTAGATTACATATAATACTTAATACAAGGTAAATGCTGTGTAAGTAGTTATACCATATTGTTTAGGGAATAATGACAAGAAAACAAAAAGCCTCCACATGTTCAGTACAGAGACAACCATCACAGGCCTAACTACATTTTTGATCCATGGTTAGTTAAATCCACAGATGCGGAACCCACAGATACAAAAGGCTCACTGTGCTTCTGTGTACAATGGAATATTATCACACCTCAAAAAGGAGGAAAATCTTGTCATTTGCAACAACATGGATGCGCCTGGAGGACATTAATGCTAAGTGAAATAAGGCTGGCACAGAGAGACAGACACCGCAGACCTCACTCAGATGTGGACGCTAGAGCAGCTGATGCAGAGAAGCTGAGAGTGGAATGGGAGTGACCAGGGGGTGGTGCTGGGGGATGTGGAGATGCTGGGTAAGGTGCAAAGGTTTGGGTAAGACGTGAATAAGTTCTGGCAATCTACTGTACAACACGGTGACCACAGTTAATAATAACGTATTGTATACGTGAAAATTGCTATGAGAGATCTTAAATGTCACCACAAAAAGTATTAAGTATGTGATGGGACCGATACGTTAATTAGCTAAATTTAACAATTTTATAACGTATACATATTTAAAAAATCACTTCTTATACCATAAATATAGGCCATTTTTATGTCAATTATACCTTCATAAACTGGGGTGGAGGAGAAGGTCTAGAGATCTGTTACACAACTAAGTGAATATAGTTAACATTACAGAACTGTACACTTAACAATGGTTAAGAGGGTAAATTTCAAGTTATGTGTTTTTTACCATCACTAAATTTTTTTAAGTAAAATATGTTTTTTAAAAAAGAAAGAAAAATGTTCAAAATA
This sequence comes from Ateles fusciceps, assembly GCA_036589455.1. Lineage (NCBI taxonomy): Eukaryota > Metazoa > Chordata > Mammalia > Primates > Atelidae > Ateles > Ateles fusciceps. The sequence continues at coordinate 850,518 of JAZHEH010001092.1, forward strand.
TGGTGGCCTGATTTCTCAAACTGCCTGACTCTGTTTTCCTGTAGCACTTTTATTTGGATTTTCTCCTTGCTTCCCTCTCCTGCAAAATAATCAATCCCAAAGCTCTACACAGCCTTGAAAAGCCCAGAAAAGGGAGCCAAGGGAAGGGAAAGGGAAAATGACTGGAAAAATACAAGACTTTTCCAAGCAGAAATGGAAAAGTCCTCCCACCTGGGACAGCAAATGAAAAGCACCTGCACCAAGAACACCCTCGCAAACTTCAGAGCAAACCTAATGACTGATCCCCAAACTACAGGCATCCAGAGAGAAACAGCAGCCCCAAATCACAGCAGCAGGGATCAGAACGGCACTGTGCCCACAGCAGCAAGGCTGAAACTTCACAGCCAACCCAGGGCCTTCCATGTGTTCAGGATAGAGGACTTTCTGCCTGCCCAGGAAGCTGTATAACCCATGCTGAACACACAGTTCAGCAAAATGAGGGTGAACCAAGGAAGATGAAGACACAGTGTCAGGATCTGTGCTCCATCTAAGCGGGGGAGGCTTTGGTGTAGGAGCTCAGCCGGGCCAGGGATGGAGGGTGATCCACCCTAAACAGACTGCTATATACTGCCTGCTGGGCATTTGGGAAAAATAGGGTAGGCTTTTGATAGGGCTGATGGAGCATCTGGAAAAAATAAGAGTAAGTTCATTAAAAAGTAAGCCAGGGCAGTGGCTCATGCCTGTAATCCCAGCACTCTGGGAGGCCCAGCCATGCAGATCACTTGAGGTCAGGAGTTCAAGACCAGCCTGGCCAACATGGTGAAACCCTGTCTCTACCAAAAATACAAAAATGAGTTGGGCATGGTGACAGACACCTGTAATCCCAGCTACTCAGGAGGCTGAGGCGAGAGAATCATTTGAGCCTGGGGGGCAGAGGTTGCAGTGAGCTGAGATTGCGCCACTGCACTCCAGCCTGGGTGATAGAGTGAGACTGTCTCAAAAAAAAAAAAAAAAAAAAAGAAAGAAAAAGGTAAGCCAGTAAAGCCCAAACAACATCAGCCTCTATAAAGCCAAACCTGGCAAAAGAGTAAAAGTGTAATCGTGGCCAACCTGGGGGTTCTGCAGTGGACAATGTTCACAGTGACAATAGCGAGAACACACAGTGGCCACTGAGGAGCCTGGAGAGCACAAGAAATAACAGCAGAATGAGGTTTAATTACCTTGCTCATATTCTGTATGATATAAAATAGTACAATTAGGGTACGGACACAAATATCAGGAGAAATATCTAAGACTAAACGTGGCTCCCTCTAAGGAGCGAGATGGGAAGATGAAACCGACAGAGGGGATTGTTGATGTCAATATACACTTTTTTAAACTTTTTGACTTTTTTTTTTTTTTGAAACAGGTTTCCCTCTTGTTGGCTGGGGTGCAGCGGCGTTCGACCTCCTGGGCTCAAGCAATGCTCCCACCTCAGCCCCCAAGTAGCTGGGACTACAGGTGTACACCACCCCACCTAGCTACTTTTAAACTTTTTTGTAGAGATGAGGTCTCCCTATGTTGCCCAGGCTGGTCTCAAATGATCCTCACCGTGGCCTCCCAAAGGTCTGGGATTACAGGTGTGAGCCACCACACCTAGCCTGAATGTTTTGATTTTTAAGCCATGTGAGTATGTTATTTGACAAAACAAAAACTGATGTAAAACCAATGGGTCAGCGAGCCGTACACCTGCTGGCTCCGCAATTGCAACACAGCAGTGCTCCTGGGGAGGCGTGAGGTTCATCATGGAGCCAGTCCTTCCCACACACAACATTAAAACACAGTACAGAACACCGGAATAAACACTGAACTTCACAGATGCAGCACCCCAGGTGCATGGCGGTGTGGCCGTCAAGCAGTGCCACCCTCTGCGGGTGAGGGGGATGCGTCACAGGGAGGCCCCCTGGAGGGACAGTCCTGGGCTGCTGCAGGTGGAGGGTGGTTTGGGGGAGGCAGAACCTGGAAAGGAGCTCCGTAGCTTTGCCGTCCCACTGTAGGGGGCACAGCTACCTCAGAACACTGTCTCCTTCAGACCCACGGTGGCACCACAGGCCACTATTAATGGGGCTCCGGACAGGAGTTGAAACACACATCTACACTCGCATTCTTGCTGCTTGGTCTCTCTCCCCCTTTCTCAGGGACCCAGCCTCTACCCGCCCTAGTGGCGTCTAAGAAACCAACACGTTGCCCTGGCCGGGCTGGGGGCTCCCCTAGGGTTAGAGGTCGGCTTATCTGGGTGAGACATGCCCCGGCATGACATGCTGGTGGACACCCCAACCCATCCCAACCCTGCAGTGCCACTGGAAAATGAACATGTGTCGCTGAGTTAAGGGCAGGGAGGTGTGGGCATGGCCTCTGCACCTCGGGCACTGTCTTGAGAGGGGATTCCTGTGGTCGCCAGGTGTTGGGGGCTCTATTTCCATTTAGCTTCTTCCCCTGAAAGCAGCGGCTGAGAGGCGTGGGCTCCATGGCCCAGTGCAAAGGCCTTGTTCCCAGACAGTAGACCACCCTGGAAGGGCGGAGTCTGCTAGGCCTGTAAAAATACTACATGGCATATTTTATTTCTTCCCCCCATAACATTAATCAAACCCACATTTGCTTTCCAGAGTTCTCTCAGCTCACCCCAGCTTCCTCTGGGTAAGAAATCCTTTGATGCCCTGGACCTGGTGGGCAGCCCTCAGGGGCACAGCCAGGACAGACACAGTCCCAGGATGCCATGTGTGGCTGGCCAACCATGTCATGGACTCTGCTCCCAGGCATGGACATGGCCTGGTCCAGGGTCACAGTGCTGGGCAGGGCTGGGGAGCACAGAACTGGGGGAGCACAGGGCTGAGGAGCACAGAACTGGGGAGCACAAGGCCGGGGAGCACAGAACTGGGGAGCACAAGGCTGGGGAACACAGGGCCAGGGAGCACAGACCTGGGGAGCACAGGGCTGGGGGAGCACAGGGCCAGGAAGCACAGAACTGGGGAGCACAGGGCCAGGGAGCACAGAGCTGGGGAGCACAGACGTGGGGAGCACAGGGCTGGGAGCACAAGCCCGGGGAACACAGGGCCGGGGAACACAGGGCCAGGGAGCACTGACCTGGGGAGCACAAGGCCAGGAAGCACAGAACTGGGGAGCACAGGGCCGGGGAGCATAGACCTGGGGAGCAGAAGGCTGGGGAGCAAAGGGCTGGGGAGCACAGGGGACTAGGGGGAACACAGGGCCAGGGAGCACAGACCTGGTGAGCACAGGGCTGGGGAGCACAGGGCCAGGAAGCACAGAACCAGGGAGCACAGGGCCGGGGAGCATAGGGCCAGGGAGCACAGAGCTGGGGAGCACAAGGCTGGGGAGCAAAGGGCTGGGGAGCACAGGGCCGGGGAGCACAAGGCCGGGGAACACAGGGCTGGGGAGCACAGGGCCGAGGAGCACAGACCTGGGGAGCATAGGGCTGGGGGAGCACAGGGCCAGGAAGCACAGAACTGGGGAGCACAGGGCCGGGGGAGCACAGAGCTGGGGAGCACAGACCTGGGGGAGCACAAGGCTGGGGAGCAAAGGGCTGGGGAGCACAGGGCTGGGGAGCACAAGGCTATGGAACACAGGGCCGGGGGAACACAAGGCCGGGCAACACAGGGCCAGGGAGCACAGGGCCGGGGGGAGCACAGGGCCAGGGAGCACAGAGTTGGGCTTCAGGCTCTGACCAAGGGTGGCAGCAGAAGATGCTTGCTAGTTGGGGCTTCTGGGCTGTCAGCTGCTATGGGCCCTGCCAAGTGACCTAGAGTGTTTGATCAAATGACACAAGTGCTGCGCCCTTCAGTGACTGGCAGGCACTTGATAAATGTTACCAAAACATACACTAACATGGGCAAAGCTGGGGTCAGCTCCCTGGCAGGAGTGCTGATGCCCAGCATCCAGTGTCCGACTTCCCTGCAGCATAGCTGTGTGCACACTCAGGGCATCAGCTAGGATGGCAGGGGTAAGGAGTCAGGGAACAGCCATGCTCCTGCTGCCATGATCAATGGAGAGAGGCCAAGGTCAGATGCCAGGGTTCACGGCAGTAGGATCTCCCTGACCCAAGGAAAGACAACCCGAGATAAAATGGAGGTTGGCAATGCTGACTCCACAGCCACAGAGAACCAGCAACCTGGGGAGCACGAGGCTGGGGAGCACTGTGAGGCTGCAGGGACCCTGTGTGGCCAGGCAGGCAGCTCAGCTCTGGACAAGTCCCAGCTCCTGCCATTTGCAGCCTCGTGTTTGACAGAGTGGACTAAAACACCTGCTGCTGAGGGGGCGATAACTGAAAACGCCAGGTGCTCCATACAGAGTGCTGCTTACTCATTACGGACCGCAACACCGCCACCAAGGACACCAGGATTACCATCCCGTGTACGTACAGGTACCCAGAATCCGAGCCTCATGCTGCTCAAACCCTATTTCCAGAGATGCCTCCCTGCAAATTGGCCTCCCCCTCTCTCCCTACTTGGAAATGCAACCAACGCAAATGACAAAACACTGAGGGGACAAGACAGCCGCCCTAACTCTCCCCGGGGGAGCCCACGGCACGTGAACTGCCCACTCACGGTCCTCTGTTTAGACTCCCCCAAAGCCTCCACCTGAGGGTGGAAGCAAGGACATCCCTTCTCTATCATCCTTCCACAGACCCACGGGGAGGAGGAAAGGAGAACAGGAGGAGCTTTCCCTGAACTCTCAGGACCAAGATATTTGTCCAGCACTGTGGCTGCACACCCCGACAGGTTCCTGGGGTTCTTGGGGGCTCCCAGGCCTGCGCAGGCGCCTCAGTGCAGACTCACAACAAGCAGCTCACTATAAATAATACACACTCTTTACCTGGGCAGTTCAGAGGCCTCCAGTTTCCTCTTCATGCAAATTGAATTATTTAATACTTCTCAGTATTCCACATGTACATAAAATGTTTGCTCATCAGTATCACCAGAAAACATTGCTGGCATTCAGCAACTGACTACAAAATTAGAGGCAATATTGCAGATAAAAAGAAACACAGTTTCTCTTAGTTTCGTTTTTGGAAATTGGAATGAGTAGGCTTTCAATAATCCTAATGCTATAAAGCTTAATTTAAAATACAAACATCAACTTTGCCACTAAGTGAAGGCAAATTCTGTTTTCATCCAGAGGGGGAAAAGCCTGTCCCCAAACAAACTGGACACTGCCCCAGAGACAGACGATGGTTACATTGCTCTGCAGGACAGTGCAGCCCTCTGGAGGCTGGAAGAGCAAGGTGGTGGTGTGCATTTAATTTAGTTAATGTACGCACAGTGACGAGGGAATTTAATCTATGCCCCCCCAGAATCCACTGGGCATTGAAGGCAGAGAAGGGATTCATGACCACTGGAAGGCAGCCTAGGTGTGCCGATCACCTAGGGAACCAGAGTGTCCGTAACGGGAAGCCCCTCCCAATCAGGCTCTCTGTAAATCCCACTCACCTAGAAAGAACAGGGCTGAGGCAGCCGTTTGAGGGTATTCTTTTTTTATCTGGAAAGATGTTAAAATCCCAATAAAACAATGAAGCCAGTGCCTAGCTTCCAGCAGGGCAAACCTCAGCGCTACTTCAAATGACCCTGCCAGTAGGAATCAACCTTCACACTCTAGTAGTTCTGACAGATTAGGATTCACTTCTGCTTTAACTGTTTTCATGGCTTTCGCTTATTTTTCACAATTTTTGCTATTTATTTATTTTGCAGGCACAGGCCCCAAATGTCTCAACAATCAAGTTTGAAAAGCTATCCCTTTTTACCAAGAAAGGTTTTTTTATTTTTTATTTTTATTTTTATTTATTTATTTATTATTATTATTTTTTTAAGATGGGGTTTCACCATGATGGCCAGGCTGGTCTTGAACTCCTGATCTCAGGTGATCCACCCACCTTGGCCTCCCAAAGTGCTAGGATTACAGGCGTGAGCCACCGCGCCCGGCGCCAAGAAAGGTTTAAGATGTTTTTTATTATTCCAGTCCCAAAAATATAAAAATAAGCTTATACCTCATTTAAGTGTTAATTAGTATAATACGTATTTTCCCTACAAAGTAGATTTTTAGACTAAAAGCTACAAAGATACCAAATGTTAAAACTGTCCTAAAACACCTATCTTTCTGTGGTCTCCTTAAAAAGACATGTTGGTACCTATCAATGGCAGACTCTGCTATCAAAGTCTCCGGTTTTAATGTGGGCTCTGCCACTTTCTAGCTCTGTGGCCTTGGACCAGTTACTTCACCTCCCTGAGCCTCAGTTTCCTGATCTGAACAACCTGATTAGGACATTATGAGCATTAAAAGAGCTAATGCTGGTCGGGCGCAGTGGCTCATGCCTGTAATCCCAGCAGTTTGGGAGGCCAAGGCAGGCAGATCATGAGGTCAGGAGTCTGAGACCAGCCTGGCCGACACAGTGAAACCCCATCTCTCCTAAAAATACAAAAATTAGCCTGGCATGGTGGCGGGTGCCTGTAATCCCAGCTACTCGGGAGGCTGAGGCAGGAGAGTTACTTGAACCTGGGAGGCAGAGGTTGCAATGAACTGAGATCGCGCCACTGCGCTCTAGCCCAGATGACAGTGCGAGACTCCATCTCAAAAAAAAAAAAAAGCGCTAATGCTAAGCATGCTAATATATTAGATACTGAGACCAGTGCCTGGTAGATGACAAGTACTGAATAAATGTTAGCATGCCCCCTATTACACAGGCAAATGCGTCTGGGACTGTACACATGTCTCTAACCATCTTCACACTAGGTGGGCATTTACAGCTTCCAAGATAAATAATCATATACAGATAATCCTGCAAGTTCCTATTGTATGTCAATATATGTAAAGACTTTTTTATCCATACATACTTATATTCATGCTAGGACTATAGATGCAAAATTTGTGTCTATTCATAATTACAAAATATCTGTACAATTACAGACACAAGATTATCCACATACACTTGTATGTATATAAAATGAGCTCTCTCTATATATATCATTACAAAAATAGGAAACTTTATTCTCAGCATCAATATCAACTTCTAGCATAAATCTACAAGAAAGCAATAGTTCCTCTTTTTTGCTGGAAATAGCCAATAGCAGAAATAGAAGAAATGAAAGAACTAGATAAGCAAATTTGCAGCCACCACTGTAATAGCTGTAATAAAACAAGAATCATCCATGTATGACCAAAAACACTGGGAGGGGATGACACTGTGCACAACAGTGGAGCAGGAAGCTCTAGGGGTCAGACGCTCCCACGGAAACTACTGAGCAACTGCAATCAACTATTTCAAAACTCTGGAATCATTTCGGATCATTATAGGCCTGCTACCTACCATCCATGTTTCTCAGCCACTGTTCCTGCTTTCCTGGAGCTGGAGGACAGTAGCCTGCACTCCCAGGGTATCTGGGTGGTGCTAGGGTGGGCAGTGGGAACCCTGTCCTCCAAAGCATGGGGTTCAGGGTTTTGGCTGGTCTAGCGGTTCCTTTAGGGACTGAAGCAGACCTTGCCTTGCTTTCAGCCTTCCTGGGCTACAGAAGGTTCCCTCAAAAGCATCTATCACAACATATAAAGGGATGAGAATATCTTTCAGGAAGGGGGAACTTTGTCAGGTCACTGGCTCACTGTTGAAGAACAGAAACTTCAGTCACTACACACAAGAAAGATTACATAATTTGAAGAATGAAGAAAAATGAACAGAGTCTAAAGGTCAAGTGTACAATCAGAGGGGACCAAGAAGAATGGGGCAGAGAAAACATTCACAGAAAAAATGGCCAAAAGCTTCTCAAATCTGATGAAAGACATGCATATTCAGATCCAAAAGGTAACAAGTCCAAAAAGAATATTCTTAAAGAGATCTACACTGAGACTCATTATAGCCATATGGTCAAACCCTAAAGGCAAATAGAGAATTGTGAAAGCAGCCAACCAGCAGCCCTCGGAGCTGCTCTATGAAGTAGCCATTCTTTTGTTTGTTCACTTCTCTAATAAACTTGCTTTCACTTTATAAAAAAAAAAAAAAAGGGCCGGGCATAGTGGCTCACACCTTTAATCCCAGCACTTTAGGAAGTCAAGGCAGGCAGATCACTTGAGGTCAAGGAGTTCGAGACCAGTCTGGCCAACATGGTAAAACCCCCTCTCTACTAAAAATACAAAAATTAGCTGGGTGTAGTGTCGGGCGCCTGTAATCCCAGCTACTTGGGAGGCTGAGGCAGGAGAATCGCTTGAACCCACGAAGCAAAGCTTGCAGTGAGCCAAGACTGTGCCATTGCACTCCAGACTGGGCGAGAGGTAGACTCCATCTTCAAAAAAAAGAAGGAAAGAAAAAAAATATGGCTTATTAATAGGAAAGAAAAAAAGTAAAATGATCTGTTTGTAGATGATATATAATCTGTGTAGAAAATCCTAAAGATTACACATACACACACTCACACACACAAACACCCACCCATCTGTTAGAAATAAGTGAATTCAACAAAACTGCAGAATATAAAATCAACACTTAAAAGTCAGTTGCAGCCAGTGTGGTGGCTCATGCCTATAATCCCAACACTTTGGGAGGCTAAGGCAGAGAGACAGCTTGAGCTCTGGAGGTCCAGAGTAGCCAGCGCAACATGGCGAAACCCTGTTTCTACAAAAAATACAAAACTTAGCCAGGCGTGGTGCTCTGTGCCTACAGTCCCAGCTACTCAGGAGACTGAGGTAGGAGTGAGGCAGGATAATAGGGTCTGGAGGCTGGGATCCTTTGGCTGTTTCATGCTCAACTAAATTGAAAGGAAAACCCTAACTTTCCATGCCTAAATAACAAAACGACCAGAGGCTACTCAGGCTACTCCCTTTGCAAACCTCCCACCTTTTCTGTGTGGCAGATGGGAAACTGACTGTCTGCAACCAATCAGACTGATTGCAGGTGGAGTCCTCCTTTGCAATGTTTGTAAATTTACCTTAGCCTCTGATTGGCTACAAAAAGCAACCAATCAGATGTTGCACAAGAGGGTAACATTTGTAACTCCACTTCAGCCTCTGATTGGTTCCCAAAAGCAATGAACTGCGGGCCACCACTTCATTTACATGAGGTGGGCATGAAGTGGCCAATGCGAAACCTCTAGCTGGAAGTTTCTGGACAGGAGAAGATTCTGTATGCAGGCCATTGAGGCGCTGCTCAGCCTGCTCCCACCACACTGTGGAGTGTACTTTTGTTTTCAATAAATCCTTGCTTTCGTTCTTTACTTGTTTCATTCTTGCTTTGCTTTGCTGCATGTTTTGTCCAATTCTTTGTTCAAAATGCGAAGAACCTGGACAACTTCCAGTCAAGACCCTCCTGAACTCCAGCCTGAGCAACAGAGTGAGACTGTGTCTCAAAAAAAAAAAAAAAATTAGTTGCAATTCTATATACCAGCAATGAACACTCTGAAAAGGAAATTAGGAAAACAATACCATCTATCATAGCATCAAAAGAAATAAAATATTTCAGAATAAATGTAAACAAGGATGCAAAAAATTTGTACAGTGAAAACGACAAAACACTGCAAATAGAAATGAACAAAAGATATAAATAAATGAAAAGACATCTCATGTTCAAGGATTGAAAGACTCAATATTGTTACGATGACAAAACTATCCAAGGCAATGTACAAATTCAATGCAATCCCCATCAAAATCCCAAAGTCACATTTTGGAGAAATGAAAAAGCCCATCCTAGAATTCATATAAAATCTTGAGTGACCTCTAATAGCCAAACAATCTTGAAAAAGAAGACCAAGTTGGAGCACTCAAACGTCCCAATTTTGAAACTCACTACAAGGCCACAGAGTAATCACAACAGTGTGGTAACGGAAAGAATTACGCTGGACTCTTATCTTACATTATATATAAAACCTAACTCAAAATGGGTTAGACAAAAAGGTAAAAGCTAAAACTATAAAACTCTTAAAAAGAAAACACAGGCGAAAAGATTCAGGACACTGGATTTGGCAAGGATTTCTGGATGGCACTAAAAGCACAAGTAATAACAGGAAAAATAAAATCAGATAAATTAGACTTCACCAAAATTTAAAATTCTGTGCATGAAAAGACACTATCAAGAGAATAGATACCCCAATTACCCTGATTTATTATACATCATATGCCTGTATCAAAACATCACATGTACCTATCATAAATATGTACAACTACTATATATCCGCAATAAATAAAAATACTTTTGTTTTTTGAGACAGAATCTTGCTCTATGGTCCAGGCTGGTGTGCAGTGGCACAGTCATGTTTCACTCTATCTTAGCCCTCCAGGGCTCAACCGATCCTTCCACCTCAGGTTTCTGAGTAGCTAGGACCACAGGTGTACACCACCTCTCTGGCTATTTTCTTATTTTTATTTTTTTTTGTAAACATGGCGGTCTCATTATATTGCCTAGGCTAGTCTTGAACTCCTGGGCTCAAGCAATCCTCATGCCTTGGCCTCTCAAAGTCCTGGGATTACAGGCATGAGCCACCATGCCCAGCCACAAAAAGTTTTGTGTGGTTTTTTTTTTGAGACAGTTTCACTTTTGTTGCCCAGGCTGGAGTGCAATGGTGCAATCTCAGCTCACTGCAACCTCCGCCTCCCAGGTTCAAGCTATTCTCCTGCCTCAGCCTCCCGAGTAGCTGAGATTACAGGCATGCACCACGAAACCTGGCTAATTTTGTGTTTTTTTTAGGAGAGACAGGGTTTCACCATATTGGTCAGGCTGGTTTCTAACTCCTGACCTCAAGAGATCTACCTGCCTTGGCCTCCCAAAGTGTTGGGATTACAGGCGTGAGCTACCGTGCCTGGCCAAAAAAACACTTTTTAAAGACACTATTAAGAGATAGAAACACAGGTGGACACAGTGGTACATGCCTGTAGTCCCAGCTACTTAGAAGGCTGAGGCAGGAGGACTGCTTCAGCCCAGGTGTTTCAAATCCAGCCCAGGCAACATAACAAGACCTTGTCTTTTAAGAAGAGAGACAGAGACAGAATCCATGCAATAGAAAATACCTGATAAAGAATATCCAGAATAAAAATCTCTACAACTCAACAATAAAAACACAATTCAAAAATGAGCAAAGGGGTGTGGTAGCTCACTCCTGTGTTCCCAGCACTTTGGGAGGCCAAGGGGGTGGATCACTTGAGGTCAGGAGTTTGAAACCAGCCTGGCCAACATGATGAAACCCCATCTCTACTGAAAAAAACAAAAATTAGCAGGGTGTGGTTTGGTGGTGGGCACCTGTAATCTCAGCTACTCGGGAGGGTGAGGCAGAAGACTCACTTGAACCCAGGAGATGGAGGCTGTAGTGAGCAAGATTGTGCCACTGCAGTACAGCCTGGGTAACTGAGCTCTGTCTGAAAAAAAGAAAAAAAGCTGATATAAAAAAATCAACTGTAAGACAGGCATGGTTCATGCCTATAATCACAGCACTCTGGGAGGCTGAGGTGGGTGGATCACTTGAGACCACGAGTTCAAGACCAGCCTAGCCAACATGGTGAAATCTCATCTCTACTAATCCAAAAAAATTAGTCAGGTGTGATGGTGCACGCCTGTAATCCCAGCTACTCAGAGGCTGAGGCATGAGAATCACTTGAACCCAGGAGGCAGAAGTTGCAGCGAACCAAGATCATGAAAAAAAAAAGGAGACCGGCCCCCGGGGGGGGCCCGGCCCCCCCCAAGGGGCCACTGCACTCCAGCCTGGACCCTGGGCAACAGAACAAGACTATGTCTCAAAAAAAAAAAGTTTAAAAGTAACCAAATAAATGGAGACACATCTGTGGTAGTTCCTCAAAGATATATTCACTTCCTAATGTCTGGAACCTGTGAATATTATCTTATATATTAATAGCAAAAAACGTTAAGTAGATTAAGGAACTTGGGAGGAGAAGTTTATCCAAGATTATCCAGGTGGGACCTGATGCAATTACATATAGCCTCATAAAAGGCAGAAAGAATTTTGAGAGAGAAGAGGAGAAGGCAATGTGACCAGGGGCAAAAAGGCTGGAGTGATGCAACCATAAGCCAAGGAATGCCTGCAGCCCCCAGAAGCCGAACAAGCCAAGGCAGGAATTCTTCCCTGGAATCTAGAGGAGCAAGTGGCCCTGCCAGCACCTTGTGTTTACCTCTGGCCTCCACGACTGTCACAGGATAGATTTGTGTTGTTTAACCCTAACCCAATTTGTGGTAGTTTGGTACAGCAGCCCTAGGAACGAATACAACATCCCACATCTCAACGTTAAGGCGGCTGTACTCCCTCACCCACCACAGAGTCCATGCAATCTCTACCAAAATCTCAGCTGGTTTCTTTAGAGAAATTAACAAGTTGACCTTAAAATTCATATGGAAATTCAAGGGGCCAAGAATCACCAAAACAATCTTGGAAAGAAGAGAATAGTTGGATATTCCACTCACAAAACTTAAGATACAGTGTAGTATGGTATTGGCATAAAGACAGATACACACACAAATGGAATAGCATTGAGAGTCCAAAATAAACCCTTGCATTTACAGTCCATTTATGTATTTTTTCTTTCTTTCTTTCTGTTTTTTTGAGATGGAGTCTTGCTCTGTCGCCCAATGGCGTGATCTCTGCTCACCACAACCTCCACCTCCTGGGTTCAAGCGATTATCCTGCCTCAGCCTCCAGAGTAGCTGGGATTATAGGCGCATGCCACCACGCCTGGCTAATATTTTGTATTTTTATTAGAGACGGGGTTTCACCATGTTGGCCAGGCTGGTCTTGAACTTTTGACCTCGTGATCTGCCTGCCTCGGTATCCTAAAGTGCTGGGATTACAGGTGTGAGCCACCACGCCCGGTCTTTTTTTTTTTTTTTTTTGAAAGGGAGTCTCCCTCTCTTGTCCAGGCTACAGTGCAGTGGCAGCATCTTGGCTCACTGCAACCACTGCCTCCTGGGTTCAGGCGATTCTCCTGCCTCAGCCTCCCGAGTAGCTGGGATTACAGGTATGCACCACCACAACCAGCTAATTTTTTGTAGTTTTAGTAGAGACGGGGTTTCACCATGTTGGCCAGGCTGAGGTTGATCCTGACTTCAAGTGATCTGCCTGCCCAGGCCTTCCACAGTGCTGGGATTACAGGCATGAGCACCTGGCCCAAAGAACTCTTAAAACTCAACAAGGCTAGGCATGGTGGCTCACGCCTATAATCCCCAGCTCTGAAGGCATATAATAAATGAATAAAATAAGCTCTGAAGGTATGAAAATACATGGAGGAACCTTAAATGCATATTGCTAAGTGACAAAAGCAATCCACCAAGGTGGGCGGATCACCTGAGGTGAGGAGTTCAAGACCAGCCTGGTCAACATGGTGAAACCCCATCTCTACTAAAAATACAAAATTAGCCGGGTATGGTGGTGCGTGCCTGTAACCCCAGCTACTCAGGAGGCTGCGGCAGAGAACTGCTTGAACCCAGGAGGTGGAAGTAGCAGTGAGTCGAGATCGCACCACTGCACTCCAGCCTGGGCAACAAGAGCGAGACTCTGCCTCAAAAAAAAAAAAAAAGAGGTGGGCATGGTGGCTCACGAGGTCAGGAGTTTGAGACCAGCCTGACCAACATGGCGAAACCTATCTCTACTAAAAGTACAAAAATTAGCCAGGCGTGGTGGCATGCGCCTATAATCTCAGCTACTCAGGAGGCTGAGGCAGGAGAATCGCTTAAATCTGGGAGACAGAAATTGCAGTGAGCCGAGATTGCGCCAATGCTCTCCAGCCTGGGCAACAGAGCAAGACTCGGTCTCAAAAAACAACAAAACACACACACACAAAAAAACTCCACAATAAGAAAAAACCTCAATTAAACAATGGGCAGAAGATGTGAACACCTCACCTAAGAACATATACAAATGGCAAATATGCATATGAAGATGCTCAACATCATATGCCTCCAGGGAAACACAAACAAAGCAAGGAGACACCATGACACACCCATTAGCATGGCCAAAATACAAAACACTGATACCAACAAATACAAGAATCAGGAGCAACTGAAACTCATATTCACTGCTGCTTGGAATGTAAATGAGATAGCCTCTTTGGAAGAGTCTGGCAGTTTCTTACAAAACCAAACATATTCTTACAATGCAATCCAACAATTGTACTTTTCGGTATTTACTTAAATAAGTTGAAATTTTATGTCCACACCAAAACTATACCTGGATGTTTACAGCAGCTTTATTCAGAATTGCCAAAACCTGGGTGCAACTAAGACGTCTTTCAGTAGCTGAACAGATAAAGTGTGGTACAGAAGACAATGGGCTATTATTCAGCACTCAGAAGAAATGAGTGCCACTCTTGCAGTTCATAAGTGGGAAAGCTGGGTGTTCACATGCATGTGTGAGATGTGCTAGCCTGAAACCTTGTTACGATATTGGCGCATTACTCATCTGACATAAAAAGAGGAAAGAAAAAATATGCTCAGAAGGCATGAAAATACATGGAGGAACCTTAAATGCATACTGCTAAGTGACAGAAAGCAATTTGAAAGCCTACATACTATACGATTCCAACTATGTGACTTTGTAAATGCTAAAATTGTGGAGATGGTAAAAAAATCAGTGGTTGCCACAGGTGGCGGGAAGGGAGGAATGAACAGGGGGAGCACAGAGGAATTTTAGGTTAGCGGAACTACTCCGTATGATACTATAATAGTGGAGGCATGTCATTTTACATTTGTTAAAACCCACAGAATGTACAACGCCAAGAATGAACCCTAATATCAACCTTGGTCTCTGGAGGTGGATGACGTGTCGACGTGGGTCCATCAAGTGTAATGAAAGGACCAGGCTGGGGCGGGACACTGACGGTGAAGGGGGCTGTGCATGGCAGAAGCGGAGGGCATGTGGGATCTCTCTTCCACCCCTGCTCAATATTGCTGTGAAACAAAACCAGCTCTAAAAAATAAAGTATGTTTTTTTCAAGCGACGGGAAAATTAAGACATTTTCAAATAAATAAAAACTGGCAGGGTTCTTCAGTAGCAGTCCTAACCAACAAGAACACTAAAAACAGTCCTTCAGGCTAACACGAAAGGATGCTAGACTAAAATCTACGTGAAGAAAGAAAAAGTACCAGTAATGATAACCATATCAGTAAACAGAAAAGTCAGCATTAATCAAGTTTCTGTATTTAACTTCATTCTTCTTCATTTGGTATAAAGGACCAATAATATACAATTTGCACAATACAGTAATTATATATCTATGTCGATGGGTACAAAATGTATAAGGATGTAATTTGTGATAATAACAGCATAAAGGGGGAGGAACGGAGCTATCTAGAAGGAAAGTTTTTGCATACTATTGTGACATTATGAGATATACGTATATAAAGGTTTCATCCACAGCTCTTGGCTAGCTAATCATTACTCCCATAGTCCTTGCTAGTCTTTTGTTATAATGATGGGGAACTGGAGACCTCAGATGCAGACATCAGAAAACAGAATCTCAGTTGGGAGCAGTGGTTCACACCTATAATCTCAGAGCTTTGGGAGGCTGAGTGGGGTGGTTCACTTGAGGCCAGGAGTTTGAGACCAGCCTGGTCAACAAAGCAAGGCCGCGACAAAAAAACATAAATAAATAGAATTAGCTAGGCATGGTGGCATGCCATGGTAGTCCCAGCCACTTGGGAGGCTAAGGCAGGAGGCACAATCATAGCTCACTAGAGCCTCAGGTGATCCTCCTCCCTCAAATTCCCAAGTAGCTGGGACCACAGGCACGCACCACCATGCCCAGCTATGTTTTTATATTTTGTAGAGACAGAGTCTCACTCTGTTGCCTCAAGCTGCTCTTGAACTCCTGGCCTCAAGCGATCCTCCTGCCTTGGCCTTCAAAAGCTCTGGGATTATAGGCGTGAACTACCACTATTGGCTCAGAAAAATTATTTTTTACTGACCACCTGTTCTGTGCCTCAGACACAACACACATCATATCAGTAATGCCATGGAAGTGTTACCATGTGCAGATGAAGCTGAGTCACAGAGAAGCTGGGGTCATAGGCCTAAAGTCACAAACGGTATACTGTAGCTGACATGGAGCCCCAAGTCAGCATGACTTGGAAGCCTGTCATCTTCCCCATGGCTGGGCTGCCCTGCAGGCCTCTGTCAACACAAGAAATCCATCGACACCCATGTGGGGTCTGGAATCAGTCTAGTGACTGTTCTCCTGCTCTCACGGTTGAGTCATCTGCTCCCTTTGCCACCACATCTGTGAGATCCCAGCCTAGATTAGCCCTGATCCAGCCACATCACCCGCCGTGGGCATACATATGACCCCAGCTATGAGTGTATGACCGCTTAACCGCCTCCTATCAATAGACATTTAGGTTGCTTCCAATCTGCTTTTGGTTTGGATGTTCATCCCCTCCAAATCGCATGTTGAAATGTGATCCCGTGTTGGAGGTGAGGCCTGATGGGAGGTGTTTAGGTTCTGGGGCAGACCTTGCATGAATGGCTTGATGCTGTCCTCATGATGACTGAGCTCTTGTTCTGAGTTCATGAGCCATCTGGCTGTTTAAAAATGTGTGGCATCTCCCTGCCTCTCTCGCTCCTGCTCTCAGTACCTGCTCCCCCTTCACTTTCCACAAGGACTGGAAGCTTCCTGAGGCCTCATCAGAAGCAGAGCAGATGCCTGTACCATGCTTATACAGCCTGCAGAACCACGAGCCAATTAAACCTCTTTTCTTTATAAATTACCCAGTCTCAGATATTTCTTTAGAGCAACGCAAGAATAGCCTAACACACAATCTTTTGTTAATATAAAGAATGCTGTCATAAGTAACCTGCTGAGGGATAAATTCCTCGAAGCGGAGCCCCTAGGTCAGGAGTGTGCATCTTTTCCATATGAACAGATATCGCTACAATGTCTTCCACAGAAGATACACCAACGGACAGTCCCACCAGCAACAGATGAGGCCGTGTCTCCATTTCTTGGCAACACAGCACATTATCAAACTTTCAGATATTTTTTACAATCTGATAGGTTAAAAATAAAATCACATCTTCCTATAGGTTTCATTGACAAACAGCTTTTTGAAGGAATAAGCAATTACTCAATGTCTGCTCTATGTAAATCTTACATAATCTGGTAGAATACAAAACATACAAAAGAAATGTTCTCAGCTCACAAGGCTGAAGTCAGGTGTGACTGATGGAATACCACACAACACCAGTTAGAAACATGAAGTGGCGTGTCTGGTCAAAAGGGGGACGGGGACAAGGCAGTAAGCACCTTCGGCTGTCTCCATCAACACCTGCTAGGCCTCAGTTTCTGCTTATGTAAAACCAGGGCATGAAATGAGGTGAATCCCAAGATTCCTTCCTGTTTTTAAATTCTATATTGAAGAGAAAGTAGTTAAACTCATTTTAAATGTGAGTTCTGTACAAATAAACCCACGTTGGCCAGCAGGGTGTGACAACTGGGCTCGGGGGCTGCATTCCATGCTGACACTGGGCGCGGGGCTTGCATTCCATGCTGACACTGGGCGCGGGGGCTTGCATTCCATGCTGACACTGGGCGCGGGGCTGCATTCCATGCTGGGGCTTCACGACGCTGTTGCTCTTGCCCAGCCTTGAACCATCATTTGGTTCCACATAGCCACGACAGGCAAGTGCTAGAGTGGAAGGTATAAGAGAAACCTTGTCCAGCAGTGGTGACAAACCCACATTGATCTAGCCTCACTCACAACGTTTTCTCACCTCTGTTTGCAGCCCACAATCTGACATGTAGAATCTGGATGGGAAAACAGTGATGCTAGGCAACTCCTAGCTCTGGCCTCACCAGCACCCACGTAACAGGATAAAGGAGGCGCACAGGGCTGATATACCCACAGAACCATCTATCTTTACACCAGAGACAATGGAGGCACAGGAAGGGATCTTTCCGTAGTTCCACTCTGCATCTCCTATTTCTCAACTTATAGTAAAAGTAACGAATTGCTTTCAAGGAACAAGCAGGATGCAGACAGATTAAAAAACAGATTCGCACAGGACCTGACTATGCTGAAAGTCACTCTAGCATAAAATATTTGAGGTGCTTAGGAAAATGGGAAGCGGAATCTTTGGAAACATCAGAAGTCACGTTCAGTCCCAGGGGGCCAAGTCTTTGTTTCAGATGCACAGGTCCTTGTGACAAGTCTGGCTGTTCTGAATCCCACAACACTGGAGTCTGTATTTTTCACATTACGATTCCTAAACTCAACTCTCTCCTTTCCTACCCGAAAGCTAATGGCATTGGCATGAAATAAGCAGCCACAAAAAGGTATTTCCTCTGGCAGGAACAAAGCTGGGTGCAGGGAAAAGACATTTGCTAAAACAGACTTCTGGTTCCTGAGCACCCCAAAACAACGTTTACTTGGTCTAATCATTGCTGGCCAATCTCCTTTGACAGGATGAATTGTTAAATAAACAAATCTGTCTTCAAGCTGCATTTGTTAAAATAGCAGATGGAGATTTAACTGAGCTGAGGAGGAACAGAGCTCTTTACCTCAGTAAGTAATGACAAGCAAGATGAGGGACTGAGGCAGAAGCCTCAACCTTCAGGGCCTATTAAGCAGCTTTAGGGAGTATCTGGAAACCTGGAGCGACAGTTACAGCTGTGGCTGTGTTTCTGAAGAGGTTTTCTGGAGGTTTAGTATTTACACATTCCTTTAAAAGTGGGGAAGGCATGGGGGAAGAGGGGCAGGTAGGCAGTATGGCAAATGTTTCTATTCCCATGACCCTTGAGCTGGTGCCCAGTAAATCTACATTTTACATAAGGTAAGGTGAATGTTTGAAGAGGAGAAGGGACTAAAGGAGGAGTCAGTTCTGCGGACATCTCTGGTTAGCTAGAGAAGGGAGTCTTGTCTTTGTTCTGGACCTGGGAAAATAAGCTTGTATAATAATCAACATTATCAGTGTAGAGTTTCAGGAGCCAGACTTAGACTATAGACCTAAATTGTCATGTCCTCATATATGAGAGGTGTAAATCAAAAATAAAATTCTGAGCCCCCTCAATCATCTGAATGCTCCCCTCCTTTCAGCCAAGGTTAACCTTTCATTCCAAAGTTAATCTGAAAAACTAATTCAGGCCACGATGGGATGAGGGGTTGGACTGCCCCATTATACCCTCCTCCCTTTTGGAATTCAGGCACAACTGACCAGAAAACAGATCTCAAGACTGACAAAGCAGACTCCTGTAGCAATAAGATACTAGATGCCAGCTTGACATTAGTACAGCATCACAAGACAGATAGCAAGCCCTGGAAGTACTTTACTACAAATTACATTTCTTTGCCATATCTTGAAGTAGTCCTCCAAAGCTGTCTCTTGTGGGGGAAAAATCTACATTCTAAAGAGAATTTCCTTCCTTTTCCAGGCCTTCTTCCTGATCCAGGAGAGAATCAGCTCTGATAAGACACGTTTACCTTCAGGCTCCCTAAGTGTAATGGGAACCCCCTTCTTTCTTTCTTTGATTTTTGAGACAGAGTATCGCTCTGTTGCCCAGACTGGAGTGCAGTGGCACAATCTCGGCTCACAGCAACCTCCGCCTCCCAGGTTCAAGTAATTCTCCCGCCTCAGCCTCCTGAGCAGCTGGGACGACAGGTATGCATCACCCTGCCTGGCTAATTTTTTTGTATTCTTAGTAGAGACAGGGTTTCACCATGTTGGCCAAGCTGGTCTCAAACTCCTGGCCTCAGGTGATCTGCCACCTTGGCCTCCCAAAGTGCTGGGATTACAGGCATGAGCCACTGCACCTGGCCTCACAACCCCTTATCTTAACCCAGACATTCCCTTCCACTGATTCTCTGTCTTTAGACAATAACTTAATTCCTTCAACCAACTGCCAATCAGAAAATCTTTGAAACTACCTATGACCTGGAAGCCCCATCCTACCCCTTTGAATTGTCCCACCTTTCTGGACGAACCAATGTACATTTTATATACATTGATTGATGTTTTATGTCTCCCTAAAATTTATAAAATCAACCTTTCACCTGACCACCTTGGCAACATGTTCTTAGGATCTTCTAAAGGCTGCATCACAGGGCTTGGTCACTCATATTTGGCTCAGAATAAATCTCTTCAAATATTTTTCAGAGTTTGACTCTTTTTTATCAACAGAGACCAGCAAAGAATTGACCAATGAAAATCCGTGGGGGCAGCCCTCCTAACAGATGCCTGAGGCCCTTGACCTTTCCTTAATAACAGTTGTTCATTTGGAAGAAAAGTCTTGCATGACTCAGCCTCTTGGTTTAACCTTCCCCTTTGCATAAGAAGTTTTGGAGTCCTGATATCTCTAATTATCCTTGAAAAACTAAGAATAAAATCTTAAGCCCCACCCAGTGAACCAAGGGACCCCAGAAAAAACTTAAAAACTGAATTCCCAGTCTCGACAGGAAAGAAGGTCAGACACGCCTCATTATATTCTGCTCCTTTTGGAGCTTAGGCACAACTGACCAGCATTAATGTTAAACGGAGATCATAAACATCAAAATTTCTAAATAGGAAAGAATAATCAGAAAATAAATAGCAAACAAGAAGGTAATTTTAATGTAAATCACAGACTGAAGGTCAATTCCCTTAATAAAGAGCTCCTAAAATCAGTACTGAAACAACTTGCCCTGCCCCCACCCTCCAAAAGCAAAGAATCTAGATTACCAAGAGGGAACTACAAATGGCTCTTGAACACGTGGAGAGATGCTCCACTGTGCTCATCGGGAGAGATACAAAGCCCACTGAGAGAGACGACTTTTTGCTTGTCAGACTGCGCCTTGGCTGGCCGGGCTGCTATGACAAGGCCCCGCGGCCGGGCGGCTGAAGACAGAGCCTAGAACTCCCAGATGAGGCGTCTCATCAAAAAGCAGATGCAGCTTCTTCGGCCTTTCCGTGGCTTCCAGGTGTCTCTCCCCTTCATGTGCCTGTGTCCTCATCTCTTCTCAGAAGGACACCAGTTGTACTGAGCCAGGCCCACCCTTACGGCCTCATGTGATACTGCGGTGTAGTAAGATGTATCTGTTTAGTCTTGGTCCTAGCTTCCTGAAATAGAGCTCCCGAACCCCTTCGAATTTCCTGAGTAATAGGAGTGAAAGGAGCATCTTCTGTTATTCATAATAAGATCCTTTCAACTACACCAGCATTTATGCTACTGAAGAGACTCTAGGAGGAATGGGGTTGGTTATCAGAGGGACCAACCCTGGGATTAGGAGTGGGAACATCCAGCCGCCCCAACCTCCAGGGAGGGCAGGGCTGAGCTGAGCCCCATCCACCTCTTCATTTGCTGTTCATCCCACATCCTTGGTCACAGCTTCATAATAAACGTGTATGTAAATGCTTTCCTGAGCTTTGCGAGCCACCCTAGTAGATGATCAATCCACAAAGGTAGTCCTGGGGACTCCTGCATTAAAGTCAGTCATTCAGACGCACAGGTCACAACCTGGGACTTGTGATTGGCTTCTGAAGTGGCGGAAGCGAAACGGGACCTGTGGGATCTGCACTAACTCCAGGTAGTGTAGAATTGGGTTAAATTCTAGGACATCCAGTGGTGTCTGAAGATAACTGGAGAATTGCTTGGAGTGGAAAGACCACGTTGGTGTCAGAAGTGTTCTGTTGAGTAGAGAAACCATGTTTCCATCTTCACTTGATTACTTTTTTAAAAAACCTGTCTCCAAATGCAATCACATTCTGAGATACTGGAGGATAGGGCTTCAACATCTGAATTCTGAGGAACACAACTCAGCCCACAGCAGACCAGCACATTGCTGATAAAGCCCGGGAAAGCAGGCCTCAAATATGCTGAAGGGAAATAAACCGGGGAGCCTCTATGGACAGCAACTTCTCAGCATCAAAATTATAATGTGCATTTCACAAAAGAAGATTAATTAATGGACAACAAGTGCACAGAAAGATGCTCAACCATATAAGTCAGGTGGGCGTGGTCGACTCATGCCTGTAATCCCAGTACTTTGGGAGGCCAAGGCGGGACGATCATGAGGTCAGGAGTTCGAGACCAGCCTGGCCAATATGGTGAAACCCCATCTCTACTAAAGATACACAAATTAAACGGCTACACCTCCCACACCAAGCCTCACTCAAGGTTGACCCCAAGCACCCATGGCCACAGCTCCCACACCCAGCCTTACCCAGGGCTGACCCCAGGCACCCATGGTCACAGCTCCCACACCCAGCCTCACCCAAGGCTGACCCCAGGCACCCACGGTCACAGCTCCCACCCCCAGCCTCATCCAGAATCCAGGTTTGCCACGGGCAATGAGACTCTGTCTCCAGTGAAAAAAATAAATAAATAAACCTGCCCCAACAGACGTAGAAAAGAGAAGATAGGAAGTGTTCAACAAAAATGGAACTGAGGCAAGTGTCTTGATCAGCAGAGGTTTACTGAGCCAAGTCTGAGGACCCACCCAGGAAAACACAGGCCACAGAAGCATCTGTGACCTGTGCTTTTCCAAAGAGGGTGCTGGGAACTCAGTGTGGTATGTGTGGGGTGGGGGGCAGGCAGGAGGGAAACAAGGGTGGGGTGGGGGCAGGAAGGCAAATTACATTCCTTTTTTAAAAAATTATTTTTTTATTTTTCTAATATGTGTGAGACTCAAACATTCTTTTTTTCTTTTTTTTTAAGTTTTGTTCTTATTGCCCAGGGTGGAGTACAATGGCACGATCTCGGCTCACTGCAACCTCTACCTGTCGAGTTCAGGCAATTCTCCTGCCTCAGCCTCCCAAGTAGCTAGGATTACAGGCATGTGCCACCACGCCTGGCTAATTTTGTATTTTTAGTAGCGACAGGGTTTCTCCATGTTGGTCAGGCTGGTCTCGAACTCCCGACCTCAGGTGATCCACCTGGCTCAGCTTTTCAAAGTGCTGGAATTACAGGCATGAGCCACCTTGTCCGGCCAATGGTTATATTCTTATGAGGCTCTAATTACTGCTCAGTACCTCTGTGTTTTATATCAGATAAGGTAAATGTTTGAAAGAGGGAGTAGTGGAGAGTCAAGCAGGAAGAGTGACTGATCCTGTCTTGTGTGTGTTCTGCACCTAGGAAGATAAGCTTGTCATCAACATTGTCAGTGTGAGATTTAACAGAACTCAGTTTTAGGAGTTAAACTTGGCTTGCAGACACAAGGTTACAATTGGCATGTGCTGGTTTTATAGGAGATACGTACCCTGAAAGGTTTAGGGGCTAGCAAGGAATGTTCTTATGAGCAATTTGTGAGGGAAGCCATCAGGAGGTATATGGCCTTTTGGCATCCTGGGATCTGGCTTATGTCTAACACTATGACACGGGATTGTGAAGTTACAGCTCTTTGGGGAAAGAACGGCAGTTGCATGCCTCAGTTCACAGACGTAACTCTCCCTTTGGCATAACTAGTTGGCGGGGTAGGGATGGGTAGGCACCAAAATTTCATTTTCTTTTACAGAAGCTATTTCCCTCAAGCCTTTTATCATTTTCTTTCTTCCAACTCAGGTTAAAAATCGACTAAATGAGCAGGGCATGGTGGTGTGTGCCTGTAATCCCAGCTACCTGGGAGGTTAAGGTTGTGAGGATCACTTGAGCCCAGGAGTTCAAGACTAGCCTGAGAAATATAGCCAGACCTTCCCTCACCTCAAAAAGACCCCCAATAAACTAACCATATAAATTGGTTAAATCACTTTTCTAGAAGAGTCGTAAAAGGAAACATAAAATAAATCTACCAAAAAAAAAAAAAGTAACACAATCCTCTTGGATTTGTAAGGCCAATTGCATGTTTATCCTATTAAGCAGTGAAGTGGCTTCCAGAGCTTTTATTCCAAGCCATGCTGGCACTATACAGATGGATGCATGCTTGTCTGTCCTTCTGTCTGAATCACAGAGTGGCCACAAGCCTCCAGCATTTGGTCAGGCCCTCAAATTTGAAGTCAACTCAGCCAGGTGTAGAGACACTCCTTTGCGAGGCTGAGAGGGCCTGGAAAGACATACACCCCCAGGCTACATGCAGGAGAGAGAAACAGAGGCGCTGAGCAGGGACGGAAATAGAAAGGAGACACAGAAAGCAATTCAGACTAGCTCCAGGTGGCGCTTATAGCTATGAGGACAAGTTCAAAAAGAGCCGAGCTTATCGAAAAGGTTAGTAAACACACCAGGTTACTCAGGCCTTCCTGGAGAATCAGAGTCTGGCTAGAGTCAAAGAAAGGCTGAGCTGAAACACCCAGGGAAAGCGCCAGTGCAGGTGAGCTGCTCATGGAGTGGGTGTCTCAGCTCACCTTCGCTTCCCCACACAAGGGCACTGGTGCAGGGGCTTGCTCACGGTGGACCTCCACACCAGACCCCAGTATGTCTGGAAGTTATTTCTCACCCTTGCTGGGTTTTGTTCTTTTTTTGTTTTTTTTGGAGATGGGGGCCTTGCTATGTGGCCCAGGCTGCTATTTACAGGTATAATCACAGCTCAGTGCAGCCTCACACTCCTGGGCTCAAGTGATCCTCCCACCTCAGCCTCCCAGGTAGGTGGGACTACAGGTACTCTCCACCATGTGCAGCTCACTGGAATCGTAACTGGCCTCAGACACACTGTTTAAAAGAAATGTGTGATCTAAGGCAAAGGTTGGGAAGCTCGGTGGCTCATGCCTGTAATCATAGCTCTTTGGGACGTGAACGCGGGCAGATTGCTTGAGCTCAGGAGTTTGAGACCAGCCTCAGCGACATAGTGAAACCCTGTCTCTACCAAAAATACAAAAATCATTAGCCAGGTGTGGTGGCACATGCCTGTGGTCCCAGCCACTCAGGGGGCTGAGGAGGATGAATCGCTTGAGCCCAGGAGGTCTGTATGGGCTGCAGTGAGCTGAGACTCCAGCCTGGGTGACAGAATGAGACCCTCTCTCAAAACAAAACAAAAAAAAACAAAGGTTGGCGAACTGGCATTTTAAACAGAGCCACTCACTGGTCCCTGCCAGTGCTGAGGACACACACACACAGTACTGGCCTCCGTGTCTCCACTTCTCTGTGCATCTGGTCTCTAACCAATGGCTTGTGGGCTACATTGGGAAAGGCACTCTCTGATTTCCTTTAACATTAAAAACAATTTTAAGAAAAATAATTATTATTCCCATGACAAAGATATTATCCTCCAACATGTAACACTGATGCATATTCGGTTGAAATAAATATAGCTAGGTTAGCATGAACACACGTGTCACAAGTAAAGCCAAAATAAAATCTCATTCCTTTAAATAAAAATGCAGACATACACACAATTACATGAACCTGGGTCAAAAAAGAGTGTCCTTCACATATTGTTCTCTCCAGGGAAGCTAAAGAGGAAGGAAAGAGCATCTCAGTTCAGCACACATGATGGGAAGAGGTTCTGAAACACCAGCCCAAGGAGGTGATCCTGTTTCCTGCTCCCTGTTCACTCTGCCCCACTCAGGGAGCAGGAGGACATTCTGCACTTGCTGCCTCCAAGAAGGAGACAGAGCAGAACACAAACTGGGAGTTCTTGGTGTCTGAGGTTCAGATACCCAGTCCCTGGACAACAGCCAAAGCAAATAATAAACATAAAAGCCCTCTGGGCGCGGATCGGAACAGAAGGATGAGCCCTCTGCAGGTAGCTCTACAAGCCTGAATATCTTGATTGTGTATCAATGTACTTAAAAATAGAAAAAAATATGTGCCCTGGGGTGATATTTTTTCATCTACAGAGAAATAGGCATCAGCACCCCAGTAACAGCCTGAGTCGAGATCACAGGCTAAGATGAACACAAACGGGGTTTGGTTTCTGAGAAGCCAATTTGCTTCCAGTTCACTCCTGTTCATAGGGAATAATCTTTCTCATAGCCCTGACCCAAAATGCAGGCAGTCTATCAGACGTCTAAGTCCGTGGGGCCTGGACATCAACTTGTGTCCACCTAACCCTGTGACACTGTCAGATGTGCCCCTAGCCACCTCTTCCAGAATGTACAGACAGGCCCCACAATGAGGCAGCCCAGGCCACACACACCTGCAGATGCTCCTACATCCTTATCCTCCTACTCACAATTTTGACGGACATAGCCAAATTGCTAGCCATAGAGGCTGTATCTACACACAATATACCATGGATAACATTCCAGGTAGGTACACGAGAATTTTAATTCCAGGTAGGTACACATTTATTCTAAGTAAAATTTGTACTGAAGAATAAATATTCAAAGGTAAATGTACACAAATCATGAGCATATCGCTCAAGGAATATTTACAAAAACACACTCATGTAACTATCATTCAGAAGAAGAAAGACACATCAGGCAAGACGTGGTGGCTCACACCTATAATCCCAGCACTTTGTGAGGCCAAGGTAGGAGGATAGCTTGAGTCCAGGAGTTTGAAACCAGCCTGGAGAACATAGTGAGGCCTCCATCTCTATTTCCAATAAAAAAAAAAAAAAAAAACAGGCTGGACATGGTGGCTCATGCCTATAATCCCAACACTTTGGGAGGCCAAGACAGGCGGATCGCTTGAGCCCAGAAGTTCAAGACCACCCTGGGCAAACATAGCAAGACTTCATTTCCACAAAAAATTAGCCAAGCGAGGTGGCAGATGCTTGTGGTCCCAGATATTCAGGAGGCTGAGGTGGGAGGACTGCTTGAGCCCCGCAGGTCAAGGCTGCAATGAGCCATGATTGTGCCACTGCACTGCAGCCTGGATGATAGAGCAAGACCCTGTCTCAAAGAAAAAAAAAAAAAGAAAAAAGTGGTTCATGCTTATAATCCCAAGATTTTGTGAAACCAAGGTGGGAGGATCAATTGAGCCTAGGACTTTGAGAACAGCCTGGGCAATATAATGAAACTCTGTCTCTACAGAAAAATATAAAAATTAGCTGGGCATGGTCGTGTACAACTCTATTCCCAGCTACTTGAAAGACTGAGGTGGGAGGACCACTTGAGTCTGGGAGGTCAAGGTTGCAGTGAGCCATGATCATGCCACTGTACTCCAGCCTACGAGACAGAGTGAGATTCTGTCTCTAAATAAATTAATTAGTAATTAAATAAACAAAATTACGCAGGCATGGTGGTAGCCATGATCCCAGCTACTCAGAAGGCTGAGGTGGGAGGATCACTTGGGCGCAGGAGATTGAGGCTGCAGGGAGCTGAGATTACACTCCAACCTGAGGGATGGCCAGACTGTCTCATACATGCATACGTACATAAGGGCCAATAATCCTACCAAACTGACCTTTCCTCATATAAAAATGATAAACTCTGTATAGAATACAGAACACAACTACTGAGGGCAGATACCTGAGAGCAATCAGAAACAGGAGGATTCTGGAAGGGAGCTACGGACACCAGGGAAGTTTCCCCACCTCCACAGCTCCTACCCCCA
The DNA here is from genome assembly GCA_036589455.1 of Ateles fusciceps. Classification (NCBI taxonomy): domain Eukaryota; kingdom Metazoa; phylum Chordata; class Mammalia; order Primates; family Atelidae; genus Ateles; species Ateles fusciceps. Next base: position 877,857 of record JAZHEH010001092.1, read on the forward strand.
TCTGAAAAGAAATGGGGGAGTGACTGCTAACCGGTACAGGGTTTCTTTTGGGGGTGATGAAACTGTGTTGCACAACTCTGTGTATGTATTTTACTGTATACTGAACTGCACACTTTAAACAGGTGAAGTATATGGTATTTGAATTATATCTCAATTAAAGTCATTATTTTTGAAAAGTAAGTGGCTGTAACCTCTACCATCCATATTGTAAACAAGAATGCTGGACAGGTCATATTAATAGACTTCAACGGGTACAGTACTGGCCAGACGTGGTGACTCACACCTATAATCCCTGCACTTCGGGAGGCTGAGGAGGGTGGATCAGTTGAGATTAAGAATTTGAGACCAGCCTGGTCAACATGGCAAAACGCTGTCGCTACTAAAAATACAAAAATTAGCCGGGTGTGGTGGTGCGTGCCTGTAATCCCAGCTACTTGAGAAACTGAGGCAGGTGAATTCCTTGAACCCAGGAGGTGGAGGCTGCAGTGAGCTGAGATCATACCACTGCACTCCAGCCTGGGCAACAGAGTGAAACTCCATCTCAAACTCAAAAAAAAGGGGTATGGTATTAATTACTAAAGAGAGAAGGACCTCTCATAGTGATAACTAAACACAAAGACATATCATAAATGTATAAGCATCTAACAATAAAGCCTCAAAATAAAGTGAAACTCAACAGAATAAAAGAGACACAATTCCACAAGCATATTTGGAAATTTAAACTCTAACTTCTTGGCAATTGATAGAACTAGAGGTAGATGATCTAAACAACATTATCCACTTTGTTCAAAGATAAATATGCTGGCCGGGCACGGTGGCTAATGCCTGTAATCCCAGCTCTTTGGGAGGCAGAGGCAAGTGGATCACTTGAGGCCAAGAGTTTGAGACCAGCCTGGCCAACATGGTGAAACCCTGTCTCTACTAAAAATACACACACACGAGTTCGAGACCAGCCTGGCCAACATGGTGAAACCCTGTCTCTACTAAAAATACACACACACACACACACACACACACACGAGCCGGGCAAGGTGGTATGCACCTGTAATCACAGCTACTCAGGAGGCTGAAGCACGAGAATCGCTGGAACCCAGGAGGCAGAAGTTGCAGTGAGCCAAGATCGTGCCATTGCACTCTAGCCTGGGTGACAGAGCAAGACTCCATCTCAAAAAACAAAAACAAAAACAAAACAAAAAACCCCATAAATATGCTGAGTAGAATAGGCAATAATTAAGCCTTTATTTATTTATTTTCCTATTTATTTATTATTTCGAGATGGCGTCTCGCTCTGTCACCCAGGCTGGAGTGCAGTGGTGCAATCTCAGCTCACTGCAACCTGCGTCTGCCAGGTCCAAGTGATTCTCCTGCCTCAGGCTCCCAAGTAGCTGGGGTTACAGGTGCCCGCCACCACACTCAGCTAATTTTTTTGTATTTTTAGTAGAGATGGGGTTTTGCTTTGTTGGTCAGGCTGGTCTCAAACTCCTGACCTCATGTGGTCCACCCACCTTGGCCTCCCAAAGTGCTGGTGTGAGCCACCATGCCCAACCCAAGCCTTCATTTAATAATAATTTATTTTATCTCCTTGGAACTTACGATGATTTTTTTAAATGGTCATGTTTTCCCAAAGAACCTGACCAAGGTAATTTGCAATGATGTCTTTTTCCTTCTTGACCAACTTTTTGAATATGAAGACTCATTCAAATATATTCCATTGTCCTCAACATGTAGTCAGGTTATTCTTTGCTCTTACATTTTAAACTTCTTACTCCCCAGCACCAAGAGACAAGAGGTCCTGGTTCCCTTCAGATTGTGTTTAGGCCAACAGCAAGTAGGCAGGCAGAGGCAGAGAGTATCTGAGAATAGGTGAATTCTGAGAGCTGTAAACACAGAGCAGTAAAAAGCAGAGACAGCCTGTCCCATTTCATACCCACAGCAACAGACACTTGCAGAGTCAACTGTTCATTTCCCAACATCAAGCTGCAGAAGCGAGACACAGGCTTGCACCTTCTGCTTCTCCCAGCCAGGTTGCTTTGCTTCCAAGATCTTGTGATATTCTCCAGGGTTTCACATGTTTTGTAACACTTTTACTTTTCAGCAATTACCTGTGATCTTCAGTCTCAAGAGACGTGTACAATCTTGCTCAACCTAAGTGATCATCACGTGATAACCTGCACAGAGCCTAAAAATAAGGCTATGCAAGGTAAGGTATCTGCTCACCCACAGAGCCTCTTTCCTGTGAATGAAGCCAAGTCAGGAGCTCTGTCCAGCACCTGGTGGGTTGAGGCAATGTGCTCAGCTGGTGGAGCAAAGGAAGGCCTTTTTTAACTTTTCTTTTTTTTTTAAAGACAGGGTTTCACCATGTTGGTCAGGCTGGTCTCGAACTCCCAACCTCAGGTGATCCGCCCACCTTCGCCTCCAAAGTGCTTGGATTACAGGCGTGAGCCACCTCGCCCGGCCTAGAAAGGCCTTTTTCATCTTCTGTCAGCTTGGTTGCCACCAATCCATTCTCTCTCTTGCAAGGTGTTTTGTTTTGGTTTTGAGACAGAATCTTAGTCTGTCACCAGGCTGAAGTGCAGTGGCCCGATCATAGCTAACTGCAGCCTCAAACTCCTGGACTCAAGCCATCCTCCTAACGCAGCCTTCCCATGACAACGGGCACACACCACCACACCTGACTAATTTTTTTTCTCATTTCGTGTATGCAAAGATGGGATCTCACTGTGCTGCCCATGCTGGTCTCAAACTCCTGGCCTTAGGCAATCCTCCCCCATCAGCCTCCTAAAGTGCTGGGATTATAGGCATGAGATAGCATGCCCAGCCTTGCATGGGGCTTTGATGCCTATGGTTTACTTTTATTTATTTATTTTTTGAGACAGGGTCTTGCTCTGTCACCCAGGCTGGAGTGTAGTGGCGTGAACATGATTTACCACAGCCTCAACCTCCTGGGCTCATGTGATCTTCCACTTGAGACTCCCATGTAGTTGGGACTACAGGCATGTGTCACAACACTCAGCTAATTTTTAAAATTTTTATAGACAGGGTCTCGCCTTGTTGCCCAGGATGGTCTCCAACTTCTGGCCTCAGGCAACTCCTGGCCTCAGGCAATTCTTCACCTTAACCTCCCAAAGTGCTGGGATTACAGGTATAAGCCACCGTGCCTGGCCTATTAAATACTGTTTAATTCCTACATGTGTAATTGACAGAAATTGGTCTGAGACTTCCTTTCATCATAACCAGAGAACAAGGTTATAATGCGGGGGAGTAACTACCCCTCAATTCATTTCCAACTTCCTATGTGGCTAATCTCCTCTAGCAAAAGGAAGCTAAAATTTGTAAATGATCAAACTGGCTGAGGTCAGTAGGCACTCATTATCCTGGAAGTCAGGTGACCCTAACATATCTGTGCTTCGATGGGCACAGGCATCCTGACTGAGCCAAGGCCTAGAGCCCAGCACCCCTGAGTGCTGCGTCAGCCGGTAACCTCCTTACTCCAGTTTCTGTCACTTCCCCAGGATCTTCAAGGAGTGGGCTGAAGATCTCTTTCTCCAGGAATCTATGGCCCCTTGTACCACTGCTGGTTTGGGGGGATCTCTCTCACGGAGTTTAATGTCCCCTTGCAAGGTATTCACTGTCTCCTCTCTCTAAACATGACCCCTCAATGGAACCTAAAACAAAAGACAAGGAAGGGAGCAGGATCTGAGAGCTCTGAGAAGTAAATGATAGCCAAAAAAAAAAAAAAGATAGTAAAAATATCTTTCACAAATTAAAGTGAAAGAAAGACATTCTCAGATGAAGAAAAACTAAGAAAATTTGCCACCAATGGACCTGCTCTAAAAGAAACGCTGAACAAATTTCTTTAGACAGACAGGAGGTAATACCAGAGGGAAACCTGGAATTTCAGGGATAAAGGAAAAGCAACAGAAATGACAAAGAGCTACATAAATAGACTACTTTTCTTATAACAGCTGAAGGCAAAATTTATAACACTGTCTGAAGCAATTTTCCACATACACAGATCTACAGCATACATAGATTTTGACATGCACAGATTACAGCATAATCTACAGCATTCCACTTGAAGTGGCACAATATTATTTCTAAGTAAACAAAGTGAAACATGAATACTATAATCCCTGCAGTAACCACTAAAATACCTATACGAAGATATATAGTCTAAACCTCAATAAATTGATTAAATGGAATACTGAGAAATATTCAAGAAACCCCAGAAAGAGGGAGAAATAAAACCTAAGGAACAAAAATAAAACAAAAAAATGATAAATCTATATCCAAACATATTAACAGTTATATTAAGTGTAAATGGTCTAAACATACCAATTAAAGACAAGGCCTATCGGATTGAATGTTCTTTTCTTTCTTTTCTTTTCTTTTTGAGATGGAGTCTCCCTCTGTTGCTAGGCTGGAGTGCAGTGGTGTGATCTCAGCTCACTGCAACCTCCGCCTCCTGGGTTCAAGTGATTCTCCTGCCTCAGCCTCCCAAATAGCTGGGACTACAGGCATGCAACACCACGCCCAGCTAATTTTTGTATTTTTTAGTAGAGATGGGGTTTTACCATGTTGGCCAGGATGGTCTTGATCTCTTGACCTCGTGATCCACCTGCCTCGGCCTCCCAAAGTGCTGGGATTACAGGTGTGAGCCACCGCTCCCCGTCCAGACTGAATGTTCTTTAAAACAGACCCAAATATATGCTACTACAAGAAATTTTCTTCAAATATAAGTAGAAGCATAGGGAAAATATACCATGCAATTTTTTTTTTTTGACAAGTCTTGCTCTATCATCACGCTGGAGTGCAGTAGGGCGATCTTGGCTCACTGCAACCTCACCTCCTGAGTTCAAGCAATTCTCCTGCCTCAGCCTTCCTAGCAGCTGGGACTACAGGTGCGTGCCACCATGCCAGGCTAATTTTTATATTTTTAATAGAGATGGGGTTTGACTATATTGGTCAGGCTGGTCTTGAACTCCTGACCTCATGATCTGCTTGCCTCAGTCTCCCAAAGTGCTGGGATTACAGGAGTGAGCCACCATGCCCCGCCGCAAATAATATTTTTTAATGTGAGCTAGCCATATTATTATGAAGAGAGAGACTATGGAATAAAGAAAATTGTCAGAGATAAAGCAGGACATTAAATAATGATTTTTATAAGTGCATTCACCAAGAAGACACAGAAATCCTAAATGTTTACTTGCCCTTAGTGTCAGGAAATGAAAAAAAGAAGAAGAAGAAACAAATCATTAGACCAACAAAATACATGAAGCAAAACAGAACTGGCTGGGCAAGGTGGCTCATGCCAGTATTCCAGCACTTTGAGAGACCAAGGCAGGAGGATTGCTTGAGCCCAGGAGACCAACCCGGGCAACAGGGAAGACCTCATCTCCATAAAAAATCAAATTATTACCCTGGCATGGTAGCTGGTGGTGTACAACTGTGGTCCCAGCTACTTGGGAGGCTAAGGTCGCTTTTTTTTTTTTTTTTTTTTTTGAGATGGAGTCTTGCTCTGTGGAGTGCAGTAGTACAATATCAGCTCACTACAACCTCTGCTTCCCAGGTTCAAGTGATTCTCCTGCTTCAGCCTCCCGAGTAGCTGAGATTACAAATGCATGCCACCATGCCTGGGTAATTTTTGTATTTTTAGTACAGATGGGGTTTCACCATGTTGGCCAGGCTGGTCTCAAACTCCTGACCTCAAGTGATCTGCCACCCCATTTCTGTTCTAACATTGTGCTATAGCTGGCCTAGAGTTAGAACCTGAACAACACCATCTTATAAAAGATAAAGCTATGTTTTAAAATAAGTTGTAACGGCTGCCCCACTCTCCTCACAATAACTGCTGGCCTTTGGCTTCTGTACATAAAACTGCTAGTTTGCTCTGCAAACTATCTACCTTTCTTATCAGTAACAGCCAGAACTGTCAGCCTTTGTGACTAGAATAGCAGCCCAAGCTAATTCCATCCTGGTCCCTGTGCCCTGTAATAAATAACTAAGATCTGTTATTTACAATACTGCCCAGAAGATGTGCAAACTAACACTTATCTTGACTTCTGTAAGCCACTTAGGTAACAATCGAGGGGGCAAGATGTCCTCAAGCCCTTGGAATGTCCGGAGCCCCGCTCCCTCCTCTCTGTCCGGGAGATGATTTACGAAAACCCCTAAATGTCTGTGTCCCTTTACCCCCACCCCCGCCTCTCGCCCTGACTCCCAAAGTGATTCTTATGGGTATAAAAGGTCTTAACACCCTCCACTCGGGGCCACGGGTTGGAGAGACACGAGTCCTCCGTGGTCGCCCGGCTTAATAAACCCTGCTATTTGGCATACTTTTGTCTTGGTGCTGGTCCCTTAATCTCACCTCAAATATAACAACATGTGAAGAGATTGAAAGGTGCCATTTAAGTCCTCCCCATAATATTTAAAAAAAAAAAAAAAAAAAAAAAAAGGCTGAATAAATTAAAACTTTTCTCTTTTTTTTTTTTTTTTGAGATGGAGTCTCACTGTCTCGCAGGCTGGAGTGCAATGGCGCGATCTCGGCTCACTGCAACCTTCACCTCCTGGGCTCAAGTAATTCTCCTGCCTCAGCCTCCTGAGTAGCTGGGATTACAGGCACGCGCCACCATGCCCAGCTGATTTTTTTGTATTTTTAGTAGAGACAGGGTTTCACCATGTTGGTCAGGCTGGTCTTGAACTCCCAACCTCGTGATCCGCCCAGCTTGGCCTCCCAAAGTGCTAGGATTACAGGTGTGAGCCACCACACCCGGCCTAAATTAAAACTTTTCTTAAATCCACCAGAGAATGAGGTCATAAGGCAAACCACTTCCTAAAAACTGGAGAAACAGCAGGCAAATACAGAGATCACATCTTTACTGAAGCAAAAGCCAAGTAAGCCAATAACTGGTAAAAACATGGCAATTGATGACTGCTGGAAGCTGATTATAGACAAGCATGAGACTTTAAAATTCCTGAGGCCCAGTCTTGCAGAGAACAGACATACTTTCGTAGTTTTGTTGTATCTACAAGAGCCTCACCAGGTTCTCAGGATGAAGACTGGAGAAAAAAATAAATCCCCCATGCTATGGACAGGGGGACAAAAAAATAACCTTTTTGAAATGCACTCAGAGAAAAGTAACCATTTTGAAAAATGCCCGGAACATTCTGTTCTCCATAACAAAGGCCTTCCATGAAGTAACACTACTTTATCAGAACTTTATCTGGCCTTAAACAAAAAAAAAAAAGAACTTTATCTGGCCTAGGGAAAGGAAAACTTGAAAACTAAAGCCTCCAGTTTCCAAGTTAATAGGGTGGGGTAGGTCAGGGGAGGAAGAGAGAAAGAAAGTAGGGAAGAGGAGGAGGAGGGAGAGGGAAGAGAGGCAGGGAGGTGGGGGAGGAAGACAGGCAGGCAAAGAAATGTCTGAGATTCACAGTCCTGGTACTCAGACTAACTAAAAAACTGAGACTGAATCAAAGGATTACAGGACATTTTCCGTCCCTAATACCTTACCATCACATCAACAGGGCTCTAGTATAACCACAGTGAATTACAACGGAGGAGCAAGATAAAGACTCCACTTGTGATGGTTAATTGTAGGTGCCCACTTGGCTGAATTAAGAAATACCTAGAAACCCGCTAGAGCATTATTTTTGGGTGTGTCTGTGAAGATGTTCCCAGGGCAGATTAGCATGGGAGTATGAGTGGACTGGGCAGGGAGATTTACCCTCAGTGTGGGCAGGCACCATCTAATCTGCTGGGGGCCTGGAGAGAACAAAAACAGAGAAAAGGCAAATCTATCTGCTGAGCTGCCGTGCACTCTTCCTCTCCTCTCCTGGGACAACTCCAGACTCCCAGCCTTTGGACTCCAGGACTTACAGTGGCAGGCCCCTCACACTCTCCGAGCTTTGGCTTCGAACTGAGAGTTACACCATTGGTTTCTCTGGCTCTGAGGCCTTCAGATCTGGCCTCAGCCATGCTATTAGCATCCTAGGACCTTCAACTGGCAGCTGGCTGGGCACCGGACTTCTCAGCCTCCACAGTCACAAGAGCTACTCCTAACACATCCCCTCTCACATACCTATATCCATAGACACACAGATACCCTGTTGGTCTCTCTGGAGAAACCTCATACGCCACTTAAGGAGTTTCTAGAAAACCCAAAGACAGTTGGGAAACAAAATGGGACATGGGAGGAATGTGAAGCCTCTGCCATCTACAGCTACAGCAAACATTAAACACAGCCTACCTGCCAGGCAGAGAAACACAAAACCTCACACTAAAGATCCATTCAGTTAAGTTCCTGTAGGCCAATCAATACATCATGTCTGGCTTTCAACAAACAATTATAAGACTATTAAAGTCAAGAAAAAAAAAAACACAGTCTGAACACACAAAGCAGGCATCAGAACCCACCTGAGATATGACAAAGATTTTGCAATTATCAGACTGAGATTTTTAGATACCTATGATTAACATGGTAGAGGCTGTAATGGGACACAGTGGACAACATAAAAAAAGACGAGTAAGGTTCATAGAAATACACAAACTCTGAGAAAGAATCAGAAGAAAGTGCTAGAGATCAAAAGCTCTGTAACGGGCTGGGCATGGTAGCTCAAGCCTGTAATCCCAGTGCTTTGTTTGGGATACCAAGGCAGGAAGCCTGCTTGAGCCCAGGAGTTTGACGCTGCAGTAAACTATGATCACACCACTGCACTCCAACCTGGGTGACAGAGCAAGACCCATCTCTAAAAAAAACAAAAATAAAAAACGAAAAAAAATAAAACACCATTGTAACAGAAATGAAGAATGCTGGCTGGGTGCAGTGGCTCACACCTGTAATCCTACCACTTTGGGAGGTTGAGGCAAGAGGATCACTTGAGGCCAGGAGTTTAAGACCAACCTGGGCAACACAATCTAAATTTTTTAGATTTTTGCTGAGACCAAAAAAAAATTAGCCAGGCATGGTGGTGCATACCTATAATCCGAGGAGTCTGAGGCTGCAGTGAACTATCATCTCACCACTATACTCCAACTTGGGCAGCAGATTGAGACCCTGCCTCAAAAAAAAAAATGTTTTTAAAAGAATACCTTTGATGGACTCATCAGTAGACTGCTTAGGGTAGAGGAAAAAATCAACGAGCTTGAAAATATTTCAATAGAAACTTCCTAAACTGAAAAGCAAAGAGAACAAAGAAAAGGGGTGGTGGGGTGGGGGAAGAACAGAATCTTCAACAACTATGAGACAATTATCAAAGGTGTAACACGTGCACAATGGAAATACTAGTAGAAAAAGAGGGAGAAGCAGAAGAAATGTTTGAAATAATAATGGCTAAAAATTTCCCAAACCACAGATTCAGGAAGCTCAGAAGTACCACACAGGATAACACCAAAAAAATCCATGTGAGGTCTATCATATTCAAACTGCAGAAAACCAAAACAAAGACTTAGGCCTATCATACTCAAACTGGAGGAACCCAAAACAAAGAGAAATTCTGAAAGAAGCCAGAAGAAAAAAAACCCTTAGGAGCAAAGTTAAGCATTACATCAGACTTCTCAGATACCATGAAGCCAAGAAAAATGTATTCTATATTCTGGGCCATAAAACATACATCAATACATTTAAAAGAATAAAAATAATATAAAATATGCTATCAGGCCATAATAAAATTAAATTAGAATTTAGTAATAGAAAAATTTACAACCAAAAATCTCCATGTACTTGAAAATTAAACAACACATTTCTCAATCCATTGGCCAAAGAGGACATCAAGAAAAAAATTTTAATATATTTTATTGAATGAAATGAAAATGCAACATACAAAAATCTGTGGGATGCAGCTAGAGCAGTTCTCAGAGGAAAATTTATTAAATGCTGATATTAGAAAGAAGGTCTCAAATCAATAATCTCAGCTTCTAGCTCAAGTAACTAGAAAAAAGAGCAAAATGAAATGAAGCAAGCGGAAGAATGAAAATTAACAAACGGGAAATCAACAAAACTGAGTGCAGAGAAGTAATAGGAAAAAAAAAAAATCAATACAACCCAAAGCTGATTTTTGAAGTTTGATAAAATTGATAAACCTCTAGCAAAACTAATAAAGGGAGAAAAAGAGAGAAAGACATAAATTTTCATTTGTCAGATCTCAAAAAAAAAAAAAAAAAAAAGGAAGACAAACTGCCATTACTGGGAATAAAAAAGAGAATCTTATCTTTACAGATTCTGTAGACATAAAACGATAAAAGATTACTATACACTCCACACACACAAATTCAATAGTTTAAATTAAATGGACCTCTTTCTTTTCTTTTCTTTCTTTCTCTTTCTTTCTTTCTTTCCTTCTTTTCCTTCTCTTTTTTTCTTTTTCTTTCTTTCTTTCCCTTCCTCCCTTCCTTCCTTTCTTTCTATGACAGGGTCTTACTCTGTCACCCAGTCTGGAAGAGTAGTGTGGCAAGATCATGGCTCACAGCAGCCTCAACCTCCTCAGCTCAAGTGATCCTCCTCCATCAGCCTCCTGAGTAACTACAGGCACTCAGGCACTACACTACAGGCACGCCCCACCATGCCTGGCCTATTTTTTTAATTTTTTGTAGAGACAGCATCTCGTTATGTCTCCCAGACTGGTCTCAAACTGTGCTCAAGTGATCCTGCTGCCTCAGCCTCCCAAAGTTCTGGGATTACAGGAGTGAGCCACCTCACCCGACCACCAATTTCTTAAAAACCACAATCAGAACTTTCCCAAGATGAAACAGATAATCTGAACAGCAGCCCTGAAATTGAAGAAAGAAACTGAATTGGGTTGAGTGTGGTGGCTCATGCCTGTAATCCTAGCACTTTCGAAGGCCCAGGCAGGCAGATCACATGAGGTAAGGAGTTCGAGACCAGCCTGGCCAACATGGTGAAACCCCGTTTCTACCAAAAAAATATTAGCCAGGCATCGTGGCACACACCTGTAATCCCAGCTACTAGAGGGGCTGAGACAGAAGAATCACTTGAACCTGGGAGGCAGAGGTTGCAGTGACCTGGGATGGTGCTACTACACTCCAGCCTGGAAGACAGAGTGAAACTGTCTCAAAAAAAGAAAAAAAAAATTAAATTAGAAATAAATTATATAAATTAAATTAGTATTAGAAAGGTACAACAGGAAAATCTCCATACACTTGAAAAATAACAAATTTGAATAACTTATCCTGCTAAAGGTGTACACATGCTAAGAAGTTTATACCTGTTTTTATCAAACGAGATAATTTACGTTTACCTGGGAGGGTCTATGATAATGCTTCCCAAGGGAGCTCCACAGTGTTGGGCTGGAGCACCAGCGGAGTGGGATGCTGGTGCAGAAGCCACTGTGTGCCTGCGGTTCTTGCACAGCAGCCAGCGAGCGGCCCACATCTCAGAGCCTGGGAGGGCAGGACAGCAATGAATGGAAGTGGGCAGGCCACCTCCTCCTGGGAGGCCCTGCAGGAGGCAGGGGAGGCAGGAGAGATGTGAGTGCAGATACATTCTGAGCGATACCCGAGAGGCCGAGGACTGGTAACCCAGATTCTCTCTTTGAGGCAGAAGGTACAGCCTGGTGCGGAGCAAGCATGGAGGTGGGGAAGCAGCCACAGGAAGAGCAGCCCCTCCTGAATGCAGCCGGCCCACAACTGAGCCCCACCACCCCTGTCACTGTGGAAATGTTATGACTGTCACGGACCACCCAGAGCTTTCTCAGGAGCCTTGCTGTAACATCTGATTCTTTATCAAAGCTAGGGAATGAAGCCCAGTGCAGTAGCTCACGCCTATAGTCCCAGCACTTTGGGAGGCTAAGGTAGGAGAATCACTCAGGAGATGGAGGCCAGCCTGGCCAACATGGCAACCCTGTCTCCTCTAAAAAAAAAAAAATAATACAAAAATTAGCTGGGCGTGGTAGGTGCCTGTAGTTCCAGGTACCTGGGAGGCTGAGGCAGGAGAATTGCTTTAACACAGGAGGTGAAGGTTGCAGTGAGCTGAGATCTGGCCATTGTACTCCAGCCTGGGTGACAGAGTAAGACTCTGTCTCAAAACAAAATGAAACAAGGCTGGGCGTGGTGGCTCATGCCTGTAATCCAAGCACTTTGGAGGCCAAGGCGGGCGGATCACCTGAGGTCAGGAGTTCATGACCAGCCTGACCAACATGGTGAAACCCTGTCTTTAAAAAAAATAAATAAATAAAAATAAAAAAAAATAAAAATAAAAAAAAAAAAAGAAACAAAAGCTGGGAATTGCAGAGGAGAATTCATATAGACACTGATACGGTTTGGATCTGTGTTCCTGCCCACATCTCATGTTCAACTGTAATCCTCAATGCCAGAGGTGGCGCCTGGTGGGAGGCGACTCGATCGTGCGGGCAGTTTCTCATGGGTAAGCACCATCCCCCTGGTGCTGTCGTAGGACAGTGAGTTCTCATGAGATTTGGTTGTTTAAATGTGTGTAGCACCTCCTTGCTTGCTCTCTCGTGCTCCTGCTCCCCCTGTATGAGCCTCCTTGCTCCCCCTTCCCCTTCTGCCACGACTGGAAGCTCCCTGAGGCCTCCTCATAACCAGAAGCTGCTATGCTTCCTGTACAGCTTGCAGAACCCTGAGCCAATTAAACCTTTCTTCTTTATCAATTACCCAATCTTGGGTATTTCTTTATAGTAATGCAAGAACAGAATAACATGGACACTTTTTGTTTCCTTTTCCAAAATGTCAGAGATCCTGGGCAAGTAGATTTTGTTTGTTTGTTTTTTTATTTTTTTATTTTTTTATTTTTTTTTAGAGATGTGGTTTCACCATGTTGGTCAGGTTGGTCTCAAACTCCTGACCTCAGATGATCCGCCCACCTCGGCCTCCCAAAGTGCTGGGATTACAGGCGTGAGCCACCACACCCGGCCTGCTTGTTTTCTTTTTTTGGAGAAGGAGTCTCACTCAGTCACCCCAGGCTGGAGTGCACATGCCTGTAATTCCAGCTACTAGTGGGGCTGAGACAGTGGCGCAATCTCAGCTCACTGAAACCTCCGCCTCCTAGGCTCAAGCAATTCTCCTGCCTCAGCTTCCCAAGTAGCTGGGACTACAGGCACGTGCCACCACGCCCAGCTAATTTTTGTATTTTTTTGTAGACAGGGTTGACCAGGTTGGTCTTGAATTACTGGCCTCAGGCGATCCAGCCGCCTCAGCCTCCCAAAGTGCTGGGATTACAGGCATGAGTCACCACGCCCAGCCAAATCCTGGGCAAGCAGATGTTACTACTCTGAAGAAACTGATGACTGCTCTATAACTAGGTGTTGTCACCATGAAAGCTCCCCGGTCTCACTCATTAATGAGTGAGCCTGGACAGCTGGCCAGGTGAGGATGCCACAGCTTGCTATGACTTATTTCTTCACTCCTACAAGAACCATCTCAAAATATCTAGAAAAAGGAAGGCTGATCATGTAAGGGGATAATCTTGCTTTTCATTACAATAAGCATGTTTCATAGGCACAGTACTGCTCATCATTAAAGAAACAAAAATTAAAACAACTTAAGAAAGGGTTTCTCTCCCTATTTCACCAGGGGTAAGATAAGACGACTCCATGCATCTGGCATGGCACAGTCAAGGAGTGGGCCTGTCTGAGCCAGGCCAGCCCAGACCCTCCAGCACTCCTCAAAGGAGCCTTCGGGGGAGGTTCTGGTAAGACAACTCAGTGCACACCTGCCCCAGCAGCAGCCTGAGTACACAGTGACAGGGCTGCAGGGAGGGAGGAAGGAAGGTAGAGACATTTCAGTCCAAAGAGAAGGAAAACAGGGAAGTCTTGGATACTCTTCATGGAATGCTACTTTGAATGCTACTTTAAGTTGCTTTTGGCCAGGCGCGGTGGCTCACACCTGTAATCCCAGCACTTTGGGAGGCTGAGGCGGGTGGATCACTTGAGGTCAGGAGTTCGAGACCAACCAGCTGGCCAGCATGGTGAAACCCTGTCTGTACTAAAAATACAAAATTAGCTGGGCATGGTGGCACACGTCTATGATCCTAGTTACTCAGGAGGCCAAGGCAGGAGACTCGCTTGAACCCTGGGAGGCAGAGGATGAGCGAGCCAAGATCACAACAGTGCACTCCAGCCTGGGCAACAGAGTAAGACCCTGTCTCAAAAAAAAAAAAAAAAAAAAAGGTTGCTTTAGGTCAGCAAAAAATCAAAATCCTAACAAAAGGGCAACAGCACACTGTGGTATATATTTTCGACAGCACTGAAGTTAACATGCCATGTACTGTGTCGACACTCACACATCTGTCTATAAAAACACTAACGAGGAGAACTCAGCAGAAGCCTAGCACACACAGGTTTCAGCTCTGCAGAACACATGTGCAGACACCGGAGGACATGAGGGCAGAGCCTGCAGGGTCAACCACAGGGTCTTGCTCAGTATGGTCTGTTCCTTTAAGTTGCCCAAGTTTACACTTTTTTGAAGTGTTTGCATATTTTGCCATTCTGAGTAGTTTCTTTTTATGAGACAATTGTTGTAATTTATTTTTGTTTCAGTCAAGTGACCTTAAAGGTTGAAGGAGAAAAAAAAGGGCCAGGAGATTTTCTTTATTTTTTTTTATTTTTTTTTTTATTTTTTTTATTTTTATTGCATTTTAGGTTTGGGGATACATGTGAAGAACATGGAAGATTGTTGCATAGGTACACACATGGCAGTGTGATTTGCTGCCTTCCTCCCCATCACCTATATCTGGCCTTTCTCCCCATGCTATCCCTCCCCAACTCCCCATCCCCCACTATCCCTCCCCTTTTTCCCCCCGACAGACCCCAGTGTGTGATACTCCCCTCCCTGTGTCCATGTGTTCCCATTGTTCAACACCCGCCTATGAGTGAGAACATGTGGTGTTTGATTTTCTGTTCTTGTGTCAGTTTGCTGAGAATGATGGTTTCCAGGTCCATCCATGTCCCTACAAAGGACACGAACTCATCGTTTTTGATGGCTGCATAATATTCCATGGTGTATATGTGCCACATTTTCCCTGTCCAGTCTATCATCGATGGGCATTTGGGTTGGTTCCAGGTCTTTGCTATTGTAAACTGTGCTGCAATGAACATTCGTGTGCATGTGTCCTTATAGTAGAATGATTTATAGTCTTTGGATATATACCCAGTAATGGGATTGCTGGATCAAATGGAATTTCTATTTCTAGGTCCTTGAGGAATCGCCACACCGTCTTCCACAATGGTTGAACTAATTTACACTCCCACCAACAGTGTAAAAGCGTTCCTATTTCTCCACATCCTCTCCAGCATCTGTTGTCTCCAGATTTTTTAATGATCGCCATTCTAACTGGCGTGAGATGGTATCTCAATGTAGTTTTGATTTGCATTTCTCTAATGACCAGTGACGATGAGCATTTTTTCATATGTTTGTTGGCTTCATGTATGTCTTCTTTTGTAAAGTGTCTGTTCATATCCTTCGCCCACTTTTGAATGGGCTTGTTTGTTTTTTCTTGTAAATCTGTTTCAGTTCTTTGTAGATTCTGGTTATCAGCCCTTTGTCAGATGGGTAGACTGCAAAAATTTTTTCCCATTCTGTTGGTTGCCGATTCACTCTAATGACTGTTTCTTTTGCTGTGCAGAAGCTATGGAGTTTGATTAGGTCCCATTTGTCTATTTTGGCTTTTGTTGCCACTGCTTTTGGTGTTTTGGTCATGAAGTCCTTGCCTACACCTATGTCCTGAATGGTTTTGCCTAGATTTTCTTCTAGGGTTTTTATGGTGTTAGGTCTTCTGTTTAAGTCTTTAAACCATCTGGAGTTAATTTTAGTGTAAGGTGTCAGGAAGGGGTCCAGCTTCTGCTTTCTGCACATGACTAGCCAGTTTTCCCAACACCATTTATTAAACAGGGACTCGCTTCCACATTGTTTGTTTTTGTCAGGTTTGTCAAAGATCAGGTGGTTGTAGATGTGTTGTGTTGCGTCGGAGGTCTCTGTCCTGTTCCATTGGTCTATATCCCTGTTTTGGTACCAGTACCATGCTGTTTTGATTACTGTAGCTTTGTAGTATAATTTGAAGTCTGGGAGTGTGATGCCTCCAGCTTTGTTCTTTTTGCTTAGAATTGACTTGGCTATGCGGGCTCTCTTTTGGTTCCATATGAAGTTTAAGGTGGTTTTTTCCAGTTCTTCAAAGAAGGTCATTGGTAGCTTGATAGGGATAGCGTTGAATCTGTAAATTACTTTGGGCAGTATGGCCATTTTGACAATATTGATTCTTCCTAGCCATGAACATGGAATATTTCTCCATCTGTTTGTGTCCTCTCTTATTTCATTGAGCAGTGGTTTGTAGTTCTCCTTGAAGAGGTCCTTTACGTTCCTTGTTAGTTGTATTCCTAGGTATTTTATTCTCTTTGTAGCGATTGTGAATGGCAGTTGGTTCTTGATTTGGCTGTCTTTAAGTCTGTTATTGGTGTATAGGAATGCTTGTGATTTTTGCACATTGATTTTATATCCTGAGACTTTGCTGAAGTTGCTTATCAGTTTCAGGAGATTTTGGGCTGAGACGATGGGGTCTTCTAGATATACAATCATATCGTCTGCAAATAGAGACAATTTGACTTCCTCCTTTCCTATTTGGATACCCTTTATTTCTTTTTCTTGCCTGATTGCTCTGGCTAGAACTTCCAGTACTATATTGAATAGGAGTGGTGAGAGAGGACATCCTTGTCTAGTGCCAGATTTCAAAGGGAATGCTTCTAGTTTTTGCCCATTCAGTATGATATTGGCTGTTGGTTTGTCGTAAATAGCTTTTATCATTTTGAGATACGTTCCATCAATACCTAGTTTATTGAGAGTTTTTAGCATAAAGGGCTGTTGAATTTTGTCAAAGGCCTTCTCTGCATCAATTGAGATTATCATGTGGTTTTTGTCTTTGGTTCTGTTTATGTGGTGGATTATGTTTATAGATTTGCGTATGTTGAACCAGCCTTGCATCCCCGGGATGAAGCCTACTTGATCATGGTGGATAAGCTTTTTGATGTGCTGTTGCAATCGGTTTGCCAGTATTTTATTGAAGATTTTTGCATCTATGTTCATCATGGATATTGGCCTGAAGTTTTCTTTTCTTGCTGAGTCTCTGCCAGGTTTTGGTATCAGGATGATGTTGGTCTCATAAAATGATTTAGGAAGGATTCCCTCTCTTTGGATTGTTTGGAATAGTTTCAGAAGGAATGGTACCAGCTCCTCTTTGTATGTCTGGTAGAATTCGGCTGTGAACCCATCTGGACCTGGGCTTTTTTTGGGTGGTAGGCTCTTAATTGCTGCCTCAACTTCAGACCTTGTTATTGGTCTATTCAGGGTTTCGACTTCTTCCTGGTTTAGGCTTGGGAGGATGCATGTGTCCAGGAATTTATCCATTTCTTCCAGGTTTACTAGTTTATGTGCATAGAGTTGTTTGTAATAATCTCTGATGATGGTTTGAATTTCTGTGGAATCTGTGGTGATATCCCCTTTATCGTTTTTTATTGCATTTATTTGATTATTTTCTCTTTTCTTTTTTATTAATCTGGCTAGTGGTCTGTCTATTTTGTTGACCTTTTCAAAAAACCAGCTCCTGGATTTGTTGATTTTTTGAAGAGTTTTTCGTGTCTCTATCTCCTTCAGTTCTGCTCTGATCTTAGTTATTTCTTGTCTTCTGCTAGGTTTTGAGTTTTTTTGATCTTGCTCCTCTAGCTCTTTCAATTTTGATGATAGGGTGTCAATTTTAGATCTCTCCTTGCTTCTCATGTGGGCATTTATTGCTATATACTTTCCCCTAGAGACTGCTTTAAATGTGTCCCAGAGATTCTGGTATGTTGTGTCTTCGTTCTCGTTGGTTTCAAAGAACATCTTTATTTCTGCCTTCATTTCATTGTTTATCCAGTCAACATTCAAGAGCCAGTTGTTCAGTTTCCACGAAGCTGTGTGGTTCTGAGTCAGTTTCTGAATTCTGAGTTCTAACTTGATTGCACTGTGGTCTGAGAGACTGTTTGTTACGATTTCTGTTCTTTTGCATTTGCTGAGGAGTGATTTACTTCCAATTATGTGGTCAATTTTAGAGTAGGTGCGATGTGGTGCTGAGAAGAATGTATATTCTGTGGATTTGGGGTGGAGAGTTCTGTAAATGTCTATTAGGTTTGCTTGATCCAGGTGTGAGTTCAAGTCCTGGATATCCTTGTTAATTTTCTGTCTTGTTGATCTGTCTAACATTGACAACGGGGTGTTCAAGTCTCCCACTATTATTGTGTGGGAATCTAAGTCTCTTTGTAAGTCATTGAGAACTTGCCTTATGTATCTGGGTGCTCCTGTATTGGGTGCGTATATATTTAGGATCGTTAGCTCTTCTTGTTGCATTGATCCTTTTACCATTATGTAATGTCCTTCTTTGTCTCTTTTGATCTTTGTTGGTTTAAAGTCTATTTTATCAGAGATGAGAATTGCAACTCCTGCTTTTTTTTGCTCTCCATTTGCTTGGTAAATCTTCCTCCATCCCTTTATTTTGAGCCTTTGTGTATCTCTGCATGTGAGATGGGTTTCCTGGATACAGCACACCGACGGGTTTTGGCTTTTTATCCAGTTTGCCAGTCTATGTCTTTTAATTGGGGCATTTAGCCCATTTACATTTAGGGTTAATATTGTTATGTGTGAATTTGATCCTGCCATTTTGATGCTAGGTGGCTGTTTTGCCCGTTAGTTGATGCAGTTTCTTCATTGTGTTGATGGTCTTTACTGTTTGGTATGTTTTTGGAGTGGCTGGTACTGGTTGTTCCTTTCTATGTTTAGTGCCTCTTTCAGGAGCTCTTGTAAAGCAGGCCTGGTGGTGATGAAATCTCTGAGTACTTGCTTGTTCGCAAAGGATTTTATTTTTCCTTCACTTATGAAGCTCAGTTTGGCTGGATATGAAATTCTGGGTTGAAAGTTCTTTTCTTTAAGGATGTTGAATATTGGCCCCCACTCTCTTCTGGCTTGTAGGGTTTCTGCTGAGAGATCTGCTGTGAGTCTGATGGGCTTCCCTTTGTGGGTAACCCGACCTTTCTCTCTGGCTGCCCTTAGCATTTTCTCCTTCATTTCAACCCTGGTGAATCTGACGATTATGTGCCTTGGGGTTGCTCTTCTTGAGGAATATCTTTGTGGTGTTCTCTGTATTTCCTGGACTTGAATATTGGCCTGCCTTCCTATGTTGGGGGAAGTTCTCCTGGATAATATCCTGAAGAGTATTTTCCAGCTTGGATTCATTCTCTCCTTCACATTCAGGTACACCTATCAAACGTAGATTAGGTCTTTTCACATAGGCCCATATTTCTTGGAGACTTTGTTCATTCCTTTTTACCCTTTTTTCTCTACTCTTTCCTTCTCGTTTTATTTCATTGAGGTGATCTTCGACCTCTGATATCCTTTCTTCTGCTTGGTCAATTCGGCTGTTGAAACTTGTGTATGCTTCGCAAAGTTCTTGTGTTGTGTTTTTCAGCTCCATCAATTCACTTACATTCCTCTCTAAGTTGGTTATTCTCATTAGCATTTCGTCAAATCTTTTTTCAAGGTTGTTAGTTTGTTTGCATTGGGTTAGAACATGTTCTTTTAGCTCACAGAAGTTTCTTACTACCCACCTTCTGAAGCTTGATTCAGTCATTTCATCACACTCATTGTCCATCCAGCCTTGTTCCCTTGCTGGTGAGGAGTTGTGATCCCTTGTAGGAGGAGAGGCGTTCTGGTTTCGGGTGTTTACCTCCTTTTTGCGCTGGTTTCTTCCCATCTTTGTGGATTTATCTATGTGTGGTCTTTGTGGTTGGTGATTTTCAGATGGGGTCTCTCAGTGGACGTCCCGTTTGTTGATGATGAAGTTATTTATTTCTGTTTCTTAGTTTTCCTTCTAACAGTCTGACCCCTCTGCTATAGGACTGCTGAGGTCCACTCCCGGCCCTGCTTGCCTGGGGGGATCACCTGCAGCAGCTGCAGAACAGTAATGGTTGCTGCCAATCTCTTCTTCTGCTATCTTTGTCCCAGAAGAATACCCGCCAGATGTCCGTCTGAGCACTCCTTTGTGAGGTGACTCGTTGGATATGCGGGGGATCAGGGAGCTGCTTGAGGAGACAGAGTTTCCTTTATAGGAGCTCAAGTGCTGAGCTGTGAGCTCCGTTGTTCATTCAGAGTTGCTGGGCAGGTACGTTTAAGTCTGCTGCAGCAGAACTCATAAACCCTTTTTCCCCCAGGTGCTCTGTCCTGGGGAGTTAGGGCTTTATTTATGAGTTTCCCTGGTGCTGCTGCCTTTTTCTCAGGGCTGCCTTGCCCAGCGATGAGGCAGCCTAGTCACTGTTTGCCTACAGAGGCTTTGCTGAGCTGCTGTGGGCTCCGCCCAGCTGCCGTATGAACTTCCCTGCAGTCCTGTTTATACCGGTGTAGTGAGAACTGCCTGGGCAATGGCAAACTACCTCTGTAGCGGCAGACTGCCTCAGTAATGGCGGACGCCCCTCCCCCCACAGAGCTGGGCCGTCCCGGGCTCAGCTGTGCTTGCTGTGAAACTCTCGATCCAGAGCGTTTCCGATGGCTGTTTTTTGTGGGGGGTGGGACCAGCCGAGCCTGATCACCTGGCTCCCTGCCTCAGAGTCTCCCAGGTGTTCCAGCCGCCTGTTGAAAAGGCGCCGGGATCTGTGTGATTTCCCGTGCGGCGACCCACTGCGCCGGCTGAAACCGCGGGCGCGGAGATTCGTGGCGTTTTTTTGCCCGGGAAATCTCCCGGCCTGGCTACCTGTTTCAGTCCCCTTTTTTAATCAGATGAATGGGCGGCTCTGCCTTCCCGGAGCTCCAATTGCCAGCTAAAACGGCACCCGGACCCACGTATTTTGTATGGGGAACCGCTGCGCCGGGACGCCGCCCAAAACAGCAGCGCCGGCGAAAACAGTCGCGCCGGCAAAAACTGCTGCGCCGGCCAAACCAGCCGCGCTGGCGACCCGTGGGGCTCCTCCCCCTGGGAATCTCCTGGTCTGTGGGCAATAAAAATCTGTCTGGCAATGCGGCGTCCACTCACCCTCCGCGCTTTCACTGGGAGCTGCAATCCTCAGCTGCTCCTAATCGGCCATCTTGGATCCACCCGGGCCAGGAGATTTTCTTAACACTCTCTCCCTGGGAGTGCAGTCCTGGGACCTTCAGAGCAGCTGGAGAG
The DNA here is from genome assembly GCA_036589455.1 of Ateles fusciceps. NCBI lineage: Eukaryota > Metazoa > Chordata > Mammalia > Primates > Atelidae > Ateles > Ateles fusciceps. The sequence continues at coordinate 899,009 of JAZHEH010001092.1, forward strand.
GTGTGTCTACCACTGACTCCTTACTAGGGTTTTTCTAATTATCTTTTTATAATACAAAACTTGGATTTCTTGAGTGCTCATCATGCTTAGGATGTGTTGCCATGCTTAGGACACACTCCTGAACACTCTGGAATTTATCTTTGTAAAGGAGGCACTATTATTACCCATTTTACAGGTGAAGAAATTGAGCCACAGAAGAGGCTAAGTACTTTGCCCAAGGTCACAGAGCTGATAAGTGAACTCACAGTGAATTCTCACTCCGGAGTTGGAACACAAACTTTTACATACTGCCCCATGCCTACTAACAGCACACAAGCATATAAGGTAGTTTTGAATCGTTTTCTAAAAGTTTCTCCATGAAATAAGCGCAGGAATTTGATATCCAAAATATATGGAAAATGCCTCTTCCAGCTCTAAACCAACCTGAAAAGTCCTAGTGTCCCATAAGAATCTATATTAGTAAATCAAATTATAAGGAAAGAATAACTTGCTTCCTCTCCAGAACAAAAAAGCAATACTTCAACCAAACATTCCATGTCCTGGTCCATTCTATCCATCTATTATAAAACTGAGGCACTTTCTCTTCCCCAGAACCTGGGTGTAACCTTTCTAGTTTCGTGTTGGCTATAAAGAAATAAAAGGATAGGCCAGGCTCAGTGGCTCACGCCTGTAATCCCAGCACTTTGGGAGGCTGAGGCAGGCAGATCACCTGAGGTCAGAGGTCAAGACCAGCCTGGCCAACATGGTGAAACCCCGTCTCTACTAAAAATACAAAAATTAGCCGGATGTGGTGGTATGCATCTGTAGTACCAGCTACTTGGGAGGCTGAGGCAGAATTGCTTGAACTTGGGAAGTGGAGGTTGCAGTGAGCCGAGATCGCATCATTGCACTCCAGCCTGGGTGACAAAAGTGAAACTCCATCACAAAAAAAAAAAAAAAAAAAATTAAAGAATAAAATAACACAGCCTATAAAATCTATGTTGAAAAATTCTAAGAACAATCTACCCCACTTCTCATGATTATTCCAACTTTCATATCAGATTCCAGCCATGTGATTAGGAGCCTAGAGGCATAACACACAACACTGCTGCTCTTCTGTGCTCTCTACACATCTTCAAAAGTGCACAGAGTCTGACAGAGGCCTGAATATTTAGGATTTATAATACTAAAGAATGAGCCTGCTGTGAAGGTCCGTGTCAACACCAACAATTCAAAGGCCCTAAAAGAGGATTCAGAATAGCCAAGAGCCCATCACCCTAAATGTAGATAACACATAGCAGTCTGAGGAAGCCAGTGAAGGGAAAAATCACCATATTTTGCTATTGCAACTACTTGAAGTCCATGCCAAACAAAATAAACGAAATAAAATGTTACAATCCTGGCCTGATGCAAAGTTTCCCCTGAGTCAACTAAAAAGACTTTGCATGGAACCATTTCTAAGTCTGACACACATGGAATTCAGTCTGACGAGACATGAAAAGATTCAACATGGTCGTGAATAGGGACCCTTGAGCGGACAAGAGCCTGGAGCATCAGGCCACAGCCTTTTCCTTACAGCACACCTGCTCCTGGTGGTTGGGAATGAATTCCCTGCGAGCATCCAGCGTAAAAATCACCCAGAAACTGGAACCAGTAAGGGAAAGAAAGAAACCTGGAGGGAGTGCGGGGAGTCAGGAAGCAGAAAAACCAGCCACACACCTGCCCTACACTGCCGTCTGTGCTCAGAGCTGTTTGCCTAAAGTGTACCCATTATTTGAATGAGTCTAATATAAATGACTTTTTCAAAAGTTCCCTATTTTAAATCACAGAACTTTAGAACTTTATGGCACCTTAAATTGCCTTGTCTAGGGGAAAATATTCTCACTTGACAATGGAGAAAATGAGGCACAGACATCTGGTTCCCAAAGTCATTTCAAGAAGCAAAGCTAGTGTGTGTGCCATGGCATGGCTGGGCAAGGGCCTCGTGCCCACCACCATTTTTTGTTTTTGTTTTTTGCTGTAAGAATGCTTTATTAGGCATAAAAATGCTATGAAAACGCCTTAAAATGCAACAGGAAGAGATGTGAAAACACGAAGAACACATATACAGTGACACATGGCTATCAGAACACACTAAGAAAAGAATCCACACCGCTTCCACCCTTAACCCAGAAAAGGAAGGATCTAGGTCACCTCCTCCTCATGTATGCCCTGCTTTACAGGAAGTGTCCTCATCTCCCCCTCCTGGACAGGTCCCTGAGCTCCTCCTGTTAGACCTTCTGAGGCCATCGATGGCTAAAAATCTGGTTTCTGTTCCTTGAGGGAGGAAACAGAGGAAGCACAGATTGGCATGGCAGATGGATGTGCAGACAGAAATCCAGGCTAGAATATGTTGAGTTTAATGTATCTACACGGCATGGGAATGGAATCTTGGAGTGTAGATGTGAGCATGAGGGTCTGAAAAAAAAGTCACATGCAAAGTTCCTAGGAGTCTTCTTTTTCCCACCTCTTCACGTAACAGAGCCAGGGAAAAATACAGTATTCATCAAATTTGAGATCCCACTGATTCTAAGACAAATGACGAAGAAAAACTGCTGTCAAAATGTGACCCAATGCTAAGATGGCATCAGCTTTTAAATGTACCCAAATCAAAAATATTATCATGTGAAGAAAAAAAAAGGTTTATCTTAGAATAGATAAAATATAGTAAGCTTTTTATTGGTAGGAGGTCTTTAGATAGCAGTGAATACAGGACTGACTTTTTAATTTGTTATTCTGATAAAATTTCAAATGTATAGAAAACTTACAAGAATAGTACAAAAAATTCTCCAATACTCCCTTACCCAGCTGACCTCACTGGTTTCCACTTTTCCCCCCTTTATCACGACCATTTTGTCATTTTCTCTCCCTCCCTCCCTCCCTCCATATCCATCTACCCCCACTCCCCTCCCTCCCCATTTGAAATCGGGTATCAGATTTTGTGCCCCTGAATCCCTAAATAGTTCAAAATGTATTCACTAAGCTCAAGGAGACAGCACAGTACAACGATCAAACTAGGGAAATTTGACATTTTTATAATGCCATCGTCTAAGCTACCATTCAAATTCAAATTCTGTCCATGGTGCCAACAATGTCCTTTATAGCTACCTTTTTCACCCCAGTCCAGGTTCCAATTCAGAGTCAAGCCCTGTACATAGTTGTCCTGTCTCTTTGGTCCCCTCTAACTAAACCAGACCATTTTCTCAGTCTCTGTTTCTTAACCTTGAAATTTTTGAAGAGTACACACAGGCAGGGCATTTTGTAAAATGTCCCACAGAGTCTGTCTGGTGTCTGCATGATTACATTCAGGGGGTGGCAGGAACATCTGGGTCAGGTGTGTCCTCGGTACATCTCATGGGGGGCACAGATGTTTCACTACTGGTGACAATAACTATGATCGCCTGGTAGGCATGGTGACTACTACAGCAGGGTAGTCACCTTTATGTGAGTTTGAATTATGAGAAGTTTATTCATTTTTATTTTACTTTTTTGAGACAGGATCTTGATCTGCTACCCAGGCTGGAGTACAGTGATGCATCTAAATTCACTGCAGCCTCCACTTCCCGTGTTCAAGTGATCCTCCTACCTCAGCTCCTCAAGTAGCTGGGACCACAGGCACATGACACTACGCCTAGCTAATTTTTCAATTTTTTTTTTTTTTGGTAGAGATGGGGTTTCAGTACGTTGCCCAGGTTGGTCTTGAACTCCTGAGCTCGATTCCCGCCTCAGCCTCCCAAAGTTCTGGGATTACAGGCATGAGCCACCGTGTCGAACCTGAGAATTTTAAGTGGTAAAAATTTACAATTATAAGAGTCTTATTTTATGTGTACAGTTGGAAATAATAAAAATTCAGTAAGAATTTAAAATGTATCAAGAATTGCTTAGTTTTAAAGCTGTGCAACAGTATACACTATCAACTACGTTTAACTGGCCAGGCGCAGTGGCTCACGCCTGTAATCCCAGCACTCTGGGAGGCTGAGGCAGGTGGATCACGAGGTCAGGAGTTCAAGACCAGCCTGGCTAAGATGGTGAAACCCTGTCTCTGCTAAAAATACAAAAAATTAGCCAGGTGTGGCCGTGGGCACCTGAAATCCCAGCTACTCAGGAGACTGAGGCAGGAGAATTACTTTGAACATGGGAGGCAGAGGTTGCAGTGAGCTGAGATTGCACCACTGCACTCCAGCCTGGGTTACAAGAACAGAACAACAAAAACCGCATTTAAAACTTTTGACACAGAGCAAGGCCCGGCTGGTGTTGAGCTATGTAGGCTGTGGACTGTGTCCACTTCAGACCTGCCCTGCAAACATCCTGCTTGACACAGTTTCCTGAGGAAACCTACCAGAAATCAGTACAGGCCATTAACACAGACTGTGAGGTTCTGAAATTGGGCATCCACATTTCTGTCCCTGCCTGAAGTCAGGGAAAATCTGTCACTTGCCTTCATTTGGGGCCTTGGAGAGCAGTGACGCCATCACCTAAAGCAGGGAGCTAACTGGCCAGGCTGCAGCCCTCCCTCCGGAATGCCTGCTGGTCATCCCAGGACAGTGGGTGCTCAGTTTTACTCACTGGTCCACATGGAGACACGTGTCCCCAGGTCTGTCCAAGGCCCTGCCCCCTTCTCCTGCACTGCAGACCTGGCACGCTGCCCACTTCTGGATGCCTGGTTTTGTCCTCCTCCCAAGCACAGCTGGAAGCCCCACGGCCCGGTGGCCGGACAGTCCAGCATGTCCCTCCTCAGGTCACATGAGTACAGGACAGGGAGAGACCTTCCAGATACAAGGAGCTCCCCCCTCTGGGGTTGGTACAACCTGCTCAAAATCTGCACTGAGTAGACTCTCCCTGTTGATTTTTAAATAATTGATAGCTGTTTACTACATTACTATGCCCCTGAAACTAATAAAACTAAGTCAGTGAATGTTTCATTATATTACTGATGCTGGTTCTCATGCTTAGGGTCTGACACAACCTGTGACCCTAAGGGGAACCCAGAGGCTCTCTGTGTGAATGGAGCTCCTGTGAGGTTCATCCTGGCAGGGGGGAGCCCACCACCCCTCTTTGTGTGGGGCCAGCAGAGGCTCAGGCTTGTTATTGTCCCAATCCCAGCAACAGACTCATTTTTCTGAAATATTTTTTCTTCCTTTTTTTTTTTTTTCCTGAGATGGAGTTTTGCTCATTGCCAGGCTGGAGTGCAGTGGCGCGATCTTGGTTCACTGCAACCTCCGCCTCCCGAGTTCAAGCAATTCTCCTGCCTCAGCCTCCTGAGTAGCTGGGATTACAGGCATGTGCCCCAGGCCCAGCTAATTTTGTATTTTTAGTAGAGACGGAGTTTCTCCATGTTGATCCGGCTGGTCTTGAACTCCCAACCTCAGGTGATCTGCCCACCATGGCCTCCCAAAGTACTGGGATTACAGGTGTGATTTTGTTTTGTTTTGTTTTTGAGACAGAGTCTCGCTCTGTCCACCCAGGACGGAGTGCAGTGGTGTGATCTCGGCTCACTGCAACCTATGCCTCCGGAGTAGCTGGGATTACAGGTGTGAGCCAATTCGCCCGGTCCTGAAATGTTATTTCCACGGGTGCACACATGCACACAAAGCTCACAAAGGCAAACTACAATTCATTAAGTCTTCAATACTCTTGCTTAAAAATGGAATTTGATCAAGCAGTAAAGCTCAAGAAAAATAAAATAAAATAAAATAAAAATGGAGTCATGTACGCGCTTGTAGTCCCAGCTACTTGGGAGGGTGAGGTGTGAAATGCTTGAACCCAGGAGTTCAAGTCAAGCCAGGCAACACAGTGGAGCCGTCTCTAAAACATAATAAAAATAAAAATGGACTTTGAGTTAACAATCCTCATGCTGATTCTCAAATCGGCATGTGTAGACAGGATCACATAAGTCACAGCTTTTCTCTAGCACTGAAAACACATCATTTTCTTGTTAAGGTAAAGAGATGATCTAGTCCCTCGGAGGCAGTAAGGGATGTTGGAAACCCCACTCCACTGGGAGGCAACTGGGCACAGAGGGGCACGTGGAATTTGCAGAGCCTGTCCAGACCCAGCACCCCTCCTCACCTCCACGTGACCTTGAGCATGTCATTAAACTCTCTGACCCTCACACTCCCTGCGTGTGAGATGGGGGCAACAGCATGCCCCAGTCCGCCTGCTGTGAGCACTCCGTGAAAGAATTTACCGAAAACACAGAACCGTGCCTGGCACCTACTGAATGCTCATTCAAAATTTAAAAACAAAACACCAAGAGACCTGAGCTCCATTTCTGGCAACCACAACCCGTGCACAAGTCACGCACAGGGACTGGGCAGAGGTGACACGCTACCTGTATGGTGAGGCTCACACAGCCCCCATGGACCAGGCAACGAAAGCCTGTCCTTCCCACCCCCCCTGCCCCCATACCACCCTGCCTCTGGACACAGCCTATGAGGAGGCCTCCTGGTGACTGGTTCAAACGGCCCAGGACTACACTACCCTGGCTGAGGGCACCAAGTGTCACTCCTCATTGTTCAGAGGCACAGAAGCCAAGGAAGCCAAGCTCCCTCTCCCCACCGATGTGAGAGGCTGTGTGCAGAAGAGGAGCCACCTGGGTCCCTCAGGGCCACTTCAGCCATGGAGCAGCCCATCCTGAGGTCTTCTGTGACCTCCCTGTGTGTTTCAGCCAGACTGAGTTGAGTTTTCCATCATTAGTAGCTAAGATATCCTAACTGATCTACTCTACAAATGTAAAATTCTTTACCAGAGGCTTAAAAACCGAGACATTTTGAAGAATGATTGCCCTCTCTGACCACTCTTAGAAACTCCAACAAACCCAAATCATTACTTTACTCAACAAAGTAGATCCAAAAATAAGGTTATAAGAGGATGTGTGTCACATGATAAAAAATTGTGCGGATTACCCCTTATGATACAAAGTAACAATCAATGCACAAAAACTGGTATAGCCTAGAGCTTCTCAAACTTGATTGTATCAGAGGTACCTACAGAGCTCTGTAGTTTCAGAAACTAACGAATGACTTTGACTCCAGGGAGACTAGTATACAACAGTCTTGGGGGAAACAGGTCGCCTCACTTGGAGGATGACGGAAGGCTCCATATCTTCACAAATCCCAGGAAAGACAATCTGGGTTCAGAGAGGGGAGTACAACCAGGCAGCGCCAGATATATGCTTGAACCTAGGTCAAAAAACAATGAAAATACAAGCCATGCTCCAAAAGACTCCTTTGTCCCAGCGAATTCTCTGTCAATTCACAAACAACAACAATCAGAATCCAGGAGGCTCAAGGTTACCCCAAGGGTGGGGAGAAGGAAAGCCTCCTTCCAAATAGCTCCAGGTAGAGTCTGACCCAAACTTCTGGCCTCCTGCTTGTGAGTAACCAAATCTCTTGGCCTTGAGTCTGAATTCCTAATCTGCACTTGAAGCCAAGAATTAAGCTAAACTCAAACGTAGACTCCAGTTTCAGCAACCGCCACTCAACTACCTACAGAATAACCAAAAAATTGGAACAGCAAAGTGGCCACAGCACTGGAAATGCCTCCCAGGATGGAGGGCGCTATTACCTGCAGCCAGGAAGCCATGCCTCGTTCCAGTTCAGGTGTGAGGCCAAGAAACTGCTCCTGTTTTTGCTTCCTGCTTCCAAATCTGTCTTCTACCAGAAAAGAGGAAAGCTATCTAGCAGCTACCTGCTCGGGGCAAGATCCAAAGGTAGGCTAGGCACAGTGGCTCACGCCTGTAATCCCATCACTTTGGGAGGCCAAGGCAGGTGGATCATTTGAGGTCAAGAATTCGAGACCAGCCTGGACAACACGGTGAAACTCCATCTCTACTAAAAACACAAAAATTAGCTGGGTGTGGTGGTGGGCGCTTGTAATCCCAGCTACTCAGGAGGCCGAGGCAGAAGAATCACTTGAACTTGGGAAGCAGAGGTTTCAGTGAGGCAAGATCATGTCACTGCAGTCCAACCTGGGTGACAGAGCAAGACTCCGTGTCACACACACACACACAAAAAGATCCACAGGTAAATGTCCACTGTGGAAAGAATGTGTTCACAGTGCCTCGGTCACATGCCCTAAGTCTCATATGCCACATGCGCCATCTTACAAAAATGTTAAAAAGACTGGGAGGCTGAGGCACGTGGATCATGAGGTCAAGAGATCGAGATCATCCTGACCAACGTGGTGAAACTCCATCTCTACTGAACATACAAAAATTAGCTGGGCTTGGTGGTGCACACCTGTAGTCCCAGCTACTCAGAAAGCTGAGGCAGGAGAATCACTTGAACCTGGGAGGGGGAGGTGCAGTGAGCAGAGATAGCACCATGGCGACAGAGGGCAACTCCGTCTCAAAAAAAAAAATAAAGTTAAAATAAGCCACTCACTGTAAAAGGGGAAGCTACAGACACTTACAGTTGGAACTTTGCCATTCTTATTATTCTATTTTCCATCACCAAATGTTCAAAGGACACCCTAACATTAAGAGACTTAGAACATGTTCCTAGCAAATGACCATGTCGATTCACCCACCTCTGAGCAGTCCTACAAATCACAATGTATGGGGTAAGTATGAGTTAGCTAAAATGTTTCCATTGAAGTTTATATAAACTGCTCAATTAAATTTTGTTTAAGTACTAACTATTCCTCTATAAAGTGCTTTCTTTCTAATTTGATGTAGTTCAATGTTATCTGAGGCCCGGTGTGGTGGCTCCTACCTGTAATCCCAGCACTTGACCCCACCCCTGGCTCTACATTAAAAAAAAAAATTACCTGAAGTTCAAGTTCTTTGGAGAAGACTTGCTGTTTTCTCATTGTGCTAAAAGTAGTTATTATCTCATAATTTTTATTGCACCTGAACTTTATATGAATATGCACATCCCACTTTTATTTGCCAATTCAGACTGGTTCAATCTGTCATCATTTAAACCACTAATAGATGATGTGTACGTCAAACAGAAAGGGACAGGTGTGAAAGTAGACTGCTTCTCTAACACCTGAGCATTTTCCTTTTAATATACACATATTCCTGCACACAGTTCACAAAACTGCTAGGCTGCTGACTTAGTGTTCTGTTTAAACAGATGAGTTTTAACTACCTTTAAAAAAAAAACAAAAACAACTCTGCTTTCTACAATCATCTGATCTTCAACAAACCTGACAAAGACAAGCACTGGGGAAAGGATTCCCTATTTAATAAATGGTGCTGGCAAAACTGGCTAGCCATATGCAGAAAACAGAAACTGGACCCCTTGTTTACACCTTATGCAAAAATTAACTCAAGATGGATTAAAGACTTAACTGTAAAACCTGAAACCATAAAAACCCTAGAAGAAAACGTTGGCAATACCATTCAGGACATAGGCATGGGCAAAGACTTCATGACTAAAACACCAAAAGCAATTGCAACAAAAGCCAAAATTGACAAATGGGATCTAATCAACCCAATTGCTTTTGCACAGCAAAAGAAACTATCATCAGAGTGAACAGGCAACCTACAGAATGGGAGAAAATGTTTGCTATCTACCCTTCTGACAAAGGTCTAATATCCAGAATCTACAAGGAACCTAAACAAATTTACAAGAAAAAAATAAACCCATCAAAAAGTGGGCAAAGGATATGAACAGACACTTCTCAAAAGAAGACATTTATGCAGCCAACAAACATTAAAAAAAAGCTCATCACTGGTCATTAGAGAAACGCAAATCAAAACCATGATGAGATACCATCCTGTGGCCCCCAGTTAGAATGGCAATTATTAAAAAGTCAGGAAACAACAGATGCTGGAGAGGATGTGGAGAAATAGGAACGCTTTTACACTGTTGGTGGGAGTGTAAATTAGTTCCACCATTGTGGAAGACAGTGTGGCGATTCCTCAAGGATCTAGAACCAGAAATACCATTTGACCCAGCAATCCCATTACTGGGTATATACCCAAAGGATTATAAATCATTCTACTATAAAAAAAAAACATGTACCCGTGTGTTTACTGCAGCACTATTTACAATAGCAAAGACTTGGAACCAATCGAAATGCCCATCAATGATAAGACTGGATAAAGAAAATGTGGCACATATACTCCATGGAATAATGTGTAGCCATAAAAAAGAATGAGTTCATGTCCTTTGCAGGGACATGGATAAAGCTGGAAGGCATCATTCTCAGCAAACTGACACAGGAACAGAAAACCAAACACCGCATGTTCTCACTCACAAGTGGGAGTTGAACAACGAGGACATATGGACACAGGGAGAGGAACATCACATACCTCACACACTGGGGCCTGTGGGGGGAAGGAGAAGGGGGAGGGAGAGCATTAGAACAAGTAAGCCCCTAATGCATGTGGGGCTTAAAACCTAGATGACGGATTTTTCAGCAAACCATCATGGCAAATGTATACCTATGTAACAACCTTGAACATTCTGTACATGTATCCCAGAGCCTGAAGTAAAATAAAATTAAAAAAAGAAAAGAAAAGAAAAAAACTTGGCAGGGCATGGTGGCTCACGCCTGTAATCCCAGCACTTCGGGAGGCCGAAGGGGAGGGATCACCCGAAGGTCAGGAGTTTGAGACCAGGCTAGCCAACATGGTGAAATCCCCATCTCTTCTAAAAAATACAAAAATTAGCCGGCCATGATGGTGCGTGCCTGTAGTCCCAGCTACTTGGAAGGCTGAACAGGAGAATCACTTGAACCCGCGAGGCGGAGGCTGCAGTGAGCCGAGGTCGCGCCACTACACTCCAGCCTGGGCAACAAAAGCGAAACTTGGTCTCAGAAACAAACAAACAAAAACAAACAAACAAACAAAACCCCTCTGCTTTTAAAAGTATTTTAAATCCAGTATGAAAAACCTAGAAGTCAGCAAAGGCCTCTAAGAAGAAACTTACCATCAATCATGACCCCTCTACTACTGACCTTGAAAATCACTTCATCTTCCTCCGTAGTTCCAGGGCTTGGCCTAAGTCTCAAAAGACAGAAAGAAACGTGGCCACCCTTCCTCACTTGAGTCCTGTGCAAACATATAGCCCTACACAGAGCTCCTAACAGTGGAGCACCAACACGCAGGATGATCTGAGTGTGAAACAACGCGGTCAGACTCCCACGTGGGGTGTGTACTGCACGGACAGGCGGGAGGAAAGGGACGACTCTGCAAAACAAGTACCAGGGATAAAACTCGCAACAGACTTCTCCAACCTTTCAATCAGCTGTCCCAAGGGCCACAAACGCGGGACACGCTCGGTGGGGAGCTGCAGCCACACCGACGGGAGGGGAATCCTGGGCCTCGACGGGACAGGAGAAAACGGCCCGCGCCGGGCAGACGGCGGAGCTCAGCCCCGGTGCGGGCCCTGGCCAAGGCCGCCCGTCCCCAGCCGAGCCTACGGGCTGTGCAGGACCCCGGCCCTCGTTCCCACCGCGCCCTGCGCCGCCGCCGTCGGGAAACCGGGTTTTCAAAGCTTCGGCCCCGCGGGCGCGGTATTTTAGGGCGTGACCCCCGCCCCGCCCTCGAGGGCAACCGGAAAAGCGGGCACCTAGGCAGACGCGCCGAGTCTGCGCGCCGGACCGGGAGGAGTCCCCGAGGCCGCGCTCCCGGAGTCGGCTCTGGAAACCGAGGCACGGGCCGCGACGCAGGGGAGGCCCGCGGACTCTCGACCCCGCCCGCCGCCCGAGCGGCCACGATGGACGCCCTGGCCCGGCTCACCTGGGAGGCGCCTCCGCCGTCCGCCCGCGCGGGGCCAGGGCGCGGCTCACCCGGTCCCGCCGGCCGCTCTTTGTGTCTGGAGGCCGCTAAGCCGCGCTCCTCCCGGTCCCCGGCGCCGCCCCCTCGGTGTCCCGGCGCGGCGGGCGAGCGGGGGGCGGGGCGAGCGAACGGGAGAGGGGGCGGGGCCGGGTGGGAACTAGGCCGCGTCCGCGACTGTTAGGGAGGCTGGGGCCAGTTTGGAGCCTGGGGTAATCCCCCGGAGCTGACCTCGCGGGTACCTGTCGAGGCTGTACGTGCTGCGGGGCTTGGCGGTTCGCAGCTCTCGGGGTAGCATCTTCTGGAAACAAGCCTGGAGGCCGGCCAGGCAGGGGAAATACCCCAAACCCAACAGTGAGGAAACCGCGACTTAAAACCTAGGTCCTCACCTTTCCACTACATCATATTAAATCCATATAGGTTGAGCGTCCCTAATCCAAACATCTGAAATCCGAAATGCTTCAAAGTCTGAAAGTTTTGAGCGCTGACATGACGCTCAAAAGAAATTCTCATGGGAGCACTGCTTTTTTTCTTCTTTTTCTTTAAGAAGGGCTGTCACTCCTGTTGCCCTGATGCAGTGGCGTGGTTACGGCTCACTACAGCCTCAACTTTCTCAGCTATGGCGCTCGTCCCGCCGCAGCCCCGAACCCCCAGTAGCTGGGACTGCAGGCACCTGCCACCATGTCTGCTAATTTTTGTATGTTTAATATAGGCAGAGTCTCACTGTGTTGCCCAGGCTGGACTCGAACTCCTGGGCTCGAGGAATCCGCCTGCCTCGGCCTCCCAAAGTGCTGGGATTGCAGGCATGAGCCACCAGGCCCAGCCTCTGGCTAATTTTTGTATTTTTTGTAGAGAGGAGGTTTCGCCATGTTGCCCAGGCTGGCCTGGAATTTCTGGCCTCCAGTGATCCTCCCACCTTGGCCTCCCATAGTGCTGGGATTACAGGCATGAGCCACTGGCGCCTGGCCTCATTGGAGCATTTCTAATTTTGGATTTTCAGATTAGGGATGCTCAATTGGTATAATGTAAATATTCCTAAATGCCTCTGCTGCCAAGCATCTCGGGATATTCAACCTGTATATATTTATGGAGCACCTACTAGGGCCAGGCATTGTCCTAGGGGCTGCCAACAGGGGGGGCAAAAAAATCCCTGCCCCTTATGGAGTTTACATGGAAGACAATTTGAAAACGTAAATCCTCAGCCAGGCACAGTGGCTAACGCCTGTAATCCCAGCACTTTGGGAAGCCAAGGCGGGTGGATCACCTGAGGTTGGGAGTTTAAGACTAGCCTGACTAACATGGAGAAACCCTGTCTCTACGAAAAATACAAAATTAGCTGGGCATGGTGGCGCATGCCTATAACCCAGCTACTTGGGAGGCTGAAGGAGGAGAATCGCTTGAACCCAGGAGGCAGAGGTTGCGGTGAGCCGAGATAGCTCCATTGCACTCCAGCCTGGGCAACAAGAGCGAAACTCCGTCTCAACAAACAAACAAACAAAATGTAAATACAGCCAGGCGCTGTGGCTCACACCTGTAATCCCAGCACTTTGGGAGGCTGCCATGGGCAGATTGCCTGAGGTCAGGAGTTTGAGACCAGCCTGGCCAACATGGTGAAACCCAGCATCCACTAAAATACAAAAAAAATAGCCGGTTGTGGTGGTGCGTGCCTGTACTCCCAGCTACTCTGGAGGCTGAGGCATGAGAATTGCATGAACCTGGGAGTCAGAGGTTGCAGGGAGCTGAGATCACACCACTAGACTCCAGCTTGGGCAACAGAGCAACACTCTGTTTCCAAAAAAATAAAAACACAAACATAAATATGCCCCTCCCCTCCCCTTCCCTTAAAAAACAAAACAAAACAAAAACACACAAATATACAAAGTGTCAGAGAGGGCTGGGCATGGTGGCTCACGCCTGTAATCTCAGCCCTTTGGGAGGCCAAGGCGGGTGGATCATAAGGTCAGGTCAACATAGCCAAATCCCATCTCTACTAAAAATACAAAAATTAGCCGGGTGTGGTGGCATGTGCCTATAGCCCCAGCTATTCGGGAGGCTAAGGCACGAGAATCCCTTGAACCCAGGAGGCAGAGGTTGCAGTGAGCCATGCCATTGCACTCCAGCCTGGGTGATAGTGAGACTCCATCTAAAAAAAAAAAAAACAAACAAAAAAACCCAGAGATATATAAATATATTGAAATTACAAAATGAGCTACAGTGCACTCTAGCATGAGGAAGGTGCATATATTTTGCAACTCCACTTTAGACGATGTGAGGACCGGAGGCAAAATGACTGGGGTAAGGAGGAAGCTGGTTGAAAGACATGCTCTGAGGGAATGGAGTTTCCAAGGGTGAGTGAGATTTCTGAGTGCCTTCAAGTGGCAAACCCCACACAGAATGAAAGGCAAGCACAGGGAATAGTTCAGAGGCGCTCACAGCGTGTTCTGGGCTGGGAGGTTTTCCTGACCTGCTGAGTGCACCCAGATGTCTTTGGCTGTGTCTGTGACCTGTTCCAACTAGTGAGGGGCACAACGTCAGGGCACACAGTGCAAAGGTGGTCCCTGTGGGATGTGCAGGCAAGGCCCTGATGACTTCAGTTTATAACCCTGGACCCCGGGGGTGCTCAGAGCCATAGGGTCTATCAGGGCTCCAACTCACTGGCTGGTGAATGAATTTGGTGTCAAAAGATGTTAATCATGTGCCGCTTATTAGCTGTTTCTGGATAAGCCAGTCATGTAACATCTGTGATCTCAGTCTCCTTATCTGCAAAATAGAAATGTAAAAATTACGCATTGCACAGGACTGTACTGAATTTGGTTATTTTATTTCTTGAGACAGGGTCTGAGTTTGTCACCCAGGCTGGAGTGTGGTGGTGTGATCACAGCTCACTGCAGCCTTGATCTCCTGGGCTCAAGTGATCCTCCCACCTCAGCCTCCCAAGTAGCCGCACCACAGGTGCACCACCACACTTGGCTAAGTTATTATTTTTTAGAGATGGGGGTCTCACTACATTGCCCAGGCTGGTCTTGAACTCCTGGGTTCAAACGATCCTCCTACCTTGCCCTCCCAAAGTACTGAGATTGCAGGCATGAGACACCATGCCCAGTTGAGCGTCCCGAATTTAAATGAGCTAATGCAGTGGTTCTTCATCAGAGAGAAGCAGGGAGACTAGGAGTTCTCCACTTTGACGCCTTAAAAATTAAAAATACCAGTGTCTGCATTCTACCTTCAGACATTCTGATTTTATTGTTGTGTAGGGAAAACTCTCTACTCTCACGCAGTAACAACAATCAACACAGAAGACCCATGACTAAATGTGTGTGGGGTTTTCTCCACACACCAAGCAGCAGACACTAGCTAGGTGTCGTCTAATTCAGTTCTGTCACTATCTACCTAGAATAGTGACAGGGTTCCACAGGGTGAGGACTCAGTCCCCAAGACTCCGCACACATACCAGTCACAAGTCCAGGCCTCCACAGAACTTCTGACAGATCAGCTTCAGGTTGGAGTTCCCAAGACCCCCTCTTTAGTTTCAATTAATTTGCTGCAGTGCCTCACAGAGCTCAGAGAAACGCTTATGTTCACTGGTTTATTTTTATTTATTTATTTTTGAGACAGAGTCTTGCTCTGTTGCCCAGGCTGGAGTGCAGTGGCACGATCTCAGCTCACTGCAACTTCTGTCTACCGGGTTCAAGTGATTGTCCTGCCTCAGCCTCCCAAGTAGCTGGCTCTACAGGCACGTGCCACCACACCCGACTAGGTTTTTGTATTTTTAGTAGAGACAGGGCTTCGTCATGTTGGCCAAGCTGGTCTCGAATTCCTGACATCAGGTGATCTGCCTGCCTCAGCCTCCCAAAGTGCTGGATTTATAGGTGTAAGCCAATCACACCTGGCCCACTGGTTTATTATAATGGATATTGTAAAGGACACAGATGAAGAGACACATAGGGCAAGGTTTGGAGGAAGGAGGAGAGCTTCCATACCTCCCTGGGCGCCACCCTCCAGGAATCTCCACTGCTCAGCTACCCAGAAGTTCACTGAACGCTGTCCTCTTGAGTTTTCACGATGTCAGTATTCCTTCTCCCAGGGAATGGGGTGAGACTCTCTCATGGGAGAGTCTTACAACCAACAATCAGAAAGGCAGGAAAAGGTCAGAGGCCTGCTGCTGAGGCCCAACACACACAACTTTACAGCAAGGGACTGTAGCAATTGCTATGGGATTCACGCGCCAGGAACTGTGGACGAAAACCAGTGGCCATCCTAACACCACAATTGTTCAGGAAAGAACCTTTGAGTCAATCTTGCTCATGCCCTACAGTCAATACATCATCACATCCTGATGGCTCTTGTTTTTAAAAACTTTTTCTTTTGAATTAATATTATCTTTACAGAAAACTTGGAAAAGTAGAAAAGAGAGGTTGCATTTATTTCTCACTCAGGTTCCTGTAAATATCAGCATCTTACATAGCCATGTTTTTGATAATAGTATAATGGCGTAGCTTTCAAAACCAGGAATTTAACATCAGTGCATTACTATTAACTAAAGACCTTACTCAGATTTTACCAGTTTTCCCACTAAGGCCCTCCCTTTTTATTGTCAGTGCCAGACCCTTCCAGCATCCCGTCACGGCCATTCCAAGCCACTCACCTCCACCCTTTGTCCGTGTAATAGTCTCCTGGCCATCCTCTTGCTTCTACTTTTGCCTGTCTACTTTCAATTTAAGCGTTGCAGTTTTTAATTCCTGACTCCTGTTGTAATAATCTAGCTTTGGTCTTCAGTTTCCTTCCTGAGGTCCGCTGCTTTCCTTTCATCCCACGCTGTTTTTTCGTCTGTCTTGGAGCTCCTGTTCACAAACTAATATTTTAATCTTAAGATATTGTAGGCCAGGTACAGTGGCTGACACCTATAATCCCAGCACTTTGGGAGGCTGAGGTTGGAGGATCACTTCAACCCAGGAGTCTGAGGCTACAGTGAGCTATGATCATGCCACCGCACTCCAGCATGGGTGACAGAACAAGACCCTGTCTCAAAAAAAGAGAAAAAAAAAAGAATGCTCTGTCTCTTATGTTAAGCCTCATAGTAATAAATGCCTTTTTCTCAGGTGGTTTAAAGCAGGCTGCCAAGGAGGCCCATCTTGTTCCTTGCCTGCTGGTGTCCTGGGGCACCTGCACAGTTCTCTGCCTGCGAAACTGAGCCTCCTCCCTGAACATGAGAGCCAGTACTGTTTGCTTTCCAGATGTGGGGCATTGCTCTAAACGCTTCAGAAGGTCTTAGCGGCCGGAGAGAAGTGGGAAAACCCGGCGCTGTGTGGCTGGGGACGGACACATGAAATAATGAAGACAGAAGAAGGCAATGGCAGGTTAAGGTGCCTGCAGGAAACTCAGCTGGAAAAACAGGGAGGAAGGGACCAGAGCTAGTGGGAAAAGTGACCCACAGAGCAGATACGGCTGGCATGTAAAAGGAAGTAGTAGAATTTAGCTACAAACTAAACAGTGAAATAAGAGGTAAAGAAAATGAAAATCAGAAATGCCTCCCAAGGGCTGGGCACAGTGGCACATGCCTGTAATTCCAGCACTTTGGGAGGTCGAGGCGGGCAAATCACTTGAGGCCAGGAGTTTGAGTCCGGCCTGGGTAATGTAGCAAAACCCCGTTACTACAAAAAATACAAAAATTAGCTGGGCATGGCGGTGACCACCTGTAGTCCCAACTACTTGGGAGGCTGAAGTGGGAGGATCACCTGAGCCTGGGAAGTCAAGGCTTGAGTAAGCCGAGACTGCACCGCTGCACTCCAGCCTGAGCAATGGGAGTGCTGTGCCTTGCTGCCTCCCGAACGTTTCTCCTCTAGTCTTTCTATCTGCTGTGATAAAATGAGCTTCATCTTTCTGAAAACCTGCTTGACCACTCCTCCTTTCCCCAAGGCCTTTGGTGACTCCACACTAACTAGATGGAGAAATCCAGATTCACTAACCCTCATCCAGCCTCCTTCACTGAAATCTCAGCCCCCACCTTCCCACCTTCTCCCATCATATCCCACGAGCCCTGCCTCCAGCAAAACCAGGGGCTTGCTGACTCTGGAGAGGGCCCCTCACACTCCTGCCTTGGTGTTTTAAATACACCATGCCTCCTTTCCATCGACTTGAATCTGTTAATTCATCAGGGTTGTGCTCAAATCTGTCCTCTTCTGAGAAGACCCCCAGAGCAACTTCAGTTTACCACATCTATTGAATAAGGAGTCCTGTTCTGCCTTGGACCATTCATTCCGGTCTGTTAAGTCTTATGACACTATCTAAGGTTCCACTGGTAGGTCCTACTTGTTTGAGTACCGATCGCAAACTGCCACAGTCAGGAATGATGAGTTTTGTATCTTTACATCCCCCCACAAGACCTAGTATTATAGAAAGCCTGATAAAGAGTAAGGGTTCCTTATTTTATTGGATGCTAGTGTTGATTTTATGTTTCTGGCAATGGTTTCAACTAATGGGGGTGTAACTTTTCCCCTATGATATAGACATCTTAATTTTTCGTAAATAACCCATTGTGAAATTGGCATCTGTGAATTCCAGTGTGTTGCTGGGAGTTGAGTAACGCTAGTAACCTGCAGATGGCTGTGTTTTAACAAGTGGCCACAAGATCCTGCATTTGTTTTACAGGGTTGTTAGTTCACATTCATCTCCCACAGTTCAATTAAAATAACAGCAATTGTGGGTTCGCCACAGCGTAGAGACCCCCAAGAGTGTCTCCACCATAATGTGAGCTTGAGCCCAGAAGCATTTTCCCCTCCTGGAGGCAGTCGAGCTATGGGAAAGTAGGAACTAAGGATGGGGCATTGTGTAAAAGGGCTATTTTGATCTCTCAGGCATTTACACAATGGCCTGGTGATGGCTGTGTGGTTTAATGAGGACACTGTGTTTGAGTTTCTGCTTTGGGCTAGTTTTGTGACTTTGTTTACCAAGTACGGCTTGCACCCTGTGATTACTCAGGTTGTGGCTTTGTTTACCAAGTACGGCTTGAGCCCTGTGATTACTCAGGTGATTCTTTAAGATTACTGCTCTTGGAATTTATGGTGGGCTTGACTTTTTAAGAATATTACTTTGTTAAACATGCACCTCTTTCACAATAGATAATAGAAAAGAACACCTGCTTGTTTTCCATCATCTTGTGGTTATTTTATAACTTTAGTGTTAAACCCTTTTAACTTGTATTTTTATCTACTTTGCCAGACTTTGTGACTACTTTGTAACTTTTTGATCCCTTTAATGTTTAAAGCTGAAACAATGTGGGCTGACGTCAGTGTCTAAAAGCTGACAGTATATATTGGGACCCTATGCACAAATAAAATTGCTGTTTAGGCATTGCTGTATGGGCATTGTCTATTCAGACCTCCAGACCCTACTTTTCTGTCTCCTAGTTTTTCCGCGCACTCTCTCTTCCAGGTATTGGGACCCTTTCGCTGGCCGAGAGCTCCCCCGGCAAACATGCTCTCCCCGACAAGCAATCAGGTGACAACAGAGAACTTCAGCCTTTAGAGAAAAGCTTTGCCACATTCAAGTACTTAGAGCTTCCTTAGGAGTCATTGCTAAGTGCTCATTTCAGAACATTTGGAAAATATATTCATTTGTGGATATTGTTGCTTCATTAGTCTTTAAAAAGCTTTTGATAACTCAGATATACCCAGTTTAACTCAGTCTGAGTATATCTGATTCTTTTTTTTTTTTTTCTTGAGAGAGTCTCAAACCAAAAAAAAAAAAAGAGAGAGAGAGACAGAGTCTCACTCTGTTGCCCAGGCCGGAGTGCAGTGGCACAATCTTGGCTCACTGCAACATTCGCCTCCCAGATTCAAGCAATTCTTGTACCTGAGCCTCCTGAGTAGCTGGGACTACAGGCACATGCCACCAGGCCCGGATAATTTTTGTACTTTTGTTAGAGACGGGGTTTTGCCGTGTTGGCCAGGCTGGTCTCAAACTCTTGACCTCAGGTGATCTGCCCACCTTGGCCTCCCAAAGTGCTGGGATTACAGGTGTGGGCCCTGGCGCCTAGCTGAGTATATCTGATTCTTTCAGTAAATTCCATGTTCTTTTCCTTGTAATAAGTTTTATCTGGAACATTTTTAGATGCATAGGGTAGGTGCCAAGATAGTACAGAGAGCTCCATGTACCCCCGTCCACTCTCCCTTAATGCTAAAATCCTACATCACAACAGTACAATGACCAGAACCAGGGAATTAACCACTCATGACACAACCAATCAGCTAACTTCCAGATTTCGGCTGGATTTCACCAGTGTTCCTGGATCCCATGTGGCATTTACTCAGTGCGTTTCCTTAGTTTCCTCTGCTCTGTGACAGATTCAACTCTTCCTTTTTCATGACCTTAACTGTAGTGAGGAGCATTGGTCAGGCATTTCATAGGATGTCCCTTACTTTGGTTTTGTCTGATGTTTTCTCATATTAGACTGGTGTTAGGGACTTTTGGGAAGAACACACAGAAGTGAAGTGCCCTTGTCATCCCACCACGTAAGGGGTACCTGACATCCACGTGATGTTAATCTTGATCACTTGGTTCAGGTGTTGTCTGCCAGGTTTCCTCACTGCAGTTTCAAATTTTTCTCCTTCATATTCTGAGTTTTTTGTTTATTTGTTTGTTCGTTTTTGACAGGGTCTCCTCTGTCACCTAGGCTGGAGTGCAGTGATGTAATCTCGGCTCACTGAAGCTTTGACTTCCCGAGGTCAGGTGATCCTCCCACCTCAGCCTCCCAAGTAGCTGGGACTGCAGGGAGTTGCCATCATGCCCAGCTAACTTTTCTATTTTTTGTAGAGATGGGGTTTTGCCATGTTACCCAGGCTGGAATCAAACTTCTGGCCTCAAGTGATCTACCTGCTTTGGCCTCCCAAAGTGCTTAGATTATAGGCTTGAGCCACCGCACCCAGCCCATAATATGTTCTTTAGGAGCAAGTTACTAAGTCCATTCCAGCCCACAGTCAAGAAGAGGAGGATTAAATTCCACCTCCTGTGGGGGAAGTATCTACATATATTATTTAGAATTCTTTATCAGGAGGATCGGTCTCTTATCTCCTATTTATTGATTCAATCAAATCATTTATTTATATCAGTATGGACTCCTATGTTTTTATTTCCTACTCTAGGTTATAATCTAATGCTATGTTATTTCATTGGTCCCATTGTTCCAGCGTTGGCTATCGGTGGCTCTTTCTGCTCAGTTCCTGTGCCCCTCAGTATGCCTGAGTATTTTGCTTTTGGGGTACTTCCATAGTTGTGAGCACCATACCATGTTCCAGGCTTCTCTCATATTTTTCCAGTCCCAGCCCTAGTATCAAGCCAGGTCTCCAAGAAGCCCTGCTTCTTTTTGTTGGCAAATTGTATTTAGAAACCAAGATCTGTGTGAGGGTGTGTTCATTGCTATTGGAGGTGTCATTATTTCTCGGCCCTGTCAGTGCACAGACTCAGGAAATATACAGATTTGTTGACTCATGTATACACACATATTTATAAATGTCTGCTCCCTACCTACCTGTTTATCTGTCTATCCTCTATCTATCTGCCATCTATCTACCAACCTACCTATCTACCAATTAAACTAAACCTGAGTTCATGCTGCTGTCTCCAAAACAAATCCAATACCCTAGGCGTCGTACTAGCATTCACCCCTTACTTCTTTGTAATACTTTCAGAATTTCTTTTTCCTATTTTTGAGACAGAGCCTCACTCTATCACCCAGGGTGGAGTGCAGTCACACAATCTTGGCTCACTGCAGCCTCAGCCTCCTCAGGCTCAAGCAATCCTCCTACCTTAGCCTCCTGAGTAGCTGGGACCACATGCATGTGCCACCACACCCAGCTTATTTTTATATTTTTGGTAGAGATGGGATCCCACATGTTGCCCAAGCTGGTCTCCAACTCCTGGGCTCAAGCAATCCACCCACCTCAGCCTCCCAAAGTGCTGGGATTACAGGTGTGAGCCACTGTGCCCAGTCTACTTTCAGAATTTTTTTTTTTTTTTGAGACAGAGTTTTGCTCTTGTTGCCCAGGCTGGAGTCCAGTGGCACGTTCTTGGCTCACCACAACCTCCACCTCCCAGGTTCAAATGATTCTCCTGTCTCAGACTCCCAAGTAGCTGGGATTATAGGCCTGTGCCACCATGCCTGGATAATTTTGTATTTTTAGTAGAGACGGCATTTTTCCGTGTTGGTCAGGCTGGTCTTGAACTCCCAACCTCAGGTGATCCACCTGCCTCGGCCTCCCAAAGTGCTGCGATTACAGGCGTGAGCCACCGCACCTGGCCTACTTTCAGAATTTTTAACTCATAGCCTGTGAGAAACAAATTTATAAACTAGAGTACAGTGTTTAATACAGTTTTTTAGCCTTACAGTTTCTGTAAGGCTTTCAAATACAAGCTTTCAAAATTACTTAGGTCAGCTCCTTTTCCCTCAGCCCCTTCAGCGAGGTTATATCATACATTTAGAATAAGGTTAGATTCATTTGTCACAGTCTGTTTTCCATATTAGGTCTTTAATATGCTGGTTGATTATTTTTTAATATGCATGTAATAAAGTTCATACAGTATGAAAAAATAAAGTATAAAATAGACAATTGTGTAGATCACCATATATCCACTACCCCAGTACCATAGGTAAAGT
This sequence comes from Ateles fusciceps, assembly GCA_036589455.1. Lineage (NCBI taxonomy): Eukaryota > Metazoa > Chordata > Mammalia > Primates > Atelidae > Ateles > Ateles fusciceps. Next base: position 921,409 of record JAZHEH010001092.1, read on the forward strand.
TCTGTCACTGTGAAAGTCACTGGTACAGTTTGCCTCTGTGTCTCCAACCAAATCTCATCTTTAATTTGTATTCCCATAATTCCCATATATTGTGGGAAGGGCCCGGTGGGAGATAATTTGAATCATGGGGGGTCTTCCCCATACTATTCTCGTGGTCATGAATAAGTCTCATGAGATCTGATGGTTTTATCAGGCATTTCTGCTTTTGCATCTTCCTCATTTTCTCTTGCTGTCGCTATGTATAAAGTGCCTTTTGGCTGAGCGTGGTGGCTCACACCTATAATCCCAGCACTTTGGGAGGCTGAGGTGGGCAGATCACGAGATCAAGAGATTGAGACCATCCTGGCCAACATAGTGAAACCCCGTCTCTACCAAAAATACAAAAATTAGCTGGGTGTGGTGGTGTGCACCTGTAATCCCAGCCACTCAGGAGGCTGAGGCAAGATAATCACTTGAACCTGGGAGGCGGAGGCTGCAGTGAGCCGAGATCGCACCATTGCACTCCAGCCAGGCGACAGAGCAAGACTCCATCTCAAAAAAAAACAAACAACAAAAAAAACAAAATGCCTTTCACCTCCTGCCATGATTCTGAGGCCTCCCCAGCCACGTGGAACTCTACGTCCAATTAAACTTCTTTTTTCTTCCCAGACTTGGGTATGTCTTCATCAGCAGTGTGAAAATGGACTAATACAGTTGTCCTGTGTGTCCCTGTGCAATTCACTGCTCCCCTCCCCCAAGTCCCTGGCGACCATTGTTGTGTCTTCTGTCCTTGTACTTTTGCCTTTTCTAAAAGGACATATGGATGAATTATACGATATGTAGACTTTGGGGTTTGGCTTCTTTTACTTTTTTCTCTTTTTTTTGAGACATAGTTTTGCTCTGTTGCCAGGCTGGAGTGCAGTGGGCGATCTTGGCTCACTGCAACCTCCATCTCCTGGGTTCAGGCGTTTTCTCCTGCCTCAGCCTCCCGAGTAGCTGGGACTACAGGCATGTGTCACCACGCCAAGCTAATTTTTGTACTTTTAGTGGAGACAGGGTTTCACCATGTTGGCCAGGATGGTCTCGATCTCCTGACCTCGTGATCTGCCCACCTTGGCTTCCCAAAGTGCTGTGATTACAGGCGTAAGCCACCGCTTCGGCCTGGGGTTTGGCTTCTTTCACTTAGCAAAGTGTGTCTAAGATTCATCCATGTTGGTGTGTGTATCCGTAGCTCATTCCTTTTGGTAATTATGAAGAGAACTACTAGACTGGGAGTGGTGGCTCATACCTGTAATCCCAGCACTTTGGGAAGCTGGGATTACAGGTATTGCTGAAGACAAGGTGTTTGAAATCAGTCTGGACAACACAGCCAGACCTTATCTCTACAATAAAAATTCAAAACTTAGCCAAGCACAGTGGCATGTACTCGAGGTGCCAGCTACTCTACTCAGGACGTTGAAGCGGGAGGATGGTTTGAGCCCAGGAGGTCACGGCTGCAGTGAGCTGTGATTCCACCACTTTACTCCAGCCCAGGTGACAGAGTGAGACCTTGTCACCAAAAAGAAAAGAAAAAGAAGAAATAAAACAAATAGAGCTCCTAGAAACACTTCTATACAGGTTTTTGTTCATTTGAATGTAAGTTTTCTATTCACTTTGAACAGAAAGGTGAATGCTAGTATGAGGCGTCATTGGCATCTTTGGGCTATACGGGAAGTCTCCGTTTAACTGAAGAAGACAATCCCAAATGGTTTTCCAAAGTGGCTACACCGTTTTGTATTCCCCACCAGCAACCAGCAAATTTCTGTCCCCTGCATCCTTGTCAGCATTTGATGGTGTCACTTTATTTCATTCGATTTATTTTACAGTAGAGTCTATTTTCTTTCTGAGGGTAGTCTTTTTTGGTGAAAATATTAGGTATTAACAGTCAGCTAGCTAACAGAGGTTGGCTGACGGTTTTTACTGTAAGTCAAAGTAGAGGTCATCCTTACCATCTTCAGTCAAAATGCTGTTGACAGAAGAAAGTTCATTTTGAAAGTTACTCTAATCTAAGGATCTTTCATAGAGAAAATGGTAGAAGAAGTAATTGAGAAATAAAGGGAAATATGATGCTCTTGCTATGGGATTTTTTTCCTTCTACACTGGAATTTTCTGACTTAGAATAAAATTCCCCTTTAAAAGCAGGTACAGGGTGGGCACAGTGGCTTGCACCTGTAATTCTAGCACTCTGGGAGGCCGAGGCAGGTGAATCACTTGAGGACAGGAGTTCAAGACCAGCCTGGCCAACATGGTGAAACTCTGTCTTTTCTAAAACTACAAAAATTAGCTGGGTGTGGTGGCACATGCCTGCAGTCCCAGCTACTCAGGAAGCTGAGGCATGAGAATTGCTTGAATCTGGGAGGTGGAGGTTGCAGTGAACCAAGATGGTGCCACTGCACTCCAGCTTGGGCGACAGTGCAAGACTCTGTCTCAAAAAAAAAAAAAAAAAAAAAGCATTGCCTGTGGTCAAGCTCTTGAGGGCCCAGAACCCTCATTTGGTTCTGGCAACTGAAGAGGATTTGCACCCCAGTAGGTGAAAGACCAGGCCCCAAGGGTGTGCTGTACAGAACATCCAGAGGTGGTCCAGGGCCTCTGTGCTGTTGTCTAGGCCAGGAATCACGGGAGCCCGAATCACATGCACACACAGAAGCTTTAATAGCACAGGGAATCTACTGAAAGGTCCCATGAGGTGGCTACATCCTTTGAGCCTGTGAGCTCCATGAGAGCAAGTCTGGGCCCTTTTGTTTCCCTGCTATAGACTCAGTGCCTAGGACACCCTACAGCACTCAATACTGCTCAAATGTTTGACTGAATGGTAAAACTGAACCAGGGCCTGCAAAGACATCACGACCGTTACTTCTTGCATGAGTCTGGTTGGGCTGCCAGGACAAAATACACAGACTGGGTGGCTTAAATAGCAGGAATGTATTTCTCACAGTGCTGGAGGATAGGAGTTCAGTCCACTGTACCTCTCCTGACCCACAGGTTCTGCCCTCTCACTTGCCCTGCAGACTCATTTACCATTCTCTCTCCACAGAGTCCCATTCTTCATGATCATGGCTTTACCTCGCTCGCCCTCTCAAGAGTTCGTGCAACAGAAGAGGAATGTGCTGAGCACACAGACCAGGAGCCCCATGGTGTTGCCTGCAGACCTGATTGGCTTGGCCTGGTGCCCAGGCTTCCTCTGGGTCATCCCCTCGCGGGTCTGCCACAGCCCACGCCACTTCTGCACCCTCCCCCAGCCTATGTGGCTCGCCTAGAGGCTGGCCTGGTCCCTGTGGACATTCATGAGCGGCACTCCCAAACCAGAGCCTGCAAATCCCAAATTCCTGGAAGATCTGCCCTGCACAGCTGGGCTCAGTTGGCAGGGGCCAGCCCACTCACTAAAGTTCAGTCTGAGAGAGGCCAAGGATAGGTTCTCTAAGAAGGAGTCTAGGGGTTTAGAGGAATTGACTGGAGGAGAAACAACCCTGGCCGGCATCACACAGGAAATTCCAGGCCTCTCTCTGTCTCTCTCCATCTCTCTCTGCTTCTCTGTCTCTGACTCTGTCTGCCTCTCTGTCACTGTCTCTCTTTCCCTGTCTGTCTCTGCCTCTGCTTCTGCCTCTGTCTCTCTCTCACCAGGCATGTTTTAACTCAATAAAGAAAACATCTGGGCTGGATGCGGTGGCTCACGCCTGTAATCCCAGCACTTTGGGAGGCCAAGGTGGGCAGATCACAATGTCAGGAGTTTGAGAACAGCCTGGTCAACATGCTGAAAACCCATCTCTACTAAAAATACAAAAAAATCAGCCAGGCATGGTGGCATGCCTGTAACAGCTACTTGGAAGGCTGAGGCAAAATAATAGCTTGAACCTGGGAGGCGGAGGTTGAAGGGAGCCGAGATCGTGCCACTTCACTCCAGCCTGGGCGACAAAGCAAGACTCTGTCTCAGAAAAAAAAAATCTGTCCTTCACCTAGTTCTTATTCAGTAACCACTACACACACACACATACATGCACACACACAACCCTAACACAACAGTGCTACACATATCACTCTTACAGGCACAATGTACACAAATACAACTCCATAACTAACATTCACAACCTCACTACTTACACCCACTAAGCACACACACACAACTCCTCTACACACACCCAATGTGACATGCACACCCCATTACGCACAATCCCACTATACAGACACCCCACGTACTCCTCACTTCTTACAAATACATGTTACTAAAAACATACTACTATAGACCCCCACATACATACGACCCACCCCACCACTCACACATAATTCCACTAAATGCCTGCAACTACATACACAACTCTCCACTCACAGCTCTCATTAATCACACACACTCCATTAGTAAGCACCCATTGTGCACACTTCACACATATACTGCATCACTCACACACAGACTACTCACACACACACAGTCCCACACAACCACAGTCCCCATACATTAATACAACTCTATTACACACGGCTGCGCTATACAAACACAGCATGACACACACACACCCATTCAATGCTACTAAACACACCTCCCACTACTCACATACACACATGCACACACCTATACTACCCACACACATACCCGCACTCTAAACCTGCCACTCACACACACTCCACACACAGGCCTCCTGATGTACATACATATGCGCCATTTCTACATACATGCACACAACCGTGTCACACACACCTCTCCATGCACTTACACACACAGAACCATCTCACACACACTCTCCACACAACTACATACATGCACACAGCCATCTCACACATACACTCCACACACCCTCCTCTGCCTTCACTATTCACAGACCTCCACACTGCACATCCCGTTACACACAGACCGGCAGACACATGCACACAGGCTTCCCCCACCTTCCTAAAATGCAGAAGACAGTGCTCTCTGACTCCAGGCCTATGTCCACAGCCCACTTTTGACAGTACATCCTACATGTCCAAATTTCACTTCTCATCCCGCTACTCGATCCCTCTGTGGAGATGGTAAACTCCTGGCTGCTTGGTACTCAGCGCCTGGCACTTAGGAGGGGCCCTCTACACTTGTGTTGAACTGAATTAATTCTCTCCCTGGAAAGGCTCTCTCACTTCTTTGTCCCAATTAAATGTTTCATTCTTTCAATGCCCAGCTTCGATTCACATCCTCACTCAAGCCACTGCACAGTGGCCCCCTTATGAGACTTTCTTTCAGGAGGTGCCATCTATGTTATGCCGTATTTATTCTTGCTTATGTATGAGGATATCGACATTGGAACTGTTTCTCCCCCAAAACAAAGAGTTGATTCAGGAATGGCAAGGAACTGCAATTCAGGACACATGTGCTGTGGTGGATCACAGGTACAGCCTCAGAATGGAAACTTTGACCTAAGCTAGTAGACGTCAGGCTCCAAAGTTAGTGACACTTGCTGGAGGAGTTGTCAAATTAATCTGTCAAGAACTTGTTTCCCGACTTTTGAACTCCCTTACCCATGTCAAGAATATCGCAGTGGAGAAAGTGAAGATGAAAGAGGAAGGGAATTTACAGGATTTCTTTGGAGAGAGCTACTGCAGCCTGTGGCTGCTGTCCCCTCAGGGGGTGAAGAGGAACTCCTTCCTTCACCCAGACCCAGAGAATGGGGCCCAGTGGTGAAACCCAGAAAGAAGTTGGCATGCCTTTCCTGCAGAAAGCATGAAGTTGAAGGGGCCTGTGGCAGGGGCAGTAGGGGGCGTGAAGGATGTGTGTGGGGATGTAACTCTGTTCTCTCTGATAATGGGCAAGGACATGGGAGAAAGGCTGACCTGGGGTCCCTTCCAGAAGACAAAGGGGAGTCCACTAGTGAGAACCAGTGGTGGATGGGCCTGCCCGAGATCCAGGGCCAGAAGACAGCCAACTGGAGACGAGGCCCAAGCTGAGCTGCAGCTGGAGGGGGTCTGCCAGACGTCTGTAAAGAGCCCCTGAATCCAAGCACAGTGGCTCATGCACGTACTTCCAGCTCCTTGGGAGGCCAAGACAAGAGGATCACTTGAGGCCAGGAGTTCAAGACCAGCTTGGGCAACATAGTAAGACCCCCATCTCCGAAGAAAGAAAAGAAAAAAGAAAAAATGGAAATCAAGGTGTCAGCTGGGCAAAGAAAAAACAAAAAGACGAGCCCCTGAAAGTGCCCCTAGGTAGGCAGGTTGGGCCTGGCTGTGGAGCCAACTCGGGACAAAACCAGGCTTTGGTGAGGAAGTCCCAAGCGAGAACTTACTTCCCTGCCCAGCTTCCCACCTCACCTTGGACTTGCAAATAGGAGATGAGCATGGAAGAAAGACACCAACCATCCCGCACCCCCCACAGGGTGGCTGCATCAGGCAGGTCTTGAGGGGCTGGGTGGGTGCAGCCAGTCGTTCCTGGAGCAAAGCCTGAAGTGTGGCGGTCTCCACTGGGCTGAACCCTCCACACATCTGCACCAGGACAGTGCCTGTGACATCAAGCGATCACAGGACGATTTCCTAAGACTGAGCAGAAAATGCTGCCGTCCTCATCTCCCTTTGGTCCCCTGCCAGGAGAAAACTTCCCACTTCGAGCAGATGTGAAAGGGACAGCACGTGACCGAAAAGTTCCCTTCGACTAAATTCCAGTGGCTTATTTATTTATTTAGAGACAGAGTCTTGCTCTCTCGCCCAGGCTGGAGTGCAGTGGCACGATCTCGGCTCACTACAACTTCTGCCTCCCGGGTTCAAGCGATTCTCCTGCCTCAGCCTCCCAAGTAGCTAGGATTGTAGGCATGTGCCACCACACCTATAATTTTGTATTTTTGGTGGAGATGGGGTTTCACCGTGTTGGCCAGGCAGGTCTCTAACTCCTGATGTCCGGTGATCCACCTGCCGAAGTGCCTCCCAAAGTGCTGGGATTACAGGCATGAGCCACCGCACCTCATGGCATCCCCTGTTCAGCACACTGGTGACACTCCTGTTTCTAGTATATTGTTCTCTAGTTTTTTTATCTGGTGTTCCAAATTTTAAAAACCTGCCGTAGTATCTAATGCTGTCTGGGGGGGTTCCCATGGACTGGGGCAAGCATAGCATTTAGCAGACCAGGAGAGAGCAGGGCCGGCGGCGCCAATCCACCGTGGCGGAGACGTGTGCCAGTCGTTTCACCAGTCCGGGCTTTGCTTTTTCCTCATTGCACAGTGAAGGCTTTAGAAAACTGTTAAAAACACTGTGGACACTAACACTGTTAGTCAAAAAAACCCAGTTGGGTGCAGTGGCTCACACCTGTAATCCCAGCACTTTGGGAAGCCAAGGCAGGCGGATCACTTGAGGTCAGGAGTTCGAGACCAGCCTGGCAAATGTGGCGAAACTCCGTCTCTATTAAAAGTATAAAAATTAGCCGGGCGTGGTGACATAATACCAGCTACTCTACTTGGGAGCCTGAGGCAGGAGAATTGCTGGAACCCAGGAGGTAGAGGTTGTAGTGAGTAGAGATCGTACCACTGCACTCTAGCCTGGGTTACAGAACAACACTGTGTCTCAAAAACAAACACCACACACACACACACACACACACACACACACACACACACACACACACACACACACACACCCTGGTTGGATGCTGGCCTCAGTATGCACTGAGCATCTGAGCTGCGCTCATCCTTCCCAGAGGGAGGGGGCTCGCCCAGGGACTGCCAGAAACAAAAGAGCTGTTTCTGGAGGAGCAGCGTCAATATCTTATTCCAATGGCATCTGTTGGACACTCTAAGTAAAGCACTGTCTGTGTGGTTTTCAAAGTGTATTTTATTAACTTATTTTATTTATTACATTTTCAAGCACAGATTTCAAGCTTGGGAACTATATAAAAAGATGACATAGATATCCCTAATTATTAAGAACTTGGCCGGGCATGGTAGTGTAATCCCAGCACTTTGGTAGGCCAAGGCAGGTGGATCACCTGAGGTCAGAAGTTCAAGACCAGCCTGGCCAACATGGTGAACCCCATCTCTACTAAAAATGCAAAAAATTAGCCAGGCGTGGTGGCAGGCAACTATAGTCCCAGCTACTCAGGAGGCTGAGGCAGGAGAATCACTTGAACCCGGGAAGCGGAGGTTGTCGTGAGCCGAGATCGTGCCATTGCACTCTAGTCTGGGCGATGGATTGAGACTCTGTCTCAAAAATATATATATAAAAAAAAGAGAAGAATTTGGCAAGTATAACAAGGGTGGTATACACCAAGGAATAAACTAGGGTTGTATTTCATAGAGGTGTCTATGGATGGACTAGACACCTAGTGTGAGGGGCTAGGGGGTTTTTGGTGAACCCCTGAAATAATATGTAAATGTCTGAGTATGTGAATAAATTAATTTTGGGCAGAGGAAGGTCCATAACTTTTTCTAGATTTCTCGATTTAGCTGTGACTCAAATAAAAATCACTGGTATAAAATGAAGTAACGAGGCCAGGTTCAGTGGCTCACACTTGTAATCCCAAAACTTTGGGAGGCTGAGGCAGGAAGATCGTTTGAAGACAGGGATTTAAGACCAGCCTGGACAACATGGCAAAACCCTGTCTCTACAAAAAATGCAAAAATCAGCCAGAAGCAATGGTGCACACCTGTAGTCCCAGCTACTTGGGAGGTTGAGGTGGGAGGACGCTTGAGCCAGGGAGGTCTAGGCTGCATGGACCATGTTCACACCACTGCACTCCAGCCTGGGTGATAGAATGAGACTCCATCTCAAAAAAAAAAAAAAAAGTAACTGAACTGTACAGTTAGTGATTGAGTACATCAAATGTAGCAGCTGTTCTTTTAGACAAGAAAATGAGCTCAGTGGTTCATTTCATTATCACAAATATCAATGGAAACATAAATAATAAAAGGCTATCTCAGGATGTGCCAGAATGCCTCTTGCTTGTTCACTTTGATGGAACATTTCCCTTCTTATCTTACCTCACCTCTTGTCTCTCTTGGGACTATTCCCTGCCCAGTTATGTAACCAAAGCAGTACCTACCTCATTCACAAGTGTAATAGTTTATTTTATTTGAGTAGCTCTTGCTAAGAGATGTTAGAAAGTATGATGCAAACTAAGGCTTCTAAGTATTTAGACACTGGGGGTTGCCTACTTGGAATGTTCCTTATTGGAGCTCAGCCACCATGCTGAGAGGAACGCTAAGCTAGTCCCATGGAGAGGCTCTGGGACCACATGGAGAGAGGTCCAATTGTTCCAGCCATCCTGTGCAGGCATCCATGTTGACCCATGTCAACAGCCAGAATGAACTGCCAGCCACGTGAGTGAGGTCATTTTACATAGTTCAGACAACCCAGTACCCCAGGTGCTGCCACAATAAGTGATTTTTTTGTTTCAACCCACTAACTTTTGGGGTGTATTTTTTTCATCAATAGATTAGTGAAACAATAAATAATTGATTTTCTTTTCTTTCTTTCTTTTTTTTTTTTTTAAAGAGATCAGGTTTCGCTATGTTGACCAGACTGGTCTCAAACTCCTGTCCTCAAGTGATTCTCCCATCTCAGCCTCCCAAAGTGCTGGGATTAGAGGCATAAGCTACCGCGTTTGGCCCAATAAGTAACTGATTTTCTATTGCCCTCTTCTAGTCTCTCTTCTACTGACTCCAGCTACTTCTGCCATTTTCACCCCTTGTGTGATAGTTGCTTTCAGCACTGTATTTGGTAAAAAGCCTGTGTAAGGCCGGTTGCCTCGCCGGGAGCCCGGACACGCCCATTCCTCCCAGCATCTGGGAATTATCTCGCCACTCCGCGATCAACATTAAACTCCTCCACATAGCCTCCCCAACACCCACCCCTGAAGCAAACTCCGCACCCAACACCTAGCCTGCCACTGGAAACCCCCGCCCAAAAATTTTCGAAAAGCCCCCACAAACCTTGCCCAATAGCACTCTCTTGCCTGATAGCACTCCCTTGCCCAATAAGCACTTTGCCCCGTCAACGTCATTTTTCCCCAAGGCGGCCTGCTCACCAAAAATCCTGCTTGCCCACTAGTAGTAGTCTGCCTCCTCCATGTCCTGTGTTCCAATATCCAATCAAGTGCCTTATGCTTTGTCTCCTCAGTTCCCAATTAAACGCCTTCACTCCCTATAAAACCCCTTGCCCTAAAAAGTTAGGCGCGACTTCTCTGGCCCCCTCCCGGACCATAGAACCTTGCCCGGTAGCTGAATAAATTGGTTTCTCATTTTCTTATACTGGTCTCAGTTTCCTCATTTTAAACTCGGCAATAACCCTTACAGCCTGTAGCATCCTTTTTTTAAAAAAAAGCCCTTCCAAATAAAGGTATATTTCAAACTGTATTAAGAATATTTTCTAGCAGGGCATGGTGGCTCACACCTGTAATCCCAGCACTTTGGGAGGCCAAGGTGGGCAGATCACTTGAGCTCAGGACTTTGAGATCAGCCTGGTCAACACGGCAAAACGTCGTCTCTACAAAAAATACAAAAATTAGCCAGGCATGGTGGTGCTCACCTGTAGTCCCAGTTACTTGAGAAGCTGAGGTAGGAGGATCGCTTGAGCCTGGGAGGTGAGGCTGCAGTGAACCATCTTCATATCACTTCACCCCAGCGTGACAAAGTGAGACCTTGTCTCAAAAAAAACCAAAAAAACAACAAAAAAACCCAGGAACAGATGAATATTTTCCATCATAATGACAGTAACTGCTAGAGTTTGTAAATGTACTCAAGAAAGATTTTCTTCGTTAAATACGTATGTCAAATAAATGCAGATTTGTGACTATTCCATCAACTGCCATTTCCGTATCAGCTCCACAGTGTGGTACAGGTTATTAGCTGTTGCTTGGAAACAGGCAGATTACAGGACGTGAACTAGCATCATCACTGCAGTCCTCAACACAGAATTTCCATTCTGCTCTATCGCGGTGCAAAGGACAATTCCGCACATGAAACTAAGGAAAAGTAAAATTTTAACAAAAACCAACAAGTTGATGAGTTGCCCTTTGTTGAGGGAAAGTAAGACATTTATTTAACTTCAATTAATTTTCATAGAAATAGCCAATAACAACTCCTTCTTTCAACAAATATTCACTGAGTACCTACCATGGACCAGGCATATTCCTAAGTGCAAGATATAGCCATATCCTGAAAAAAATCGGCCACATCACTGAAATGTGGAAGACAGCAGGAAGAGCAGATTTGTGAGAGAAATCCAGGAGTTTGGGTGGAGAGGAGTTATTTTGGTAATGTCATTAGACATCTACGCAGAGATGCCGAGCGGGCTGAGGGCACATGTATGAGAGTCTAGGCCGGGTGTGGTGGCTCACGCCTGTAATCCCAGCACTTTGGAAGGCCGAGGTGGGTGGATCATCTGAAGTCAGGAGTTTGAGACCAGCCTCACCAACATGGTGAAACCTTCGTCTTGAAAAAAATAAAAATAAAAATAAATAAATAAATAAAATAAATTAAAAAAAAAAGAGAGAGTCTAAATTGGCTGAGAGAAAAAAATTTTATTTTTTAAAAAATAAATATTTAAAAAATAAATTAAAAAAAAGAGAGAGAGTCTAAATTTGCTTAACCTCTAAGCTTCAATAAAATGGTCAATATAATAATAAAATGGTCAATATAATTCCTTTAAGAATTACAAAATATGATTTTAAACAGGAACTTTTATTATTTCTTTAGTTGTCTGGTGGTTTAAACCATTTTATCTTCTGTGACTTTTTAAAAATTTTCATTAATTTTTAAAAAAATAGAGATGTGGTCTTGCTATGTTGCCCAAGTTGGTCTTGAACTCCTGGGTTCAAGCAATCCTCCCATCTCAGCCTCCCAAAGTGCTGGGATTACAGGCATGAGCCACCACGCCTATCTTCCGTGACTTTTAAAATTTGAGTATTGGCCAGGCGTGGTGGCTCACACCTGTAATCCCAGCATTTTGGGAGGTCAAGGCGGGTGGAACACTTGAGGTCAGGAGTTCGAGACCAGCCTGGCCAAAATGGGGAAACCCCATCTTTATGAAAAATACAAAAATTAGCCAGGCATGGTGGCAGGCACCTATAATCCCAGCTACTTGGGAGGCTGAGGGCGGAGACTCACTTGAACCAGGGAGGCGGAGGTTTCAGTGAGCCAAGATTGCACCACTGCCCTCCAGCTTGGGCAACAGAGTAAGACTCTGTCTAAAAAAAAAAAAAAAAAAAAAATTGAGTATTGAAAATCTTTTTTTTTTTTTAAAGAGCCTTGTTCTGTCACCCAGGCAGATAGTGGCAGAAACACAGTATGCAGCATTGGAAACAGCTCACTACAGCCTCAACCACCTGGATCAAGCAATCTTCCTGCCTCAGGCTCCTGTGTAGCTGGGACCACAGGCACCTGTCACCATGTCTGGCTAATTTTTTATTTTGTGTAGACACAGTGTCTCTCTTTGTTGCCTAGGCTGGTGTTGAACTCCTGGGCTCAAGCAATATTCCCACCTTGGCTTCCCAAAGTGCTGAGATCACAGGCATGAGCCACTGCACCCAGCCTGAAGATTTTATCTGAAGGTCAGGCTGATTTCCCAGAAAGAATTGCAATGATATCCATGGACACAGGGAGGGGAGCATCACACACTGGGGTCTGTCGGAGGGGGAAAAGGGGAGGGACAGCAGGGGGTGGGGAGTTGGGGGAGGGATAGCATGGGGAGAAATGCCAGATATAGGTGATGGGGGAGGAAGGCAGCAAATCACACTGCCATGTGTGTACCTATGCAACAATCTTGCATGTTCTTCACATGTACCCCTAAACCTAAAATGCAATAATATATATATATATATATATATATATAAAAAAAAAGAATTGCAATGATATCTTCTAAGAAATCCAGTGGAAGTAACTGTATTATCGAGTATGTAATATACGAATAAAGAGTGGTTTAAAAAATTTATGGTTTTATCTGACTAAATTTTAGCCCTATTGCTAGGAGTAAGTTAATTTTTTAAAAGTATAAATCTAAGAAAAAAAAAACCAAAGTGTAAATCTAATATATACCAGTAATAAGGATTTTAATTTTAAAGAAATCTAAGAGAGTGGGCTGGGCGTGGTGGCTCACACCTGTAATCCCAGCACTTTGGGAGGCCGAGGTGGGCGGATCACAAGGTCAAGAGATCGAGACCATCCTGGCCAACATGGTGAAACCCTGTCTCTACTAAAAATACAAAAAAAATTAGCCAGGCGTGGTGGCACATGCCTGTGGTCCCAGCTACTCAGGAGGCTGAGGTGGAGAATTGCTCGAACCCAGGAGGCAGAGGTTGCAGTGAGCCAAGGTTGTGCCACTGCACTCCAGCCTGGCAACAGAGCAAGACTCCATCTCAAAAAAATAAAAAAATAAGAGAGTGTCTTAAGACAATTATACTCTCTTAGAAGTGATTTGGGAATACAGGTGCTGATGTTGGCCAAAGACCCAGTCAGGCTGTGCAAGCATGTCAATTAACATCTATGTCCAAGCAATGGAGAAAATTCACAAACACAGGACAAGAAGGGGACCCTCATCGCAATGAGAGTTATGTCGAAGAGTGTCACATACAAAGACACAGAGAAAAAGGAAACTAGATAATTCAAAACAATAAACTAAAAACAAGAAAAAAGCTGCAGGCATGCTGTAGATCTCCATGTCAAATGAGCATTTCTGACCTGTGGGTAGCCACTATTGGGCATGGGGTGAGTTTCGTGGGTCTTGACGAACATTGAACACAAAGTAGAAAAAGAACTTCCATATCAAGATGGTGGAGGGAAGCTTGTACCCCAAACTCAGCTAAAACTACAGCAAAGGAATTTAAACGTAGAAGCGTGGTGTGCGCGCACGCGCACACACACACACACACACACACACACACACCACGGACCAGGAAGACAGGTATCAACCATGAGTTTGGAAGCTGCAAAGCATGTGGACAAGTGGCAAAGGATCTAATAGACTAAAGAAAGCGAGTCCAGACCAGCAGTGGGGAAGGGTGAGAAATAATGGGGTGCGCAGCAGACTCCTCCAAAGACTTGGGCACTGACATCCCCAGATGCTGTGGTCCTGAGGGAGAGGGAAGGCACAGCTGAATTAAGGAGCTGGGGTAAAAGGTGCTTAAGGTACAAATGAACCCCGAGATCCTTGTCCCCACTCGAACCTGTTCTCTCTCAGCAGACATTGGGATGCTTCTCTGGAGAGGGTAAGACAGAGGGCTCTCTAACCTGGGAAATATCAGGCATAGCTGGACTCAGGTACAACTAGAAACAGAGTAGGTGACTATATGCACACACACCCTTTCCACTCAGCTACCAATGCTGACATCAGGCCTCTACTCTCCAGTTTGGAATATTCTTCTCTAGGAAAGCAGACCAACCAAGAGAAAATACTTTAACACACTGACCTCAGGGATCCCTCAGCTAACAGCCCATCCAGATACCCCATGGTAAAAGAATCTCTGATTTGAGAAGGTCCATCCACTTGTGTGGAACTTCCAATCAGCATTTCCATCTCTCTTCTCTTTATCATAAATAATCAAGGGTTAATGGGCACTTGAGAAAAACCTCCAGTAGGAACAAACAGACCTGAATAAACAGATTAGAGGAACTTAGAATGGTACATGCTGTGGATTCTTTTAAAACTTAATTTTTTTTTTTCAGAGATGATACTCCACTCAAAAACAAAACCAAACCAAAAAACCCAGAATGTTATTTAGAAATGTTTTTAAAAAGCTCTTGGGAGGTCCTTGGGCCTCACAACATACATATGTTTAAGGCCTTGCCACCTACTTTGTGGCATCTAATTATCTATACATATATAGACATCTAAGTATATACATTATATATAATTATAGACATCTAATTATATATATATTCTTTAGTTATATTACATCTAATTATATATATATTCTTTTTATTTAAGTAAAGACTTTTTTGAGATGGAGTCTCACTGTCACCCAGGCTGGAGTGCAGTGGTGCGATCTTGGCTCACTGCAACCTCCACCTCCTGGGTTCAAGTGATTCTTCTGTCCTAGCATACTGAATAGCTGGGACTTGCAGGTGCACACCACCATGCCCAGCTAATTTTTGTATTTTTAGTAGACAAGGTTTCACTGTGTTGGCCAGGCTGGTCTTGAACTCCTGACCTCAAGTGGTTAAAAAATGCACTGGGGCCGGGCACGGTGGCTCGTACCTGTAATTTTAGCACTTTTGGGAGGCCCAGCTGAGTGAATTGCTTGAGGCCAGGAGTTCGAGACCAGCCTCGGCAACATGATGAAACCCTGTCTCTACAAAAAATACAAAAAATTAGCTGGGTATCATGAAATGTGCCTGTAGTCTCAGCTACTCTGGAGGCTGAGGTAGGAGGATCACTTGAGCTCAAGAATTCAAGGCTGCAGTGAACCATGACTGTGCCACTGCACGCCTCCGTGGGTGACTAAAACCCTGTCTCAAAAAAAAAAAAAAAAAAGAAAAGAAAAAATCAAGCTCTTGGAAATTAGAAGGTATGATGGTGGAGGAAAAATATCATAGGATTGGAAGGTAAAGTTGAAGAAACAGAGTAACAGAGATGGAAAAATAGGAGTGAAGAGATAAAGTGGAAGGTCAGTAAAGGAGTTCTAACATCTGAATAATAGGGATAAGAGAAACCAGCAAAAAACCAGAAATCAGAAAGAGAAATCAGAAGAAAAAAAGGGAGGCAATTATCGATGAAGTCATTACATTCCCCCAGGATTTAGAAAATATGATTTTGGGCCGGGCATGGTGGCTCACGCCTGTAATCCAAGCACTTTGGAGGCCAAGGTGGGTGGATCATCTGAGGTCAGGAGTTCAAGACCAGCCTGACCAACATGGTGAAACCCCGTCTTTAAAAAATAAAAATTAAAAAAAAAAAAAAAAAGAAAATATGATTTTGATGAAAAGGGTTCAGTGTACCAAGCACAGAGGATGGAAACACCCTCTCCAAGGCACATGATCATGGGCCAGAGGAAAATAAGGTTCTAAGAGTTACAAGAAAGAAAGTGGTCACATACAAATGTCTGCTAGACCATAGACCAATGCCTTCAAAATTTCAAATAAAAATGTTATCTAAACACATGCTGTTAAAACTATCAATGATGGGAAAAGAGAATAAAGCCATTTTCAGACATTTCAGACCTCAATTTTATCTCTTACACAGGGAACCTACTCAAGGATGCATGCCACCAAAATGAGGGACTAAGTCGAAAAAGGAATACACAGAACACAGAAAATAGGAAATTTAACATAAGAGGCAAAGGGACTCACCAGGGTGGTAGTATGCAAACATCAATGGAACCACAAAGATCTCCCACATGGCTGAGACTATGAAGGTATTATGTTCTTAACACAAATGGCTTAAACATAAGCTACATGACTCCGATGATCTGAGTAAGAGCATTGATTCCTAAACTGAAATACAGAAATTAAAAATCTGCCTGAATTCCACAGATTCTATATAGTGCTATACACTTCTATATGCAGATGCACATGAAGCTGGTAATAGCAGTGGCCTTGGCTGGGTGCCATGGCTCACACCTGTAACCCTAGCACTCTCGGAGGCCAAGGCAGGTGGACTGCTTGAGCTCAGGAGTTTGAGACCAGCTTGGGCAACATAGTGAGACCTTGTCTCTATTTTTAAAAATAAAACACAAACCAAACAGTAGTGGCCTTTAGGGCAGGTGGGTTGTGGGCCCCTAGGAAAGAGATGAGGAGAATGACTTTTCACCATTCACCCTTTTATTTTTTTGACTTGTGTACTGCAAATAGTACCCGTTCAACAATGAATATATTCCCTAATTCAAACAAGAATGGAATGAAAAATATCTGATCATCATAACAAGGATATTTTATAAAACGTAAGCATATAAAACTAGATTTAATACACATATTAATATGTTTCTTATGTGTTAAAGAGGTTATGATAGAAAATGTTTCTTATTGAAGGTTGCAAATGAATTTGAAAGCAATAAACCAAGTACTTTGGAAGAGACCTGCTTTCCTACGATATTGAGCATCCACTGGGTCCTGGACAATCCCAGATCTGAGATGTCTGTGCCCTTGTATGTGGAGGTACACATGGAACCAAACAGCCCCACCTGGTGCTGGTATTCCAGGTGCAGTGTCCACTCGTGTCTGCTCTAGGCCCACCACTGTAAACTGTTAGGGAGGGCCTCTGGCTTTGTGTGAGAAGACCACTACAGGGAAACTTTGAACAAAATAAAGATGACAAAACATCACTGTTATATCATGTTTTAATTTTAAGGAATATTTTCTAAAATTACTAGTAAAATCATAGGTTTATTCCAGTATTTTAAAATATTTTCTGTAACATTCCACTCAGAAAGTAGATAACCACAAAGTTCTTCCCTAAGGAAGGGTGCAAATGGAATGTAATATATTACTGTATATATTATTCTACAGAGTACTGTAGAATACAAACTGTGAAGACAAGGAAATTTAAGTATTCAGTTTTTTCCTCCCACATTGTTTCTGCTGGAGAACTGCTCACTTAACATCCTAGAAGCTATCTTGTTGAGATTTGCTATCCCCATTGCAGGAGTGACGAACCTTTACCCATAGCATAATGAATGCGGCACTGCCTACATCCATCCAGTGGGACAGCTAAAAAGACAAGCCCTCAGCAGCGCACGCCAACCAATCTATCAGAGCAAGCATGCACATGTCTATTCTGCCAAAATCCTCCAACTTAATTTTTAAATAGCTAAAATATGATCAAGATCATATGGGAACTGCACTTGGAACTACAAACATCCTCTGTTCACAAATGTTCACTGTTACAGCAACAGCATCTTGGGACAGTCGAGGACACAATCACATTTTTAAAAATCAAGAACAAGAAGTAAACACAAAAGGGCGTTTGCATGAGGCAGAGAATCCTGTTTCTTGGCAGCAGACAGAAAACTGGCTAAAGAAATAGGCTCACAGATAGGTACAAATCTACAATTTGATTCTCCATGTCTTGGAGACATAGCTATACACATCCCAAAACACGGCCTACTATTTTACATTAGTAGTTTCTTAAACGATTGGAAGAAAAACCTAACAAAACCCAACCCAAATCATATTTATTAACCACTTTAATAAGCCCCTTTATTCTTTATCAACCACTTTATCCCAGGTTTGGTTAGTGTAATCATGAGACTATCTAGCCTAATAGTCTAGAGAAAATTCTCTGGTTCCAAGATGATGCCTTGCTATGTAGCCATTAATTATTAAGCTCCTAGTAAACCCTGAATTAGATATAGAAATGTGCAAAACAATGATATATTTCCAAGAATGTGAAAAACAGAGGAGATTTAAGGCAGATGGTAACTCTAAGTAGAGTCACACGAGGACTATATTGGCACTCTGGAAATGGCTCAGAGCAAAATCTAATTTTCTATCAGATGAGGAGGCCAGTACAGTGGCTCATGCCTGTAATCCCAGCACTTTGGGAGGCTGAGGTGGGCGGATCACTTGGGTCCAGGAATTTGAGACCCGCCTGGGCAACATGGTAAAACCCCATTTCTACAAAAAAAAAAAAAAAAAACCAGACAAAACAAAGAAACATTAGCTAGGTGTGGTGGTATGTGCCTGTAGTCCCAGCTACTTGGGAGGCACAAGGAGGTGGGAAGATCACTTGAGCTCAGTAGGGAGAGGTTGCAGTGAACCGAGATGGTGCCACTGCATTCCGGCCTGGGCAACAGAGATCCCATTTCAAGAAAAAAAAAAAAAAAGGAAGAGATAGGGGGCTGCATGGTTAGGCTACATTGAGGAAATGTTCCTCTTATGGATCCACAGAAGAAAAATGACTTTTAGAGCCATGTGGCTTGCAATTATCTCTAGCAAGAGTCTAGCTCTCTCAACCCCACTGTGTGTCCGGGGAAAAGACAGTGAAAACATTTCCTTGAGAGGTGAAAACTACAAGGAAGCTACCAGCTCACTGTGCACAGGTGAGAAAATGTCATGGTAAAGGAGCACCACGTGTTGGTTTTAGCAGCTTTTTCTAACTGTTTTGTCACACACCACAGAAAAACTGCCCCCCACCCTCCAAAAAAAAAGTCATAAGAAAAATCAGATTCATAATAGAAAGTATACATCCAAAGTAGGCAAAAAATACTGCTTATGTTTTCATAACTGTGTTTTCAAAATATGCCAAATAATTTCACTATGAAATACCTTGATTTGCATGTGACTTAGTACTTATTTCGTATTAACCAGATTCAGTTGCTTTGATAAATCTGTGTATTTTAGAAAAATCTGTTTTTAAAAAATAAATATTTTTAAGCCAGAAGATAAACCTTACATTTGTGCATCCATGTGTAAAACAATCCTGCCTGGCATTATGGAGCCAAGATACTAAAAGATTAATAACATAATTTTAAAAAGCTCCAGTTACAGACTAACATGTATTTTCTCAAATGTTCTAGGCTATACCACTGACTTGTATTAATGCAATCTGAATTTTCAGATGTAAGTATCAGTCAATGGTTGGTTGTCACAATTTAAAAGCAATAAGGTTGGAAAGACCTTCAAAATATTGGCCATTAAATCATAATTATTCTTAGAGCTGGATTATTCTAAGTGGAGTACTCTAACTTTTCTTAGTTCATACTTTGCAAATTGACTCTAACATTCACAATCATGCCGTTTTATGTGCTTTAAGCGGACATACTGACTTTGCAGTCTATACTTTGTAAGAGAGCAGGTAACTCTAGCACAGAAGAAACGATGTAATGCGGAACTGGGGAGGACTTCAGTGGCACTGCTCCATTTTTATTGATCCAGACTGTTGCTTTCAGTCCTGCATTGAGGCCTCCTTGGATGTCGGTTTCTAATGTGTCACCAACCATCACACAGTCCCCAGGTTGTACTCCGAGAAGATTGCAGCAGTAATAAAATATGGACGGTGCTGGTTTCTCCTCTCTCTGCTCTCCACCTACAACAACAGCGTCAAAATAGGACTGACAGGCACAAGCCTCAATCTTCTCCCTCTGGGTCTGTTTGTCCCCATTCGTTAATAGAAGTAGGCGGACCTCCTTTCGAAGTTCAGTGAGCATGGCTTTGACATCTTCGGCTAGTGTCATATGCTGTAAACGGGTAGATTTCCAAAGGAAGTAACATTCTTCAGCCAATTTTCTATTGGCTGCACCACCTTTTGTTTCCTGGATTGCTTCTTCCCAGTGTGAAGTCCTTAGATCAGTAACGCATGTATTATAAGGATGAAAACATTCCTTGCTGAGTTTAACTTGAACTTTATCACAGATGATTTCAGCCTCTTCGTTATAATGGTATTTTGATTGTAAGAGCTTTATCACCTAAATAATGGAAAACAACTCCATTAACACACTGCCTGTCTTTAATAGTCATGCCCTAGGAAGCTGTGATCCTACAAGTGGCTGAGAGATTACAACTCCACTCCTCTGCTTTTTGCTTTTTTTGTTTTTGAGATGGAGTCTTGCTCTGTCACCCAGGCTGGAGTTCAGTGGCATGATCTTGGCACACTGCGACCTCTGACTCCTGGGTTCAAGCAATTCTCCTGCCTCAGCCTTCTGAGCAGCTGGGACTACAGGTGCACACCACTACGCCCAGCTAATTTTTTGGATTTTTAGTAGAGACAGGGTTTCACCATATTGGCCAGGCTGGTCTCGAACTCCTGACCTCATGATCCACCTGCCTTGGCCTCCCAGAGTGCTGGGATTACAGGCGTGAGCCACTGCGCCTGGCCCACTCCTCTGCTTTAAAGCAGGTATTAACCACACCATTTCTGGTGGGAATTGGCCTTATTTTTTGAGACAAGGTGAAAGCTCTCCCAACCTCTCCAGAACTCACTTATTTTTAAAGACCAATTTCTTCATATATAGCTAATAACAATCCTCTGTTTGGCAGTTTAGAGTTCAACATCTTTCACTCTGGTCACAAAGACATGAAAATAAAAACTTGTGCTTATTGGGCTGGGCATGGTGGCTCATGCCTGTAATCCCCGCACTTTGGAAGGCCGAGGTGGCAGGATTGCTTGAGCTTAGGGGGTTCAGGACCAGCCTGGGCAACATAGCGAGACCCCATCTCAAAAAAACAAAAAACCTTTGTACTTATTTTTGGTAAAACATTTAAAATTTCTGACAACCACTAGTTAGACTATTCTCAGAAAAAATAACATTTAGTTCATATAATCTTTTCTCATCTACATCCACTTCACATTTTGAAGACCTAAATGGACTAACATCTAGAATGGGATCTAATTCTGTACTTTTAGTTTTTTAGACAGTCTCATTCTGTTGCCCAGGCTGGAGTGCAGTGGTACCATCTTGGCTCACTGCAACCTCCACCTCCCAGGCTCAAGGGATTCTCCTCCCTCAGCCTCCAGAGTAGCTAGGATTACAGGCGCCTGCCACCACGCCTGGTTAATTTTTGTATTTTTAGTAGAGACAGGGTTTCATCATGTTGGCCAGGGTGGTCTCAAACTCCTGACCTCAAGTGATCTGCCTGCCTCGGCCTCCAAAGTGCTGAGATTACAGGCATGAGCCACCGTGCATGCCCAATTCTGTACTTTTTTTTTTTTTTTGGATACAGAGTTTCGCTCTGTCACCCAGGCTGGAGTGCAGTGGTGCGATCTCGGCTCACTGCAACCTCTGTCTCCCGGGTTCAAGTGATTCTCCTGCCTCAGCCTCCTGAATAACTGGGACTACAGGTGCCTGCCACCATGCCTGGCTAATTTTTGTATTTTTAGTAGAGGTGGGTTTCACCATGTTGGCCAGGCTGGCTCTAACTCTTGACCTCAAGTGATCATCCTACCTTGGTCTCCCAAAGTGCTGGAATCATAGGCATGAGCCACTGCGCCTGGCTCTGGTTCTGTACTTTGAGTTAAGTACTCCCTCTCTCATGTTCCCAAGGCTCTTTATGTGTGCTTTTATAATACTAATCCATTTGGCCTGTCTTCTAACTTTTCCTAAAAGCCCTAACGTGGCAAGCATTGTACCATATATTTAGTACATTATTTCTAATCTTTTCTACAATCCTGCAAGACAGCTCCCTGTTCGAGATGAGGCAGGGAAGTGTAGAACTTAATAACTTGCCCATCTAACTTGCATCCACACACCTGTGTACTTCCAAAGCCACATGCTTGCCTTTGCACTGTCTTAGGCTCTGGAGACTGGCCCTTGTCCTTGGGGCATTATGTGGTGGGGAATATAATATACAATCACTACAAATGATGGGGTGTCGGGGGGTCCCATGAGAGTAGTTTAAACAAGCTGTGGGAAGAATATGGAAGTCATTCCACAGGGTAGCTGGCAGAGAAAGTCACATTGAGACCAAGGAATAAACAAGCAGAAAAAGTGGGTATGGGAGAGAAGAAAATCATTCCAGACAAAGGAACAGCATGAATAAAGGCCAAAAGTTTAAAATTTTGTGGGAAAAGCAAGAAGCTGAGTTGAGCCCCAATGGAAGCACGTGAGGGAGGCTGCCAAGAGATGGAGCTGGGGGAGCCTGCTTGCGTTTGTGAAGAGTCTTAACCCCATGCTGTAGCAGGTGCTGACGAAATCCCCTTGGCACATACTATATACACTGGTCAGTGGCTTTCCACTCCCAAGTATGGGCCTCTCGACTTGTGGGCTTTATTTGGTCACACACAAGGACATCCATACACACAGGATGGGGCTAAAAAGTGTTGCCCTGGGAGCAGCCCTCAACCAATGTTGGGTAGAAATTGGCGAATAAATATTACAGCTTCCTTGCCCCTTGGGGAGCACAACTGAATCCTGTTCTGTGTACTGTCTCCTAGAGCTGTTCTGTGAACAGCTCCTCCAGCTGCTCACAGCAGTAACCTGCTCATTAAGCTGCTCTAACCTGTACTAAACTCCTTCCCCTTCCTGTCTCCCCGACCCCTTAATGTGTGTCCCGGGATCACCTCATGAACTGTATGCCCTTGACCCTTTAACGTGTGTCCTGGGATCACCTCATGAACTGCCTGCACTGGAAGTCCCTGTGTTCAGGGAGCATCTGAGGAAAGTCAACCATGCCAGGCAATGCTGCATCTTTGAAACGTACCCAGCTAGGGCTAAAATATATCTTTTGTAACGGAACTAGGGAATAAGCAGTATGCTACTCACACCAGAAACTCAACTCACCTACTGAGAAAGAAACACACTTGTTTTTCTTCCCTCAGAGTAAAATAATCACAACAAAGGAAGAATAATTTTTTTTTTTTTTTTTTTTGAAACAGGGTCTCACTGTCACTCAGATGCAGCCTGGAGTGCAGTAGAGGAATGATTACAGTTCACTGCGGCCTCAAACTCCTAGGCTCATCTCCCTTCAGCCCCCTGAGTAGTTAGGACTACAAGCGCACACCACCATACCTAGCTAATAATTTTTTTTTTTTTTTGGTTAGAGACAGGGGTCTTGCTTGTATTGTCCAGGATTGTCTTTAACTCCTGGCCTTAAGCAATGCTCCTGCCTTGGCCTTCCAAAGTGCTGGGATTACAGGTGTGAGCCACTGTGCCTGGCTGAAAGGAAAATATTTTTTGAGGTATTTGTGCTAATTGGAAAATGTATCAGAAGACTTATCCATATCAGAAAAAGAAATATTTAAAAAAAGAAAAAAGAAAAGAAAATATAATCATTAAGAAAAATCTTATCTGCCAAGAAAAATATACTAGCCCTAGGAATTTTAGGTAGAGGCAAAACATTGCAAATTTTTGCTTTATAAATTTGTATTAACAAATAAAGCTTTTTCAGTCTCCACGTTTATCTCGCCATCTTTGCTAGCAATATCAATTGAATGACTCTTAAACTATGACTGACAGGAGCTCTAAAATTTCAGCAACCCTACAGCAGTGAAAGGACACATGCAGGGCTCCGCAGCTTGAGCTCAAATAGGGGCTGGCTCATACCAGCAAACACAGAGCTCCCAGTACAGACCCAATTTCCTGTTACTGCAAGTGGCACTTCATTAAACACATTCTTGAGGCTCTGAAAAAGCAGGATTTGCTCACTTTAAAAGGGAGATGTTTGTAAAGGCATGGTATGCCACTCCTATGTTTCAAAATCTCTTCCTATTCTATCCCTTCAATTAACTTCCCCATTCTGTCACACAGCAACTAATTATAGATTGTCACACAGCAACTAATTAGAGATTGGTTTGGGACAATAAGTAGCATTTTAACAGTATTAACATTTTTAGGAAAAAAGTTTATCAGCATTCACTTACTACAGCTCTCTAGCTTGGAGGCATGATGATACTTTGTGTGTGGTTGGTAAGGTGAGCCTGAAAAAGATTTTGGTATAAAGAGCCCACCAGGTGCTCGCTGGCCTGAAGAAAGGGGCCCTGCTCTGACAGAGGGGCTATCAGTAGATTAATTAATAAACTCAAACTTCACCCATTTCAAAACTCTCTGAAGGCTCTCTCTGAACATACACAAAAAGGAAACTCTATTCTTCTACTGTCTGCTTCCTAGACCCAGAACTAAAGTTAATATCATCAATACTTTAGTTTAGCTAACTGATTTCAAAAGACTTTTCGAGGGCTTAGTTTGGGAACCATCTAATACTTTACAGCACTTTAAGAAAAGTGTATTCTGAATACTAATCATTTGGCTGTGAAATGTAAGGCACCTGCACCTGACAGCATTAACTTACGCACACCCTGAGAATGACTCTGTGGTCTATGAGGAATGTGTATCTGGGTTCTGAGATAATGAGTCCAAGAGTGACCAATCCAGAGATTCATTCTTTATCTATAAGGAAGATCTGAACCCTGGCCCATCCCATCCTGCAGAACTCAGGCTGCAGAGGAGATTGAGGCCCTTTGTTTTCCATTAAAGGAAGGTACCCAGGAGGAGGCTGCTGCGGTTAGGGTGTTAAGTGAAAATGCTATATAAATTGCAGTCCTTCTACAAGTGACTGCAGTTCTGTCCAGTCACCCCCACCGGATGTCTAGTATGTAAGTTCCCTCAAAAACCCGTTCTCGTTTGCTGGCTCCAGGTCTCTTCTATCCCAACTGAAATCAATAGGCATCTGGCACAACGGAAGGGGATGAATTCCAAACAAAACTTAATAATTTAAAAACACGCTCGCAAAGTGAGGACTGCCTGCACACAGCCTAGCAATTCAAGCAGCCCTTCTGTTATTTTTATTTCAAGTCTGTGCTCAAACATCACTTACTCGATGAGGCCAAATCTGACCAGTCTGTTTAAAATGTTGATTTGTGCCAGGCGAGGTGGCTCAAGCTTGTAATCCCAGCACTTTGGGAGGCCGAGACAGGCGGATCACTTGAGGTCAGGAGTTCGAGACCAGCCTGGCCAACACAGTGAAACCCCGTTGCTACTAAAAATACAAAAATTGGCTGGGCGTGGTGGCGGGTGCCTGTAATCCCAGCTACTGAGGAGGTTGAGACAGGAGAATCGCTTCAACTCGGGAGGTGGAGGTTGCAGTGAGTTGAGATCGTGCCACTGCACTCCAGCATGGGCAACAGAGCTAGACTCCATCTCAAAAAAAAAAAAAATGTTGATTTGTTACCCTCTCCACTTTTTCTACCACAACTATAAATACTTATTACGTTCGTTGCCACACCCACTAAGAAGTAAATTCACAAATGCAGAAATCTCTTCTGCTTTGTCAAGTTTCTGTAGAAAAGTTCCTCTTGGGTAGTTACCATGAAAAACAAGTCTAAAGAGGGAGGAAAAAAAATAACTTCTGTAGGTGATTAGAAAAAGTTGAAGTTGATATATACAGTCAGTATATGACCCTTTCTCCCCAACCCAAGGCAATAAATGGCTGGACCTTCCCTCTTCCTCCATTCATATATTATTTACAATGATTTATGAAAGCTGGCATGTTACTTTTGAATAGCTCAACATCCATGAATGCTATTGTTTCCTTATGTGATAAAGTATTCCTTGTATAACCAAGAGCATGCAGTTCGATTCTGCTAATTTATTAGGCTCATTTCTTTTCCTGATCATTTATTATTACAGACTAATTATAAAGGAGGCAGTAATAGAACCAAGTCTCAAAGTAAAAATTTGTATCCATCCATCCAGCATTTAGTCAACATTTGCCATGTGTCGAATGAGGATAATTAAGACAGCTTGTTCCCTCCCGGGGAAGCTCACTATTTAGTTGTCGGCACCTGAGTTGCAAAATTAATTGTAATGTCCTTTGACAGGTGCATTAAGAAATATCTGAACAGGGCTGGGTGAGGCGGCTCACATCTGTAATCCCAACACTTTGGGAGGCTAAGGTGGGCAGATCACAAGGTCAGGAGTTCAAGACCAGACTGGCCAACATAGTGAAACGCCATCTCTACTAAAAATACAAAAATGAGCCGGGCGTAGTGGCGGGCGCCTGTAGTCTCAGCTACTCGAGAGACTGAGGCAGGAGAATTGCTTAAACCCAGGAGGTGGAGGTTGCAGTGAGCTGAGATTGTGCCACTGCACTCCAGCCTGGGCAACAGACCGAGACTCCGTCTCAAATTAAAAAAAAGAAAAGAAACAAATGTCTGAACAAAACACAGCACTAGTATAAGTGAGAGGGTAAAGACCAGGGAAACATACGATTTAATGTTTGTTTTAAAAATGTTGCTGCGGCAAGAATGTGGAGGACACACTGGATGTAGTAAACCTGAAGGCAAGCCCACAACAACAGTCTAGGTGAGAAATAAGCTGTAACTGAGACATGGCATGGGGAATGCGCAGTGGTGGACAGGCTGAGGAATGAGGGTGAAAGGTGCTATAATTCACTGAGTGGACACTGCACCCATGGGCTTCCCAAGCATTATAGGGTTATTGAGGACTAATATAACTCACATTTTATGAAGATATAAGGCTCTGAGTGGTTAACTCCTCAAGGCACTTTCAGTTAGGTTTTGGGAGAGCTGTGATTCATATTCAAATGTCTGATTTTAAAGCCCAACCTGTTGGCCTATAGCAAGAATTGGCCTAAAAGAATAATTTAATTGAAACGCATAGGGCTTAGCTTGCTAATAACACACAGGTAAATATGCAATGTCCACAGTAAGAGATACTAGAAGCAATATGGCACACGGTGGCATCGCTGGGGTGGAGGCCAACTTTATATAGTAATATAGTGTGGAATGCCTCAGTAAAGTCATGAAGACAGACTTAAAAACGTCTACGGATTCTGGCAATTTGGGACTGCCTAGTGACCCAGCAAGTCTATTTCAGTCTAGTGGTGAAGATGAAGTGACACTACGATGAATTTAGTAATAAATAGAAGCTAGAGACAAGGAGACAACGGGTATAGATTTCTCCAGAAAAACATAGCTGCCAAGAGAGACAGGTAACATCCACAGCAGGAAGAATAGCCCAAAGGGAGGCGTCCTTTTTACATAAACAAACAAACAAAAACTATGGCAAACATGAATATGAGGCAGGAGTGGAATGCACCTAAAAAGAAAACGGATGAGGTAGTGGAAGATCCAGGGACACAAAAACTAACTGATGAAGCATGAAGGGGACGGGGCGCTCAGGTTTGGACGAATTAGCTTTTGAAAGTGGGTTTTTCCACATCTGATAAATCCTTGGCTTTCCCCTTAAAGCTGAAGGCAAAGAAAGGGAAGCCGGGTGGACTGGGGCTGGAGCATGGGAAGATCTGAAACAGCTTGCACCCGCGTAGAGGAGCGGGTGCCGGGGAGCTGCGCCTAGGGAAGGGCAGGCTCTCGCAGTACGGCCTTTTGCTGTGTCACCTCGGAAAGCTAGGGGACCACAACCCCTCCAGGGAGGCCAGAGGGAGTTCTGCGGGGACAATTCTCTAGAGGAGGGCTTAAGTCCAGGCTCGCCACTGACAGCCGTGTCACTCCTTGGGTCAACACTGGAGCTAACTCTACCAAGTCTCCTCCCAGCACCCCTGAAGGCCACGCGGGGGACGCGACCCTCCGTCGAGCTCCACACCGACAGCTGGACCCTGGGCGGACCCGGCACCTGGTCTCGCGGCTTTGCTGCCGCCTCCCGCGCCCACGGGCGTCTCCGCCACCGTGGCAGCCGTCACGGCGCCCTTCCGCATCCAGAGCGCCGGGGCACCTGCGAGCAGCCGCTCCGGCGTCCAAGAGTGGGTGGCAAGCGGCAGCTAGGCCAGGGAAAGCAGCCCCGCAGGGCCCGCACGCCTCCAGCCACCCCCGCACTCGGACGCTCCGAGTCTCAACAAGCAAGAGCGGCCCCTGGGTGAAAGTGGGATCAAGGGAACACAGCGCGCAGGACGAAGCGGGCCGCACTGACGCCGCCGAGAGGAGCGCCACGGGAGAGGACGTTACCTCCAACATGCCTCTCCTGCTCGCCCCGGCCGTGTCGATGAGCGTGTTGTCCAAGTCAAAGAAAACGGCCCGTACGCGGCTCAACCCCATAGCGCCGGCCGCGCGCGCGACCCGTAGGCTTGCCGTAGCCACCCGCGCATGCGCAAGGCGGGCTGCTCGGGAAACGTGGGAGGAGCTGCAAGGTCACCAGACCCTCTCCCGGCGCTGGTGGAACCCCCTCGATCGGTTTCATTCACTGCACCGTTGAGAAAGGCGAGATCCCGCGAGACTCCGCGTATCTGGTCTCTCAAGAGCGGGGAAGTCGTGCGTCCGCTCCGCTGGGTGCCGCGACTTTTCAGTCAGTGGTGGTGTCGGGTTGGTCAAAAGCATAGTGCTCTTGCCCTGTGGCCACCAACTTATCTCTTTCCTCACTGGGCCCCCTCCGGCGCGAGGGACCGTCATCACTGCCCCGAGGGAGGTTATCCGCGCTGCGAGGCGCCGGGGAGCGGGCCCTCCAGGTGGGCGGTCAGGCGGCGCGGAGACGCCGGCTTTGGCGGGCCCCGTGTGGGCAGTGAGCGCCCGCAGTCCCAGCCTGCCAGTGCGCTCGGGTCACTGTTGGCTTGCGAGCGCCGGGGTCGCCCCCCCCCCCGCGGCCTGCGCGCTGTGCTCCACGCCAGTAGCCCGCAGTTGGCGGCCTTAGCGGGGTGGAATCCTTGTCGCCTGGGCCCGCGCCAGCACGTTTTTGAAGGATGTGACTTGGGTCTTTTACAACCATTGTTTGGCAACTGTGCTCCAAGACGGAGGGGCTGCGTAGTGGCTGCCCCATGTTTTGCCGTCCCTAATTACTTTCCTGAAACCTTGCATTCTCAGGTCTTCGAATGCCTTTTACTCGGTTGTTTTCAGACGTAGCAAGAGGCTGAGGGACGTCGACCGCCTGTTAAATTCGCGGAAGAGCTGTAGCAACTCTTTGCCTCCTAGTGCAGGCAGAACGGGGATCATGACACTAATCTCTAATCTTTGTCTCTCTTGGGTAACTTTACTGTAATTTGGATATGTGGTCATCGTTAGTGACCAGAAATTGACTGTCAGGTACTACAGAGCTACGGGCCAATTACCTGATTTTGTTTAGGCAGTGAGCTAGGAGTGGGTTTTTCATTTTTTAGTTTATTTTTATTTTTGAGGCAGAGTCTTGCCCTGTCGCCCAGGCTGGAGTGCAGTGGCGCGATCTGGACTCACTGCAACCTCCGTCTCCCAGGTTCAAGCAATTCTCCTGCCTCAGCCTCCTGAGTAGCTGGGATTGCAGGCGCACGCCGCCACGCCTGGGGAATTTTTGTATTTTCAGTAGAGACAGAGTTTCACCAGGTTGGCCAGGCTGGTCTCGAACTCCTGACCTCGTGATCCGCCTGCTTTGGCCTCCTAAAGTGTTGGGATTACAGGCGTGAGCCACCGTGCCTTACCAAGAGTTATTTTTGTTTTTGTTTTTTTGAGACAGAGTCTTGCTCTTGCTCTGTTGCCGGGCTGGAGTGCTGTGGCGGGATCTCGGCTCACTGTAACCTCAGCCTCCTGGATTCCAGCGATTCTCCTACCTCAGCCTCCCAAGTAGCTGGGACTACAGGCGCGCGCCACCGCGCCCAGCTAATTTTTGTATGTTTAGTAGAGATGGGGTTTCATCGTGTTGGCCAGGATGGTCTCAATCTCTTGACCTCGTGATCCGCCAGCCTCTGCCTCCCAAAGTACTGGGATTACAGGCGTGAGCCACCGTGCCTGGCCAAGAGTGATTTTTACATACGTAAATGGATTTTGAAAATCAAAAGAACAGTATTCTGTTACACATGGAAATCATGAAATTCAAATTTTAGTGCCCATAGTTTTGTTAGAATATGGCACACTCATTCATTTCTGTATTGTCTATGCCTGCTTTTGCCATACAGAAGCAGAGCTGAGTAATTCCAAGTGAGACCACGTGGCTGGAAACCCTAAATTATTCATTATTCAGCCCTCTAGAGAAAAAAATTTCCACCGTCTAGCCTCACTGGTGGAACTCCTTAACAGGCCGCTGAAGTTCGGTAGGTTAGATTAATTGGTTTATCTTTATATTAATAGGAGTTTCTTCTGCAGTGTTAGACTGCCTACAGTTTCTGTATTTTATGGAGCACAATCACAGTTGACATCTCATTGCTCCTGTGGAGAATAAACCCATATGCATTGATTCCTCAAAACCATGACTCCTTTCTGTGGTTACCTCGTTGATGTACAGGGCTAGTCTATCAATTGTGGTCACTTAGATTAGCAATCAACCAAAATTATGAGTGCATTAATTGGAGTTATTTTTAATTGCCTGAAATGTCAGAATCAGTTTAGCATAAAACTGCTATAGGCACAGGAAACTTACAGGATTGGAGCAGTTTTTTTTTTTTTTTCTGACTTGCATACAGTTTGTTGATTTAGGCACAAATCTAACCTTAGATGAGGCATAGCAGTCTGTGTAACCCTTTCAAGGAGATGAGTTGTTTAACAAATTTCCTTTTTTGACAAATCATCTAATGGCATTCCATGACCTGTCCAACTTTGCTACTTGAATAATGGCTAGATGCGGTGAAACCTTACAGCTTTATTATTTTATTATTAACTGTTTTTGAGAAAGAGTTTCACTCTTGTCACCCAGGCTGGAATGCAGTGGTGTGATCTCAGCTCACTGCAACTTCCACCTCCTGGGTTCAGGTGATTCTCCTGCCTCAGCCTCCGAAGTAGCTGGGTCTACAGGCACGCACCACTATGACTAGTTAATTTTATATTTTTAGTAGAGACAGGGTTTTGCCTTGTTGGTTAGGCTGGTCTCGGACTCTTAACCTCAGGTGATCCACCCACCTCAGCCTCCCAAAGTGTTGGGATTACAGGCATGAACCACCGCATCTGGCCAGGTTTACTTTTTTAATTAATATTATTCGAGACAGGGTCTTCCTCTGTTGCCCAGGCTGGAGGGCAGTGGTGCAACCTCGGCCCACCGCAGCCTCTGCCTCCTGGACTCAAGTGGTCCTTTTACCAGCTTGGCTAATTTTTTATTTTATTTTATTTTATTTTTTTTAGACAGGAGGTCTCCCTATATTGCCCAGGCTGGTCTCAAACTCAGGCTGAAACAATCCTCCTGACTTGGCCTCCCAAAGTGCTGGGATTACAGGTGTGAGCCACCACACCTTGCCTGACAGCTTTAATTCCTTCTAGATTAAATGTCTGGAAACTTCAGGATGTTACAATTAATATTTGTGGATGAATGAGTCTTCTGTAGCATTTTAAGGTGGTGAGATGTACAGACTCATTACAGATGGACTTCAGTTTGTTAAGCACAGTGGCCATTTTGATAGATTAACACTAGTAGTTAGAGTACATCTTCAAATTTGCAGGAAGCAAGGTCTGAATAGAAGATTTGTAAGTCACCGTTCTCAGTGGCTCATGCCTGTAATCTCAGCACTTTGGGATGCTGAGGCAGATTGCTTCGGGCCAGGATTTTGAGACCAGCCTCGGCAACATGGTGAGACCCTGACTCTACAAAAACATTTGCAAATTAGCTGGGTGAAGGGGTGTGTACCTGTGGTCCCATCTGTTGGGGAGGTTGAGGTTGGAGAATAGCTTGGGCTCAGGAGGTTGAGGCTACAGTGAGCTGTGGTCCTGCCTCTGCACTGTAGCCTTGGCGACAGTGAGAACCTGTTTCTTAAAAAAAAAAAAAGATTCGTGATTGTGAGACTTGATCTAGGAACGAATGGAAATGGAACTGTAGTGTTGCTTCTGCATTCTTCCCTCTGCAGAATGGCGCCATTGTTGGGCAGATGCTGATGCCCAGCATTGAACCTGTCCTCTCCTGCCTTAGGTGAAGTCTCCCGTGGCCCTTCCCCACCCACCTCCCCTGTGCAAGTTCATTACAACCGAACAGCTTCAAGAGCAAGGTGTGCCTTCTGATTTAAAGTTTTCTCAGTTTAGGGCATTGCCAGGTTGATAGGGATGAAACGGAAGCAACCAGAGGAGAATTTCAGGCTCCCACGTCTACCCAGCTACCACCAGCCCTCGTTTCTGTTTTTCACTGGATCCCACAGTTTCTGAGGAATATCTTTCAGCAATTCTTTCCTCCTCAGATTTGCATCTTCAAAGTTCTCCCACCAATTGAATCCACTCCACTTAGCATTTCACTGACACCACTCCACCGAGACTACTTTTTCAGGCTGCCAATGACCTTCACCTTGCTGTCCAATCACCATTCCCTGGCCTCTTCTTACTTGTTCTATCAGTAGCATTTGAACCAGACAGTCATTGTTTTCTCCTAGATGAACTTTTTTTCTTTGTTTCTGTTTTTCTTTTTGAAATGGAGTCTTGCTCTGTTGCCTGTTGCTCAGACTGGAGTACAGTGGTGAGATCCTGGCTCATTCTAACCTCTCCCTCCCCCGGTCCAAGTGATTCTCTTGCCTCAGCCTCCCAAGAAGCTGGAATTACAGGTGTGAGCCACTGTGCTCAACTGATAAACTTTCTTTACTTGGCTTGGGACACCGCACTTTCTTCATTTTCTTCTTGGCTTACTGACTACTCTTCATAATCTCTTTTCTGGTTCCTCCCATTTCCCTGACTTTCTGATATTGGAGAGTTCCGGGGCTGCTTAATTATACTCACTGTTTTGGGGATCTCATTCACGTTTATGACTTTAACTATCATCTGTATGTATATGCTGGTGACTCAAAATTGTATCTTCCCTGGTTCTTAAGAATTAGCTTTGTCAGAGGATAGAAAACTAAATACAGCCAGTTAATACTAGAAGGGTGGTGAATCATGCTTGCATTTTAAGAAATGCAAATTCAAACTGTAAGAAGATACAATCTATATCTATGGGATAAGCAAAAGTTTAATGTTTGATGGTCAGAGCTGGTGACCATATAGGAAAACAGGCCCTTATGTGTTTGTGGAGGGAATATGAATTGGTGCAGCCTCCTTTGAGAATAATTTGGCATAATTTATCCCTTGAACAGTCATTCCCACTGCTAGGAATTTGCCCTTGGAAATACTTTCACAACTTACAGGATACAGATACTAGAGCATTTCCTAAAGCACTGTAAATGCAATAGGGTGGAAACAACCCTTGGGGGCTCCAGGGACCACAAAATAAAATTTGACATATCCGCAGGGGTAGAATACTGCATAGACTTAAAAATGTAAACAAAGGAGTTTCTTCTGTGTGTTGGGGATCACAGGTTTCACAATGATTTATAGGAGCTTCCAACCAAAGTTTTCTTGGGGCAGTTTCCCTAGAAGTAGGATGGAAATTTTTCTTGCCCCTCCTTTTCTGTCCCCTTACTACACAAGAGTGAGTGCAGGGGGATAAAACGTGGAGGCCCCTTTTCCTTAATTACTGGTCCAGCCTCAGCCATTCTTGAGGCCTACCTTCTCCATGGAGTATTTTTTACATTCCATGGTCGCAAGCACTTTATTTCTTTAGTTCTTAACAGTATCCCCCAAATTACCAATCTGTATCTATCATCCTGTATTTATTGCAGGTTTTTTTTTTTTTTTTTAGATGAGTCTGACTCTGTTGCTCAAGCTGGAGTATGGTGGCACCATCTTGGTTCACTGCAACTTCCACCTCCCAGGTTCAACGATTCTCCTGGCTCAGCCTCAAGGATAGCTGAGATTACAGGCACTTGCCACCATGCCTGGCTAACTTTTGTATTTTTAGTAGAGATGGGGTTTCACCATGTTGGCCAGGCTGGTCTCAAACTCCTGACCTCAAGTAATCTGCCCGCCTTGGCCTCCCAAAATGCTGGGATTACAGGCATAAGCCCCTGTACCTGGCCCATTTATTGCAAGTTTTTGAGAGCACTGATACACTTATTGTTCTCCTACAGCATAGATCTGTGCCAAATACAGAATAAGTTTCCAGGTATTTCTTGAAGTCAGAAGTGAAAATAAGAAGATACCAACTGACTAATAAATAAACCAGAATACACTCAAGTTAATACCAGTTCACCAACAGTGTTATCAAAGTGTTAGTAGAATATCTAATAACCACTACCTGGGCTTTAGGTACTTAGCCACAGTTTCTATTATTCAAAACTGCAGAATTCTGTCTTCCTTAAACTTCAAAACATCTGAATAAATCATGAAGGGGTATAAGACAGAAGTATAAGAAAGTATTTGTCTTTCCCATACTGAAACTGCTATTTTTTATATTTATATATGTATATATGTTCAGAGACAGAGTCTTGCTCTGTCACCCAGGTTGGAGTGCAGTGGCATGATCTCAGCTCACTGAGAACGTTTGCCTCCAGGGTTCAAGTGATTCTGCTGCCTCAAACTCCCCAGGTGTGCATCACTTTGCCTAACTACTTTTTGTATTTTTAGTAGAGACAGAGTTTCACCATATTAGCCAGGCTGGTCTTGAACTCCTGACCTCAGGTGATCTGCCCACCTCAGCCTTCCAAAGTGCTAGGTTTACAGGTATGAGCCTCCATAGCCAGCTTGAGTTTCTTATATACTTTGGATGTTAACCCTTTATCTGATATGTGGTTTACAAATATTTTCTCCCTTTCTTTTGGTCATCTCTTCACTCTATTGATTGTTTCCTTTCCTGTGCAGAAGCTGTTTAGTTTGATGTAATTGCATTTATATGTTTTTGTAGCCTGTGCTTTTGGGGTCATACCCAAAAAATCCTTGCCAATATCATGAAGCATTTCCTGTAAGTTTTCTTTTAGTAGTTTTTTAGCTTCAGGTCTTACATTTAACTTTGTAATCCTTTTTGACTTGATTTTTGAATATGGTGTGAGGTAAAGTTCTGATTTCATTCTACTGTGTGTGGTTATCCAGTTTTCTCAGCAATGTGTATTGAAGAGACTGCCCTTTCCCCATTGTGTATTCTTGACACTTTTGTAAAATATCAGTTGACTGTAAATGCATTGATTTAGTTGTGGGCTCTATTTTGTTCTGCTGATATGTCTGATTTCACATGTCAACCTCGAAAATCTGAGACAGATCTCAGTTAATTCAGAAAGTTTGCAAAGGTTGAAAATGTGTTCCTGTGATACAACCTCAGGAGGTCCTGATGACCTGTGCCCAAGGTAGTTGGGGCCACAGCTTGGTTTTATACATTTTAGGGAGACATAAGACATTAATCAAAATATGTAAGAGATTCACTGGTTCCATCAGGAAAGGTGGGACCACTCAAGCACAGAGAGTGCTTTCAGGTCACAGGTAGGTGAGAGACAAATGGTTGCATTCTTTTGAGTTTCTGATTTGCCTTTCCAAAGGAGGCAGTCAAATATGCATTTATCTCAGTGAGCACAGTGCCTCCCTCGAATGGGAGGCAAATTTTCCCTAAGCAGTTTTCAGCCTGACTTTTCTCTTAAGCTTAGTAATTTTGGGGGGCTCCAAGATTTATTTTCCTTTCACACTTTCCCCCTTTTCTTTTTTTAAAATCTTTTGGAGAAAGCGTGATAGAAGAAAGTGAGTCTCTGGTCTGAGGTTTTCTCTGATCACTAATGGCTAGGATGTTTTATTTCTAGATGTGTAGCTCCTGAGTTAGGAATGCTCATTTTTAGCAGATTGAGAGTTTTCATGTCCTATGAAAAGAAAACAGGGGAGAGAAAGGGAGAAAAGCAAAAACAAACAAAAGAGCAATACTGGAAAATCAATATATAGGTCACATTACTCTGAAGTCCATATATTAGTAGGCAGGTATGAAAGTGGTATATGTATGTAATTAGGTTGCTTTTATTTTTTTCTGATGTTTAAGTTGTCCAGATTCAGTTTGCAGGGCTTTAAGAAAGCACAACTTAGTTTTCAGTGATTTCAAATTAGGAAAAATGTGGAAAAAAAGGAAAAGAAAGAAGAAAAATACTGAAAACATTATTTTGAAGACTGGTAGCGAGGAAAAATTAGAATTCAGTTCAAACTGTTAAAAATAATAAAAATTGAAAAACAGGTAAGACTAGAATCTAAGAACAGGTGTCCTATAGTTATTGAAACATCATTTTTCTCTCTCTAGTTTCCCATTTTTACTAAAGATAAATCGTGATAGGACCAATTTAGTTTGTTATACTTGGCCAGCTTATTTGAATAAAGTGCAGCAAGAATAATTATTTTTTCAATAGGCTTTTAAACTTGGCTTTGATTGAACTTTGTTTCATAGACGGAATCTCAGATAAGACTTTTTAAAGCCAAGCACAGCCATAGATTTGTACCATCAAATACCCATGAATTGGGTGAATTCTTCTCCTCTTGAGGTTTCAAGATAACTTGGGGCCCTGAGCCTGTCAGAAAGTGACGTTCTTTACTTATGACAGGTCAGTAGCCCTGTACAGGGACTGCGTAGATGAGGTGTGAGGCCAGTTTTCTCAAGGGGCTTTTATTTGGCTCTATAAGTCAAGTTTGATTCCTTAAAGGAAAGCACACCATTCCAGTCAAAGCCTTGGTAAAATAACCAGATTCCCAAATTGTGTTCTGTTACAAATGAAAACAGATTCTTATTTCACTCATGCAAATAACTGTATTGTCATAAGTTAAGAATACTCACAAATAGTTTTTAAATTCTGGAGAAATCAGGTAGCAAGAAACAAATATACTCCAAATTTTGTTCATAGGCATATACTTAATTGTTAAAAGCTGTCTGTAGCTCAAAGGAAATGTTCCTTTGACTCTGAGAAGCAGAACAAAGGATCAGCAACGTTTTAAACAAAAAGTCAAAAATATTACTTCAGTCTTGTTAGTTCAGTCCTTGAAGTTAATTTTTGTTTTGCTTAATATTCATGAACATTTCAGCTCTCATTGAGTCCTGAAAGTTTTTTCTCTATTCTGATGTCACAGCCTCCAAAGTTATCAGAAACGTGCATTCAGGAGCATCCGTTAAGAATGTTATAGCTGATTATAAAACTACCTTCTAAAGAGGACCAAAACAACAATTGTCCATGGGTGACAAAAAGTTTTAGGGCAGCCATAGTCAAAGACACAATTGACAAAGAAACTTGTTACCTCTGTGGCATGCAATAATTTAACATAATAATTATAATTATTACTGATAGCACACACTAAGTCATATCAAAATTATAGAAGTTTTTCAGGATTTTGGAACACATATCAATAATATATTTATACAAATACAGCTCAAAGAAAACCAAACACCATTTCATATTTGACAATGGTTTCTGTGTAATTTCTATACCAAAAAAAACCCCAAAAACCCCAAACAAGTCATTTTTGGACTTTAAGGAACTTTATACCTTAAAGGATTAATTAGGTCAGAAAAAGACATAATTTATAATTTGTAATCACTTCAGTTAAATGAATGACATATTTCACAATGACGTGTAATCCTATTTTGTAAAAGGGCAGTTTGGGATAACTTGGGGCCCTGAGCCTGTTAGAATGTGACATTCTTTACTTACAGTTCAGTTTGGGGAACTGCCCTTTTGCAAAATAGGATTACAGGTCATTGTAAAATATGTCATTCATTTAACTGAAGTGATAAGGATTTCAAAAATGGGTGAAAACCTTCATTCTTTCAGAGAGGAGACTTAATTTTCCAAGTAATAAGCCCTGATAAAAACAGCATGAAGCCATTTAAATTTGTTTTTCAAAACTTTATAAACTATAAAATTTTAATGTTAACCACAGGTATAACTTCTATAAGCCTTTTATAAAATTTATAACCTTTATTAAGGAGTCAGTTAATGCTTCAAGAAAACCTTGTTAATCTGACACAGGGGCCCATATGCTGGTCTTGCATTTGTTTGCCTTTGACATTAAAGGTTAATTTATAGAGAAACTGAATTATTTTCTCTCTCAAAATCAGCCCATAGACTCTCACACGCCCACCTCTTCCTTGATAGTCCCTGCGTCTTGAGGAGTCGAATACCTTTAATTTCTGTGTCTCTGGAATGCATTTTCTTTTTATTGGCATCTTTTACCAGGCCTGAAGATGAGGCTTTAATTGTTGTCAGGGTTTAAGATTTAGCAGGACTTGCTGTCCTTTTTAGACCCAGAAGTCGAGACCTTATAACTCAATGTCACAAGGACTTTAAAACACATGCAGAAAGATATATGGATATAATAACATTAATTTAAAAAATTGTTTTAATCTCAGTTTTTTCCTAAGCAAACCAAAACTTAATAATAATGGCATAGGAATTGTTTCAATAAGCCATAAAATCTGTTAGACCAGTTACTAAAAGGCAAAAGAAAAGACCTTCTGCACTGCACAGAATATTATGTTGGAAGAAAACATTTCCTTTAGACCTTTAAGAAAATATTATTAACATCAGACCTCAACAAACAGAACTCAACAAAAACTTATATGCGCTGAAAATGAGTTGAAGGAGAGCATTACTATTTCTGAAGGGAGAGAAAACAAAAACTGGTCAAAAAAAGTTGAACTTTGGGTTAAAAAATTAAAATATCTTATAATCTATTAAGAATAAATCAGTCCCACAAGAAAAATTTATTGTTCTAAGCAATTATTTAACGTATAAGTGTTTTTTAAATATCAAGCCCAATCTATAGGAAGACCACTATAATTTCCTTTTAATTATAGACAACTTGATCATATAAAAGGTTTTTGTTGTTGTTGTTGTTTGTTTGTTTTTAAAAGACAGTCTTGCTCTGTCACCTGGCCAGGCTGGAGTACAGTGATGTGATCTCAGCTCACTGCAACTGCCACCTCTCCTCCCAGGTTCAAGCGATTCTCTTGCCTCAGCCTCCTGAATAGCTGGGATTACAGGTGTGTGCCACCATGCCCAACTAAATTTTGTATTTTTAGTAGAGATGGGGTTTTGCCATGTTGGCCAGGCTGGTCTCCAACTCCTGAACTCAGGTGATCCCCTTACCTCAGCCTCCCAAAGTGCTGGGATTATAGGCATGAGCCACGGTGCCTGGCCTGTTTTTTTTTTTTTTTTTTCGTTATTGTTTTTAAATAAACCTCTCATGGTGACTTACACAGACTGTTTATAATATGCTTGGACTTTCTGGTTTGCTCTAAACATTCCTATTTCTTAAACAGCCAGTTATTGTATTCTAGGACCACATCTATACAGGATTCTTTCTCATATAAAATTATTTCTTTTTAGTTTTTTTAAACCAAAAAAACCCTCTTTATTTTGATAACTTTCTTTACATCTCTTATTTCTTGGTTCCTTTTACCTTGTTTTATATATAACCTTTAAATAAGCTTTGAATTAGACAAAAATTGTTTGCTTTTTTTAAAAAGGACTTTTTTAGCAAGAATGTTTTTCTACAATTATCTTTATTGAAAAATACCCAAATAGTGAAATATCTATTATTTAACTTTAGATTCTAAATTATGATGAGTTTGTCTACAAGTATTTACCTATTTTATTTTATCTGTTTACCTAGATTATTTATAAAAGCTGTGATCATTATCATTTAAAGTTATGAAACCGCCATTGCAAAATTATAACTGAAACAGTGAAAAGTTCTGACCTAACTGACTCCATTTTGCTTCTAACCCCCAAGCTGTTCTTGTTCATTCCCAGGAGTAGGCCAAACTAACTTTGGGAGAAACTTAGTTTATAGTTTAACTTTGAAGCAATGACAATAACTGCCCTTTCCCAAACAAACTTCCTTATTGTTTGTGGACTAAATTGCCTAAAGCCACAAGATTAGTAGTTATAGTAATTTTACTGAATAATTCAAGCTGTAGCTGTTTTCATTAAAACAGTATCAATGTCTTACTAAAAATTACACAGCAAAGATTATTCTGTTTTGGGCTAGGTTTATAGTTTTGTATCCCCAATACCAAATTTTGACAGCTTATTAGTATTTGTCAGGGATAAGTATGAAATGCTTGATTAATAAATGCAAACAAAAATGTATGCTGGCAATTCTTAAGACATTTCTAATATTACTTTACCTTTAATATTACTTTACCAACAATCTTAAAGCTAACATATTTATTAAAGATTTTACTTAGCCGAGCATGGTGGCTCACACGTGTAATCCTAGTACTTTGGGAGGCTGAGGCAGGAGAATTGCTTGAACCCAGGAGGTGGAGGTTTCAGTGAGCTGAGATCGCGTCACTGACTGCACTCCAATCTGGGCAACAGCGTGAGACCCTGTCTCAAAAAAAAAAAATTTTACTTATGCAAAGTTGAAAAAGCATTTGACTAATCTTTTATTTTTTCCTGATAATATATTTGATTCAAGCACTTTTATTTTTTAAAGCCAATTAATTAGAGCTCTATTGTATATTGTCAGTAGTGAAACATTGTGTACATATTACACGAATACATAGATATATTAAGCATGCCTATAGAAGTACATCTTATAGATTCATAATTTTCCCTCTATCTTAGACTTTCACATTCTTGATAACTTGTTTCACAACCTTATACAGTTGTCAGCGAAACAGCCTTAAATTTTAATATTGAAGGAAACAACTGAGGTGAAAATCAAGTAGCAAAATTTACATCATAAACTAGAGAAATTCTGGTGGTGCTAGAGGGAGATTAAAGATGCATGCCAAGTCAAACATAAAATTATAGAAATCTGTCATAGGATTGTATAAGGAGACCAATTTTATTTGGATAGTGACTACCTATTTTTTAACTGGATCTCTGAGCTCTGAGAAGAACCCACACTAAATCTTGGGTCTCCAAAAAGGGAGAATTATTATGAGGGTAGGCCATGTGATGCTTTTACAGTGCATTTATTTATTTTTTTTAAACAAAGACATTTTTAAGTGTCTAAACTACACTCTTCCTTAAAAACCCAAGAGTAGCCTCTGTTGCAATAACTATTTTGGTTTAAAAAAAAAAAACAAAGGAAAGACAAAAGAAACAGGTAACACAATACAAAAATAAGCAGTTTAAGAGTGGAGATGAACTTGTCTGTTTACATTTTTGGGGTCCATAACTAAAAACAGAAATTTCTCCCTAAAAGGGAGTTGGGAGTCTGGTGCCTTCTCTGTTTTTTGTTTGTTTTAATTTCTTTTTTCTTGTTTTTGAGATGAAGTTTTGCTTTGTCACTCAGGCTGGAGTTCAATGGTGTGATCTCGGCTCACTGCAGCCTGTGCTTCCCAGGTTCAAGTGATTCTGCTGCCTCAGCTTCCTGAGTAGCTGGGATTACAGGCGCCTGCCACCACGCCCAGGTGGTTTTTGTGTTCTAGTAGAGACAGGGTTTCACCAGGTTAGCCAGGCTGGTCTCAAACTCCTGACCTCAGGTGATCCACCCTCCTTGGCCTCCCAAAGTGCTGGGATTATAGTTGTGAGCCACCCTACCTGGCCTTTTTTTTTGAGTTGTAGTCTCACTTGCTCTGTCTTTCAGGCTGGAGTACAGTGGTGCAATCTTGGCTCACTGCAACCTCTGCCTCCCAGGTTCAAACAATTCTCCTGCCTCAGTCTCCTTAGTAGCTGGGATTACAGGCACGTGCCACCATGCTTAGCTAGTTATGTATTTTTCGTGGAGACAGGGTTTCAAGGCTGTCTCTACTAAAGAGCAATGTTGTTGGCAAGGCTGGTCTTGAACTCCTGACCTCAGGTGATTCGTTCACCCTAGCCTCCCAAAGCATTGGGATTACAGGAGTGAGCCAGTGTGGCTGGCCCCTTCATCACTTTCTTTAAGGAACCCCTGGCTATCATAAACTATTTTAGGTCCCTCATACAGCACAAGGTGCAAGAGAAAAGAGAGACAGCAGAAGTAAATGAAGAAAATAGAATTCCGTCAACTGAGAAGAAAACAATTTTTGCTTGGAAAAAAAAAGACGAGGTCCTAGGAGAAAAACAGAAACATGAAGGCCTTTTAACACCCCCCCCCCCCACCCCCCCCACCCCCCCCCCCCCCCACACACCTTTGGATGTTAGCTTTCAACTAAGCTAACTTTTGACGATTGAGGTAATTTGGAAATTTTTTTTTTTTTTTTTTTGAGACGGAGTTTCACTCTTGTTACCCAGGCTAGAGTGCAATGGTGCGATCTCGGCTCAGCACAAC
This sequence comes from Ateles fusciceps, assembly GCA_036589455.1. Classification (NCBI taxonomy): domain Eukaryota; kingdom Metazoa; phylum Chordata; class Mammalia; order Primates; family Atelidae; genus Ateles; species Ateles fusciceps. The sequence continues at coordinate 963,595 of JAZHEH010001092.1, forward strand.
TTCTGTCTCCTGGGTTCAAGCAATTCTCCTGCCTCAGCCTCCTGAGTAGCTGGGACTACAGGCGTGTGCCACCATGCCCAGCTAATTTTTGTCTTTTTAGTAGAGACGGGGTTTCACCGTGTTGACCAGGATGGTCTCGATTTCTTGACCTTGTGATCCACCTGCCTCGGCCTCCCAGAGTGCTGGGATTATAGGGGTGAGCCACTGCGCCCGGCCTGGAAAAATGTTTTTAAAAGCTCATGACTATATTTCAGCTAGGACAAATTTGCTGCTATTTCAGAAGTACAGCCATTGCTCTTTAAGTTTGGCCTGGCTAGCAAAAGGTGACCTTGTTATGTAAATAAAACCCCTTTAGTAGTCAAAATAAAAAAATCTTTCCTCTTTTTTTTCCTTTTGCAGGCCATTTTTCTTTCCCCCCACCACATCGCCTTTGTGTGTGTGTGTGTGTGTGTGTGTGTGTGGGAATTTAGCCACTTCAGAGGTCTTGTTCTCCATAACTTGGAACTTTTCTTTGGATTTGATCAAGTCGAATAGAGTTGATCAAACCCAATGGGAAAAAGACCAAAACAACAACAGAAACAGAAACAACAGCAAGAAAACAGGTAAGCAAAACAAACAGTGGCACAATTTATATGATCACTGAGTGCTCTCATGGCAAGGAGCTTGGCTTGTTGTTAAACTTCAGCCAAGACAAACCTCAATTCAGTCACTTTCCTAGGACTGGGTCTCAGGCAGAAGGCTGCTTTCTACCATTCTAGTAGCAGGAACAAACTCAAATCTGCCTTTGCTGTTGGAAGCAAGCTCAAACTCCATAAAGTAATTACCTGCCTTCCGGGAATTTCATGTTAGCAAGAAAAACTTACCTTGCTTGTGTTGGAAGCAAGTAATGCTAAAAAACAAAAACAAAAAAAAGTCATACAGCAAAATAAACTTTAGGTCTTGACCAAATTTTGGAAAATCAGAGATTATCCAGAGGATGTGCCCCCAGGCCTCAGCAAATTGTCTTATTGGTTTGAGCCATAAAGACAGCTCAAGCTGTTGTCAAGCACTGATAGGAGATTTGTCAAAGGTTGGGGCACCTCCACTTAGAATCCCTTTGTGGTTACCAAAATGTAGACCCTGAAAATCTGAGACAGGTCTCAGTTAATTTGGAAAGTTCATTTTGCCAAGATTTAGGAAGCATGCCTGTGACACAGCCTCAATAAAGTGGCCTCATTGTCTGGGGTGACACTTGAAGTTTGTTGTCTCACAGCCATGAAGATCAAGGATGCAGACACACAAAGAGTGACTTTAAGAGCAGAAATTTAATAAGTGAAAGAGAATAGCTCTCTGCTACAGAGAGGGGTCCTGGAAAAATGGGTTGCTGATCGGTGGTGAAATGCAGGGTTTTTAATAGATGAGGTAGTGGGGGAGAGTGTCTGATTTACATAGGGTGTGAAAAACCAGTTAGGACCAGGTGTGCCATCTGCATAGGATGTGAGTCTCTGGCAGCCTCCACCCCAATTTTTTTATTATGCAGGGGGGTTCTCTGCCTGAGTTGCTCTGTGTTGCCTATTTCTTTCTTACTGTACATGTGCTAACAAAAAAGAAGGTGGAGACCCATGGTGGACATGCCTGGCCCCCAGGTAGCCCTTTTTTATTGGTGTAGCTGTAGACCTCCTCCCGTGCAAGCTTTCCTGCTTCCTTGTTTAGATTTGCAGCCCGATCTTTCAGGCTGCTCTTTGTTAGAAAAGAAATTATTTCTAGGGCTCCTTTTTGTTAGAAGAGAAGTTTTGCCAAGGACTCCTTTGCCATCACTATCTGCTTAAATAATTTCTTTTTATATCCTGTATCATTAGGAGGTCCTGATGACATGTGCCAAGGTGGTCAGGGGACAGCTTTGGTTTTATGCATTTTAGGGAGACATGAGACATCAATCAATATATGTAACATGTACATTGGTTTTGTCCAGAAAGGCAGGACAACTCTAGCAGGGAGGGAGCTTCCAGGTCATAGCTAGATGAGAGACAAATGGTTACATTCTTTTGAGTTTCTGATTAGCCTTTCCAAAGGAGGCAATCACATACGCATTTATGTCAATGAGCAGAGGGATAATTTTGAATAGAATGGAAGGCAGGTTTGCCTTAAGCCATTCCCAGCTTGGCTTTTCCCTTTAGCTTAGTGATTTTGGGGGCTCCAAGATTTATTTTCCTGTCACATATGCCAGTAATGTTCTTTTGGTTATTATAGCTTTGTAGTATATTTTGAAGTTAGGTAGTGTAATACCTCTTGCTTTGTTATTTTCGCTTAAGATTGCTTTGAGTACTTGAAGTCTTTCATGGTTTCATATAAATTTTAGGATTAAGTGCTGTTGGGTTTTTTGTTGAGTTATAGAATTTCTTTTTTTAAAAATTTATTTATTTTAGGTGCATACTGTATCTGGCATGAGTTATAGAATTTCTTTAAATATTCTGGATATTAACCACTTATCAGATACATGATTTGAAAATCTTTTGTCCCATTCTGTAAATTTCCATTTTACTCTCTTTATAGTGTCCACAAAAGTTTTATAATTTGATGTAGTTCCATTTTACTTTTGTTATCTGTGCTTATGGTGTCATATCCAAGAAATCATTGCCAAATATACGTCATGAAGCTTTCCTCCCTTATTTTCTTCTAAGAGTTTTATAGCTTTAGCCCTTACATCTTTCATATTTTTACTTTATTTGAAACAGTGTCTCATTCTGCCACCCAGGCTGGAGTGCAGTTGCACCATGATAGCTCACTGGAGCCTTGAATCCCTGGGCTCAAGTGATCCTCCTGCTTCAGCCTCCTGAGCAGCTGGGGCTACAGGTGAGTGCTGCCACAGCCTGCTAATTTTAAAATTTTTTGTACAGATGAGGTCTCTTTAGGTTGCCCAGGCTGATCTCGAACTTCTGGGCTCAAGTGATCCTTTTGCTTCAGCCTTCCAAAGTCCTGGGACTTTGATGCATTTCAAGCAATTTTTATATACAGTGTAAGGTAAAGATATACCTTCTTTTTTTTTTTTTTTTTTTTTTTACATGAGCATGTGAAGTTTTCCCAGCAGCATTTGTTGAAAAAACGGTTCTTTCTCACCAAATTGTCAAATTGTCTTAACACCCTTTTCAATAATCATTTGACTATATATGCAAGCATTTATTTCTGGGCTCTCTATTGTACTCCATTGATCTATATGTCTGTCCTTATGCCAGTACCACACTGTTTTGATTACTGTAGCTTTATAGTAAGCTTTGAAATACAAGGGATTTTTGAGTGTTAATTTTGTATCTTGCAACTTTGCTGAATTCATTTCTTAATTCTAACATTTTTACATCTGTGTTTTTACATATAAGATCTCTTGTGTTTTTACATATAAGATCATGTCTGTAAACAGATAATTTTACTTCTTCCTTTCTCAGTTGAATGGGAAAGGGAGTTTTCTTTCTTGATTAATTGCTCTGGTTAGAACATCCAGTACTACATTTAATGGGAAGAGTGATAGCAGGCATCAAGATCGTGTCCCTGACCTTAGAGAAAACTTTCAGTGTTTCACCATTGAGTATATTGTTAGCTGTGGGCTTTTTACATACAATCTTCTTCTTCTTTTTTTTTTTTTTTTTTGAGATGGAGTCTTGCTGTGTTGCCTAGGCTGAAGTGTGGTGGCATGATCTCTGCTTACTACAACCTCCATCTCCTGGGTTTAAGTGATTTTCCTGCCTCAGCTTCCCCAGGAGCTGGGATTACAGGCATGCACCACCATGCCTGGCTAATTTTTGTATTTTTAGTAGAGACAGGTTTCATCACGTTGTCCAGGCTGGTGTCAAACTCCTGATCTCAAGTGATCCGACTGCCTTAGCTTCCCAGTATGTTGATGTAGAGTCCTTCTACTCATAATTTATTGGCTGTAATTGTGAAAGGACATTGAATTTTTTCAAGTTTTTCTTTTTCTGCATCAATTGAGATGGTCGTGCGCGCATGTGTGTGCGTGTCCATTCACATTTTACTACTCAATAGATTTTTAGCAAGTTTTGCTTGTATCTGCATGAATCATAGACTTGAAAGACCAAAGACACCCCAGGAAATTTATTTTAGCACCTTCTTTCTAGGCAGAAAGATAAGGCATCCCCATGAAAGATAGTGTGTTGGACTCCTCTTGTATACCACTTCAAAATTCTCTGTTTCTCCTCTTATTTCAGCCACAACTGTAGGGAATTGTTTCCCTGCATGCTCTGAGCAGCTTTGCACAGGTGCACCTGGACAGTGACCTCACCTTGTCCCTTGTACTGGATCCCTTGCTTCCTGCCCTATGCATCTCTTTTCTTCAGCTTAATAGTCCTAGGCATCCACTTGCACTCAAGCACAACCCAGCTGTGATGGGGGAGTTAGTGCGATGGGGTCTACTCTTGACCAATGTAGATCTGGAGTTAATGGATAAATGCATCCCCATTTTATCCCCTGATGGACAGTTTTGAGATGCTTCATAACCCCCCTTACAGGTCCCAGTGGGATCAAACAGCCAATGTAATAATGTATCCTTGTGTTGTTCTTTAGCTTGCTCTGTTTCACTCCTCCTGTCCTGCATTTCTGCTCCCCCAAAATCACATTTGCAAACAAGCTACCTATGCACAAGCCTTACTCTCTGGCTTAGCTTTTGGGGGACCCTAGGCTAAGGCAAGTGGGTGGGGAGCCTTATATTGGATTTGCAAAACCTCACATCTTGGATTCATGCTTCAAGAATACAGCACCCATGATTGGCCTCTTGGTGTACCCCATCACCCCTATGCAGTGACTTCTCAACTTCAGTAATGTGTCTCTTTTTTCATGGCTAAAAGAGGAAATAGGAAGGAAACAGATAGTCCCTGAGCACTTATGGCCCACCCTTGTTTTAGCTCTTTTACTTATCTCCTTTATGCAAGGAGGAAGCAGATTTAGAGAGGCCAGATAACTCACCTACTATCTCATAGCAAGAATTCAAGCCAGGATTTGAACTCAGTCCCATAATCTTTCTATAGCATGTAAAGTCATTTCTTCCTGGGTCTCTGCACTTGGCCCTCCTTCACTTCAGACACAAAAGATGCTGAATTTCTACCAATGGCTTATGTTTTTTTCTTTCTTCATCTCTATTAAGGGGAATAATATGTAAATAATTTACCATCTTTACCATTTAAGCGTCCGGTTCAGTGGTAATAAATACATTTGTATCATTTTTTCCATTTATCCCCCTACTTGCCCTTCTCCTTCCCAGCCTATGGTAACAACCAATCTACTCTGTATCATTACAAAATCTACTTTTTAAAGCTCTTACATATGAGTGAGAACATGTGATATTTGTCTTTCTGTGCTTGGCTTATTTTGCTTAACATAATGGCCTCCAGTTCTATCCACGTTACTATTAATAACAGGATTTCATTATTTTTATGGCTAAATAATATTTCATTGTATTTACCACATTTTCTTTATCCATTCATCTGTTGATGAGCACTTAAGTTGATTCTGTATTAGGGCTATTGTGAATAGTGCAGCAGTAAATGTGGGAGAGCAGTTAGCTATTTGGTATACTTATTTCCTTTTTCCTTCTTTAAAAAAATATACTCAGTAGTAGAATTGCTGGGTCATATAGTAGCTCTATTTTTAATTTTTTGGGGAACATCCATATTTTTCTCCATAGTAGTTGTACTAATTTACATTTTCACTAATAGTGTATGGGGGTTCCCTTTTCTCCACATTATTGCCAGCATTTGTTATCGACTGTCTTTTTGATGCATGCCATTTTTTAAAAATTTAATTTTAATTTTTAATTTATTTTTGAGACAGAGTCTCACTCTGTCACCCAGCCTGGAGTGCAGTGGCACAATGTCTGCCCAGTGCAACCTCCGCCTCCTGGGTTCAAGCAATTCTCCTGCGTCAGCCTCCCGAGGAGCTGGGATTATAGGCACCTGCCACCATGCCTGGCTAATTACTGTATTTTTACTAGAGACAGAGTTTCATCATGTTGGCCAGGCTAGTCTTGACCTCAGGCGATCCGCACAACCTCGGCCTCCCCAAGTGCTGGGATTACAGGCATGAGCTACCGCACCTGGCCCAATGCAGGCCATTTTAATTGGTATGAGATTGATGATATTGCATTGTGGTTTTGATTTGCATTTCCCTAATGATTAGTAATGTTGAGTATAGCTTCATATACCTGTTGGCCATTTGTACATTATCTTTTGAGAAAAACATTTCTGAATATGTCTCTTTGTATATCTTTATATGCCAAAATGTCATTTTGCATGTCTTCTTTTGAAGTGTGTCTGTTAAGACCTCTTGTCTGTTTTTAGTCTTTTTACTTTTTTTATTTTTTAGATGCAGGTCCTTACTCTGTTACCCAGACTGGAATGTAGTGGCTCAAATATAGATCACTATAACCTCAAATTCTTGGGCTCAAGTGATCCTCCTGCCTCAGCCATTTGAGTAGCTAGGACTTCATTTTTGCTTTGGTTGCCTGTGCTTTTCGAGGTCACATACAAAAAAGTCTTTGCCCAGACCAATGTCCTGGAGCATTTCCTTGATGTTTTTTTTCTGATACTTTTATCATTCCAGGTCTTAGATTTAAGTCTTTAATCCATTTTGATTTGATTTTCGTGTATGGTGAGAGATAGGGGTCTACTTTCATTCTTCTGTAAATAGTTATCCAGTTTTCCCAGCATTATTCACTGAAACATTTGCTGAAAAGATTGTACTTTTTTCATTGTATGGTCTGGGCACCTTTTTCAAAGATGAGTTGGTTGTAAATACGTGAATGTATATCTTAGTGCTCTATTTTGTTTCATTAGCCTATATGTCTGTTTTTATGTGAGTACCATGCTGTTTTAGTTACTATAGCTTTGTAATAAATCTTGAATTCTAGTAGTGTGATGCCTCCAGGTTTGTTCTTATTGCCAGGAGGATTGCTTTGGCTATTTGGAATCTTTTGTTGTTCTATATGAATTTTAGAATTTTTTTTTTCTATTTTTGTGAAGAATGTCATTGGTAGTTTGAGAGGGATTACATTGAATCTGTAAATTGCTTTGAGTAGTACTGTCATTTTAACAATATTAATTATTCCAAACCATGAGCACAGAATATCTTTTCATTTTTGTCCTCTTCTATTTCTTTCATCTAATTTTTATAGTGTTCCTTGTATAGATATTTCTTCTCTGGTTAGATTGATTCCTAGGTGTTTTATATATTTTGTAACTATTGTAAATGGGATTGCTTTCTTGATTTCTTTTTCAGGTCAGTCACTGTTAACATATATAAATGCTCTTGATTTTTGTATGTTGTTTTGTACCCTGCAACTTTACTGAATTTGTTTATCAGTTCTAATAGTGTGCTTGGTGGAGTCTTTAGGTGTTTGTAATTACAGGATAATGTCAGTGCAAACAAGCCTAGTTCGACTTCTTCCTTTCCAATTTGGGTGCCCTTCATTTCTTCTCTTGCCTAATTGCTCTGGCCAGGACTTCTGGTATTATGCTGAATAATAGCAGTGAAAGTAGGCATCCTTGTCTTGTTATAGCCTTTAGAGGAGAGGCCTTCAATTTATCCGTGTTCGGTATGCTGTTAGCTATGGATTTGTCATACATGGCCTTTATTATTTTGAGGTAGTCCCTCTTATACCCATTTTGATGAGTTTTTTTTTAATAATATAAGAATATTGAGTTTTATCAAATACTTTTTTTGCCATCTGTTGAAGTAATGGTTTTTGTTATTGACTCTGTTAATGTGATTATATCATGTTTATTGATTTGCATATGTTGAATCATCTTTGCATCCCTGGAATGCATCCCACTTGATCATGGTGAATGCCTTTTTCTTCTTCTTTTTTTTTTTTTTGAAAATAGTCTTTTTTTCATTGCCTTCCAGTTTTACACTTTTGTTAAATACAAAAAAGTGGACAAGATCAAATAACTAGATGGTAAAACACTGATTTTAAAAAAAAATTACATCTTTAAACCTGTGAGAATCACAATTCAAGTATGGTCATGGGGGGCAACCTGTAAACCTGTGACTCTTTTTTAACACTGACACTATGTGACTGATTTTTCATAAAACACAAATGCCATTAAGAAAGTATTTTTTCTTGATACATTCTGCAAAAAAAAAATTTTTTTTTGAGACAGAGTCTCTGTTACTCTGGCTGGAGTGCAGTGATCTCAGCTTACTGCAACCTCTGCCTCCTGGGTTCAAATGATTCTCCTGCCTCAGCCTCGAGTAGCTGAGACTGCAGGCGTGTGGCACCACACCTGACTAATTTTTGTATTTTCAGTAGAGAAAGCATTTCACTATCTTGGCTAGGCTGGTCTTGAACTCCTGACCTCCTCAGATCTGCCCACCTCAGCCTCCCAAAGTGCTGGGGTCACAGGTGTGAGCCACCATGCCCTAGCCCCTTGTTCTGCAATTTTGGTTAACAGACTTTGAGGCTCCAAACATGTAAACAGTTTATCTTGTATATTATGAAAGAGTGAAGTTGTGATAGCAATATAATGAATAAAGTCTAGCTTCTCCCAAGAAAGAGCTAAAGATTAACAAGTGCTGCGTTCTAGCTGAGCATGGTGGCTCACACCTGTAATCTCAGCACTTTGGGAGGCTGAGGTGGGCGGATCACCTGAGGTAAGAAGTTTGAGACCAGCCTGGCCAACATGGTGAAACCCTGTCTCTACTAAACATACAAAATTAGCTGGCTGTGGTGGTACACACCTGTAGTCCTAGCTACTAGGGAGGCTGAGGCAGGAGAATCACTTGTATCTGGGAGGCAGAGGTTGCAGTGTGCCGAGATCATGCCACTGCACTCCAGCCTGGGCAACAGAGCTAGACTCTGTCTCACAAAAAAAAAAAAAAAAAAAGAAAAAAAGTGCTGCATTCTTGAAGTCGGTTCAATTTTACCCAAGCTTATTTTAGGTAATCAAGGCCCAGAGCAATGAGCTTAGGTAAAAATTAGAAATACTGAAAGCTAGATTTATTTGCTGCACTTACCTTCATTTTTGACAACATTATTAGAAATCTCAGAATCAGACATGAAAGCGTATTTTTTCCTGATTGAGATTTGATACTATGCTGAAACCCTCCCACCCCCTTGAAAACTAATATATTCTATTTTAGTCTTCATAGGTCAACTAATAAAAAGATCTCATAACTCAGGCACACACTTTGGCCAAGTTTAGCTTTAGTTGAATGACTTTTTCAATGTGTTGTTGAATTCAGTTTGCTAGTATTTTGCTGAGGATTTTTACATTTATGTTCATCATTGATATTGGCATGTAGTTTTCATTTCTTGTTGTTGTGTCCTCCTCTCATTTTGGTATTGGGGTAATGCTGGCCTTGTAGAATGAGTTTGGAAGTATTCCTTCCTCTTCAGTTTTTTTGAGGAGTTTGAGTAGGATTGGCATTAGTTCTTTAAATGGTATAATTCAGCACTAAATGCATCAGGTTCAGGGGTTTTCTTTGATGGGAGACTTTTTATTATGTCTTGGATCTTGTTAGTCATTATTGGTTTGTTGAGGTTTTCTATTTCTTCATGGTTGAATCTTGGTAGGTTTTTTGGGTCCAGGACTTTATCCATTCGAAATTTGTTGCATAGCTGTTCATAATAGTGCTGTAGTCTCAGCAGTGCAGCAAGATGTAACTGTCTCTCCTTGTCTGTGATAACACCCAGAGTTCTTTGTCCTCCCTCTAAGATAATTATGGAGTGCAGACACAAAGGTGAGATTAGAGCAAAAGTTTATTAAGTGAAAGAAGAAACCTCTCTGCCAGCAAAGATGGGGGAGCTCAAATGGGGTGACAACTGTGAGTCTGGGGTCCCAGGTTTTTATGGACTGGGAAGGGGAAGGAATGTGCTTAGTTCATAGGCTGTCTTGGAGAACACATGACTGAGGTTGGCCCAGGACCTTGTTCCTGGATTAATCAGAAAGCTTGGCTCAGGACCTTGGCCACGACGAATTAGGAGCTGAAATGATGATTCATAGATGCTGTTAAGTTTGGCCCAGGACCTATCAGAAACTGAAGCAAAAGCTTGGCCCAGGACCTTAGCCTGGAAGAAACTTTTTCTGGGAACCTGCTGAGTATACAAAGGACAAAGGCATTTCCTGGGAACCTGCTGAGTATACAAAGGACAAAGGCCTTGTTCTCTTATCTGAGTGAGCTGGAGGTTTGTAAAAATTTGTATCCAAATGGGCCAGAGGTTTTTCTGTTTGTGCCATTGTGGACATGTCTCTAGGCACATCATGCTGGTAGTTCCCCTATCAGTGCCTGAAGCCTAAATTTTTTCTCAGGCTGCCTTTTATGTTATGTGAGAATGAGGCACTGACCCATGGACCAGGGGCTCCCCAGGCACCCTTCCCTTGCTGTCTATCTAAGGCAAGCTAAATAACTCCTTTCAGTAGTCTCTAATAATCCTTTCTAAGGTCTCAGTTGTAATATCTTCTTTCTCATTTCTGATTTTATTTATTTGGATCTTTCTGTTTTTCTCTTAGTCTAGATAACAGTTTGCTGATTTTGTTTATCTTTTCAAAAAATTAGGTTGGACGTGGTGGCTCACGCCTGTAATCCCAGCACTTTGAGAGACTGAGGTGGGCAGATTACTTGACCCCTTGAGTTAAAGACTAGCCTGGGCAACATGGCAAAACCCCATCTCTACAAAAAATAAAAAAATTAACCAGGTGTGGAGGCACACACCTCTAGTCACAGCTACTTGGGAGTTTGAGGTTGGAGGATTGCCTGAGTTTGGGAGGTGGAGGTTGCAGTGAGCAGAGATGGTGCCACTCCAGCCTGGGCAATAGAGTGAAACCCTGTCTAAAAAAAAAAACACTACCTTTTCATTTTGTTGATTTCGTTTGTCTCCACTTCATTTATTTCTGCTCTGATCTTTGTTGTTTCTTTCCTTCCACTAATTTTGGGTTTGCTTTGTTCTTGCTTTTCTAGTTTCTTGAGGTGTATCATTAGGTAGTTTATTTGAAACCTTTTTTGACAGAGGCATTAGTTGCTATAAACTTCTGTCTTAGTATTGCTTTTGCTGTATCCCACAGACTTTGGTATGTCATATTTCCATTTTTATTTGTTTCAAGAAAGTTTAAAATTTCCTTTTCTAGGCCAGGTGTGGTGACTCACGCCTGTAATCCCAGTGCTTTGGGAGGCCAAAGTAGGTGGATCTCTTGAGTCCAGGATTTCAAGACCTGCCTGGACAACATGGCAAAACCCAGTCTCTACAAAAAAAAATTAAAAATTAGCCATTTGTGGTGGCACGTGCCTGTGGTCCCAGCTATTCAGGAGGCTAAGGCAGGAGAATTGCTTGAGCCTGAGAGTTTGAGGCTGTAGTGAGCAATGATTGCAACACTGCACCCCACCTGAGCAATGGAGCAGGACCCTGTCTCAAAAAAATTTTTTTCCTTCTTTTGTTTTTTTCTTAGAGATGATCTCGATATGTTGCCTAGGCTGGAGTGCAGTAGGTATTTATAGCCATGATCTCATTACTGATCAGCATGTGAGTTTTGATCTACCCTGTTTCCAACTTTGGTCACTTCCCAGTCTCTTTAGGCAACTTGATGATCCCCTCCTCCCAGGAGGTCACTGTGTTGATGCTGAACTTAGTGTGGACACCTTATTCATATAGCACACTACAGCCCAGAACTCCTAGACACAAGAGATCCTCCGGCCTCAGCCTCTTGAGTAACTTGTACAATAGGCACGCACCACTGCACTCGACTCCTTAAATTTCTTCTTTGACCCATTGGTCATTCAGGAGCGTGTTGTTTAATTTCCATGTGTTTGTGTATTTTTCTGAGATTCCTCTTTTTTATTGATTTCTGTAGTTTTATTCCATTGTGGTCAGAAAAAATACTTGATATGATTTCTATATTTTTGAATAGAAATCAGACTTGGTTTTTTTGAATAGAAATCAGACTTGGTACAGACTTGGTTTGTGGCCTAAGGTATCGTCTACCTGGAGAATGTTCCATGTACTGGTAAAACTGCTGTATTCAATAGCACTTGGGTGAAATGTTCTTTTTTGTTGTTGTTGTTGAGAAAGAGTTTTGCTTTTGTTGCCCAGGCTGGAGTGCAATGGCATGATCTCAGCTCACTGCAACCTCCGCCTCCTGGGTTCAAGTGATTCTTCTGCCTCAGCCTCCCAAGTAGCTGGGATTACAGGCATGTGCCACTAAGCCCAGCTAATTTTTTTTTTTTTTTAAGTAGACACAGGGTTTCACCATTTTGGCCAGACTGATCTTGAACTCCTGACCTGAGGTGATGCACCCACCTTGGCCTCCCAAAGTGCTGGGATTACAGGTGTGAGCCACTGGGCCAGCCAGAATGCTCTTTAAATGTCACTTAGGCCTGTTAGATCTTGTGTAATTTAATTCTGCCATTTCTTTGTGAGTTTTCCGTGTGGATGATCTGTCCATTACTGAGAGTGAGGTGTTAAAAGCCTCTACTATTATTGTATTATAGTTTAATCTCTCTTTAGATCTATTAATGTTTGCTTTATATACTTGGGAGCTCTGGTGTTGGGTGCACAGATATATTCTCTTCCTAAATTGATACCTTTATAATTATATAGTGATGCTCCTTTTCCTTTTTTATGGTCTTTGATTTGTAGTATGTTTTATGTTATATAAGTATAGGTAGTCCTGTTTTTTAAAAATTTCCAGTTGCGTGGAATATCTTTTCCACCCTTTAACTTTCAGTTTGCATGTGTCTTTTTTTTTTTTTTTTTTTTTTATTTAGATGGGGTTACACCATGATGGCCAGGCTGGTCTTGAACTCCTGACCTCAGGTGATCCACCCACCTCAGCCTCCCAAAGTGCTAGGATTACAGGCGTGAGCCACCGCGCCCGGCTTTACATGTGTCTTTACAGGTGAAGTGGGTTTCTTGAAGGTAGCATATAATTGGTTTTTGCTTTTTTATCCATTCAGCCTCTCCAGTTTTCTAGCTAGAGAAGTGAGAACATTTACATTCAGTGTTATTATTAATAAATAAGGACTTACTACTGCCATTTTGTTGCTTGTTTTCTGGTTGTTTTGAGATTCGTCTCTTCTTCCTTTCTTGCTGTCTTCTTTTGTGGCTAAGTGATTATCTCTGGTAGTATGTTTTAATTTGTTGCTTTTTCTTTTAGTGGATCTATTATAAAAACTGTTCTGTGGTTACCATGAAGCTTAAAATTTTTTTTATAGATATGAGTTATTTAAAAGAGATGATAACTTATCTTAGATCCCAAATAACAGAAACAAAGCCAAAAATCCCCCAAAAGTTTTACAGTTTAATCTCTACCCCCATGTTTTAACTTTTAGTTGTCTCAATTTATACTTTTGTGTTTTTTTTTTTTTTTTTTCGAGATGGAGTCTCACTGTGTCTTCTAGGCTGGAATGCCATGGCATGATCTCAGCTTACTGCAAGCTCCACCTCCTGAGTTAGAGCAATTCCACATCAGCCTCCAGAGTAGCTGGGATTACAGGTGTCTACCACCATGCCCAGCTAAGTTTTATATTTTTAGTAGAGACGGGGTTTTGCCATGTTGGCTAGGCTGGTCTCAAACTTGTGAATTCAGGTGACTCAAACCTGTGACTTCTGCCAGCCTCAGCCTCCCAAACTGCTTGGATTACAGGCGTGAGCTAATGCTCCCAGCCAATTTATATATTTTTATGTAAAATTTCCTCTCTTAACAGGTTAACATAACTATGATTGTTTTTGATAGGTTTGTCTTTTGAACTTCATACTAGAGTAATGAGTGGATTAACACCAGAAATACAGTAACAGAGTATTCTAATATTAGGTCTGTATACCTAATATTACCTGTGGTAAAATTTTATACCTTGAAAGGTTTTCTTTTGTTTTTGTTAGTGTTTTTTTCTTTCAGGTTGAAGAACTGTCTTTAGCATTTCTTACACGAAGGATCTGGTGGTGGTGAATTCTCTCAAGGCTTTGTTTGTCTGGGAAATACTTTATCTCCCCTCAATATTTTAATGACAGTTCAGCTGGATATGATATCCTTGGATGGAAGTTTTTATTTCATTCAGTACGGAAAATATCATTCCACTCCCTCCTATCTTGTATGATTTCCACTGAGAGATCTATTGCCAGACACATTGGAGGTCTTTGATATGTTATTTGCTTCTTATTTCTCACCAGTTTTAGGATCTTCTCTTTGTCCTTAACCCTTGAGAGTTTGATTATTATATGCCTTGGCATAGTCTTATTTGGGTTGAATTTGTTTGGTATTCTAACACCTTCCTGCACCTGTATAGTTATCTCTTTCTCCTGTTTTGAGCATTTTCTGTTACAATTTCTTTGAAGAAGATTTCTACCCCTTGCTCTTGGTAGCTTCCTCTTAAACATCATTCTTAGATTTGGTCTTCGGAGGTAATTTTCTCTGTCTTCTTCTTTCGTTTATTGAGGCAGAGTTTTGCTCTGTCACCCAGGCTGGAGTGCAGTGGTACGATCATGGTCCACTGCAGCCTTGACCTCCTGGGTCAAGTGATCCTCCCACCTACAGGCGCCGCCACTACCGCAGCTGAATTCTTGTATTTTTAGTAGAGATGAGGTTTTGCCATGTCAGCCAGGCTGGTCTTGAACTCCTGACCTCAAGTGATCCACCTGCCTTGGCCTCCCAAAAAGCTGGGATTACAGGCGTGAGACCATTTGCCTGGCCAAAACTGCTATTTTGAATTCCTGGTCAGAAAGCTCACAAGTCGCCATCTCAATAGGGTCAATCTCTGGATTTTTGCTTTGTCCTTTGGGGAGGTCATAGTCCTCTGTTTGCTGTGGTTTCTTTTAGGTATATATCTATGTCTTTGCAATGGAGGATTAGTTTTTCTAGTTTTCTCTGGCTTGTTTTGCTTTTTATTGAACATACTTGCCTAGTGAATCTTCGCTGCTAAGTCGCTGCCTCCTCTTCTGTGGCTCTAGGTGGCGCATTAAGCCCAGGTTTGCCTCTTCTCTTCTAAGTGATCAGAGCGCTGCCTGTCCCAAATGGGGAGGTCCTAAAGAGATTATCCCAGCAGTGAGGGAAGATTGTCTAGGGGTTCGTGTCCAGGGGGACTTGGGGAACTCCCCCCCTACAGCATGGTGCTGGTAAGCAGCCACTCTGATTTGGCATCTCCTTTGGTTGACTTATAAAGCAGTTTCTGAGGCTGGGGATGGTAGTCCTGCCTACCTTGTTTCTGCCTGTCCTTAGGGTTAGTTCTCCCTTCAGGCAGTCATGATGCTACCCATGGGTTAAAGAATGGAGAGGTCTCCTGCCTGGGAATCCGAGAAGTTGGGGAAGTTGGTTGACCACCTCAGTTTCACTTTTTCCCTTGTAGAAACCATGAGCTGTGGGAGACTGTCTGCAGTTGGTGCCAGGCATAATAGGGAGATAGGGAGAGGGGCATCATGGATGTGGAAGTCCAGTTCTCCTGTCCTCTGCTTGAAGTTTTTCCACCTCTCTGTGGCCCTGGGAACGGCTTCACCCTTGTACCTGAGCTCTGGGTTGTTGCTTGAGGATCTTGGAGGTGCATATTTAGTTTTGGTTTTCTGTGGTGGGGATTGAAGCCAGCCCGGAACTTCTTGTCCTGTGTTTTTAAACACATCTATTTATAAGTGTAATATTAAATAGTAAAAAAAAAAGTATATTTTGTGTATTTTCTTTACATACGTAATTTAGCAGATGTTTTAAAATAAAAGTGAGACAATATTAAAGAGTGAAACAATAGAAAAATAAACACTTGATTTGTGTGTATGTGTATATACATACACATACTTTCCTTTTAGATACTATAGTTTACTCTAAAACATGAAAATTCAGAAGTCCTTGTTAGGTACTTGGTTTCAAAAATAAACTTTATAAATTTGAAAAGGCAGAAGTAATGCAAGACATTGACCATAATGCATGTAAAAATGAAAGATAACAAAAAATGCATCCATTTGGACATTAAAAACATACATTGGAGTCTTAACTTAAAGAAGAAATAAAAGTAAAAATTGTAACATGTGGAAACGAAATGACATTCAGTGTACATTTTAGAAACTTAAAGATATTTTGATAAAAACAGGAAGAAACAAATACATGAGTTTAATACCAATGAAAGAAGCTGGAAAAGGACCAATAGGCCAGGCATGGTGGCTCATACCTGTAATCCCAGCATTATGGGAGCCTGAAGTGGGAAGATCACGTGGGGCCAGGAGTTCAAGAACAGCCTGGGCAACAGAGTGAGACCCTGTCTCTACAAAAAGTACAAAAATTAGCCAGGTGTGGTGGTGCTTGCTTATAGTCCCAGCTACTTGGGAATCTGAGGCAGGAAAGGATCGTTAGAGCCCAGAAGTTTGAGGCTGCAGTGAGCTTGTGATCACACCATTGTATTCCAGCCTAGATGACAGAGCAAGACCTTATTTAAAATGGTAGGAAGGAAGAAAGGAGGGAGGGAGGGAGGGAGGGAAGGAAGGAAGGGAGAAAGGAAGGGATGAATGAAGGAAGGAAGGAAAGAAGGAAGGAAGGAAGGAAGGAAGGGACCAATAAAATAACTCAAAGAAATTACCAAGAAACTAAGGAAATATAAAAATGTAGGTAAACAAATTACAAAACAAGGAAGATAAGTGGATTAGTGATCAAGGAAACAGAAAGCTAGTTTTTTGATCAAAATTAAAGTAGAAAAATATTTGGCAAGAATAATTATAAAATAAAGAACATAAGAAACAAAAGTGGCTGGGCATGGTGGCTCACACCTGTAATTCTAGCATTTCAAAGCAGGAGGCCAAGGCAGGAGGATCACTTGATGCCAGGAGTGCTAGAACAGCCTGGGCAACGTCTCTTAAAAAAAAAAAAGAGACCTCATCTCTTAAAAAAAAAGAAAACTGAAAGTAGGACGTAATCACAGGTGTGGAGGAGAGTATGTAATTGTAAAGAAAAACAATATAGTCCTTGGTAAGAATAAAACTAGGAGAAAGGTCTGTGCTTCTCTAGGAAGGACATGCCTGTTATTAAAAAATGTTTAAAGAATAAGAAAAACCTTTGATTCACCAAACCTGCAGGTAGTTTCAACCAACACTTATTTTTTTGTGTCTGTGTTGTTTATTTGGAATTTCCCTCTATGGTTTGTTTAAATATTCGTAAAGATCTGAATGGGACTGTGTTTTTTTTTTTCTTTGCTGGTTTAAAGTCTGTTTTATCAGAGCCTAGGATTGCCGTGTTTTTATTTCATCATTTGTATATAGGATGTTTACCCATTGTTGAAGAAAGCATTTTGTTTAGGAGAGAGTGTCTGTGTACTGTGGTGTGCGATGGTAGATGTAATTATCACTGAAGGTCATTGAAATGTGAAAATCCCTGGTAATGACTTGACAGCTGTGTGGAAATAAAGACAACTCAAATGGTAACAATCAGGGCCTGCTTAGAAAGTGCTTGCTAAAGCAAGAGAGTCAGCCACTTGACAAAATGGGAGAGCTTTGTAGTGAACAAAGGGAAGGCCTCAGATGTACTGTTGACTGGATGCTATTGGTATGGGACACTAGAGGTGTCTAATAAGCATCATGGCATCTCATGTGACTGGTTATGGGAGCATATTTGGCTTTCTCTGCTGGATTCTGAGTTGGAAGCTAGGTACAAATTAGAAAAGCTGCATCACTGCCATGTCCCGACTGGTGTGGGTTGCTTACTATAGCAGTTTCTGGTTTGGCTTTCTGAGCTGGTTGCTGCGGAGGGTGTGGGTTAGATCCTGCTGAGATTCACAGTGACAAATGTTTGCAGGCTTGGGAGTCAATGGAGAGGAAGTCATTTAATCTTGGGGCCAATGAGTCTCTGCCTTAATCATGGGATTTGAGGTGACGTTCAGTGTTTATACCTTTATTTATTTATTGAAGTGAGATAGTTTTTTTATTGAAATAGTTTTATAATATAAAACTGACCATTGTACAGTGAATGACCCAGTGGCAGTTGGTAGACTCACAATGTTGCTCAACCATCACTTCCATCTAGTTTCAAACAATTCCATGTCAAAATACAACTCTGTACCTACCCATTAAGTAGCTGCTGCTTATTTCTCCTTCCTCCTAGCCCCAGGAAACTACCAGTGTTCTTTTTCATCCATACGGATTTACTTACTCTGAATGTTTTAAATGAAATCATAAAATATGTGACCTTTTGTGTGTGTCTGCTTTCCCTAAGCATAATGTCTTCAGGGTTCATCCACATTGTATAACACGTCATAATTACTTTCTTGTAATTTTCTTTTTCTTTCTGTTTTCTTTCCTTTTTTTATTTTGGACGCAGGATCTCACTCTGTCACCCAGGCTGCAATGCAGTGGTGCAATCTCAGCTCACTGCAGCCTTGACCTCCCAGATTCAAGTAATCCTCCCACCTCAGCCTCCCCAGTAGCTGGAACTACACATGCGTGCCACCACACTTGACTAATTTTTTTTTTTTTTTTTGCAGAATCAGGGTTTCACCATGTTGCCCAAGCTGGTCTCAAGCTCCTGAACTCAAATGATCTTCCTACCTTGAACTCCCAAAGTGCTGGGATTACAAGCATAATAAACCACTGCACCTGGCCACTCTCTTGTAATTTCCTTTCAACCTTGAAGTATATTTTTCTTATGGGAGTATGGGAAGAACAGTATGGTGATCTGGGTACTCTATTTGTTTAGAAACATCTGGAGATATCCAAAGATATGAAAGGGAAGGTACTGGTTCTGAGCTTTCTAAGTACAGACTGGAAACCAGTCAAAGGATTAAGACAGATAAGACTCAATGATCCTACTATTAATGATTTTGCTTTTGGAGACATTCCCAATCCTGCATACATTTGTTAGTGACAAGCCTAGTGGGTTGCCCAGGATATGTCTATTTTGAGGATTATGCAGTGGGTCTAGGGCAGAGAGGGAAGGACTGAGCCTTGAGAGGGTGAACCAGAGGCTGGAGTCTGCTCTTCTGTCCTTTCAGGGACCTTTCCAGTTCTAGCTGTTGCATGCCTCCCATTTAGAATCTAATGCTCCAGAATTTATATTTATGTAAATACTTACCATTTGAGTCCTCATGTAGTATGGCAGTTTTGTGTCTCCTGTAAAGTATTCAAAAATTTAAAGATCACTAAATCAAACTTTAAAACTTCTGTGTATTGCTGGACATGGTGGCTCATGCTTGTAATCCCAGCACTTTGGGAGGTCAAGGCAGGTGGATCAATTGTGGTCAGGAGTTCAAGACCAGCCTGGCCAACACGGTGAAGCCCTGTCTCTTAAATAAATATGTATTTATTTATGTAATAAATACATACATAATTAAAACCTCCATGTATCAAAGAATACAATTATTAAAGTGAAAAGGGAACCCACGTGTAGGAGAAAACATTTACAAATATCTGATAAGGGATTTATGTGCAGAATGTATAAAGAATTACAACTCAACAACAAATAACATGATTAAAAATAGTAAAGGACTTGAATAGTCATTTAATCAAAGATGATATACAAATGGCCCAGAAGCATGTGAAAAGATACTCGCCATCACTGATCATTAGAGACGTGCAAGCCCAAATTATAATGGGATACCACCTCATACCTATTAGGATGGCTACTGTAAGAAAAACAGAAAATAACAAGTGTTGGTGAGGATGTGAACATAGTACAACCCCATGCACCTTTTTGGGGATTGTAAATGGTTCCACTGCTTTGGAAAGCAGCATGGAAATTCCTCAATTAAAACTGCCGTATGATCCAGCAATCCCACTTCTTCATGTATACCCAAAATAGTTGAAAGCAGGGTATTGAAGAGATGTTTTACACACCCATGTTATAGCAGCACTGTTCAGAATAGCTAAGAGGTAGAAGCAACCTAAATATCCATTAACAGATGAATGAATAAGCAAAATGTGACACACTTTTCCATCAGTATCTGTAGGGGATTAATTCCAGGATACTCTGCAGATACCAAAATCCGCAAATGCTCCAGTCCCTTATATAGTGTGGTATAATATTTGCATATAATCTAGGCACATTCTCCCATATACTTTAAATCAGCAGTCCCTAACCTTTTTGGCACGAGGGACTGGTTTTGTAGAAGACAATTTTTCCACAGACAGGGTCAGGGGGATGGTTTTCAGATGAAACTGTTCCACCTTAGATCATCAGGCATTAGTTCAATTCTCATAAGGAGTGTGCAGCCTAGATCTCTTGTATGTGCAGTTCAGAATAAGGTTCATGTTCCTATGAGAATCTAATGCCACTGCTGATCTGACTGGAGGTGAGGCTTAGGTGGTAATGCCTGCTGGCTCCTCTGTTCCACCTCCTGCTTTGTGGCCCGGTTCCTAACAGGCCATGAACTGGTACCAGTCCACGGCCTGGGGCTTGGGACCCCTGCTTTAAACCATTTCTAGATTACTTACAATACATAGTACAATGCCTACATGTAACTTTGTTGGTGTGGATTTGACTTAGTATTTGGCTCAGGGAAAATTAAAGTTTTGCTTTTTGGAACTTTGTGAAATTTAAATTTTTTTGGAATATTTTGAATCTGAGGTTGGTTAAATCTAGAGATGCAGAACCCATAGATATGGAAGACCCATAATATATACACAATGGAATATTATACAGACTTAAAAAGGAAGGTAATCCTGTCTCATGCTCCAACACAGATGAATCTTGAGTGCTAAGTAAAAGAAGCCAGTCACAAAATGATTGTGTGATTTCACTTACATGAGTAATCTAAAGTAGAAAAATTCATAGAAATAGAAAGTAGAATGGTATTTATTAGGATGTGGGGGGAAGGGGAAGATGGGGAGTTGTTTAATGGCTATAGAGATTCCATTTTGCATAATGCAAACCTTCTGGGGGATCTGTTCCACAACATTGTGAATATATTTAATACTAAGATATATGCTTAAAAATGATCAAGTTGGTAAATTTTGTTGTGTGTTTTTACTACAGTTTTTTTTGTTTTTTTTTTTTTTGAAACAGGTCTCACTGTGTTGCCCAGGCTGGAGGGCAGTGGCGCCATCTTGGCTCCCTGCAACCTCAACCTCCTGGGCTCAAGTGATCCTCCCACTTCAGCCTCCCAGGCTGGCCTTGCATTCCTGGGCTCAAGCTATCTTCCTGCCTTAGCCAGGATTACAGGCATGAGCTACTGTGCCCAGCCTGCAATTTTAAAAAAGTCAAAATAAATGTAAAGGCTATGTCTTGCATATATTTTTTAGCCAATTAAAAATAGTAAAATTTTCTTTTATAGCACAGTGGTCATGCCTGTAATCTTAACACTTTGGGAGGCCAAGGTGAGAGGATCACTTGAGCCCAGGAGTTTGAGACCACCCTGGGCAACATGGGGAGATTCTGTTTCTACAAAAAAAAATGCAAAAAATTAGGCAGGCATGGTGGCATGTTCCTATAGTTCCAGCTACTTGGGAGGCTGAGGAGGGAGGACCACCTGAGTCCAGGAGGTCAAGGCCACAGTGAGCCATGATTGCACTGCACTCCAGCCTGGGTGACAGAGCAAGACCCTATCTCAAAAAAATAAAAAAAGTTTAAAAAGTATAAGCCAAATTGTGAGTGAGTGAGAGAGAGAGAAGTGGGGGCGGGTGGGAGGTTTGTATGTGTCTAGATAGATATTTGATTAGTTTGTGGAGGCAAATGAATTTTCTCATCAGGACAAATTTATTGGAGAAAATTTTGCCATGGTGAGGGTATTACCTTGGGATAAGAATGAAGTAGGGAAATATTAATTTGTGGCTCTGGATGTTTAAATTATTCAATGACAATCTGTTTAGATGTCTTTGCATAGATAATGCAAATTAGATTGCGAATTGCCAGAATTTGGTGCCTGAAAAATATAATTTTTAAATTATTTAGATGAGAACATAAGTTCTATTTCCAGCCTCTGTTTAGACACTGAAGACTTAGGTTGGCCAATTCAAGGTCACCTCTTTTGTTTTGTATTTGTATTTTGCAACTTTGTTGAATTTATTTATTAGTTCTAACAGTTTTTTTGTGTGGAATCTTTTCTACATAAAAATCACAAAAAAATTAAGATCATAATTTCAAACAGATGATTTTTCTTCCTTTCCAAATTGGATACCTTTTCTTTTTCTTGCCTAATTGCTCTGGCTAGTACTCTGTTGAATAGAAGTGATAAAAGTAGACATCCCTGCCTTACTCTTGCTCTTAGAGGAAAAACTTTTGTCTTGCTCTTAGAGGAAAAACTTTTGTCTTTCACCATTAAGAATGACATTAGCTGTAGGTTTTTATATATGACCTTTATTATGTTTCCTGTACAGAAACTACCTTCCCATGACACAGTTTCCTTTTATTCCTAGTTTGTTGATTTTTTTTTAAATCATAAAGAGGTGTTGAATTTTGTCAAATAACTTTCTTGCGTCGGTGGAGATGTTCATGTGATTTTCTCCCTTCAATTTGTTAATGTGGTGTATTACATCAGTTGATTTTTGTGTATTCAATTATCCTTGCATTCCAGGAATGAGTCCCACTTGGTCATGGAGTATAATCTTTTTTATTTTATTTTTATTTATTTATTTGTTTGTTTGTTTATTTATTTGAGACAGGATCTTGCTTTGTTACCCAGGCTGGAGTACAGTGGCATGATCTTGGCTCACTGCAACCTCTGCCGTCTAGGTTCAAGCGATTCTCAAGCTAGGACTAAAGGTGCACACCACCATGCCCAGCTAATTTTTGTATTTTTAGTAGAGATGGGGTTTTGCCATGTTGGCCAGGCTGGTTTCGAACTCCTGACCTTAAAGTAATCTGCCTGTGTTTACCTCTCAAAGTGCTGGGAATACAGGTGTAAGCCATTGCTCCCAGCCCAATCTTTTTTAAAAAGAACATTTTATTGAGGTATAATTTACATACTTTGAAATTTAACCATGGAAAGTGTTCAGTTTGATGAGTTTTAGCATGTACAGTTGTGCAATGATCACTATAATTTAGTTTACAGCACTTCCTTCACCCCCAAAAATTCACTTTGTAGTCATTCTTTATCCAACCTTCCTGCTCCTAGGCAAAACTATATATTTTCTATTTTTATAGATTTACCTTTCTGGAAATTTATTCAGTAAAATCATACAAATTTTAAGTATTTTATGTCTGGTTTGTTTGCTTAGCATAATTGTTTCCTTTAAAATTTTTATTGATACGTAATAACTATACATATTTATTAGGTACATGTGATATTTGAATGTATACATACAATATGAAATTATTAAATCAAAGTACTTAGTATATCTATCACCTCAAATTACTGTTTTTGTGTTGGGAACATTTCAAATCTTCTTTTTTAGCTATTATGACATATACAATATATTGTTGTTAACTATAGTCACCCTAGTGTGTTATCAAACACTAGAACATATTCCTTCTATCTCACTCTATGTTTCTACCCATTAACTAATGCCTTTTCATTCCCCTATGTGTGCCCTGTTCCCAGCCTTTGGTAACTGTCATTCTACTTTCTATCTCCATGAGATCAATTTTCTTGTCTCCCACACATAACTAAGAATATGTGATGTTTCTCTTTCTGTGCCTGGCTTATTTCACTTAATATAATGACCTCTGGTTCCATCCATTTTGCTGTAGATGACAGGATTTAATTATGTTTTTATGGCTGAATAGTGTTCTACTGTGTATATATAGCACATTTTATTTATCCTCATCTGCTGAGGGAGCCTTAGGTTGATTCCATGTTTTGGCTGTTGTGAACAGTGCTGCAATAAACATTAGGGTGCATGTATTCCTTTGGTATACTGATTTCCTTGTTTTTTTTTTGAGAAGGAGTCTTGCTCTGTCACCTTGGCAGGAGTGCAGTGGTGTGATTTTGGCTCACTGCAAACTCTGCCTCCCAGGTTCAAGTGATTCTCCTGCCTCAGCCTTCCAAGTAGCTGGGATTGCAAGTACGCACCACCACGCCTGGCTAATTTTTGTATTTTTAGTAGACATAGGATTTCACTATGTTGACCAGGCTGGTCTTGAACTCCTGACCTCAAGTGATCCACCAGCCTTGATATCCCAAAGTGCTGGGATTAGAGACATGAGCCACCACACCTGACTTGATTTCCTTTCCTTTGGATAAATACCAAGTTGTAGGATTGCTTCATTGTATGGCAGTTAGATTTGTAGTTTTAAAAAGAACCTCCATATTGTTTTCCATGATGGCTGTACTAATTTACATTCCCAGCAGCGGTATATAAGAATTGCCTTTTCTCCATACCTTGCCATTATTATGATTATTTTTTGTCTTTTTTGATAATACCCATCCTAACTGGGGCAAGAGGATCTCTCATTGTAATTTGCATTTCCCTGATGATTAGTGAGGTTGAGCATTTTTCTGTATACTTACTGCCTATTCATATGTCTTCTTTTGAGACATGTCTGTTAAGATCCTTTGCCACTTTTTTTTTTTTCACAAATAAGACTTTTTGTTTGCCACTGTGTTAAGTCTGAACTTTAAACAGATGATTCTTAGACTAGTGGTGTATATCCATCAGCTTGTTCAACTTTAGCATCTGTCTCGTCACCCGTGGCTTTTCCAGAACTACTGCCTTCACCATGAAGCTCCATGAGTTTTCCCAGTTCAAACTTGGGCTTCCTCAGTATTTCTGCTTTTCTAACGAAGACATCATGGAGAGGATAAATAGATTGGCAAGCCTTTTCTATGTCTTTTCCAATGCTGTCTGGAATCCTCATTTAACCTGCATAAATCCTCCTGTAAGATAAGCTATTATATTCCTTTCACATGTAAATGATAGATGATCTGAATTACACAGCTAGCTAGTGCTTTGCCACTTTTTAATTGGATTATTTGTTTGTTTGTTTGCTGTTGAGCTTCTTGTATATTCTGTATATTAGTCCCTTATAAGATGAATAGTTTGCAAATATTTTCTTCTGTATGTTGTCTCTTCACTCTGTTGATTGTTTCACTTGCTATGCAGAAGCTTTTTAGTTTCATATAGTCCCATTTATCAATTTTTGTTTTTGTTGCCTGTGATTTTGAGGTCTCAGTCATAAAATCTTAGCCTAGACCAATTCCTGAAGCATTTTCCCTATGTTTGCTTCTAGTAGTTTTATAATTTCAAGTCCTACACTAAGTCTCTAATCTGTTTTTAGTTGATTTTTTTGCATATGGTAAAAGATAGGAGTATAGTTTTATTCTTCTGCATATGGCTGTCCAGTTTTCCTAGTACTATTTATTAGACAGTGTCCTTTCCCCAGTGTATGTTCTTGGTGACTGTTAAAAATCAGTTGGCTGTAAATATATGTATGTATTTCTGTGCTGTTTATTCTCTTCATTGGTCTAGCATATATTGAAAGGTTGCCTCCCACTTTGTTCTTTGGGCTTACTATTGCTTTGGCTGTTTGGGATCTTTTGTGGTTCCATACAAACTTCAGGAGTGTTTTTTCTATTTTTGTGAAGAATGTCATTGGTAGTTTGATAAGGATTGCATTAAATTTGTAGATTGCTCTGGGTAGTATACTCATCTTAACAATATTATTTTGCTCCTTAAGTGTAGGATGTCTTTCCATTTGTGTCCTCAACAATTTTTTTTTGTCAGTGTGTTTTAGTTTTCATTGCCTAGGTCTTTTACCTCCTTGTTAAATTTATCCCAGGTATTTAACTTTTTTACAGCTACTATAATTGGCATTGCTTTTTTGCTTTTCAACTAGTTCATTATTAGTGTGTGGAAATGCTACCGATTTTAGTATGTTCATTTTTGTCTCCTGCAACTTTACTGAATTTGTTTATTCTAAGTTTTTTGGTGAAGTCTTTAGAATTTTCTATATTTAAGATCATATTGTCTGTAATTAAACTCCAGAGCTTCTGTACAGCAAAAGAAACAATCATTAGAGTGAACCAGCAACCAACAAAATGGGAAAAAATTTTTGCAATCTACCCATTTGACAAAGGGCTAATATCCAGAATCTACAAAGAACTAAAACAGATTTACAAAAAAACTTCAAACAAACCTATTCAAAAGTGGGTGAAGGATATGAACAGATACTTTTCAAAAGAAGACATAATATGAGGCCAACAAACATATGAAAAATACTCATCATCACTGATCATTAGAGAAATGCAAATCAAAACCACATTGAGATACCATCTCACGCCAGTTAGAATGGCAATCATGAAAAAATCTGGAGACAACAGATGCTGGAGAGGATGTGGAGAAATAGGAACACTTTTACACTGTTAGTGGGAGTGTAAATTAGTTAACCGTTGTGGAAGACAGTGTGGCGATTCCTCAAGGACCTAGAAATAGAAATTCCATTGGACCCAGCAATCCCATTACTGGGTATATATCCAAAGGATTATAAATCGTTCTATTATAAAGACACATGCACATGTATGTTCATTGTGGCACCGTTTATAATAGCAAAGACCTGGAACCAATCCAAATGCCCCCATCTATGATAGACTGGACAAGGAAAATGTGGCACATATACACCATG
The DNA here is from genome assembly GCA_036589455.1 of Ateles fusciceps. NCBI lineage: Eukaryota > Metazoa > Chordata > Mammalia > Primates > Atelidae > Ateles > Ateles fusciceps. The sequence goes on from JAZHEH010001092.1 coordinate 990,021, forward strand.
GAATATTATTCAGCCATCAAAAACGATGAATTTGTGTCCTTTGTAGGGACATGGATGAATCTGGAAACCATCATTCTCAGCAAACTGACACAAGAACAGAAAATCAAACACCGCATGTTCTCACTCATAGGCGGGTGTTGAACAATGAGAACACATAGATACAGGGAGGGGGAGCATCACACACTGGGGTCTGTTGGTGGGGGGAATAGGGGAGGGACAGCAGGGGGTAGGGAGTTTGGGGAGGGGATAACATGGGGAGAAATGCCAGATGTAGGTGATGGGGGGGATGGAGGCAGCAAACCACATTGCCATGTATGTACCTGTGCAACAGTCCTGCATGATCTACACATGTATCCCAGAACCTAAAATGCAATAATATATATATAATACATATGTTATATATATTATAATATATAACATAATATATATTATATATAATTAATGTATATTATATATATTAAATAATATATAAAATATATATAATAATATATTATATATATATATAGAAAGTCTCAGAGCATCTGGTGCTGCTTGAAGAAGTGAAGCCTGGCCCCAGAACTCCAGTGAGGGTGGTGAGGGCCCTGGCTACCAAGAGAACATCCCACCTAGTGAAGCCACTGTATCTGGAATGTCCTATATTTCTTTATGACTCAATCTTATTATGTAAAATTCATATAGGAATTTATTAATTTCCTCTAGGTTTTCCACTCTGTTAGTGTGTAGTTGTTCATAAGAGTCTCTAGTGATCCTTTGCATTTTTATGGAATCAGTTGTAATGTTTCCTTTTTCATTTCTATTTATTTGAGTATTTTCCTTTTTATTCTTGGTCTAGCTAGTGGTTTACCGATTTTCTTATCTTTCTTTAAAAAAAACTTTTCCCGTCATTGTTTTCTTGCAGATTTGGTCTCTATTTTATTTTATTCTGCTCTGATCCTTATTATGTCTTCCTTTTACTAATTAGGGGTTTGGTTTTTCTTTCCTTGAGGTGTCTCATTAGGTTATTTGAAGTCTTTCTGCTTTTTAATCTAGGTATTTATTGTTATAAAACACCCTCATGGAAATGCTTTTGTTGTATCCCATAGGATTTAAGAGGTGAATTTCCAATATTTTTTACTTGGAGAAATGTTTTTAGTTTCTTAATTTCTTCATTGACCATCATTCAGGAATATGTTGTTTAATTTCCATGTACTTGTACAGTTTCTAAAGTTCCTCGTTATTGATTTCTAGTTTTATTCCATTGTTGTTTGAGAAGATACTAGATGTGATTTCAATGTTTTAAAATTTGTTGAGGCCAGGCTTGGTGGTTCACGCCTATAATCCTAGTGCTTTCAGAAGCTGAAGATCCTCAAATGGGAGGATCACTTGAGGCCAGGAGTTGGAGACCAGACTGGGCAACATAGTGAGACATTGTCTCACATAGTGAAAATTAGCTAGGCATTGTGGTGTGCACCTATAGTCCTACCTACTTGGGAAGCTGAAGTGTAGGAGTTTGAGTGTAGGAGTTCAAGGCTGCAGTGAGCTATGATTACAGCACTGCACTCCTGCCTGCATGACAGACTGAGACCCTGTCTAAAAAAAAAATGTCGAGACTTGTTTTGTGGCCTAATGTATGGTCTACTTTGGAGAATGTTCCATGTGCTAATGAGAAGAATGTGTGTTTTACAGCTGTTGGATGAAAGATTCTGAAAATATCTGTTAGGTCCATTTGGTATAAAGTGCAGTTTAAATCTAATGTTTGTTGATTTTCTGTTTAGATGATCTGTCCAGTGCTGACAGTGGAATGTTGAAGTCCTCAATGATTATTGCATTGGAATCTTTCTTTTTATAGTGAAGACTATTTGCTTTATGTCTCTCAGTACTCTGTTGTTAGGTGTATATATATATTTACAGTTGTTATCTACTCACATTCTGGTAGCATTTTTGCTATGAAGTGAATCTCCTGGGTTGGATGTTATATTACTTGGTATTTCATGTCTTTGGATCACGCAGAATAGTGCTGACTGAGCCTTATAGGACTAGGTAGGCAAATCCATGTTTGGAATAGGTATTTATCCCTGTGAGGTTGAACCACTGTTTTTTAGAGGCTGGAAGGAGGCTGATGTAGTCAATTTGTCCCCAAGCAAGGAGTTTATTTTCTTGAGGAATAATGCCATATTAGGGACACAACTTTCTGCTGATACATGCTGGGTAGTTCTTGGCAATTCTTTAGGTATTTCTTCCTTTATCTAGACCAACTCTTGCACACAGGGTTATACTTAGATATAATTACTGGCCTGGTAGCTGGGAGAGGAGGTTGGGCCAGCACCTATTCCCTTGTGAACAGGGTCAGCTATATGATTTGCAGGTATAGTACAAAACGAAAATATGGGGGTCTTTGTTCAAAAGGTAGAGGAAAGCATGCCATAAAATAACTTAAAGTTTCTTTTCTTCTGTGGTCCTTTCCTCTTGCTTAGGTGTTTTAAATAATATATATAAGGCTGGGCGCTCTAGCTCACACATGTAACCCCAGCACTTTGGGAGGCTGAGGCAGGTAGATCAGGAGGTCAGGAGTTTGACTGGTCTGGCCAATATGGTGAAACTTCATCTCTACTAAAAATACAAAACTTAGTCGGGCATAGTAGTGCGCACCTGTAGTCCCAGCTACTTGGGAGGCTGAGGCAGGAGAATTACTTGAACCCGGGAGGCAAAGGTGGCAGTGAGCTGAGATTGCACCACTGCAGTCCAGCCTGAGTGACAGAGTGAGACTCCATCTCTCCCTCCCTCCCTCTCTCTCTCTCTCTACATACACACACACACACTCCAAACCTTTCTTGTCCATCATTATATTGTGCATTGCCCATTTAAATCAGCACAACTAGTGAAATGACATAATTGCTCCTATTAGGATGTTTTTTTAGAACTTTAGAAATGTTGCAGAAAGTAATTCAACCTTTGTTTTTGTTTTTATACAAGGTCTCGCTCTGTTGCCTAGGCTTGAGTGCAGTGGCACAATTGGTCATAGCTCACTGCAGCCTCAACTTCCCAGGCTCCAGATGATCCTCCCATCTCAGCCTCCCAAGTAGCTCAGACTACAAGCCTGTCCCACCACACCTGGCTAATTTTTTGTAGAGACAGGATTTTGCCACGTCAGCCAGGCTGGTCTTGAACTCATGTGCTCAAGTGATCCACCCACCTTGGCATCCCAAAGTGTTGCAATTATAGGCGTGAACCACTGTGTCTGGTCTCTAATTCAACTGTTTTACTTCACTTCTCCATATGCACATTCTACCAGTGCGCTTTAACTTCAGGTTAAGAAACAGAAAAAGTAGTTATGAGTTGCCTTATGTTTCCAATCCCTTCTGTGTGATCATTTCAACACAAGTGGTTGGCTAATATGAGGAACTTGAGCAGGAAATGCGTTGATAGGGCTCCTTGGCTGTTTATGCTTAGGACGTTGTCTTCTTTCTGAGTTCAAATCAAATTCTAGGTCCAAATGAACAGTGGTATCTCTTGGGGCTGTCAAAGTCCCTAATTACTCACATGTAAATGTTTAATATGGAAGAGGAGCACAGAATTCCAGTGAACCCACAATGTGCAGTGAAACTCAGAATGAGCATGAGGGAAGTTAATGGAAATTGAAAGGCAAGCATCAAAAATACCACTTACAAAAGGATAGGCATATCACGTTATCTCCCCTGCTCTGGACAAAGCGTTATGTGAACTTATTTAGGGCACATGCTCATTAAGCTGGCCTTAACTGTGAAGGTTCTGTGGTAATGAACGGTGGAAATGCTATTAATAAGGAAGGATGGGCCACCTCTACACACCCAGACGGTCTGTGGCTGGGAGCATGGCAGAGGCAATCCTTGGGCATTCATGGAGATGTTCCTGTCATTTTTCAGGATCCCAAATTTTCCTCACAAAAGGTCTGATCTCTACAAAATAGACATGCATTGGCTGAGCATTCCAACATCCTTGTAGAGCTCTGCAACTCTCACTTCAAGGCCTTCAGTCCACATATTTGGGCAATGATTCTGCCTTCGATCCAAGGAGATAAAGGCCTTGTAAGCACTCACCAAGGAGTCCTGGTTTACTTAGCCATTAACTGTATGCTAATGGCTGATGAAGTCTTCAGTTTCTCAGGGTCCTTCTGCATGTGGTAATGCAGATCAGCAATAATCAGCCTACTCTGCTCTTTGTAGGCACTTTCCCTACATTTTCAAAGGCCTGCTTCGTCACACCTGCCACAGCATTCCCTATCATTGAAGCATTTTCTCAGGAAATCACCTGTGAAATATTTTGCAGCTAACCACCTGCCTGTGCCCCACCAGCCAACCTGCTCTACTGCCAGGCAGGTGAGTGGTCCCCAGATCTCTATTTTACCACCTGTTTTGTCAGACTGTTCTTGGTATCAGTTGTGTTGGAGGGAGTCTCTGCAAAGACCAACATGAGACTCCATGTACAGAGATTGTATGTGAGAGAATGATGAGGGAACCAGTTACTTAGTCTATTTGAGCTGTTATAACAAAATACCACTTACTAGGAAATGTAGAAAAGAACTTTATTTTCCCAGGGTTCGGGAGCCTGGGAAGTTCAACATCATAACATCGGTAGGTTCAGTTGTCTGTTGAGGGATTATGTTTGTTTCCAAGATGATGCCTTCACGCTGCATCTTTTGGAGGGGGAAGAGCATTGTGTCCGCACAGAGCAGAAAATAGAAGGGCCAGAGGGACAAATTCCCTCTATCAAGCCTTTTCATAAGAGCACCTGATCCCATCCACAAAAGCTCTCTTCATGACTTGATCACTTCCCAAAGGCCCCACCTCCTAATACTGTGACACTGTTTCAACAGTAAACAGTTTATGTAGAGTTTCGACATAAATTAATGAGGGGACAAAAACATTTAAACCATAGTGTCAAGGAAGGATGGGAGAGTACCCAGAGGGAAGGAAAGTACAAGAGGAGGTTTGGTGGAGGAGGCTTAGATTGCTTGCAGTCTAAGGAGGTTGGGGGAGGGTGTCAGTAACAGGCCTCCCTTGGTATCCCTGCTCTGCAGTCACTGGCTAAGAACAGTCCTTGGAAAGCCTGGCACAAATACAATATGTGCTCAGTAGGAAAGAGACCACATTTCCTCAATAGCCCAGGTAATGCCCTCCCCCTCAGCTGGCATCTCTGTTCCCGAAACGTGGACCTCTTTTCTCTGAATCTCTTGGGGACATGTGGGTTGAGTTCAGGTTATCTGTAGCCTTCCAGATTATGCCTGCCTTTGTTTTATCTTCAGGAACAAGTTATGCAACCTTGACTAAAGCATATAACCAAGTAATGTTACTCTCCTGAATGTGTACTCGTTGGCTGGTGAGATATGACTTCAAGATGAAGCCTCACTCACACTTCCGGTACAAAAACGCTTCTCATGTAAGTGTCTCTTCAAGTGCTTACTGTAGTATGACTTATTGCTAAACTTTCGTCCACACTCTTGGCATTCATAAGGCCTCTCTCCTGTGTGTATTCTCTCATGCACAGTGAGGTCTGACTTACTGGTATAGCCTCGCTTACACTCCTTGCACACAAAAGGCTTCTCCTTTGAGTGTATCCGCCAGTGATGTCTGGTGAGACTCCTCTTCCAGCTGAAGCCTTGCCCACACACATTACACATGAAGGGCTTCTCCCCCTGAGTGTGTCCTCTGGTGTGTGAGGAGGTTTCCCTTCCAGTTGAAGCCTCGCCCACACTCCTTGCATACAAAAGGCTGCTTGCCAGAATGTGCAAGCTGGTGTTTCACAAGGTTTGACTTCCAGATAAATCCTTGCCCACATTCACTACAGATGAAAGGCTTCTCCCCCGAGTGTGTCTTCTGGTGGAAGAGAAGAGTTGATTTTAGGATGAAGCCTCGCCCGCAATCCTTGCAATTAAATGGCCTTTCCCTTGAGTGTGTCCACTGATGTCTAAGAAGATTTGCCTTCAAACTAAAACTTTTCTCACACTGCTTGCACATGAAGGGCTTCTCTCCTGAGTGTGTCCTCTGATGTATGGTGAGATTTGGCTTCAAAGTAAAGCCTCGCCCACAATCCCTGCAGAAGAAACGTTTTTCACCCAAGTGTGCCCTCAGGTGCTTGTTATAGGAGGACTTATCTCGAAACCTTCGCCCACATTCCCGACATCCATAAGGCTTCTCCTCTGAGTGTGTCCTCTGGTGTAAAGTGAAGGTTGACTTTTGGATAAAGCCTCGCCCACAGTCCTTGCACACAAAAGGTTTCTGCTCTGAGTGTGTGATCTGATGTTTCACAAGAGTTGACTTCTGAATAAATCCTTGCCCACATTCTCTACAAACAAAAGGTTTCTCTCCTGAATGTGTTCTCTGGTGGTAGACGAGAGTTGACTTTTGGCTAAAGCTTCGCCCACAATCCTTGCACACAAAAGGCTTCTCCCCCTGAATGTGTTCTCTGGTGTCTGAGGAGACTTCCTTTCACGCTAAAACTTTGCTCACACTGCCTGCACGCGAGGGCTTCTCCCCTGAGTGTGTCCTCTGGTGTGTGATGAGGTGTGACTTATTGCTAAAGCCTCGGCCACACTCCTGGCATCTGTAAGGCTTCTCTCCTGAGTGTATTCTCTTGTGCACAACGAAGTATGACTTATTGGTATAGCCTCGCCCACACTCCTTGCACACAAAAGGCTTCTCCCCTGAATGCGCCTTCAAGTGCTTGTTGTATGAGGACTTATCATTAAACCTTCGCCCACACTCCTGGCATCCATAAGGCTTCTCTCCTGTGTGTGTTCTCTCATGCACAGTGAGGTATGACTTACTGGTATAGCCTCGTCCACACACCTTGCACAGAAAAGGCTTCTCTCCTGAGTGTGTCCTCTGGTGTCTGAGGAGATTTGCCTTGAGGCTGAAGCCTCGCCCACACTCACTGCACAAATAGGACTTCTCTCCCGTGTGTGTCTTCTGGTGCAAGAGCAATGCTGACTCATCTCTAAAGCTCTGGTGACACTCCCTGCATGTGAAAAGCTTCTGCCTGGAATGTGCTTTCTTGTGTATGATTACTATTATCTTCTGGCTGAAGTCTTGCCCACCCTCTGCACACTTGAATGCTCCCCATCTTGAATTTTCTATTCCTTTCAATACTTTGTCTATTTCTGTAGGATTTTCTCTCTGGCTTTGACTAGACTCTATTTCCACCACACTGTTCCTCCTCCTTGAGCTTACTGCGCGTCTTAGAGGTGGGCTGGAAAATGCCATGGGCTTAGAGTCTTTTTCTTTCTCTTGACCTTCAGCTGTGTCCCTCTGGCAGCTTTGATCAGAAAATTGTAGCTGGTGTTGCCTCTGATGTGCAAGTCCAAGATTTTTGGGTGGCAGGACACATTCTGCATATATTCCTGGAGAAGAGACCAATAATGAGACAGAATCAGTAATGAAAAGTCTTCAGTCAAAGAAAAGCCTAGGTCCAAATTGCTTTACTGCTTACTTCTAGCAAACTCTTAAGAACAGCAAACACCAATTCTTCTCAAACTATTCCAAAAAATTGAGAGGGGGTGGAATTCTTTCTAACTCATTCTACGAGGCTAGCATTATCCTGATACCAAAACCAGACAAGGACATAGCAAAAACAGAGGACTACTAGCCAATATCCCTGATGACCATTAATGGAAAAATCCTCAACAAAATACTAGCAAACCAAATCCAACAATACCGAAAAGACAATACACCACAATCAAGTGAGATTTATCCCGGGTATGCAATGATGATTCAACATACACAGATCAATACTTGTGATACATCACATCAACACAGTGAAGGAGCAGAAGATATACGATCATCTCAACAGAAACAGAAAAATATTTGATACAATTCAAAATCCCACTAGGATAAAAACTTTTATTTTTTTGAGTCAAGGTCTCACTCTGTTGCTCAGGCTGGAGTGCAGTGGTGTGATCATGGCCCACTGCAGCCTTGACCTCCCAAGTCTTACGTGATCCTCCCACCTCAGCTTCCTGAATAGCTGTACTACAGGTGCCTGCCTGTAGTTAAGCCACAGGTGCCACTGCCTGGCTGATTTTTGTATTTTTTGTAGAGATGGGGTTTCATCATATTGTCCAGGCTGGGCTCGAATTCTTGAGCTCAAGCAATCTGATCAGCCTTGCCCTCCTAAAGTGCTGAGATTACAGGCATGAGCCACTGCTCCCGACCTATGATAAAAACTCTTAACAAACCAGGTGTACAGGAAACATATCTCAACATAATAGAGACAATATGTTCCAAACCCACAGCAAACATCTTAGTGAATGAAGAAAAGATAAAAGCCTTTCCTCTAAGAACTGGAAGAAGATTTGAGTTTCTACTTTCACCACTCTTATAACCATAGCTCTGGAAGTCCTAGTCAAAACTATGGTAAGAGAAAGAAATAAGGCAAGAAAAAGAAATAAAAGGTATCTGAACTGGAAAACTGAAGTCAAATTGTTTCTTTTTGCAGATGACATGATTTTACATGCAGAAAACCTAAACACTCTTTGAAATGATGAATGAATTCAGTAAAGCTGCACAATATGAAATCAGAAGAAAAATCAGTAATGTTTCAATATGCCAATAATAACTAGCTGAAAAAGAAATCAAGAAAGCAATCTCATTTATAATTGGTAAAAAAAAAGTATCTGAATAAACTTAACCCCAAATTGAATGTTCTCTATAATAAAAACAAAATAGTGATGAAAGAAATAGATGAGGACACAAACAAATGAAAAGACATCCCATGTTCATGGAGAAAATAATACTGTTGAGATGCCCAAAGCAATCTAAAGATTCACTGCAATACCTATTAAAATACCAGTGACATTCTAGTTATAGGTGATGGGGAGGAAGGCGGCAGACCCCCCCGCCAATTTGGCCCTAAGGAGCGACCCTCCCCCCCCCCCCACACGCACCCCCAAACCAAAAAACGAAAAAAAAAAAAAAAAAAAAAAAGAGGGGGCCGCCAAGAAGAGGGGAAAAAAAAAAAAAAAAAAAAAAAAAAAAAAAAAATAGAAAAAATACTCCTAGAATTCATAAGGAACTGAAAAGACCTCCAGTAGGCAAAGCAGTAGTGAGTATAAGGAACAAAGTGGGAGGCATCATACTACCTCACTTTCGAAATATAATACAAAGCTAGTGTCACCAAAAGAGCATGGTATTGAGGACTATGTTAACTTCTCTTCCCAGGTCCACAAGGGGCATGGTTTCAAGGCAGAAATTTTCCAGCAACATGCCTGACCTGCCTTCATTCACAACCCCATCCAGGAACTAGAGTTCTTTGTCTAACTTTCCCGTGCGCGGGAAGGGTAGACAGCCTAGGTGAGCTTCCGCTGTTTAGAAAGCCCACCAAAAGCCTTGGAAGGAGGGGGCTCTCTTGTGAGCCAGGCACCCAATCCAGCATCAGAGTCGAAGATCAATCACTCCAGAGGAAGTCTGGAAAAACTCCTTTCACTGGATGAGAACTTGAATGGGGCGGGAGTAACTCTGGGATTAAATTCCCCTACTCCCTTACCTGTAGGATTTCCCTCTCTGGTATCCCCTCCCATGGCCGCGTGGGAGCCTCTCTCTCTCTTTCTTTATCTGTGCAGACTCCATCTCTGGATCCCCTCACACAACAGTGTGGGAGCTCTCTCTTCTCTTTCTCTCTCTCTCTGCCTAATAAATCACTTTCTGCTAAACTCTTTGTGTCCAATATTTACTTGAACAATATCACTGCACCACCAGGGTCTCCTCCCCATTCTTGGGTAAGTGAGAGCCCAAGGACCTGTAATAAAACACATCCGATTGGGGAACAGTGAGCATCTTTGGGACACCCCTGCAACCTGCTCCTGTTCCCCCGGTTACAGTATTGGTCTAAAAACAGACACTGGCCAGGCACAGTGGCTCACACCTGTAATCCCAGTGCTCCGAGAGACTGAGGAAGGTGGATTGCTTGAGGCTAGGAGTTTGAGTCAAGCTTGGGCAACACAGCAAGACCCCATCATTACAAAAGATTTAAAAAAATTAGCTGGGCATGGTGGCACATGCCTGTAGTCCTAGCTGCTTGGATTTTGAGACAGGAGGATCACTTGAGTCAAGGAATTAGAGGCTGCAGTGAGCTATGATGGCACCGCTGCACTCCTGCCCAGGTGGACAGAGCAAGACCCTGTCCACAAAAACAAAAACAAAAAGGAAATACACATACACCAATAGAAGAGAATAGATAACCTAGAAATAAATCCATGTATTTACAGCCAAATGATTTTTGACAAAGGCACTAAAAACGCACCCTAGGGAAAGGACGGTATCTTTAAATGATGTTAGAAAAAGTGAATTCTAAAATGAATAAGAATGAAATTAGATGCTTGTCTCTCATAATATACAAAAATAAACTCAAAAGAGATTAAATACTTACACATGAGTTCCAAAATTATAAAACAATTTGAAGAAACATAGGAGAACTGCTTTAGGACACTGGCCTAGACTAGCCATGTTTTATGGCTAAGACTTCAAAATCACAGGCAACAAAGGCAAAAATACACACCAGACTACCTTAAATTAAAAAGCTTCTGCACAGCAAAGGAAAGTATCAACAGTGAAGATACAGCATGTAGAATGGGAGGATATATCTGCAAACTATTCATCTTACAAGGGACTAGTATACAGAATATATAAGTCAAACACAACAACAACAAAATAATCCAACTAAAAGGTGGGAAAAGGATCTGAATAGACATTTTGCAAAAAAAGACATACAAATGGGCAACAGGTATATGAAAAAATGCTCATCACCACCAATCATCAGGGAAATGCAAATAACATTGAGAGATCCTCTTACCCCAATTAGGTTGGCTATTATAAAAAAGACAAAAAGTAACAAATAATGGCAAAGATGCAGAAAAAGGCAATAATTATACACTATTGGTATATAATTAGTATAGCCATTAGGGAAAATGGTATGGAGTTTCCTTTAAAAACTACAAATATTTCCCCTCCCTGTGTCCATGTATTCTCATTGTTCAATTCCCACTTACAGGTGAGAACGTGGGTGGTTTGGTTTTCTGTTCTTGCGTTAGTTTGCTGAGAATGACAGTTTCCAGCTTTATCCATGTCCCTGCAAAGGAGATGAACTCATCCTTTTTTATGGCTGCATGATATTCCATGGTGTATATGTGCCACATTTTCTTTATCAAGTCTATCACTGATGGGCATTTGGGTTGGGTCCAAGTCTTTGCTACTGAGAACAGTGCTGCAGTAAACATAGGTGTGCATATGTCTTTATAACAGAATGATTTATAATCCTTTGGGTATATACCTAGTAATGGGATTGCTGGGTCAAATGGTATTTCTATTTCTAGATCCTTGAGGAATCACCACACTCTGTCTTCCACAATGGTTGAACTAATTCATACTCCCACCAACAGTGTAAAAACGTTCCTATTTCTCCACATCTCTTCAGCATCTGCTGTCTCCTAACTTTTTAATGATTGCCATTCTAACTGGCACAAGATAGTATCTCATTGTGGTTTTGATTTGCATTTCTCTAATGACCAGTGATGATGAGCTTTTTTTCATGTTTGTTGACTGCATAAATGTCTTCTTTTGAGATGTGTCTATTTATATCCTTTGGTCACTTTTTGATGGGGTTGCTTTTTCTTGTAAATTTGTTTAAGTTCTTAGTAGATTCTGGATATTAGTCCTTTGTCAGATGAGTAGACTGCAAAAATTTCCTCCCATTTTCACATGTACCCCAGAACTTAAAGTACAATAATAATAAAAAAAGAAAACACAAATGCAAAATAAACAAAAATGAAAAAAAAACAAAACCAAACTTACAAATAGAACTACGATGAAATCCAGTAATCCCACTACTTCATAATTATCCAAGGGAAAGGAAATCAGTATGGCAAAAGGATACCTGCACCGCCATGTTAACATTAGTATTCACAATAGCCTAGTATAATGGAATTAACCTAAATGTCCATCAATGGTTGAACGGATAAAGAAAATGTAGTACATATATATAATAGAATGCTAGCCAACCATAAAGAAAAATAAAATTCTATAATTTACAGCGATATCATTAGAACTGGAGTTCACTATGTTAGGTAAAATAACCCATGCACAGAAAGCCAAATATTGCATGTTGTCACTCATATGTGGGGAGCAGAGGGTAGGAAAAGAGAGGGAAGGGGAGAAGAACGAGCGGTTGATTATGGGTACAAAAATACAGTTAGAAGAAATAAGTATTTGATAACACAGTAGGGTGACTCTAGTTAACAGTAATTTATATTTCAAAATAGAAAAAAATGGACAATGTAGAGAAATGATAAATATTTGAGGTTATGGATATCCTGATTTGATCATTACATATGGTATGCATGTTTGAAAATATCCCATCTACCCCATAATGTACAATTATTATGTATCAACAAGAAAAGAATCCCCCCAAAACTAATACTAACATTAATAGTAGCTATCTATGAAGGGGAAATATTTATATGTAAATGGAGAATAATAAATAATTCTCTTTTTTTAATACATAAAAATGAATATTCACATTAAGAAAGGAAAAATTAAAGTGAAAAGAGAAATAGCAAACTGTTAGAAGATACTGCTGGTACATATGACAGTCAGTGTGCTTATTATTCAGGAAAAATATTCCAAAACTTATCAGATATATGATTATATGAGCTTTCCTACATCATTTATATAATTTCTAATTTTTCTGATCACTCAGATAATGAGAGTTAAGTTTGCTGATTCTGTAAAGTTACAGGGTAACTTACAGTAATGTTACTTCGGGCCTACCCACATACATCCCAGCTTCTCATACCTGCATTCAACCAGCTTTGTCATTCTGCCAGTACCTTCACTTACGAGTTAAATAAAATCCTAACATATATTACCATTACATTAAACATTCCCACTTTCAGAAGTCAGTGGTAGACAAGAAGCCTCTTATTTTAATTCACTGACAGACAAATCAGCAGGCAATTGATATGGGGGTGAGAGAAGGTAGTTGATATGGACTGTATGTTAGCATACCCCCAAAATTCATATGTTGATGCCTTAACCTCCAGTGTGATGGTATTTGGAGGTGGAGTTGTTGGGAGATAAACATGTTTAGTTGAGATCATGGGCTGAGCCCATGTGAAGACACAGCAAGAAGGTGACAGCCTGTGAGTCAGGATGAGGACCCTCACAATGAAGCAAAGGTGCCAGCACCTTCATCTTGGAATTCCCAGACTCTAGAACTGTAAGAAATGAATGTCTGTTGTTTGAGCCTCCCAGTCCATGGTATTTTGTCATTTCTATGATACTTGAGATGATTAAGAAAGGAGTGTCTTACAACCTATGCAAACCGAGGGAGTGGCACCAATCATAAATCCGAAAGCAGAGACCTCATGCATGTGAAAACTCAGTGAGGCCAGCTCCAAATTTCTCAGTGGATGTGCCCACATTTTTTATGGGGTGGTGGGAAGCAAGGAATGGGAAAGAACTCCACAGTCTATATGAACCTGCTTTTTTTTGCAGACAATGGGACAGAGTCAACAACAACCATACAAAAAATCAACCTGCTAATCTTCTGACAGAGAGTATACTGTGTAATTCCACTTACATGAAGTTCTAAGACAGGTGAAATTAAGGCATATTGAACAAAATCAGGATAGTAATTTTCTCTGGTGGACTGGGAGCAGGAAATGACTGGAAAAAGGCACAAAACACTTCTAGGGTGAGAGTAATTGTTCTGTGTTGTCATAGGGGTCCAGATTACACTAAGTTATGCATCTGTCAAAGCTCATCAAATGTTACACTTAAGATTTACGCATCTTACAATATATAAATCCTAAAAAGAACCGCAAAGGAACATTATACTACTACTTATTGAGAAGCACGCTGAAGTGTTGATGAGTAAAGGGTAAAGATGTCTGCAATATTAAAGAGCATCAAAAGAAAAAGGGACTCAAGGTTGGAGAGAGCAATACACAGCTGGGTAAATAAGCAATAAAGAATAAGGAGCACAAAGCGACATGTTGGATGTAGGTGGTAGGTCGACAGGTATTCATTCCATAAGCCTTTCCACTTTTTAGTATGCACGAAAATATAATTGTTCCACATTTCCTTCACAAAAAAATGCTGGAGGGAAGAAAGTATTATAGGATGTAAACTCAAAATATACATGCCATGAAATAAGGAAAGTTAAATGAGGGTTATAGTTACCAAAAAAAATCTTAGGAACTAATATTAATATTAAATGAAATAGATTATAATATAGTAACTATTATTAGGTTTTACATTTGAAATATGATGACCAGGATTTGCTTCAAAATAATCCAGGAATTGGAGATGAGGGTGAGAGTTTCCCTGTGAACTGATAAAATTATAAAAATTCTAACCTTGCATGTATTTTAACAGTAGGCTAAAATATAGAAAGTGTAAGTGCTACAAAACTTAGTAGGTATGGAACAATCCACCATGAATACAGCAGATGTAAAAATCATCTCTTCAAGTATCGGACAGATAGTTCAAACTGCCCTCCTTAAAAAAAAAAAAATCTATAGTATAAAGACACAGAAGAGTTAAACAACAACACAAATCTTTATATTTTGGCCAGGCACGGTGGCTCACATCTGTAATCCCAGCACTTTGGGAGGCCGAGGAGGGTGGATCACCTGAGGTCAGGAGTTCACAACCAGCCTGGCCAACATGGTGAAACCCCATCTCTACTAAAAATACAAAAAAAATTAGCCAGGCATGGTGGCGGGCACATGTAATCCCAGCTACTCAGGAGGCTGAGACAGGAGAATCACTTGAACCTGGGAGGTGGAGGTTGCAGGATGCCAAGATTGCGCCATTGGACTCCAGCTTAGGTGACAAGAGTGAAACTCTGTCTCAAAAAAAGAAAAAAAAAAAAAAAAAAAAAAAAAAAAAAAACAATGGCCAGGCACGGTGGCTCACGCCTGTAATCCCAGCCCCTTTGGGAGGCTGAGGTGGGCGGATCACGAGGTCAAGAGATCAAGACCATCCTGACCAACATGGTGAAACTCTGTCTCTATTAAAAATACAAAAATTAGCTGGGCGTGGTGGCACATGCCTTAGTCCCACCTACTTGGGAGGCCGAGGCAGGAGAATCATTTGAACCCAGGAGGCAGAGGTTGCAGTGAGCTGAGATGGTACCACTGTACTCCAGCCTGGCAACAGAGCGAGACCCTGTCTCAAAACCAAAACCAAAACCAAAACCAAAACCAAAAAAAACCAAAAAAACCCACACAACTTTATATCTTTAAATCTTTGTATCTTTATATCCTCGGCCTAGGAAGGATTTCTTTTATTTTGGAGACGGAGTCTCGCTCCGTTGCCAGGCTGGAGTGCAGTGGCACGATCTTGGCTCACTGCAATCTCTGCCTTGCAAGTTCAAGCTAGGAAGGATTTCTTAAGACATAAAAGAAACTTCCAATTACTTGAGGAGAACTGCAGCTGCGTAATCAAAATCTGTCTACACATTTTCCAAATAGGATATAAAGATCAATAGAAACAGGTGACCCCTGAAATTGACACATAGCAAGATAGAGAAAACTACAAATTTATCATTGTCATAAGCAGAAAACTTAACACCACTTTTCAGCAGTCTTCTGTGGTCCCACTGTGAGGAGTGAGGGAAGCCTGTAAAACAGCATGAAAAGAGAAGAGAGGAACCCAAGGCCTAACTGTGAACTAAAACTGCTCCAAGGAGAACAAGTCCACCCTAGAGGTAAGAATCCTCCTCCTCCTCCTCATCAGAGTCCTGATGAACCATAGCAGTGACTACCAGGACTTAAGGGGGTACACAATTCTAGACCACAGCCCCACTCAGGCAGTACGTCTGGAGGAAATGGGGGAAGGAGGAAGATGAAGTGACCTCTGGCAACAGTAGTACTGCTTAAAACATTAAACCCGAAGGAAAAAAGCTATGGGAATTGAAGAAGGAGAATAATGGACACAGGTTTTAAGAATACCCGGACAGTATTAGGAAGAAGCAATAGACTTAGGCTTGCAGTCGGGTGGTCGGGAGGAAAGTCACAAAATAGGGAGACTGAGTGGGAGAAAGCAGCGTAGCAAATGGGGGGAGAGGAGGCTTCCTGGGAGGAGTCCAGGAACCCCAGGAGAACCCCTCACTCAGCAAGGACTGGAAGGAAGGCAGGGCCAGGTGGTCTGAAGAGGAGCCAAGGAGGCCAGAACAGCTTCCAGGTACCCTGGCCTCAGAGAAGCCTCCTCCCTCCCAAAAGGCTGAGTGTCTGTGCCTTGTTTACCCTGGCCTTCCCCCTCACCTGCATGGGGACCCAGCTGGCGTCTTCTCTCTTCTCCCCAGGGCGCTTCCCCTTGCTCTAGACGCCTGATGAGTTCTGGTTTAGAATGGAGAATTCCTGCTCACAGGGAAAGAAACCATGAGGTGATTCGTGGTTGTAGACTCCAGGGGCCATTTGCTGGAGCCACCCAGGGTGGGGAAGGGAGTGAGTCTCGGAGGGGGAAAGCTCAGGAGGATCCTGTCTACTATCCTTAGATACAAGCCCCAGGAGAGCCCCAGTGTGGGGAGAGAAGCCTGCAGGTGCCCAGTGGCAGCCAGTATGAAACTCTACCAAAGCCAGACCCTCCCCAGGAGAATAGAGAAAACATCCTTGTCTCTGAAACTAACCCTATGGCAACATCAGAGGCACTGCAGGCCAAATGTTAAACCTAGGGGAAGCCACACTTACCTAGTGAGACCAGGTGGCTGTAGTTCTCCAGTGTCACCTCCCTGTACAGGGCCCTCTGAGCAGGGCTCAGCAGCCTCCATTCCTTCTGGGTGAAATCCACAGTCACATCCCCCAAATGCCATGAAAGACTGTAACACAAAACCCAGGCCCGCTCACCAGGTACAGATTGCACTCAGGCAACTGGAGGATTCCATGCCACCTGTGCCTGGAGTTCCAAGACCTCTGTCTCTGCCTGGCCCCAGTATTTATGGTGCTAGGTAGTTTTCATGGGGCTTCCTAGAAGCACAGAGAGTTCAACCCTGCGTGGAGCTTTAAACCTAGGCAGGGAGAAGAGGAAAACTCAAAAATTAAATGACAGTGTTTCCTACAAACATATGAACAGTAAATAACACCCTACTAAAGTTTTATGGTACCCTGGGCCATGTTCTGAGTTAGAACTCCATGAAATTATAAATGAAGAACATACAGCTCTCATGGATCTTCTGATGAAATGAAAACCGATCATTTGGGACCTGTCCTGGAACATGTAAATCTCCACTGCAGGATCACAGAATTCAGATCCAGCCTAGATCTGATTTCTACCAAAAATCCAAGCCATATAGGGCAGTCTGAGCCATCTGAATCAGTGGACAGAGCACTTTTGAAAGAGCCCTTCTCACAGTACATCTGTTCTGCAACTATACATGTGACCAGTCTGGCATCTCTGTAGGTGTTTGATGAATTTAAATTCCATTCATGGCCGATCGCAGTGGCTTGTGCCTGTAATCCCAGGACTTTGGGAGGTAGAGGCGGGCGGATCATTTGAGGTCAGTTCAAGAGCAGCCTGGCCAACAAAATGAAACCCCATCTCTACTAAAAATACAAAAACTAGCTGGGTGTGGTAGTGCATGCTTGTAATCTCAGCTACTTAGGAGGCTGAGGCAGGAAAATCACTTGAACCCAGGAGGTAGAGGTTACAGTGAGCTGAGATTGCACCACTGTACTCCAGCCTAGGCGACAGAGCGAGACTCTGTCTCAAAAATAAATAAATAAATATTCCATTTGTGAAGCTCATCAGGACTACTAGACTCATGAGTCAGAAAGTCTCTCCTTTGACCCTTAACTGTCAATCCCTGTTTCCCCCATCATTGATCTGTCATGTCATACTTACTGCAAAGATCCTCAAAATCCAGGCAGGCTAGGCACGGTAGCTCATGCTTGTAATGCCGGCACTTTGGGAGGCTGATGCAGGGTTGCTTGCATACAGGAGTTTGAGACCAACCTGGGCAGCATAGCGGGACCCCCAACTCCACACACGCACAAAATAAAAAATTAGCCGAGCATGGTAGCAGATGCCTGTAGTCCCAGCTAGTTGGGAGGCTGAGATGTGAGGACTGCTTGAGTCTGGGAGGTCAAGGCGGCAGTGAGCTATTATTGTGGCACTGCACTCAGCTTGGGCAACAGTGAGACTCTGACCACCATCCCCCCCATACCCCCCCCTCAAAAAAAGCGAAAGAAAAACCAAGAAAACCCCAGACAGCTTAAAGACCAAGTTGGGCTCCTCAGGCTGGCATCCAGACCTCCGTCCTCAGGAGGGACAGAGGTAGCCAGCACAGAAACTTTCGGGAACAGTCAGATGATAGGGGCCAATGAGGGAGGTAGGTGGGAGCTATCTCAGCAGTTTAGGCCACGCTGTGAGGGGTGCGCAGGAGGTGGCAGAGCCGTGGGAGGTGGCAATGCTACACTGTCAAACCATGAGGACCCTGGTGAGCTTGGGCATCTGTGGCCAAATGACAATGCAGGCTCAGTACAGGGCAGTGACTGCTTTTCAGAGACGCAGCCGACCCAGGGCTGTAGGTGCCTTCTCCCAGTTTGGTAATGCCGAAAGCCCATCTAACCATCCAACATGCTGTCTGCCAAACCAGGGATATTCAGGTGCCCCGAGTGACTCTGCGCGTTCACCAGAACATGGTGTGACCAGCTGTGGCCACCCCAAGCCGGCACCTGGCAGGCTTCTGAGTGGGGAGCCTAAGGGACCACAGCCCGCTCCTGCAACCATATCTAGGCCACGCTTCTTGCAGCTGTTCCAGTCAGTGGCCACACATTGTGAGGATACTGAGGCAAGCCCGTTTCAATCCAGGTGCTCCTCTGATGGCCCACTATGGCCTGAAGACTGCTGCCCTGGCCAAACCTCTGCAAGCTCTGATGATTCCACGCAATTTTCTCCCCCTCCTCCTCACTGAAGTCTGATGAGGCTCCAGGCGTCCTTTTCTCTCCTGCAGGTGTCTCCTCTGTAAGCCCAGCCCATCTCATTGCATCTTGGCATCTGCTTCTCCTAGGACTTGGATTCATCCACCAGCAGTCTGTGAGGATGTTGGATGCTAAACCCTGTCTCCCTTGCAGTTGAGCAGTCTGCCCAGTGGTAGCCTGAGACTGAGCACACTTCTGCCTCTTCCCCCACCTCCTGTATTTACCACAACCCTCAGAGCTGTCCAGTGAGCCCCCTCCTGCTGAAGGCCTCTGTGACCTCTCTCTGCCCTGCCCTTCATTGACACCAACTCAACATCATCACTGACACTTGAGCGTGGACATCTCTGTCTTTTGCTGTAAATGCTCCCTAGGGGTTGTGCACAGATCACTGATTGAGGAATGATACCCACCCGCTGAAAGATGTCAGGAAAGACAGATCGCTCCCCAGGAGCAGTGCTGACCTTGGTCTTGTGCTAACAATGTGACTGCTAGGGCCAGTGAAGGAAATGGGCCCGTCCTGTGATGGCAAGGAGGACAGTTTTGGGAAGTCTCACCTCTGTCTTGGCTCCCTGGGATCCCATGGCTATCTTCCTGCTCTTCATGGAGAAGGGAAGCTTGCAGATGGCCAATCTGTGAAAGAGAGAGGTCAGAGGGTGGCTGGGTACAGATGCCCTCCCCAGGTGTGACACAGACCTGATTCCAGTACCAACTGGGGAGCTGGGGAGAGCGCATCTGCACAATCCCCCCCCATGGGGGTCTGGCCAAAAGGTCTAGGGAAGCAGACTCCCTGCAAATCTAGGACAAGCTTGCCTGGGAGTGAAGACCCTGTGCCCCAGGAGGTGGTCGAGATTTGTTGTTTACATCACTGAGGGGTTAAAAGGATGTGGAACGCCTGCAGGTGAGGTCTTGAGTTTAAGGTTAGGACTCAGAGTTCCAGGTGTTTTTTACATTGGACAGAAGAACACATGAAAGCTGTCTGCCTCTTCTAGGCTCCGTCTCCCTGGGTTCAAAGTCAGGATAACTACAGGGGCAGACAGACTTGAGAAGGCCATAGGCAGATGGCATTGGCAGTTATTCAGTACTGTATAACACCAAAGCCTTTAACAAATTAATAGCATGGGGAATGTGAGCTGTCAGGAATCCAAGTCCTCAAACACATGGTAAGTCTAAGGCAATGAGTGACCCAATGCAATTTGGGTCCTGATTGCAACAAAGAATATGTGAAGAGTTTTAACAGCCAGTGAAATCTGAAAACTAACTGGATATTAGATTACCAAACATTAATTGTGTTGTTATAAAAATATTTTGGGTTTTAAAAAATACCTTCCTTGTATACAAACTTTCAGAACACTCATGAGTGAAAATGATGTCTGGGTGTGCTTAAATACCCCTTCTCACCCTCAAAAGTCAGTTGAGTATTATTAGCCACACTTGATAATTTTTAGAACTGAATAATGTGTACTGGGTTCATTTTACTATTCTCTCTGGATTTTTTGAAAAAAATTCAGGTAGAAATACAAAGAACTGTAAATTAAGGTGGTGGGTATAATTAGAGTATTCATTAGAATATTCACTATACTTTTAAGTGAATATTTTGATAAAAAAGTAAAAGTAAAAACACAGAAATATAGGGGTGATAAGAGGGAAATGGAAAGGAACAAAGATGGTATCAGGTGGTGATCATGGGGAAAACAGCATACATCCACTAGCCAGCAACTTTGAGACAGAAGTGAACAAATACTATGGTGTTGTGAAAGGAAAATAAAAACTAGGGACCCCAGTCCACTCTGCCGAAAGGAAATATTAAACTGAAAGCTGAGTCATGCAAGAAGCTGCCTTTCCTTTTGTTCCTAAGGAGAAAGCCACAGACAAAAGGTTAAATATCTCAACAGTAGCTATTCTGTGCGCACCTTATGTTATGTAAAGTGCTGATTTACTGAGTGTGAGATGAGAACATAGCTATTCTCCTACCTGCTCCTTTTGTCTTGCCACTGTGGATTACCACACCCTCCCTTTGTCCCCTCCAGCCCACTTTTCCCTTTTAAACATTGAAGCTCTCAAACTTATCTTTGGAGAAAGCCACTCTCTCTGCCGGCACGTTCTCAACCTTGGCAAAATAAACATCTAAATTGATACTCGACTCTGATACTTTTTGGTTTACCCATAATTGGAGAAGAAAAGCAGTGAAATTTCCTTTTTTCTGATGGCAGTTGAAAGGTGATTTAAAACATTTTTGTTATTTCTATATACTTATATAAAGTTTACATCCTTGCATGTCCCATCTGTGCTATCTTTACCTACTCCAAAGTCACAAAAATATTCTCCTATATTTACTCGAATTTTAAACATTTTGTTTTTGATGGTAGTATACATATGTATTTCATTTTTTAACTGTTTTCTGCTAGGTTTCAGAAATACAAGTGCTTTTTAAAAATACTGACCTTATGTTTGAAGTTCCTAAACTGTTTACTAGTATCTAGTTGTTTAACTACAGATCCTTCCATGTACATACTCACATCTTAGGTGAATAAAAAGTTTTTCTATTTCAATGTTTACGCCTTTTATTCCTTTTTAATACCACAACAGATTAGCTAGATATTCTAGGATAATGCTAAATAAGAGCGATGAGAATCAACATTAATGATTATTCTTGATCTTAGTGTGAACATACTTCATCATTAAATATGATGACTGCAATCAAGTTGACGCACATAACCTGTTATATTAAGGGAAATTCTTTCTATTCCTCATTTGCTGAGAATTTTTACCCTGAATGGGTATTTTTCTGCATTAAGATAGTCGTGTAGGTTTTTCTCTTTGGCTCCCTGAAAGCAGTGAAAGGAAATAAAAACGTGAGACCACAGGCCACTCTGCCAAAAGAAAAATATTAAGCTTGAAAGCTGATTCATGCGAGAAATTGCCTTTCCTTTTGTTCCTAAGCAGAGAACTACAGAGAAAAGGTTAAATATCTCCATAGGTAGCTACTCTATGTTCACCCTATTCTTGGGTTTTTGGAAACAAATTCTATTTGGCTAGAATATATCATCCTTTTCATGTATCACTGGATATTACTTGTCCATATTTTGGTGAGAATTCTTGACTATTTTCCTCTGGAGTGATTACTTGCAAGGGCACATAGGAACTCTGTTGAAATATTCTGTATCTTGATTGAGGTGATAAGTGATGTGTGTATATATTTGTCAAAACTCATTATACAGTTAAAAGTAGTGCTTCTTACGGTATTCAAGTTACACCTCAATACTGATTAAAAATCCTTTCCAAGATCAAGTATATATGGGTAAAATAACAAGGTATCTGGATTTGTTTTAAAATACTTTGGCACATAAATAGGGAGAAGGGACACATCTAACAAAACTACTCATGGTTTTAAAATTATTGAAACTGGATGAAGGCAAAATGGGGATTCATTTTACCATTTTCCCAATTTTGCTGTCCATTTGAGATTTTTCATAATACTAGTTTACAGAAAAAGCATTAATCATATTTCTAATTCTATGCTTATCCAAAAAATTGGCTGAAATAATCTTATATGAGGCAACTTTATTTAAAAGCAGTCAAAAGTCCCCAGAATTCAAGCCACTGCCCAATCAAGAAAAAGCCACATTAAAAAGAGAAGACAGTTGGCTGGGCACAGTGGCTTATTCCTATGATCTCAGCACTTTGGGAGGCTGAAGCAAGTAGATTGCTTGAACCCAGGAATTCGAGATGAGCTTGGGGAACACAGTGAAGGCTCGTCTCTACAAAAAATATAAATATTAGCCAGGTATGGTGGCGCAAGCCTATAGTCCTAGCTATTCCTGGCTTGAGCCCAAGAGGTTGAGTCTGCAATGAGCCTTGACCATGCCACTCCACTCCAGCTTGGGCAACAGAGCAAGACACAGTCTCAAGAAAACAAAACAGTAATAACAAAACGAGATAGCATATTTACAGCCCAATACAACTTATTCCCAATGTTCTAACCTGTCCAAGTGCTGCCTAGTGGAAAAATCTCATGGTGAACTTGCCTATAGATGCCTGGGGCAAAAAATTACAGGTGCAGAATACAACAGACCTTCTAAAGCAGCATCCCAGTTTCCACTTCCTTCCCTCAAACCTGAGAAAGCCCAGTAGACCTTTCTTACAAGGTTCTAATCTGTTGGAGGCAGCCTGAGGGACTGCTCTTTCTGTTTTGAGGATCTCTCATCTTAAGGAGGAAAAGCACTGGATCCTGCTTGGCAAAAATGCAGACAGACTGAAGAGCAGATGTTTGGGGCAAGATATTATGGGTGGAGCCATACAACAGACCATCAAACGTCCAGGGGAGAGACTCTTGGGACAAATAAATATTGAAAAGCAGTTGCCTAGGAGAAAATGGAAAAAGCCACAAGGAAAGGTAAGAACCATGCTCTGAAAAGGCCAGAGAAAATCTCAAACCTTCTCCTCAGACTGATCCCAAAGCTCAGAACCAATGCCAAGGTAATAGCAAAAATCCCTGGCAGAGTCAGTCTGCAGAGACTGTAAGAGGAAGTTGTTTTTTCCAC
The DNA here is from genome assembly GCA_036589455.1 of Ateles fusciceps. NCBI lineage: Eukaryota > Metazoa > Chordata > Mammalia > Primates > Atelidae > Ateles > Ateles fusciceps. Next base: position 1,013,490 of record JAZHEH010001092.1, read on the forward strand.
AATGACTAATTTCTAACAACAACAACAACAACTCAGAAAACATGGCCCGGGGGACGGACCCAAAATGGCCGATTAGGAGCAGCTCAGGATTGCAGCTCCCAGCGAAAGTGCGGAGGGTGAGTAGACGCTGCATTTCCAGACGGATTTTTACTGCCCACAGACCAGGAGATTCCCAGGCAGAGGAGCCCCATGGGTCGCCAGTGCAGTTGTTTTGGCCAGTGCCCCGGTGTGGCGGTTCTCCGTACAAAATACACGAGTCCGGGCGCCGTTTCATTTTATCTGGCTATTGGAGCTCCTGGGAGACAGAGTCGCCCATTTAACTGATAAAAAAGGGGACTGAAACAGGGAGCCAGGCCAGGAGATTCCCAGGCAAAAAAAACGCCATGAATCTCAGCGTGGCTGTTTCATCCGGCACAGTGGGTCACTGCATGGGAAATCACACAGATCCCGGAGCCTTTTCAACAGGCACCTGGAACACCTGGGAGACAGAGTCAATTGTTCAACTAAAAAAAAAAAAAGGGCTCTGAAGCAGGGAGCCAGGTGATCAGGCTTGGCTGGTCCCACCCCCACAAAAAACAGCAATCTGAAACGCTCTGGATTGAGAATTTCACAGCAAGCACAGCTGAACCCGGGATGGTCCATCTCTGTGGGGGAGGGGCATCTGCCATTATGGAGGCAGTCTGCCACTAGGGAGGTAGTCCACCATTGCTGAGGCAGCCTGCCATTACAGAGAGAGTCCTAGAGGTGGACCACCATTGCCGAGGCAGTTCTAACAATAGCCATATAAACAGGACTGCAGGGAAGTTCACGGCAGCTGGGCAGAGCCCACAGCAGCTCAGCAAAGCCTCTGCAGGCAGACAGTGACTAGGCTGCCTCCTCACTGGACAGGGCAGCCCTGAAAAAAGGCAGCAGAACAACAGAAACTCATAAATAAAGCCCTAACTCCCTGGGACAGAGCACCTGGGGGAAAAAAAAGGTGGGGAGGTTTATGAGTTCTGCTGCAGCAGACTTAAACGTACCTGCCCAGCAGCTCTGAATGAACAATGGAGCTCACAGCCCAGCACTTGAGCTCCTATAAAGGACAGACTGTTTCCTCAAGCAGCTCCCTGACCCCCGTATATCCAAAGAGTCACCTCATAAAGGAGAGCTCAGACTCACATCTGGCGGGTATCCTTCTGGGACAAAGATAGCAGAAGAAGAAACTGGCAGCAACCCTTACTGTTCTGCAGCTGCTGCAGGTGATCCCCCAGGCAAGCAGGGCCTGGAGTGGACCTCAGCAGTCCTACAGCAGAGGGGCCAGACTGTTAGAAGGAAAACTAAGAAACAGAAAGAAATAACTTCATCATCAACAAACGGGACGTCCACTCAGAGACCCAATCTGAAAGTCAACAACTACAAAGATGACAGGTGGATAAATCCACAAAGATGGGAAGAAACCAGGGCAAAAAGGAGGAAAACACCCAAAACCAGAACGCCTCTCCACCTACAAGGGATCACAACTCCTCACCAGCAAGGGAAGAAGGCTGGATGGAGAATGAGTGTGATGAATTGACAGAATCAGGCTTCAAAAGGTGGGTACTAAGAAACTTCTGTGAGCTAAAAGAACATCTTCCAACCCAATGCAAAGGAACTAAGAACCTTGAAAAAAGATTTGACGAAATGCTAACGAGAATAAACAACTTAGAGAGGAATACAAGTGAATTGATGGAGCTGAAAAACACAACACGAGAACTTCATGAAGCATACACAAGTTTCAACAGCCGAATTGACCAAGCAGAAGAAAGGATATCAGAGGTTGAAGATCAACTCCATGAAATAAAACGAGAAGGCAAGATTAGAGAAAAATGGGTAAAAAGGAATAAACAAAGTCTCCAAGAAATATGGGACTATGTGAAAAGACTTAATCTACGTTTGATAGGTGTACCAGAATGTGACGGAGAGAATGAATCCAAGCTGGAAAATACTCTTCAGGATATTATCCAGGAAAATGTCCCCAACCTAGCAAGCCAGGCCAATATTCGAGTCCAGGAAATACAGAGAACACCACAAAGATATTCCTCAAGAAGAGCAACCCCAAGGCACATAATTGTCAGATTCACCAGGGTTGAAATGAAGGAGAAATGCTAAGGGCAGCCAGAGAGAAAGGTCGGGTTACCCACAAAGGGAAGCCCATCAGACTCACAGCAGATCTCTCAGCAGAAATCCTGCAAGCCAGAAGAGAGTGGGGACCAATATTCAACATCCTTAAAGAAAAGAACTTTCAACCCAGAATTTCATATCCAGCCAAACTGAGCTTCATCAGTGAAGGAAAAATAAAATCCTTTACTAACAAACAAGTACTCAGAGATTTCATCACCACCAGGCCTGCTGTACAAGACCTCCTGAAAGAGGCACTAAACATAGAAAGGATCAACCAGTACCAGCCACTGCAAAAACATACCAAACGGTAAAGAGCATCAACGCAATGAAGAAACTGCATCAACTAATGGGCAAAACAGCCAGCTAGCATCAAAATGGCAGGATCAAATTCACACATAACAATATTAACCCTAAATGTAAATGGGCTAAATGCCCCAATCAAAAGACACAGACTGGCAAATTGGATAAAACACCAAAACTCATCAGTGTGCTGTATCCAGGAAACCCATCTCACATGCAAGGATACACAAAGGCTCAAAATAAAGGGACGGAGGAAGATTTACCAAGCAAATGGAGAGCAAAAAAAGCAGGAGTTGCAATTCTCATCTCTGATAAAATAGACTTTAAACCAACGAAGATCAAAAGAGACAAAGAAGGACATTACATAATGGTAAAAGGATCAATGCAACAAGAAGAGCTAACGATCCTAAATATATACACACCCAATACAGGAGCACCCAGATATATAAAGCAAGTTATTAATGACTTACAAAGAGACTTAGACTCCCACACAATAGTAATGGGAGACTTGAACACCCCACTGTCAATATTAGACAGATCAATGAGAAAGAAAATTAACAAGGATATCCAGGACTTGAACTCAGACCTGGACCAAGCAAACCTAATAGACATTTACAGAACTCTCCACCCCAAATCCACAGAATATACATTCTTCTCAGCACCACATCACACCTACTCTAAAATTGACCACATAATTGGAAGTCAATCACTCCTCAGCAAATGCAAAAGAACGGAAATCATAGCAAACAGTCTCTCAGACCACAGTGCAATCAAGTTAGAACTCAGAATTCAGAAACTAACTCAGAACTGCGCAGCTTCATGGAAACGAAACAACTGGCTCTTGAATGTTGACTGGATAAACAATGAAATGAAGGCAGAAATAAAGATGTTTTTCGAAACCAACAAGAACGAAGACACAACATACCAGAATCTCTGGGACACATTTAAAGCAGTGTCTAGAGGAAAATATACAGCAATAAATGCCCACATGAGAAGCAAGGTAAGATCTAAAATTGACACCCTATCGTCAAAGTTGAAAGAGCTAGAGGAGCAAGATCATAAAAACTCAAAAGCTAGCAGAAGACAAGAAATAACTAAGATCAGAGCAGAGCTGAAGGAGATAGAGACCCAAAAAACCCTTCAAAAAAATCAGTAAATTCAGGAGCTGGTTTTTGAAAAGATCCACAAAATAGACCACTAGCCAGATTAATAAAGAAGAAAGAGAGGATTAATCAAATAGATGCAATAAAAAACGATAAAGGGGATATCACCACAGATTCCACAGAAATACAAACCATCATCAGAGATTATTACAAACAACTCTATGCACATACACTAGTAAACCTGGAAGAAATTGATAAATTCCTGGACACTTGCATCCTCCCAAGCCTAAACCAGGAAGATGTCGAAACCCTGAATAGACCAATAACAAGGTCTGACGTTGAGGCAGTAATTAATAGCCTACCACCCAAAAAAAGCCCAGGTCCAGATGGGTTCACAGCCGAATTCTACCAGACATACAAAGAGGAGCTGGTACCACTCCTTCTGAAACTATTCCAAACAATCCAAAGAGAGGGAATCCTTCCCAAATCATTTTATGAGACCAACATCATCCTGATACCAAAAACTGGCAGAGGCAGCAAGAAAAGAAAACTTCAGGCCAATATCCATCATGAACATAGATGAAAAAATCTTCAATAAAATACTGGCAAACCGACTGCAACAGCACATCCAAAAGCTTATCCACCATGATCAAGTAGGCTTCATCCCAGGGATGCAAGGCTGGTTCAACATACGCAAGTCTATAAACATAATTCACCACATAAACAGAACCAAAGACAAAAACCACATGATTATCTCAATAGATGCAGAGAAGGCCTTTGACAAAATTCAACAGCCCTTTATGCTAAAAACTCTCAAGAAACTAGTTATTGATGGAACATATCTCAAAATAATAAAAGCTATTTATGACAAACCAACAGCTAATATCATACTGAATGGGCAAAAACTGGAAGCATTCCCTTTGCAATCTGGCACTAGACAAGGATGCCCTCTTTCACCACTCCTATTCAATATAGTATTGGAAGTTCTAGCCAGAGCAATCAGGCAAGAAAAAGAAATAAAGGATATTCAAATAGGAAAAGAGGAAGTCAAATTGTCTCTATTTGCAGACAACATGATTGTATATCTAGAAGACCCCAACGTCTCAGCCCAAAATCTCCTGAAACTGATAAGCAACTTCAGCAAAGTCTCAGCATACAAAATCAATGTGCAAAAATCACAAGCATTCCTATACACCAATAACAGACTTAAAGAGAGCCAAATCAAGAACAAACTGCCATTCACAATTGCTACAAAGAGAATAAAATACCTAGGAATACAACAAACAAGGAATGTAAAGGACCTCCTCAAGGAGAACTACAAACCACTGCTCAATGAAATAAGAGAGGACACAAACAGATGGAGAAACATTCCATGTTCTTGGTTAGGAAGAATCAATATCGTGAAAATGGCCATACTGCCCAAAGTAATTTACAGATTCAATGCTATCCCCCATCAAGCTACCAATGACCTTCTTCACAGCACTGGAAAAAAACACCTTAAACTTCATATGGAACCAGGAGAGAGCCCACATAGCCAAGTCAATTCTAAGCAAAAAGAACAAAGTGGGAGGCATCACACTACTGGACTTCAAACTATACTACAATGCTACAGTAATCAAAATGGCATGGTACTGGCACCAAAACAGAGATATGGACCAATGGAACAGAACAGAGGCCTCAGAGGCAACACCACACATCTATAACCATCTGATTTTTGACAAACCTGACAAAAACAAGCAATGGGGAAAGGATTCCCTGTTTAATAAATGGTGTTGGGAAAACTGGCCAGCCATGTGCAGAAAGCAGAAACTGGACCCCTTCCTGACACCTTACACTAAAATTAACTCCAGATGGATTAAAGACTTAAACAGAAGACCTAACACCATAAAAACCCTAGAAGAAAACCTAGGCAAAACCATTGAGGACATAGGCATAGGGAAGGACTTCATGACCAAAACACCAAAAGCATTGGCAACAAAAGCCAAAATAGACACATGGGACCTAATCAAACTCCACAGCTTCTGCACAGCAAAATAAACAGTCATTAGAGTGAATTGGCAGCCAACAGAATGGGGGAAAAATTTTTGCAATCTCCCCATCTGACAAAGGGCTAATATCCAGAATCTACAAAGAACTAAAACATATTTACAAGAAAAAAACAAACAAGCCCATTCAAAAGTGGGCAAAGGATATGAACAGACACTTTACAAAAAAGACATACATGAGGCCAACAAACATATGAAAAAATGCTCATCATCACTGGTCATTAGAGAAATGCAGATCAAAACTACATTGAGATACCATCTCACGCCAGTTAGAATGGCGATCATTAAAAAATCTGGAGACAACGGATGCTGGAGAGGATGTGGAGAAATAGGAACACTTTTACATTGTTGGTGGGAGTGTAAATTAGTTCAACCATTGTGGAAGACAGTGTGGCGATTCCTCAAGGACCTAGAAATAGAAATTCCATTTGACCCAGCAATCCCATTACTGGGTATATATCCAAAGGATTATAAATCGTTCTATTATAAGGACACATGCACACGAATGTTCATTGTCACACTGTTTACAATAGCAAAGACATGGAACCAACCCAAATGCCCATCGCTGATATACTGGACAGGGAAAATGTGGCACATATACACCATGGAATATTATTCAGCCATCAAAAACAATGAGTTTGTGTCCTTTGTAGGGACATGGATGAAACTGGAAACCATCATTCTCAGCAGTGACAGAACAGAAAATCAAACACCACATGTTCTCGCTCATAGGTGGGTGATGAACAATGAGAACACATGGACACAGGGAGGGGAGCATCACACACTGGGGTTTGTCAGGGAGAAACAGGGGAGGGATAGTGGGGGGGTGGGGAGTTGGGGAGAAATGCCAGATATAGGTGGTGGGGGAGGAAGGCAGCAAATCACACTGCCATGTGTGTACCTATGCAACAATCTTGCATGTTCTTCACATGTGCCCCAAAACCTAAAATGCAATAAAAAAAAAATGGCCCCAAAAATGGAAGAAAATAAAGTGATGGAAACTTTCTCTGGAGAAATATAAGCTTCAGGCATACGAGACAGATTTTAGAACTGTCTAAAATATTCTCGAAAAGCTCATGTGAACATGGATAGAGAAAAGGAAATCAGGAAAATATACATAACAAAATAAGAATATCAACAGAGATTACAAAAAGGAAGCAAATGAAAATTTTGGACCTGAAAACACTTACTGTGAATTGAAAAATTCAGTAGAGGGGTTTAACAGCAGATTAGGAGGCAGAAGAAAGAATCAGTAAACATAAAGAGAAGAATTTGAAATTACAGAGAAGAAGGAAGAGAAAAGAATGAGACAAAGTAAACAGACCAAGAGAGTTATAGGGCATCATTTGCTGGACCTATATATGGGTGTTTAGGAGAAGATGTAGATATACTACTGAAGAAATAATGGCCAAAACTTCAAAATTTGAAGACAGACATGAATCTACAAGCCAGCACACTCAACAAACTCCGAGAAGAATAAATTCAAAGGGATCCACCCCTGAACACCATTACTTCTTAATGATGCTTACATGAAACCAGCTTCAGGACATAGGACTGGCAGGGGAAGAGAAGTTAAGAATAGTGGCATCCTGCCTCTCAGGGAAAAACTGTCACCACAGACTGAGAGCTGGAGAGGGAGAGGGTTCCATCTTGTCATTTTCACAGCCCATAGTGGAGTTTCTCTCAAGAGTGGACCAAAGTAGGGGCGGGGGTGGGGGTGGGGGTGGGGTAGCAGTTTGTGTGTCAAACGTTACAGACTCTCACTGGTCTCAGAAAGGCTCATTTTCAGTTGATTCTTATGAATAAATATTTCTCTAAATTCCTGAGTGGTCTTAAGACAAATTCTATGAGTTTAAATGGTTGTTTTTGGTTTATTTTCTAAATTACTAGTTATGGTGTTTTGCTGGAGATACAGTCCACATAGCTCCTCCCCTGCCATTCCAGAATCCACATTTCTGATTATACTAGGAACCAGAACTAGGGCCAGGCAATGAGGTAAGTGGTGTGATCATTATTTGTCCTCATGGGCAGAGCAGCAAAAGACAGTGGAGAAGTAGAATTAGAAGAGTCTGGCAAGCAGAAGAAGGAAGGGAAGGGAAAAGTTCCAGCAAGGAAAGAATGAACAAGGCTCAGCAACTAAGCAAGCAGATGGGAAGTTTGCCAAGGTAGGGAAACTTCCTTTACCTAGATCACAAGGAGAAGTGAAACAGGGGGCACTACAGAGCTGGCTTCTAGATGTTTCTGCTCTCATGGTTCCCATCTTAATGAACCTCAGTATGAAATCTGAATTATAAGGAGAAATTTTTGTGACCTGGAAAATTTCCACATAAACTGGGTAATGAGTGAAATTCATGAATTGCTAATGTTGTTATGATTCTGGTACTCTCATTATGTTAAAAGACAAAACAATAATGACAAAAGTAGTCCTCAGAGAAGTAGCTGCAGTAAATTTAATGATGTCTTCAATTGGCTTCAGGATGCTCTAGCCTGCAATCAGAAAGCGTGGGGTGGGGAGTGGGTTGGAAGAAATAAGAATAGCAAAGTGTTAAGGTGCAAGAAGAGAACAGGGAGGTCTGTTATATATTCTTCAGTTCCTACTTTAATATTTTTCATTGTAAATTTGAAAAAAACTGAATATCCCTTCCAAGATAATTAGGAGAGGAAAAATAGAGAAACTTTCATCTCTAGCATGTGAATGCAGAACACTGCAAACTGCTTGGTCGCATTCCTGCCATCTGTTGACATCTGTGGGAGTTAGTACCCTGTAGGAACAGAAACTGAGAACCAGAAGAAAATGGTTTAAATTAGTTACCAATAAATTAGATACGAACACGAGGCAAACTGGAAACCTTTACCTCCTCCATGTACATTTCATTAAAATTCTCGAAGATAAAAAAAATAGCTCCTACATTTTTGGGAGATGAAAAATGTTCGTATGTTGATTTGATGATCAAGACTTCACTCTATACATTTGTTGAAACTCTAAACTAGAACTTAAAATGGGAGAGAATTTTATTATCTCACTTATACCTCAATGAAGTTAATTCTTAACAGAAACCCCCCCAAATCCCAGCTTGCTCCACAACCCAGTCCACTTGATCCCAGATATGTTACATAAAGTAAAAATTATTTTTTTATTTTTTTGAGACAGAGTCTCACTCCGTCCCCAGGCTGTAGTGCAGTGGCATGTTCTTGGCTCACTGCAACCTCTGTCTCCTGAGTTCAAGCGATTCTCTTGCTTTACTTTCCAGAGTAGTTGGGATTACAGGCGTGAGCCACCATGCTGCGCTAATTTTTGTATTTTTAGTAGAGACGAGGTTTCACCATGTTGGCCATGCTGGTCTCGACCTCTTGACCTCAGGTGATCTACCTGCCTTGGCCTTCTAAAGGGCTGGGATTACAGGTGTGAGCCACTGTGCCCAGCTGTAAAAATTATTTCAACTGATTAACACACCACTTCTTAGTCTGTGAAACGGGGGATTCCAATTCCTACCTTGCACATTGACTGAGGAGATGAATACAGCAATGACTACAAAGCCCTGTTCCTGGGACAGGACAATGGCTCAGCACATGCTAAGTGAATCATTTTTTATAAGACCTGGTCTGCACCACGAATGCAGCAGCCTGAATAAAGCACTGAGAAAAGGAATGCTGGGACAATGATGGAAGTGTCCTGAGTGAGGGCATCAGATCTGGGAAACCTTCCCCATGAGGAGAACCAGCTGAGAGGTTCTGAGCCTCAGACGGGACAGTGTAGGGCAGAAGATGTCAGACATGAGCAAAGGAAATCCACCAGAATTTAGGGCAGAGAAGGTACTGCAGGAAGGCAACACGTAAGGAGTCCCCCACCTGAGGTTGGGCTGTCCTTCCTTACCCTGCAGACAGTCCTCTCATGGATAACGTAGGAGTGGAGAAGAGAAGCTGGGGACTAAAATAGCTCTAAAATTAGTTCTGTGATCCTCAAAGATGGCCTTGGAAATTTGCAGTCCCAAGGCAGAGCCTCTTCTTGTTAAAAAGAAAGGACCCAAAGTCTTCCAGAGAAGAAAACAACTGCAGGCAGGTTCCTGGGAACAGATCCTGAGTGTGGGCATCACAACACAGCATGTCCTTACATGAGGCTAACACTAAACACAACTTATCCCATCTGTGCTTCTAGAATAAAAAGGTGTTGATATTCATTATAATATTTAACACTGAAAATTTAATATATGCCAGGCATGGCACAAATTTTTCTGCATTCCTCACAACTGTCCTATAAGGTGACTATCACCCACCAATTTCAGATGAGGAAACTGTGGCAGAAAACATTTAAACACCTTTCTCAAAGTGACATAGCCAATCAAGTGATAGAGCCTGGGTTTCAACTCTCACTGTAAAGGGCTATGTCTTAACCAGCAGGCATGGATATGACATTTCTCAATGAATCTGCACAGGTCAGGAGGGGATGTGGGTCAAGCTAGATTAGCCTGCGAGGTCATGAGGTATATCTTGACTGAGGGTACTCTCTACTTCGGGGTTCTGCTGACAATTTTTCCATAATGAAATGATTAAAATCAGTTATTTGGATGGTCAGTCCACAGCCTCAGAGGCATTTTAAAAAAACTGCTGGGCCCAATGGTTGCTGTTACTCCCACTCCAATAACCAAGGAAGATCAACCAACATAGTGAGGACTGAACTCACGTTTTTTCCTTGCCCAAATGCCTATGGGGCTTGGGGAGTCCTGCCCTAGAAACCATAAAGTCTCATCAGATGAGTTTTATTAATCTTTTATAATGTGGCTCACTTTCCAACCTGACTCTGGTACAGCATCACGTGATAGCAGATGCTGAAGGAAATTATTTTACCCCCAAAATATACTTCTTTGACATGTTTTGAAATGGCTGCCACAGGGGCGACAGATTGAAATGGATAGCCCTGCAAAGCTGTCTTTAGTGGGAAAATTTGCATCTGTAGAGAATTCCCATTAATGTAGCCAGACCTCTCTCATTCTAAGCCTTTCCTAGATCTGGAAGAGACAGAGCCTGACGGGCAGTGGCTCACGCCTGTAATCCCAGCACATTGGGAGGCTGACGTGGGTGGATCACCTGAGGTCACGAGATAAGAGACCAGCCTGGTCAACATGGTGAAACCCCATCTCTACTAAAAATACAAAAATTAGCCAGGCATGGTGGTAGGCGCCTGTAGTCCCAGCTACTCAAGAGACTGAGGCAGGGCCAACTGCACTCCACCCTGGGCGACAGAGCAAGACTCTATCTCAAAAAAAAAAAAAAAAAAAAAGGTCTGAAATTAGACATTTACCATCTATTCTGAGGCCTGCCAACTAAGAGGCTTCATCTACATATTAGGAACTTTCATCTACGCAATCCCCTTAACGCTGGCATGCTTCTAATTCTAGTCTTTAGACAATAGCTTAAGTCTCTCAACCAATTGTTCGCTAAAGAATCCCTAAGTACCCCCATGAGGTGTAAACCCGTTTAAAGATATTCTGGCTTGGCCCAACATAGTGGCTCACACCTATAATCCCAGCACTTTGGGAGGCCGAGGCGGGTGGACCTCCTGAGGTCAGGAGTTAGAGACCAGCCGGACCAACACGGAGAAACCCCATCTCTACTAAAAATACAAAATTAGCCAGGCGTGGTTGCGCATGCCTGTAATCCCAGCTACTCGGGAGGCTGAGGCAGGAGAATTGCTTGAACCCGGGAGGTGGAGGTTGTGTGAGCCAAGATTGCGCCATTGCACTTCAGCCTGGCCAAGAAGAGCCAAAACTCTGAAAAAAAAAAAAAAAAAAAAAAAAAATTCAGGAATTTTGGGAGGAACCCATGTATATCTTTCTCATAGTGATTTATGATTTTCTTTTTAGTGGCAGGGTCTTGCTGTGTCGCCCAGGCTGGCGTGCAGTGGAGTCAACATATCTCGTTACAGCCTTCATCTCTCGGACTCAACCGATTGGGCCTCCCAAGGAGCTGAGACCACAAGTGTGGGACACTATGTCCTGCTACTTTTTTGTTTTTCTAATTTCACGTAGACAGAGGGTCTCGCTGTGCTGCCCAGGGTGCTCTGGAATTCCTGCCCCCTCTCAGTGTGCTGGGATTACAGGTATGAGCCATCATGCTCGGTCTGATTTATGATTTTACCTGAAATTCCTGTCTCCTTGAATTGCATAAAATTAACCTGCAACCTGACCGCCTCATGCTCACTTTCTCAGGACCTCTTGAGACTGAATAACTTGGACCACAGTCACTTACATTGAATCAGAATAAACCTCTTTAAACATATTTGGTAGAACCCGTATTTTGCCGTCATCAGCAGGGCCCCGGCGAAGAGGCTGCCTGGGTCCCCACAGCCACCCCACCTCCCTCGGAAGCTGCACCACGCAGAGCCCCCAAACACGTCTGGAAAGTGCCCGGGCGAGGACACTTGCTCCCGCCCTACCCTCCCATCCGCGGAAGATCATCCTGAGGCGGGCTGCCCCCAACCCAGAGCCGCGGCCCTTTCCCAGAACACTAGCGCTAAGTCCTCCCCCGGGTCCCACTTCCCACAACGAAGTCTGGAGCATAAGAGTCGGAGGGAAGCCGAGTCGGACTCAGCCCCCTAGTCTCTCTGCTGTAACCCCCACCCCCACCGGCCGACCCTGGCTGTGGCCAAGTCCCTCTCCATCTCCTGCCAAAAGACCCCCGTGGCAGCTCGCCGGGCTTCCTGCCCCATCCCCCACCCGAGGAGTGGCGACCCTGGCACACGGAGACCTGGGTTGCTCTGCGCCCCTGTGAAATCCGGGCCGTTGACTGCCCGAGCCGCCCCTGCACGCATCGGGGGACAGAGACTGAGCCACAGCCCCACCGCCCCCTCCAAGGCACGGCCGGGGTCTCCGCCCCTCCCCCAGAACACAGAGACTCCAGGCCCGAGGGAGCGCGCACTGCGGCCCCAGCAGCGCTCCCCAGCGGCCCAGGCCTTCCCGGCCCTCCTTCAGCGCGGGAAGGGCGCGCTGGAGACGGGGACCCGCAGGAGCCGGGCTCACCAGGGCGGCAGAGGGCGAACCAGGGCGGTGAGGTCACCGGCGGCGGACCACGCACCTCACGGCTCGCTGACGCCCAGGGATCAGGAACCCTTGGGGCCGCCCGGGACTACGCTACCCAGAACCCTCAGCGTGGCTGGGGACTACACTACCCAGAATCCTCAGCGCGGCCAGGACTGCTCTACCCAGAATCTTCTTCTTGCGCCGCGCGGCCGAGCTGTGTTCCTCCGGAGGGTTTCCAGACAGGCCGTTGCTCTGATTTAGGGGCTTTAGACATACATTAGGAATGTGTACCCGTTTCTGTGATATATGGAAATAACTTCCCCAGTGTGTCTTATACTACGGTCATGGTAAACTCTTCTGTAAATACATTTAATCTCTCAATATATTTTAAAGACATTTTTGGGCCGTATTTTTCACCTTTAGGTCTCTGAGTTCTTCGATTTTTTTCCAGCAATGTGTGTGCCTACAGATCCATTTTAAAATTTTCTCAATTTTTAATGTATTTTCCTAAATCAGTACATCGAAAAACACGTTTACTCAATAATCCTAGGCTCCACTCATATAATTCTCTATATTTCATTATACGCTGGCATTTGGACCAATTTCTAGATTTTCTCCTTTTCCGTTATTTTTTTCTGTCTAATTATATTTCAACGCCATACTCTTTTAATTACGGACGATGTGTAATATGCTAACGTCTTTTAAGGCCGGTCAGACCTGGAGTTATATTTCAGAGTCTTACTAGTTATGATTTTTTAATTTAATTTAATTTTTTTGAGATGGAGTTTCGCTCTTGTTGCCCAGGCTGGAGTGCAATGGCTAGACCTCGGCTCACTGCAGCCTCTGCTCCTAGGTTCAAGCAATTCTCCTGTCTCAGCTTCCCGAGTAGTTGGGATTACAGGCATGTGCCACCACGCCTGGCTAGTTTTGTATTTTTAGTAGAGAGGGGATTTCACTATGTTGGCCAGGCTGGTCTTGAGCTCCTGACCTCAGGTGGGTGATCTGCCCACCTCAGCTTCCCAAAGTGTTGGGATTACAGGCCACCACTCCTGACTTTTTTATTTTTATTTTATTTTTTAATAAGCACCTTATAATTAACTTATCTTGTTCCAGAAAAAAAAAGAGAATCTATTGGAATTTTTGTTGGACTCACAATAAAATTATAAATCAATTTCTGGAAATTAACATTTCAATTAATGCTGATACTTCGTATGCAAGAACATTGTGTGTTTTTTCATTTGATTCAATATAATTTGTGTATGTTGGGGAGTGAAGAAAAAGATAGTATCCTTAGATGGATTTTAAATACTAACTTTAAAAAAAGAGTGGGGAGTGTCATCACATAATGTAAAATCACCCAGAAAAATATTTAAAAATCTGGTCACTCACATGTTCCCAAATATTTGGGATTTCGTAGACATAACATGCAGAACATAACTGCATGTGTGCCTAGAACATAGCAAATAGAAAAGTTTAACAAGTAGACGTTAAATAAATATTTTGTAAATTATTCTCCAAGACACAGACCCCAGTTGAAATCTCTGGAGGAAAAATTTGTAACAGATTTTTCCAACCCAATCTTACAAAGAATTCTGCGCAAAACACGAAGCCAAAATTACCGAGGATACAGCAAAGAGCTGTTCTGATTTTTAGATGGACATAAATGAAAGTATTTTTATGTAACACTAGAATTTGATCAAACTGTGATGAACATCTTGAACAGCTTGAGGACCACTGCATTAATTTCACCCTTTCCATTACCTAAGCCCCCAAGTCTCCACAGGGTCAGTACACCCACCACCTCCTCTGAGAAGCCTTCCCAATGTGTTTTTATCCTTCAGCTCCGTGCCATTCTGTATCCCAGTAACTTGATCCATTTTATTCAAGTTATCCAGATGTGAAATGATCATTTTTGTGTTGTTGATGTTAATCTCCTTTTTTTTCCATGTAGAAAAGTAAGCTCCAGGAATTCAGGGGTGGACATGGAAGTGGGAGACTCTGCCTGTCTGCTGAATGACGGGGGGCTGGAGCTTCCCTTCCTGGTCACCTCCTGGGTTTGCTAAGTCTCTCATTCAATAGGCACCTCTCTGTTGTTTGCTGTAGGTGACTGGCCTTTCACTTGTGAGGAAGAGGTCTGCTCTGTATCTACCTACCTTTGCTGCAGAGCCGTCTGCTCTCCAGTTCACTGGGCTCAGATTTCTTCTCACATTCCCTGCTCCTTGGGCTGCTGAGTACTGTCTCTGCCAGGCCTCTGTAGGGCCCAGTGACACACCGTGGATGACCAGCCCTGCCTTTGATGGGCTCCCAGAGCAGTGGAAGGTGTGGAGAAGAGGAGACATGAAGTCAAGCACATCACCTGGCACAGCCAGGCCACAGATACTGACCACACAGATGGTCCCAATCGGCTGCAAGGAAAGGTGGGCAGGTGTGGCTAACGTGTAGCTTGGGCTGCTGGCCTGTGGGAGATGGCGAGTGGGAAGGCAGAGAGCCATTCTTTTAGGAGGTGGCAGGAGGTCAGGTGCAACTACAGCTGCTGCAGCCCATTTGCTCTCCCCCCTCCATGTCTGCACTGATGGGGCCCTGGTCCACGGGAACCAGTTCAGATTCCCATGAACTGCTTGGGTCTTTCACACCATGTGCTGGCCACAGTGACTTAGGGACCTCATACCACATAAGTTCCACACTCCCTCAGGGACCTCTCAGATATTTGCCTTGACATCTTCCAACTTTGTTTTCAACTCAAAGATTGTTGAAGCAGTGAAGGAAAGTGAAGACCACCTAAGAGCGTCACAGGTGAAGATGCCAAGACCAGTGGGAGGATGGAGAGAGTGTCACGTGGCAAGTGGCAGAGACAGGCCTGCAGCCCAAGTGTCCTGACTCTCACACCCAGGGTCTTTCTGGTGACCACCGTTTTCCAGGGTGTCAGAGGTAGAACCTGTGGATCAATCCTGGGTCATGCAGAGACCATGTGGCTGTTACTGGAGATTTCCCAGATGTACCCTGGAGATGTGGACAGGGCCTCTAGCCACAGAGGCTGAGTGTTGGAAGGACCCATATGGTTCACCCCTGCTTGGCATGTACATTCCTTCTCCATCCTGTCTTTCTACTCCTTGCAGAGATGGAGAATTTACAGCTTCCCAAGCCCACTCATTACATTTTTGAACACCTTGAGCAGAGAGTTTTTCCTTATGCTGTCTCGTAACTCCCACCTGCCACTACAGCCTTGAAGGAATGCTGGTGAAGTCCATCTAGCACTCATGGAGCAGTAACTATAGATACTTCTCAAAAGGGTTTCTAAGAGTCCTCCAAACATCAATTAAATATAAAACCAGCCCCCAGGTAATTTAACCATTTGATCTGTTAAGTAAAGTCATTTGTACTAACCTAGTTTAATTATGGGAGACATTACCCCAGAATAATTGTTCTTCCTTAGGAATAGTGCTAGGGCACTCATTCCCACCATCACCGTGGCCATGCTATTTTCTTAATTAAGAAATTGAGTTGCAATTAAAAATATCTTCATGATCATGCAGTCCCCAAATCTCCAGTCCGTGTTTTTGCTCTCTTTGTAGATGATGTGACTGTTCTTGCCTCTTCCTTCGCTTCCTCTTGACACCATGATACTTTGTTATTTGTGCTCACAGATCATCAGGATATCCCTGTGCAAGCGCAGATGCAAGACAGAAGACGGCGTGGGAAAATGGATGACCTGGATGGCCCACAGGGCTGTCATTGGTGGAAGAGCTTCACTATTCAACATGTAATTCAGCACCTATATGACCTTCCCTCACTCTGGGCCTTTCTAAAGCAGAGTATTGAGGAGGGAGGGGAAACCCAGCTAAGGATCTTGATTCTGAGTCCTGGCCACTGGGGGTGGCAACCTTTGGGAGTTTTCCCTCCTTTACTTAAATAATTACTCACTCTTCGTTACCCAGAGATAGTAGCCAACTTCACAGAAATCTAGATAGATTGTCTAATACTCAGCCCTTTTTTCACCAATTGCACCTGTCCCTACAAAATTATCACTCAGGATATGCATTTAAAGAAAAATTGTGACAAAGATCTTTTGTTCCAAGGAAAGGACCATAGTCCCAGATTATGGCCTCAGCATCCACCTGGAACAGTGGGAACATCTGGACACTGAATACATTGAATTTAAAAGGACACTTAAAGAAATAAACAGGAAAGATGGAAACAGGAGATTAACAAGCACAGACTGCGGTCCTCAATCCCACCCTGGACAGGCATCTGTGTATCATTTGCATTGCCATTAATGCAATGCCTTTTCTACCTTAATATTGTGAAAATACATTCCTGCTTTATGCTGCAAGTTTTTCATTATAGACAAAACAGTTCTAAAGAAAGAAAATCACATTAGGTGACCATCTGGAGGACTCTGCCTCCAGCTAGCAGCCAGACACCCTGGTGGATGTCCTCACTGACTTAGGGCAGTCCTGCTGTGGCCACTGGTGCCACAGAGAGAAGGCATAGAAGTGTGGATCTATAACTCGTTCTCACAGTGAGGAAAGTGCAAGTTGGATGGTACAGGGAATTAGCACAGGTAAATCTGGTGACTAGCTTTGCTAATGCAATTGTGAAGAGTTGTCAAATATATACTTCCATTCATACTTCACACATGTAAACATATTTGGGAGCATTACTTTGCCAAATTTTTGCAAATTTTGGGATTAAAAATACAGCCTTATACTTTCTTGTGGTAATCTTTAAATAGAGTATCATTCAAAGGGAGGAAAGAATATCTCAGTAACTCTGACTCCTTAAAATAAAACTTTCCTTTAAACCAATGGAAGGAATGGGCTCAGTGGCTGGCTACTGTCATCTCGCATATTGAGAGGCTGAGGTGGGAGGATTGCTTTAGCTCAGGAGTTCGAGATCATCTTGGGCAGCATAAGGAGATCCCCATTTCTTAAAAAAAAGAAAAAAAAAACAATACCAATGGAAGCTTTTAATTTGCATTTCCCTAATGATTAGCGATGCTCAATGCTGAGCATTTTTTCATGTACCTACTGGCTGTTTGTGTTTCTTCTTTTGAGAAATATCTGGTCAGGTCCTTTGCACATTTTAAAATCAAGGTGTTTTTTTCTTCCTATTGAGTTGAGTTTCTGACATATTTTGGATATTAACCCCTTATCAGATGTATGGTTTGCAAATACTTTTTTCCCATTTTGTGAGTTGTCTCTTTGCTTTGTTAATTGTTTCCTTTGCTGTGCAGAAGCTTTTTAGTTGAATGCTTTAGTTTGATAAATCCCATTTATCTATTTTTGCGTGTTACCTGTGCTTACAGGGTTATATCCAAAAAATTATTGCCAAGACCAATCTCATGGAGCTCACCCCTACATTTTCTTTTAATCATTTTATAGTTTCAAGTCTTACATTTAAGTCTTTAGTTCATTTTCAGTTGATTTTTGTCTATGGTGTGATATAAGAATCTAATTTCATTCTCATGCATGTTGTTTACCATGTGTCCTGGCACCTTTTCTTTTTTTTTGTTTTTTTCCACAGAGGTTCCACTTTCTAAGGGTTTATGTCCTAGCACCTTTTATTGAAGAGGCTGTCCTTTTCCCATTGTGTATACTTGTCACCATTATTAAAAATAACTTGTCCATAAGTGTTTGGGTTTATTTGTGGATTTTCTATCCTGTTTCATTGGTAACCATGTCTGTTTTTATGCCAGTACTGTGCAGTTTTAATTACAATTATTTTATAATATGTTTTAAAATCAGGGAGTGTGATTTGTTCTTTTCCCCCAAGATTGTTTTAGCTATTTGGGGTCTTTGTAGTTTCATATGAATTTATGGATTTTTTTCCCATTTCTGTGAAAATGATAGGGATTTCATTGAATCTGTAGATCACTTTGTGTGCTATGGGCATTTTCACAATATTAATTCATCCAATTCACGAACACAGTAAATCTATTTATCTGTGTTTTCTTCAGTTTCTTTCATCTGCATTTTATAGTTTTTAGTATATAGGTCTTTTATCTCTTTGGTTAAATTGACACCTAAGTATTTTATTTTTTGTTGCTATTATAAATGAATTTGTTGTATTAATTTCCTTTTTAGATAGTTTTGTTAGTATAGTAAATGCTACTGATTTCTTAAATGTTGATTTTGTATCCTGCAACTTTAGTAAATTTATCATTTCTAATAGCGTGTGTGTGTGTATGTGTGCGTGTGTGTGTGTATGTGTGAAGTCTTTACGGTTTTCTGCATACCAGATCATGTCAACAGCAAATACAGACAGTTTCACTTCTTTCTTTCCTATTAGCATGCCTTTTCTTTCTTTCTCTTGCCTAATTGCTCTGACTAGGAATTCCAGTACTATGTTCAAAAGAAGTGGCAAGAGTGGGTATGCTTGTCTTGTCCTGATCTTAGAGGCAAGTTTTTTAACTTTTCAGGTTAAGAATGAGATCTTTATTATGTGGAGGGACATTCCCTCTATGCCTAATCTACTGAGAGTTTTCCTCATGAAAGGATGTTGAGTTTTGTCAAATGCTTTTCCTGTATCTATGGAGATGATTATATAATTTTTATCCTTCATTTTGTTAATGTGTTGTATCACACTTATTGATTTGCATATGTCAAACCATTCTTGTATCCAAGGGCTAAATCTCTCTTGTTCATGGTCAATGCTTCTTTTAATGTGTTCTTGCAGTGGGTTTGCTAATATTTTGTTGAGAATTTTTGCATCTGTGCTTATCAGGGATATTGACTTCTAATTCTTCTTTTCTTGTAGTGTATTTGCCTGACTTTGATATCATGATAATGCTAGCTTACTAAATGAGTTTAAAACTATTCCCTGTATTTTGATTTTGATATTTCCTCACATCTGCTAGACTCACTTTTTATAAAAACATGAAGAAAACAAGTGTTGGAAAGGATGGGAAGAAAAGGAAACTCTTACGCATTGATGATAGCAATGTAAATTAGAACAGCTATTGTGAAAAACTCTTCTCGTTGAGTTGCCTCAAAAAGAAAAACTAAAAATAGTACTAGCATGTGACCCAGTAATCCCAATTCTGGGTATATATCTAAAGGAACTGAAGTCAATATACGGGAGGCATAGATGAACTTATGTTCATTGCAGCCTTATTCACAATAGCCAAGACATGAAAACATTCTAAGTGCTCATCAACCACCGGCCAATACCTACTGAGTGGTTTAAGAAAAATTAAGACATATGCACACAGGCAGAATATTCAGCCTTTAAAAAAGGGGGAAATCCTGTTATTTGTGTCAACATTGATGGATCTGAAGGACATTATGCTACATGTAATCAGCCAGTCACAGGAAGACAAATACTCCATGATCTTTCTCATATGTGGAATCTAATAAAGTTGAACTCATAGAATTAGAGAGTAGAATGATGGTTACCAGAGGCTGGGAGGTTAGTGAGGAGGATGTGAGGAGTTGTTGATCGAAGAGTACGAAGTTTCAGTTAAACAGGAGGAATTGATATTGAGTTCTTTTTCAAAGCAGAATGAATACAGTCAATAATGACATATTGTATATGTCATCATAAGAGAGTAAATTTGAAATGTCCCACCATAAAAAATGACAGGTAACTGAGGTGATGGATATGTTAATTAGCTTGATGTAACCTTGCCATAGTGTATACATGTATTAAAACATCACATCATACCTCACAAATACATACAATATGATTGGCAATCTAAAATTACATTACTAATAAATTCTTTAAAATAAAAAAGAAATTGGAAGAAGAACATATAATATGATGGAAGGTATGAGGATGGTGGAAATAAACTAGCCACTGAGAGGACAGCTTGAGACTTCATGAATGTCATCATGTATATTAACGAAGATCAGTGGAGGGAAAAGGGAGAGTTGTATTTTCTAAACAAAAAAATGCAAACAATCTACAGATGAGAGAGGCATGGCCTCCAGTACAAGTGACAGTGTGAAGTGTTCTCTTCACACAAAGAGAAGGTTAAAGTTTTATAAAAAGAAGAAATGTTATATATTGTTCTGTATAAAATTTCATAGGCACCAGTAAGGTTTTGAGGAGCTGGCAAGCTCTGATTGGTGAGTGACAATGGTGAACACAGCTGGTCTGAGAGTTGCAGCAGGTCATTCAAGAGTCATTGGGTGACACTGATTTCAGGTTACCACAGGCAGTTTCAGCTGCCAGACTTTGCAGAGAATTACATTTTTGGAGTAATAACATTTTGTGGCCTGAGTGCCTTCTCCTTCTGGCTTCTCACCTTGGTTTTAGACAGGTGTGACAAGAATGATCCAATTTATATGATCGACTCTCACATGTACAAGGGGCTCTAACTCCAGAGGGGGTGTATAATTGACTTGGTGATGTTGCCTGAGTCCCCTAAAGTTGGACCTCTGCCCAAGTGAAATGCATAGATCCAGGACCCCTAATGATCTTTCTAGCTCTAAGATCCTGTAATTCCAGTCAATTCAAAAGGAAGACAACCATCCTGGAGATCCTGTGAATGACAGTTTTGGGAACAATTGGTAGGAAATCCTCAGGACCAGTCCCCAGCATTGACAGTCTTGTCTTCTGTGGACATTTGGTGCTGTTTTTAGGCAGGCCAGTGTTTTCAGCCCAGCCTAAGTTCTTGAAGAACTCACCTGTGGAATTGAGCTGGGCAGCGAAGCCAAGATAGGCAACCACAGGATGGAGCCCTTAGGCCTCAGAATCCTCATCAGCCCCTTGTTCAACAGTTCATCCTACAAGTGTGCTTCCGGTGTTTTTTCCCAGCTGAAAACTTTTCCTCCCTGTCTTCTGCTTGCCTCTGACATTCCTAAAGCAGAATTTGGACCTAGCTGGCAAAACAGGAAACATCTATCTCTCACTTAGCCGGAAATAGCTGGTCACTTGCATGGCTATCCAACAGGATTATGGTTAAAAAAGAAAGTTGAGAATGTGTTTGGGGAAGAGTGAACAGGTTGATATGGAGGCACATTGTGGCCAGCATAAGCCAGGGGCCCCTGTACCAAGAATGTCATCTCGTTGTTGGGGGAGATCAGCCAACCCACAGAGAACAATCAGAAAGCAACCAAGTGCTAGACTGGCTGAGAGCCAGGGAGTGGCATCACTGGAGAGGATGCACAGAGATCCTCAGGTGTGAGTAGGCCTGGGGAGGGAGTGAAGCGTTAGAGCAGGAAAGAATGGAGAGCACGCCTGCCGGTGGCCGGGGTGGTCCAGGCACATGGCCTAGTGTACACTGGAACAAGGGGCAAGTCACAGTTCCTAAGAGGTTTTTTTTTTGAGACAGGGTCTCACTTTGTCACCCAAGCTGGAGTGTAGTGGTGCCATCTCGGCTCCTGCAGCCTCCACCTCCCAGGCTCAAGCGATCCTCTTGCCTCATCCCTGAAGTCACAGGCGCGTGCCACCATGTCCGGCTGATTTTTTGTATTTTTCATTGAGATGGGACTTCATCGTATTTCCCAGTCTGGTCTTGAACTCCAGAGCTCAAGTGATCTGCCCACCTCAGCCTCCCACAGTGCTAGGATAACAGGCATGAGCCACCATGACGGGCCTCCAAGTGGCTTCCTATTGAGAGAATGACAGGTTGATGAGGTATCCCCCCAGTTATGGGCAGACTGAAAAGTCATAGGTCAGCTCTGCCTCTTGGAAAGATCACAGGTAAGTAGCATCTCTAAGCCTCTGCTGCCTCATCTATAACATAAAGCTAGTTGCATTCCTATCTTACAGGGCTGATGTACAGATTTTGAATGCATAACACACAAAGTTCTTCCACCAAGTTGTGTATAGACCAAGTAAATAAAACTGTTATCTGCTTTATCATTTGTTCTAGAAATGTATCACACACTTTAGGGGACCAGATATGGATCTTCCCTTAATTACAGTACTATTAAGTTATAGTATACTTATTAAAAACAGGTATGTAAACAGAATTACAAAGTTGAAGTTGATAAATCCCCTAGGAGAGACACAGATAAAGTAGAACTGGAATAGGAGCAAGGAGAAGAAACTGCTTCTGTTTGAGTACATGCTTGGCTAGGGAGTCTGCGTTTTATTTGGTGGGAGAGGGAGCTGCTGTGAGAGGGAATGGTGGCATGCAGCAGAGCAGCTGGGGGAGAGACACAGAAAGGCCACCAGCAGGAGCCAGCCAGGGCACTGTGGCAGGCATGGAGATGCGAGGGCTCTAGGTCTGGTGGAGGACAGTGGCAGTGTGGGGCAGATGCAGAAGAAAGAATGCATGCTAAAAGCATTTGCAAAGGGCAGCCTGATGTGAGATAGAATACACAGGATAAAAAATGGGAGGGAAGCAAAGATAATGCCAACATTTTAATCCTGAAAGACTGGCAGGGTGGGGTTGCCCCTCGCTGGAATTATCTGTGGGACAACAGCACTTTCTCCTTAGCACCAGTGCAGGTCCACATGCACAGCCCTTGCCACATTGCTGTACATCTGTACATCAGATGATAGCACCTGAGTTTGATTTGTAGTAGGGACACTTTGTGGGGTCTGTCCAGCACATGAGAGCTCCTCCTGCTCCCTCACAGCAGCAGTGGGTGCTCTTAACCCCAGTGTGCAGCTACCGCTGCCTCCAGCCACAGCTCTGTGAATGTGGATGACACCTGACTTAAAGCAGGCCATTTTTTTTTCTCTTAGAAACTCAGAGCTAGAAGTGGGAGCTGCTATTTCTCTCTGGGCTGCTTGCTAGAATTCAAGTAACAGACTGGGGAGGTAAAGAGCGACCATCTCCTATCCATCACGTAGACAGAGAAGAGAAGTTTAGTCAGCAGGGGAGAGCAGAGGTGAGGAAGAGAGAGTCCTGCTGGTTCCAGGGCTTCATACTTCGTGGCTTCCAGGCCCTAGATAAGGCCCAGCCCTTAGATTCCATGACAGCCAAGTCAGTATCCATCAAGCGGGTCCCCTGTATGCTCAAGCTGGCTTGGTTATTTTCTGTAACTTGCAGTTTGCAACATTGATGCATACTGTGTTTTATTCAAATTTGGGGCTCTGTTGAGGCCTGCAAGAAGTAAGTTTACATTTTTTTTTCCTGCCTCAGGTTTATTTGTACAAATAGCATAGGAGGACCCCAGCGCCATGCAGATGGCAGCCCGGGGTGTGGGGGTGGTTTGCACCAGTCTTTCTGTCCTCATGTTCGCAGACAGAGATATCTACTCTGAAGCCTTTGTAGGGGCTTGGGCACCTTTGGGAGCTTGAGCTGGAACTGCAGCTGAAGCTGTAGCCTGGGTCTTGGTTTGATCCTTGGCCTTGGCCTTGACCTTTGGCTGGCAGAGCCTAAGCCCCTTGGCAATGCGGGCATGAGCACGCTTCCCAAACTTGGGGTGGGCAATGTAGGCAAGTCAATCGAGCTTGTGGCTGACACCCTTTGGGATTTTGGGCTTAACCTCCTTGGGCTTTACGAGGGCCCTGATGGCCTTGGCACGTGCACTCATGGCCTTGGCATTATTGGCCTGCATCTTCTTTAGGCCCTTCTTGGGCTTCTTGGCAAACCGCATGCTCCTCAGGAACTTAGGGTCCACCCCCTTAAGAGATTCGTATCTTTGTGATCGGTGTTTCTTGATACCATTTCTGTGCCATTTTCGGGACTGGTTGTGTGTGGTGTGGTTCTTGGACTTGGCCATGTCTGCCCCTACGCTGCGGTTCCTGAAGCACCCAGAACCGGAAGAGAAAGGGGCTGCCATAAGTTCACATTTTTAGGGAGTGATTTCTACTCACAGGGGACCTGGTCCTGATGTTAGTTTCCCCCTGAAGAGTTAGGTCCTTGGTACTGTAATAGCAGGCACTCGGTAAGAAAAACAATGCCTAGGACTCCACTCTCAGAAGAGACCAAGCAGGAAAACAGAAACCCAAGCAAAATTTCATTTCCTTTCTGTGGGTGAACTCCAGATGTGTTGTTATCTCTGAGTTTATCTTTGTTGTAGCACAATATGACTAAGAACAATGGATCTGGGTCAGGTTCAAATCTAAGCTTGATTTCTTACTCACTGGGCACATTACTCAACCTCCCTAAATCAGGGCTAATGCCTAGTTCATACAGTTATGTTGGAGTCTCTAAGGGGCTCAAAAATAGCCCCCGCTTCCCAATCCAAGTTTCATCCCATTTAAGAAATAAGAAAAATGGACATCAGTAGAAACAGAATGCCATCTCTATACTTGGTGTAGGTTTTGGTGAGTGACATGCAAAGTGTGAGCGTCACACAGGTTAAGTAAGCACACATCTCCAATTCGACCCTTGCATCCAAGGGAAAGCATGTACACTGCCCTGGTTTTGGTTCCCCCACTGTCCCAGAGGAGAGGGAAGAAACCCAAGACCTACCCTCAGGCCTCTGCTAGAGGAGCTTATGCTACTAAGAAACTTGCGCAGTGGCTGTTGTTCTCCACCAGCAGGTGACTGTGGGCAGCACTGGGAAGTGGAGCAAGAGACCACAGGTATGGGAAAAGCCCTCTTGGCCACCAGGAGTAGAGAATAAGTGCTTCCCCCTGCTCCCCCCAACAAATGAGAATTGTTAGGACTGAGTGAAATCATCCAGATAAGTGGCATCACGTCCTGTGGGTGTCTAACAAAATATGAATCAGCCATTCCCCTCAGCCAGAGAGAAAGGTAGAATTTTC
This sequence comes from Ateles fusciceps, assembly GCA_036589455.1. NCBI lineage: Eukaryota > Metazoa > Chordata > Mammalia > Primates > Atelidae > Ateles > Ateles fusciceps. Next base: position 1,038,705 of record JAZHEH010001092.1, read on the forward strand.
AAGTTAGAACACAAGAGTGTCTCCATATTACAACCCATGGCCAAATTCTGCCTGCAGCCTGTTCTTGTAGAGCCTGCAAGCTAAGAACGGCTTTTACATTAAGTGGTTGAAAACTTCAGAAGAAGAATGTAATTTTGCAACAGCATGAAGATTATATGACATTTAGGCTGGACTTGGTGGCTTAAACTTGTAATCTTAGCACTTCAGGGAGGGCACGGCTGGCGGATTGCTAGAGCCCAGGAGTTCAAAATCAGCCTGTGCAACATGGCAAAAACTCGTCTCTACAAAAAACATAAAAATTAGCCTGGTGTGGTGGTGTGTGCCTGTGGTCCCAGCTACTCTGGAGGCTGAGGTAGGAGGATCGTTTGAGCCCAGGAGGTCGAGGTTGCAGTGAGCCATCATTGCACCACTGCATTCCAGCCTGGGCAACAGAGTTAGATTGTCTCAAAAACAAACAAACAAACAAATAAATAAAAACTCACATGTCAGCGTCCATGAATAATGTTTTCTTGAGGCACAGCCATGATCATTAATTGAGATGTTTTCGAGGGCTGCTTTCATGCTGCAATGGCAGAGTTGCCCAGATGCAACAGAGATCATCGGGAACATTTAAAATACTTACTTTCTGGCTATTTATAGAAAGCTTGCCAACTTTTACTCTAGAGAAGTAGCATTTTTTTAAACACTGTATGCTGTGAATTATAATTAATAAAGCAGCTAAACTCCTAGTGACTTCCTTTCGCTAAAGGTGAAACTGTTTACATTATTCTCAGTAATTGTGGTTAGAATAAACACTAAATCACCATCTATGAAATTATTACTGCACTGGGGAGGGGAATCTGTCTGCTGCCTTTCCTCATCTCAGAAAGAATAACAAATCAGTTCACCCATCTGAGTTAGCAGCTGAGTACAGAAAGTGTCTGAAATTTATAATAAGTTTCAACTGTGGTTTAGAGACATCTTTTTGACTATGGCAGTGTTTGCCAAAGTTAACTGACCATGAATATTAAAAAAAATAATTTATTGGTGAAAAATAATCAGTTAGGCTGGGCAAGGTGGCTCATACCTGTAATCCCAGCACTTTGGGAGGCTGAGTCTGACAGATTACTTGAGGTCAGGAGTTTGAGACCAGCCTGACCAACATGGAGAAACTCCGTCTCTACTAAAAGTACAAAATTAGCCAGGCATGGTGGTGCATGCCTGTGATCCCAGCTACTTGGGAGGCTGAGGGAGGAGAATCACTTGAATCCGGGAGGCGGAGGTTGCGGTGAGCCGAGATCATGCCATTGCTTGGGCAACAAGAGTGAAACTCCGTCTGAAAAAAGAAAAAAGAAAAGAAAAGAAAAGAAAAATAATCAGTTGTAATTTACTCTGGGAGTAAAGCAGACTTTAAAAAAATGGTCACATCAATGAAATAATGAGTACATAATTGACATGTGCCAAAAACTTCATAACAATAAGATAACCACTACTCCTAGAATGACATCATTTTTCTGTTATTAAACGCAAAACAATCAAGCATCTTCATGCAACACTAGGTATTCTTGGGTCTGCTATGTACTTTCCTTTTTCAAAAGGGCATTATTGCATAATAACAAAACCTAGATAAATGCATTTTATGTTTTTTCTGATCTATTTGTAAATACCTTCAGTTGAAAAGTACCAATAGTATAGATAACTTATAACACACTTTGCAAAATGCTGGTTTATATGGTGATAATGTATTATTCTGGAAAATTTGAAATTGCATGAGGGTGAATTTAAAAGCTTAGGATAATGATCAAAATAAAGATCTTTTGTCTAGACTCCTTTAAATGGTAACTTATCAAATCTAGAACAAAATAGATAAGAAGGCTGGGCGTGGTGGCTCACGCCTGTAATCCAAGCTCTTTGGAGGCCAAGGCGGGTGGATCACCTGAAGTCGGGAGTTCAAGACCAGCCTGACCAACATGGTGAAACCCCATCTTAAAAATAAAAAAATAAAAAAAATAAAAAAAAGGAAGTAAATATCTTTTGCCTGGCGCAGTGGCTCATGCCTGTAATCCCAGCTCTTTGGGAGGCTGAGGCAGGAGAATCACCTGAACCCAGGAGGTGGAGGTTGCGGTGAGCCGAGATCGTGTCATTGCACTCCAGCCTGAGCAACAAGAGCAAAACTCAATCTCAAAAAAAAAAAAAAAAAAAAAAAAAAGAGAAAAAGAAAAATATGTGATGAGAATAAGAGTGAAATCTGAGAGAACAAAGAAGATATCATGTGGTAATCATGATGAAAACAGCAAACATCCACTAGCTAGCAACAGCATGGATCATAAACTGTGAGATCTGACACACACTATCTTAAAAAAGGGAAGAATACTGTGGTATAGAACAAACAGTTGAGGAAAAAAGCAGTAAAATTTCCATCTTCTATAAAAGAAGATGTAATGCATTAATGTAAGGCATTAAAAAATGTTTTTGTTATAATTTGTTTAGATGTTACATATATAATAATTAAATATCCTTTCATGTTCTGTCTGTGCTAACTTTACTTACTCCAAAGGTACAAAGATATTCCCCTATAGTGAGTCTTACAGAATTTTAAGTCTTTTATGTTTTGATGCTAATGTAAATGTTTATTTCATCTTTTCATTGTTTGTAGCTAGGTAATAGAAATATGTTTTTTTTTTTAATTGACCTTATCTTGTTAAGTTCCTAAATTCACTTACTAGTTCTAGTTGTTTAACTGCAGAATTTTTCACACACAATATGAAGTGTTTCTTCATATCTTTTGCCCACTTTTTGATGGGGTTGTTTTTTCTTGTAAATTAGCTTAAGTTCCTCATAGATTCTGGATATTAGATCTTGGTCAGATGGATAGATTGCAAAAATCTTCTCCCATTCTGTAGGTTACCTGTTCACTCTGACGATAATCTCTTTTGCTGTGCAGAGGCTCTTTAGTTTGATTAGATCCCTTTTGTCAATTTCAACTTTTGTTGCAATTGCTTTTGGTGTTTTAGTCATGCTGTCTTTGACCATGCCTATGTCCTGAATGGTATTGCCTAGGTTTTCTTCTAGGGTTTTTATGGTTTTGGGTTTTATGCTTACATCTTTAATCAATCTTGAGTTAATTTTTGTATAAGTTGTAAGGAAGGGATCCAGCTTCTGTTTTCTGCATATGGCCAGCCAGTTTTCCCAGCACCATTTATTAAACAGGGGATCTTTTCCCCATTGCTTCTTTTTGTCAGGTTTGTCACAGATCAAATGGTTGTAGATGTGTGGTGTTATTTCTGAAGTCTTTGTTCTGTTCCATTGGTCTATATATCTGTTTTGGTACAGGTACCATGCTGTTTTGATTACTGTGGCCTTGTAGTATAGTTTGAAGTCAGGTAGCATGATGCCTCCACTTTTGTTCTTTTTGCTGAGGATTGTCTTTGCAATACAGGCTCTTATTTGTTTCCATATAAAATTTAAAGTAGTTTTTTTTCTAATTCCGTGAAGAAAGTCAATGGTAGCTTGATGGCAATAGCATTGAATCTATAAATTACTTTGGGCAGTATGGCCATTTTCACGATACTGTTTCTTTCTATCTATGAGCATGGAATATTTTTCTATCTGTTTGTGTTCTCTCTGATTTCCTTGAGCAGTGGTTCATAGTTCTCCTAGAAAAGGTCCTTCACATCCTTTGTAAGTTGTATTCCTAGGTATTTTATTCTCTTTGTAGCAATTGTGAATGGTAGTTCACTCATGATTTGGCTCTCTGCTTGTCTATTCTTGGTGTATAGAAATGCGTGTGATTTTTGCACATTGATTTTGTATCCTGAGACTCTGCTGAAGTTGCTTATCAGCTTAAGGAGTTTGAGGGCTGAGACGATGGGGTTTTCTAAACATACAATCATGTCATCTGAAAACACAGACAATTTGACTTCCTCCCTTCCTATTTGAATACACTTTATTTCTTTCTCTTGCTTGATTGCCCGGGCCAGAACTTCTAATACTATGTGGAATAGGAGTGGTCACAGAAGACATCCTTGTCTTGTGCCAGTTTTCAAAGGGAATGCTTCCAGGTTTTGCCCATTCAGTATCATCTTCACTATAAGTTTGTCATAAATAGCTCTTACTATTTTGAGATATGTTCCATCAATACCTAGTTTATTGAGAGTTTTTAGCATGAAGGGATGTTTTATTGAAAGCCTTTACTGCATCTATTGAGATAATCGTGTGGTTTTCTCATTGGTTCTATTTATGTGATGGCTTATGTTTATTGATTTGCGTATGTTGAACCAGCCTTGCATCTCAGGAATGAGGCCAACTTGATTGTGGTGGATAAGCTTTTTGATGTGCTGCTGGATTAAGTTTGCCAGCACTTTAGTAAGGATTTCTACTTTGATGTTCATCACAGATATTGGCCGGATATTTTCTTTTTTTATTGTGTCTCTGTCAGAGTTTGGTATCAGGTATAACGCTAGCCTCATAAAATAAGTTAGGGAGAAGTCCCTGTTTTTCTACTGTTTCGAATAGTTACAGAAGGAATGGTACTAGCTCCTCTCTTTACCTCTGGTAGAATTTGGCTGTGAATCCATATGGTCCTTTGATTGGTGGGCTATTACTGCCTCAATTTCAGAACTTGTTATTGGTCTATTCATGGATTCGACTTCTTCCTGGTTTAGTCTTGGGAAGGTGTATGTGTCCAGGAATTTATCCATTTCTTCTAGATTTTCTAGTTTATTTTCATAGAGGTGTTTACAGTATTCTACAATGGTAGATTACTATCATCATAATGATAGTGCAGCACCATTGATGGTAGTTTGTATTTCTGTGGGATCGCAGTACTATCCCATTTATCATTTTTTATTGTGTCTATTTGATTATTCTCTCATCTTATTAGTCTAGCTAGTGGTCTATCTAGTGTTAATCTTTTCAAAAAAGTAGCTCCTGGATTGATTTTTGAAAGTTTTTTTTGTGTCTCTATCTCCTTCAGTTCTGCTCTGATCTCAGTTATTTTTTGTCTTCAGCTAGCTTTTGAATTTGTTTGCTCTTGTTTCTCTTATATTTTTAATTGTAATATTAGGATGTTGATTTCAGATCTTTCCAGCTTTCTGATGTGGACATATACTGCTATGCCTTTTCTTCTTAACATTGCTTTAGCTGTGTCCCATAGATTCAGGTACATTGTGTTTTAGTTCTCATTGATTTCAAAGAACTTCTTTATTTCTTTTTTAATTTCATTTTTTACCCAGGAAACATTTAGGAGCAGGTTGTTCAATTTCCATGTAGTTGTGTGGTTTTGAGTGAGTTTCTTAATCCTGAGTTATAATTTGATTGCCCTGTGGGCTGGCAGACTGTCTTAATTTCCGTTCTTCTGCATTTGCTGACGAGTGTCTTACATCCAATTATATGGTCAATTTTAGAATAAGTGCTATGTGGCACTGAGAAGAATGTATATTCTGTTGATTTGGGGTGGAGGGTTCTGTAGATGTCTATTAGATCTGCTTGGTCCAGGGCTGAGTTAAAGTCCTAAATATCCTTGTTAATTTTCTGTCTCATTGGTCTTTCTGATATTGACAGTGGGGTGTTAAAGTCTCCCACTATTATTGTGTAGGAGTCTAAGTCTCTTTGTAGGTCATTAAGAAGTTGCTTTATAACAAGGAAATCCAGGACTTGAACTCAGATCTGGACCAAGTGGACCAAATAGGCATCTACAGAACCCTCCACCCCCAAATCCACAGAATATACATTCTTCTCAGCACCACATCACACTTACTCTAAAATTGACCACATAATTGGAAGTAAATCACTCCTCAGCAAATGCAGAAGAATGGAAATTATACAAACAGTCTCTCAGACCACAGTGCAATCAAATTAGAACTCAGCGTTAAGAAACTCACTCAAAACTGCACAACTACATGGAAATTGAAGAACCTGCTCCTGAATGACTACTGGATAAACAACGAAATGAAGGCAAAATAAAGATGTTCTTTGAAACCAATGAGAAGGAAGACACAACATACCAGAATCTCTGGGACACATTTAAAGCAGTGTCTAGAGGGAAATTTATAGCACTAAATGCCCGCATGAGAAGTAAGGAAAGATCTAAAATTGACACCCTATTATCAAAATACAAAGAGCTAGAGAAGAAAGATCAAACAAATTCAAAAGCTAGCAGAAGATAAGAAATAACTAAGATCAGAGCAGAACTGAAGGAGACAGAGACACAAAGAACCCCTCCAAAAAATCCAGGAGCTGGTTCTTTGAAAAGATCAACAAAATAGACGAACTGCTAGCCAGACTAATAAAAAGAAAAGAGAGAAGAATCAAAGAGATGTAAGAAAAAATGATAAAGAGGATATGCCACCAATTCCACAGAAATACAAACTACCATCAGAGATTACTACAAACAACTCTATGCACATAAACCAGTAAATCTGGAAGAAATGGATAAATTTCTGGACACTTACACCCTCCCAAGACTAAACCAGGAAGAAGTTGAACATTCTGCACGTGTACCCTAGAACCAAAGTATAGTAAAATAAATAAATAAATAAAAAGAAGTTAAAAAACAAAATTTGCTTTATGTATCTGTGTGCCTTGTATTGAATGCATATATATTTAGCATAGTTAGCTCTTCTCGTTGCATTGGTACCTTTACCATTATGTAATACCCTTCTTTGTCTGTTTTGATCTTTGTTGGTTTAAAGTGTGTTTCATCACAGACTATGATTACAACACCTGATTATTTTTTTCTTTTCATTTACTTGGTAAATATTCCTCCATCCCTTTATTTTGAGCCTGTGTGTCTTTGCACGTGAGATGAGTCTTCCAAATATAGCACACTGATAGGTGTTGACTTTTTATTAATTTGCCAGTCTGTGTCTTTTAATTAGGGCACCTAGCCCATTTACATTTAACGTTATATTGTTATGTGTGAATTTGATCCTGTCATTATGATGCTAACTGGTTATTTTGCACATTAGTTGATGTAATTTCTTTATAGTGTCATTGATCTTTATATTTTTGTGTGTGTTTGCAGTGACTGGTACTAGTTTTTCCTTTCTATATTTAGTGCTTCCTTCAGGAGCTCTTCCAAGGCAGACCTGGTAGTGAAAAAATCCCTCAGGATTTGTTGTCTGGAAAGGATTTTATTTCTTCTTTGCTTATGAAGCTTAGTTTGGCTGGATATAAAATTCTGGGTTGAAAATTCTTTTCTTTAAGAATGTTGAATATTGGCCACCACTTTTCTCACTGGTAGGGTTTTGTAGGTTTTGGCAGAGTTCCACTGTTAGTCTGATGGGCCTCTCTTTGAAGGTAGCCTGATTTTTCTCTAGAAACTGATAATTATGTGTCCTGGGGTTGCTCTTCTTGAGGAGTATATTACTGGTGTTCTCTGTATTTCTTGAATTTGAATGTTGGCCTGTCTTGCTAGGTTGGGGAACTTCTCCTGGATAATACTATGAAGAGTGTCTTCCAACTTGGTTCCATTCTCCCTATTGCTTTCAGGTACATTAATTAATCATAGGTTTGGTCTTTTCACATAGTCCTATATTTCTTGGAGGCTTTGTTAGTTCCTTTTCTTTTTTCCTCTAATCTTGTATTCGTGCCTTATTTCAGTGAGTTGATCTTCAATCTCTGATACCTTTCTTCTGCTTGATCTATTCGGCTGTTGATACTTGTTTATACTTCACAAGGTTCTCTGTGCTGTGTTTTTCAACTCCATCATGCCATTTATGTTCCTCTTTAAACTGGTTATTCTAGTTAGCCATTCCTGTAATTTTTATCAAGGTTCTTGGCTTTCTTGTATTGTGTTAGAATATGCTCCTTTAGCTCAGAGGAGTCTCTTATTACCCAACTTTGCCTACTTCTGTGAAGTTGTCAATCTCATTCTCTGTCCAGTTTAGTGCCCTTGCTGGAGAGGAGTTGCAATCATTTGGTGGATAAACACATTCTGGTTTTTGGAATTTTGAGCATTTTTGTGCTGTTTTTTTCCCCTCATTTTCATGAATTTGCCTTTGATCTTTGAGGGTGATGACCTTTGGATAGGGCTTTTGGTGTGTGTGTGTGTGTGTGTGTGTGTGTGTGTGTGTGTGTGTGTGTGTGGAATCCTTTATATTGATGTTGTTTTTTTTGTTAGTTTTTCTTTTAACAGGCCCTCTTCTGCAGGCCTGCTGCAGTTTGCTGGAGGTCCACTCCAGATTCTTTTCACCTGGGTATCACCAGTGGTGATTGCAAAACAGCAAAGATTGTTCCTTGCTCCTTCCTTATGGAAGATTTGTCCCATAGGGACACTGGCCTGATGCCAGCCAGAGGTCTTCTGTATGAGGTGTCTGTTGGCCCCTGTTGGGAGATCTCTCCCAGTCAGGAAGCAAGGAGGTTAGGGACTCACTTGAGGAGGGAGTCTGTCCCTTAGCAGAGCTGGTGTGCTGTGCTAAGAGAATCCCTCTTGTCAGGATAAGCTGCTCTCTTCAGAGCCAGCAGGCAGGAACAATTAAATTTGCTGAAGTTTTGCCCAGAGCCACCCCTTCCCCCAGGTGCTCTGTCCCAGGGAGGTGGGGGTTTTGTCTGTAAGCCCCTCACTGGGGCTGTTACCTTTCCTTCAGAGATGCCCTGCCCAATGAGGAGGAATCTAGAAAAGCAGTCTTGCCACAGCTGCTTTGCCACACTGTGATGAATTCTACCCAGTCCAGACCTCCTAGCCTCCTTAGCACTGTTAGGGGAAAACTACCTATTAAAGCCTCGGTAATGGCAGATGCCCCTCCCCCCACCAAGCTCAATCATCCCAGGTTGACTTCAGACTGCTGTGCTGGCAGTGAGAATTTCAAGCCCGTGGTTCTTAGCTTGCTGGCCTGCTGAGTGAGACCACTTGGTTCCCTGGCTCAGTCACCTTTCCAGGGGGAGTGAACGGTTCTGTCTCACTGGGGTTCCAGGCACTGCTGGGGTGTGTAAGAACCTCCTGTAGCTAGCTTGGTGTCTGCCCAAACAGCTGCCCAGTTTTGTGCCTGAAGCCCAGGACCATGGTGGTGTAGGCACACGAGGGAATCTCTTGATCTGCATATTGCAAAAGCCACGGGAAAAGTGTAGTAACCTGGCTGGGTAGCAGAGTCCCTCATGGCTTCCCTTGGCTGGCGGAGGGAGGTCCCCAGATCCTTGCACTTCCTGGGTGAAGCAATGCCTCATTCTGCTTCTGCTCACCTTCTGTGTGTTGGACTCACTGCCTAACCAGTCCCAGTGAGATGAACTGGGTACCTTAGCTGGAAATGCAGAAATCACCCACCTTCTGCATAGGTCTCACTGGAAACTGCAGATCAGAGCTGCTCCTATTCGGCCATCTTGGCACCTCTCTTCTTTTTCAACCTTTGTGCCTGTTACTATTTTTCTTACCCTAACAGTTTGGCCATATATCCCAGGATAAAGTTGAAGGGGAGTGATGAGAATCTACAATAATGCTTGTTCTTTATCTTAGTGAGAGAGCACTTCATTAACTACAAGGATTGTAGTAGGGTTGTCACAAATAACCTTTGTTACATTGAGAAAAATTGTTTCTATTCCTCATTTGGTAAAAATTTTTATCATGAAAGTAAATATTTATCAACAATTTTTTTTTGCACCGATTAAGATGATCATGTGAATTTCTCCATTACCCCATTAGAGTGGTGAATTAAATTGACTTTTGGACATAAAACCAATTTTGCTTTTTTGGAATAAACTCTACTTGCTCAGAATATATGCTTTTCATATATTGCTGCATTCTATTTGTTAATATTTTGGTGAGGTTTTCTGACTATGAATATAAAGGAGTGATGTCTTACATGCAAGGACATGATAAACCATTCTAGAAATGTTCTGTATCTTGATTGGGAGGGTAATAACATGGCTGCACACATTTGTTGAAATATATTAAAATATACAGTTAAAAGCTGTGGGGTTTTTTTTTTTTTTTTTTGAGACGGAGTCTCATTCTGTTGCCCAGGCTGGAGTGCAATGGTGTGACCTTAGCTCAATACAATCTCCACCTCCCAGGTTCAAGTGATTCTCCTGCGTCTGTCTCCTGAGTAGCTGGGATTACAGGTGCCTGCCACCATTCCCAGCTAATTTTTTAATTTTTAGTAGAGATGGGGTTTCACCATTTTGGCCAGGTTGGTCTCAAACTCCTGACCTCAGGAGTTCACCCATTTCAGCCTTCCAAAGTGCTGGGATTACAGGTGTGAGCCACTGCGCCTGGCCTATGCTTTTTATAATATGCAAATTATAGTTCAACAAAATCAATCAACAATCTTCCTCAAAGATTATGGATGAAATAGCAAGATACCTGAGATTTAAAATACTCTGGCACATAAAAAGGAAGAGGGGGATAAATCTAAGAAGACTGGTCATGGTTCTAAAATTATTTAAAGTGGATAAGCAGTTACTGAGATTCACGAAACTATTCTTTCAATTTTGCTGTACATTTGAGATTTTTCATAATCCTGCCTTAACAGGAAAACATTAATCATGTACTAATTCCATGCTTACCCAAACAAATGGTTAAAATAATTTTACAGAAGCTAACATCATGGAAAAAGAGTCAAAGGTCTCCAGTAAGCAAGTGACCATCCAATCAAGAAAAAGCCACATTCAAAGCAATAGGAAGTTCTGTGGCATTTTGTTTCCCCTTATCCTACCTCTTCCCTGATACTTCATGGTTTGGTCAATTCTCTCGCTTGAAATGAAGTGGAGGGAGCAGAACACACCTTATTCCTAAGGTTCTAATCTTTCCAGGTGCTGTCTAATAGATAAATCTCAAGGTAAAAGAGAAGAGAGACTCACTTGCAGATGCCTTGGACAAAAGATTAGAGGTGCAGAATATAACAGACCTTCTAAAGCAGCATCCCAGTCTCCAATACCTTCCTTCAAACCTGAAAAAGCACAGCCAACCTTTCTTACAAGGTTCTAAGCTGTTGGAGGCTACCTGAAGGACTGCTCTCTGTTTTGAGAATCTCATATCTTAAGTAGGGAAAGGACTGGATCTTGCTTGGGAAACATGCAGACAGACTGAAGAGCAGATGCCTGGGGCAAGATATTATGGGTGGAGACATACAACAGACTATCAAAGGCCCAGAGGAGAAACTCTTGGGGAAATGAACATTTAAATGCAACAAAGTATATGGAAAATGACAACAGCAATGCACAGGCCCAGGCAAGATGCAAGCTCCAAAGGGAAATGAAAATATCTTAAACTTTCTTCTCAGGCTGATCCCAAGGCTCAGAACCAATGTGAAGGTAATTAGTGAAGATCTTCTCTAGCAAAGAGCCAGTCTGCAAATACTGGAAGAGGAGGCTACTAATTTCTAATAACAACAAAAAATCATAAGGCACACAAATAAAGAGAATAACATGAGCCATTATAAGAAAGAAAATAAAGTGGCAGAAACCTTTCTTGAAGAAACACAAGCTTCAGACATATTAGACAAAGCCTTCAGAAAAATTGTCTCAAATATGCTCAAAAAACGCATGTAAACATGGAGAAGAAAATGAAATCAGAGAAGTGTATGTAAAAAACATGAGAATTTCAACAAACACAAATTACAAAAGGAAGCAAACAAAAATTCTGGACCTAAAAACACAGTAAGTGAAATGAAAAATTCAGTAGAGGGATTCAACAGCAGATGAGCAGGCAGAAGAAGCAATCAGTAAACATAAAGATAATACATTTGAAATTACAGAGACAGAGAAACAGGAAAAGAATGAAAAAAAGTGAACAGAGCCAAGAGTTATAGGGCACCATTAACTGGACCTATATACACTTTATGGGTACGCAGGAGAAGACAGAAAGACATAGATTATATGAGGGCAAACCAAGGCAAGGCGGGGCACTGCCTAACCCGGGAATTGCAATTGGCCAGAAGACTCGTCTCCTACGGAGCAAAGATCATCAGAGACTTTCCCCCTCCAGCACTCTGGTTCAGATACTATGCTTCTCCCATCGTCTTTACAACCCACAGACCAGGAGATCCCCCCCTGGGCTGACAAGCGCTGTGAGTTACCAGCACAGATCTGAGTGGCTGCTACAGCTGGCACTGCAGGCTGTCAGTGCAAATCTGGGCAAACATTTTGGTGGGTGCCTGGAGTGCCCGCAAGACAGACCTTCACACTCCCCAGAAACAGGGGGAGCTGAAAGCAGGGAGCCAAGTGATATGGCTTGGTGGGGCCCACACCCACAAAGACCAGCAACTGAAACACTCTGGCTTGAGAGTTTTACAGCCAGCACATAAGTTCAAGGTCCACCCGGGACCATAGCGCTCAGTGGGGGGAAGGATGTCCACCATTGCTGAGGCAGTTCTAATCTTACCTGTGTAAACAAAAGCCAGAAGAAGCTCACACAGCAGCTGAACTGAGCCCATGGCAGCCCACCAGGGCCTCTGCAGGCAGACTGTGACTAGACTACCTCCTTGCTGGGCAGGGTATCTCTGAAAAAAAGGCAGCAGCATATCAGGGACTTATAAATAAAACCCCACCTTCCCAGGACAGAGCACCTGGAAAAAGGGGTGACTGTGAGTTCCACTGCAGACTTAAATGACCCTGCCCAGCAGCCCTAAAGGGAGCAAAGGAGCTTTTAGCACAGCACTTGAGCTCTGATAAAGGACACATTGCCCCTTCAAGCAGCTCCCTGATCCTCATATAACCAAAAAGACATCTCATACAGGAGAGCTCTGGCTGACATCTGGTGGGTACCCTCCTGGGACGAAGCTACCAGAGGAAAGAACAGGAAGCAATCCTTGCTATTCTTGCAATCCCCATGGGTGATTCCCAGGCAAACAAGGTCTGGAGTGGACCTCCAGCAGTCCTACAGCAGAGGGGCCTGACTGTTAGAAGGAAAACTAAAAAACACAAAGAAATATCTTCAACATCAACAGAAAGGACATCCAATCAGAGACCCCATCTGAAATCAGAACTTCAGAGACAAAAGGTAGATAAATCCATGAAGATGGGAAGAAACCAGTGTAAAAAAGGATGAAATCACCAAAGACCAGACCATCTCTCCTCCTTCAAGGGATCACAAGTCCTCACCAGCAAGGGGAAAAAACTGGATGAAGAATGAGTTAGATGAATTGACAGAAGCAGGCTTCGGAACATGGGTAATGACAAACTTCTGAGCTAAAGGAACATGTTCTAACCCAATGCAAAGAAATTAAAAACCTTGAAAAAAGGTTAGACGAAATGCTAACTAGAATAACCAGCTTAGAGAAGAACATAAATGACCTGATGGAGCTGAAAAACACAGCACGGGAACATCACAAAGCATATACAAGTTTTGACAGCTGAATCAATCAAGCAGAAGAAAGGTTATCAAAGATTGAAGATCAATTCAATGAAATAAAATGAGACAGTGAGATTAGAGAAAATACAGTGAAAAGATATGAACAAAGCAATATGGGGAGAAATATGGGATTATGTGAAAGACCTAATCTACATCTGATTGGTGTACTTGAATGTGACAGGGAGGATGAATCCAAGCTGGGAAACATTCTTCGGATATTATCCAGGAGAACTTCCCCAACCTAGCAAGGTAGGCCAACATTCAAACCCAGGAAACACAGAAACACTACAAAGATATTCCTCAAGAAGAGCAACCCCAAGGCACATAATTGTCAGATTCACAGGGTTGAAATGAAGGAAAAAATGCTAAGGGAAGCCAGAGAGAAAGGTTGGATTACCAACAAAGGGAAGCCCATCAGACTCACAGCAGATCTCTCGGCAGAAACCCTGCAAGCCAGAAGAGAGTGGGGGCCAATATTCAACATCCTTAAAGAAAAGAACTTTCAACCCAGAATTTCATATCCAGTCAAACTAAGTATCATAAGTGAAGGAGAATTAAAATCCTTTATGGACAAGCAATTGCTGAGAGATTTTGTCACCACCAGACCTGCCTTGCAGGAGCTCCTGAAGGAAGCACTAAACATGGAAAGGAACAATCAATACCAGCTGCTGCAAAAACATACCAAATGGTAAAGAACATCAACACAATGAAGAAACTGTGTCAATGAACCAGCAAAACAACCAGCTAGTATCAAAATGAAAGGATCAAATTCACACATAACCATATTAATGCTAAATGTAAATGAGCTATTCCAAACAATACAAATAGAGGGAATCCTCCCTAACTTATTTTATGAGACAAACATCATCCTGATACCAAAACCAGGCAGAGACACAAGTAAAAAAAACTTCAGGTCAATAACCATGATGAACATCAATGAAAATATCTTCAATAAAGTACTGGCAAACAGAATCCAACACCACATCAAAAAGCTTATCCATCACAGTAAAGTAGGCTTCATCCTGGGAATGCAAGGCTGATTCAACATATGCAAATCTATAAATGTAATCCATCACAGAAACAGAACCAAAGACAAAATACAATGATCCTCTCAATAGATGCAGAGAAGGCATTCAACAAAATTCAACAGCCCTTTATGCTAACAACCCTCAATAAACTAGGTATCGATGGAACGTATCTCAAAATAATAAAAGCTATTTATGACAGACCCACAGCCAGTATCATACTGAATGAGCAAAAACTGGAAGCATTCCCTTTGAAAACTGGCACTAGACAAGAGTGCCCTTCTCACCATTCCTATTCAACACAGTATTGGAAGCTCTAGCGAGAGCAATCACGCAAAAAAAAGAAATAAAGTGTATTCATTTAGGAAAAGAAGAATTCAAATTGTCTTTATTTGCAGATGACATGATTGTATATTTAAAAGACCCCATCATTTCAGCCCCAAATCTCCTTAAGATGATAAGCAACTTCAGCAAAATCTCAGGATACAAAATCAATGCGTAAAAATCACAAGCATTCCTACACACCAATAAAACAGACTGAGAGCCAAATCATGAGTGAACTCCCATTCACAATTGCCACAAAGAGAATAAAATACATAGGAATAGAACTAACAAAGGATGTAAAGGACTACTTCAAGGAGAACTACAAACCCCTGCTCAAGGAAATGAGAGAGGACACAGATTGAAAAACATTCCATGCTCATGGTAAGAAGAATCAATATTATGAAAATGGACATACTGCCCAAAGTAATTTACAGATTCAATGCTATCCCCACCAAGCTACCACTGACCTTCTTCACAGAACTGAAAAAAACCACCTTAATCTTCATATGGAACCAAAAAAGAGCCCACATAGCCCAAACAATCCTAAGCAAAAAGAATAAAGCTGGAGGCATCATGCTACCTGACTTCAAACTATACTACAAAGCTACAGTAATCAAAACAGCATGATACTGGTACCAAAACAGAGATATAAGCTAATGGAACAGAACAGAGGCCTAGGAAATAACACCACACATCTACAATCATCTAATCTTTGACAAACCTGAGAAAAACAAGCAACAGGGAAAGGATTCCCCTGTTTAATAAATGGTGTTGGGAAAACTGACTAGCCATGTGCATGCAGAAAGCTGAAGCTGGACCACTTCCTTTCACCTTACACAAAAATTAACTCCAGATGGATTAAATATTTAAACATAAGACCTACCACCATAAAAACTCTAGAAGAAAACCTAACTAATATAATTCAGGACATAGGTACAGGCAAGGACTTCATGACTAAAACACCAAAAACAGTGGCAACAAAAGCCAAAATAGGCAAATGGGATCTAATTAAACTGAAGAGCTTCTGAACAGCAAAAGAAACAATCATTATAGTGAACTGGCAACCAACAGAATGGGAAAAAATTATTGCAAGCTACCCATGTGACAAAGGGTTAAAATCCAGAATCTACAAAGAACTAAAGCAGAATTAAAACAAAAAAAAAATCCCAACCAAAAGTGGGCAAAGGATATGAACAGTCACTTTCAAAAGAAGACATTTATGTGGCTAAAAAACATATGAAAAAATGCTCAGCATCACTCGTCATTAGATAAATGCAAATCAAAACCTCATTGAGATACCATCTCATGCCCGTTAGAATGACGATCATTAAAAAATCTGGAGACAACAGATGCTGGAGAAGATGTGGAGAAATAGGAATGCTTTTACACTGTTGGTGGCAGTGTAAATTAGTTCAACCATTGTGGAAGACAGTGTGGTGATTCCTCAAGGATCTAGAAATGGCAAATACCATTTTATCCAGCAATCCCATTACTGGGTATATACCCAAAGGATTATAAATCATTCTATTATAAAGACACAAGCACACGTATGTTCATTGTGGCACTGTTTACAGTAGCAAAGACCTGGAACCAACCCAAATGCCCATCAATGATAGGCTGGATAAAGCAAATATGGCACATATACACCATGGAATATTATGCAGCCATAAAGAAAGATGGATTCATGTCCTTTGTATGGACATGGATGAATCTGGAAACCATCATTCTCAGCAAACTGACACAAGAACAGAAAACCACATACTGAATGTTCTCACTCATAAGTGGTGTTGAACAATGAGAATATATGGACACAGGGAGGGGAACATTACACACTGGGGTCTGTTAGGGGTCTAGGGATGGGATAGTGGGCAGTGGGAAGGTTGGGGAGGGATAACATTAAAAGAAATGCCTGATGTATGTGATGGGGGTATGGAGGCAGCAAACCACCATGGCATGTGTGTACCTATGCAGCAATCCTGCAAGATCTGCACACGTACTCCTGAACTTAAAGTATAATTTAAAAAAAAAAATTGAAAAAAAAAAAAAAAGGAATAGCAGCGTCCTTCGCCTCTCAGGGGAAAAACTGTCATCATAGACTGAGAACTGGAGAGAGAGGAGGAGCATCATTTTGTCATTTTCACTCCGTAAAGTGGAGTTTTTGCCACAGTGAACGAGCGTGGTGAGGGTAGTGCTTTGTATCAAAAATGTCACAGATTCACAATCAATTGCTAGTGTTTCTCTAAATTGTTGAGTGGTCTTAAGACAAATTCCATGGAATTTTAATGGTTGTTTTTGCTATTGTATAATTTACCAAAAAGTAGAATAAAAAGAGCCTGGAAGGTAGACGAGGGAATGGGAGGAAGAAGCTATGGCAAATAGTTTTATGCCAGTCTACTTGCTGGGCATCTACTTGCTTTGCCCATCTACTTCCCATAGACTTGCTTAGACTCAGCACCTAAACAAGTAGACAGAAGTTTGCCAAGGTGGGGGAACTGCAGCCTTTGCAAGGTTGTCAGAAAGAGAAGAGTTGAGAGAAGTGAAAGGCACAGAGGGCACTACTGAGCTGGTTTCAAGATGTTTCTCCTTTCATACTTCTGATCTTAATGAGCCTGAGTATAAAATCTTAACTGTAAAGAGACATTTATGAGACCTGGAAAATGTCCACATGAAATGGGTAATGGGTGAAATTTGAAACTGCTCATTTTCTTGAGTGTAACCATGGTACTGTAGCTATGTTAAAAGGCAAAACGACAAAAATAGTCCTCAGTCAGAGACGTAGCTGCACTATTTACAGATGAAATATCTTGGATTGGCTTCAGGATGCTCTAGCCTGAAAACAGAAAACGTGAGGTGAGGAGGGGGTTGAATGAAATAAGAAGAGTGAAGTATTAAGGTGCAAGAGAACAGAGATCTGTTATATATTCTGTCTGCTTTAGCTCCTAAATATTTTTCATTGTAAATTTGAAAAAATTGGCTATCCCTTCCAAGATAATTAAGAGAAGGAAACTAGAGAAAACTTTCATTTCCAGGGTGTGAGTGGGGAACACTGCAAACTCTGCTTGGTCTCATCCCTGCCATTTGTTGACATATGTGAGAGTTAACTGAATGTAGGAAAAGAAACAGAGCCAGCAGAAAGTGTTTTAAATTAGTTACCAATAAATTAGATATTAACATGAGGCAAACTTGAAGCGTTTAGTTCCTTTGCTTATATTCATTAAAATTCTGAAAGATAAATAGCTCCTACATCTTAGGGGTGATGAAAAACGTTCCTATGTTGATGATCCAGACTCAACTGTATACAACTGCCAAAACTCATCAAAATCTAGCTTAAAATTAATAAATTTTACCATGTCTAGATTAGACCTCAAAAATGCTGATTATTAAAACAAATCCAAAAATCCCAGTTGCTTCACAATTTGGTCCACCTGATCCCAGACATGTTACATAGCGTAAAAATTATTTCAACTCATTAACCTAGTACTTCCTCTGTAACATGGAGACCCCAATTCCTAACTCACATGTTAGTTGAGGGGGATGAATATGGCAATGACTGTAAAGCCCCGTCTCTTGTAACTTCCAGGACAGGCTAATTGAATCATTTCCCACAAGAACTGGTCTGCACCAGGAATGCAGCAGCCTGAATAAAGCACCAAGAGAAGGAATACTGGGACAATGGTAGAAGTGTCCTGAATCAGGGCATCGGATCAGGGGAATGTTCCTCACGAGGAGAACCAACGGAGGTTCCGAGCCCCAGACGGGACAGCGCAGGGCACAAGATATCAGACGTGGACAAAGGAAATCCACCATGGCTTGTGGCAAGGACGGCACTGCAGGAAGGCAGTAGGTGAGGCTGGGCTGTCCACCCTTTCCTGCAGACAGTCCTCTCGTGAGTAACATGAGAGTGGGGGAACAGCTCGGGGCTAAAATGGGTGTGATCCTCAGAAGTGGCCTTGGAAATCCCCAGCCCCAGGGTAGAGCCTCCTTTTAAAAAACAAAAAAAGAAGTCCTGCAGAGAGGTAAATGACTGTGGGCAGCTTCCTAGGAATAGATTCTGAGTGTGGGCATCACAGCACAACTTGTCCTGACCTGATGCTAATACTCAGCAGAAAAGTGTCATAATACTTAACACTTGCTGAACATTTACTATAATACCACACACCGTTCCAGGCCTGGCACAAGTTTTTCTGCATTCAATCCTCACAATAGCCCTGTGAAGTGGTTATTCCCACCTATTATTTCAGATGGGGAAAATGAGCCACGGAGCATTTAAACACCTTCTCAAAGTGACACAGCCAGAAAATGATAGACCCTGTTTTCTGGTTTTGAGACGGACTCTCACTCTGCCACCCAGAAGGGAGTGCAGTGGTGCGATTATGGCTTACTACAACATCTGCCTTCCTGGTTTAAACGATTCTCCTGCCTCAGCCTCCCCACTAGCTGGGATTACAGGTACATGCCAACACACCCGGCTAATTTTTTGTATTTTTAGTAGAGATGGGGTTTCACCATATTGGCCAGGCTGGTCTCAAACTCCTGACCTCAGGTGATCCACCCTCCTCGGCCTCCCAAAGTGCTGGGATTACAGGCGTGAGCCACTGCGCCTGCAGCCTGCATTTCAACTCTCACTGTAAAGGGCCATCCTACACAGGTAGGGAGAGGACTTAGTCAAACTAAGTTAGTGGCAAGGTGCTGAGTTGGATCCGATTGGGTCTCTCCACTTCTGGATTCTGTTTACAATTTTTCCATGATAAAAAGAGTAAAATCAGTCACTGAGAAGGTCTGGTGACAGCCCCCGGTGCACTGAAAACTGCGAGGCCACAGTGGTTGCCACCACCTCACCACTGTGATGATGAAGGGGGTCTTGGAAACACGGGGCCGGGCAAAGAGGCCATTTGGGTTCCCACAGCCACCCCATCTCCCACGGACGCTGTGCCACGCAGAGCCCCCTCACGCACGTCTGGAAGGTGTGCATGAGGGGGCTCTGCGTGGCACAGCGTCGGGTGCCGGGTGAGGACACTTGCTCCCGGCTTGCCCTCCCATCCGCGGAAGATCGTCCCGAGGCGGGCTGCCCCCAACCCGGAGCCGCGGCCCTTCCCAAAACACGAGAGTGAAGTCCTCCCCCGGGTCCCGTCTCCCATAACAAAGCCTAGAACATCAGAATCAGAGGCAAGCCAGTCGGACTCAGCCCCCCAGTCTCCCGGCTGTAAACCCCCGCCACCTGTGGACCCTGGCTGTGGCCAAGTCCCTCTCCACCTCCTGCCAAAAGACCCCTGACAGTTCACCCCGAGGAGCGGCGACCCCGGCACACGGGGACCTGGGTTACTCGGCGCCCCAGCGAAATCCGGGCCGTTCACCGCCCCAGCCGCCCTGTACCCATTAGAGGACGGAGACTGAGCGGTGGTTCAGGCCCGGGACGCTGGGCTCAGCCCCTCCAAGGCGCGCCGGGGTGTCCGCCCCTCCACAGAACACGGAGACGCTGGGCCTGAGGAAGCGCGCGCAGCGGCTCCAGCAGCCCACCAGCGGCCCAGGCCTTTTCGGCCCTCCTTCCGACGCGGGAAGGGGGCGCTGGAGAGAAGGACATGCAGAAGGCCGGCTCACCAGGGAGGCTGAGGGCGAACTGGGGCGGTGAGGTCACCGACAACGGACCAACACCTCACAGCTCGTTGACGCCCACGAATCTGGAACCCTAGGCACCGCACCCCGCCCCCGAACTACACTACCCAGAATCCTCTGCACGGCCGGGACTACCTACCCAGAATTCTTGGCGCGGCCCCGGCCTATGCGACCTTCTGCGTCGCCTCCCCCTCCGTGGACTACACTCCCCAGAGTCCTTAGAAAGTAGTTCAGGTGAACGCCCCAGAATGTTGGATATTGCAGTCCACTGGAGACTGCGCGACCCGGAATCCTTTGAAGGACTCCTCTCTGACAGGTGCTGCGAGCCCATGGTCTTTTGGGCGCGGAGGGAACCTTTCAGATCCGGCATTTTATTTTATTTTTAGTAGCCCTATACATACATTAAGAATATCTGCCCATTTCTATGATATATGTAAATAATTTCCCACTGTCCTTTGATTATGGTTATGTCTTTTTTTTTTTTGTAGTACTTTTTTTTATGGTCTTTTTTTTTTTTTGTAGTACTTTTGATCTCAGATTTTTGTAAGGATTTTGTGGTTTTATTCGCATTTAGATATCTCAATGGTTTGATTTTTCTCCAGGTATACACTGTAAATATACATTTACTTTAAAATTTTTCCAGTATTTTATTAATTTCTTAATTTATTTAAAAATATAGTCTTTTACCCAATAATTCAAGGTTTAAGCTACATAATCCTATATACTTAATTTACATTTGCATATCAATTTCTAATTTTTCACCCATTTATCTAATTATGCATCAATGCCACAATCTTTCATTATGTAGGGTGTTTAATATACTGATATCTTTTGTGGCTTGCCAAACCACATGGACTTTATATTTCAGGCTTTTACTTGCTGTTTGCTTTTTCTCTTTTGGTTTTTTAAGTTTTAATTATTCCGGATGAATATTAGCTGTTCATATTTATGGGGTACATGTTATGTTTTGATACAGGCCTACAGTGTTTAATGGTCCAATTAGGGTGACTGGGGTATCCATCCCCTCAAGCACTTATCATTTCTTTGTTTTAGGAACTTTCCAGTTCTCTCTTTTATTTTTAAAATATATGGTAAAATTGTTCTTAACTATAGTCACTATATAGTGCTACCGACTGCTAGATCTTATTCATTCTATCTAACTGTATTTTTGTACCCATTAACCAGTCCCTCTATATGCCCTCTACCCCCATCCTTCCCAGCCTCTATTAAGCACCATTCTACTCTTCATCTCTGAGTTCATTTTTTTTAGCTCCTACAAATGGCTGAGCACATGTTATATTTGTCATGCTGTGCCTTATTTCACTTAACATAATACCCTCCATTTTCATCCATGCTATTGCAAATAACAGAATTTCATTCTTTTAATGACTGGCTAATATCCCATTGTGTTTATGTACCACGCTTTCCTTATCCATTTATCTGCTGATGGACACTTTGATTGTAGATCTTGACTATTTTGAATAGTGCTGTAATAAACATGAGAGTGCAGATACATCTTTCAAATACTGATATCCTTTCTTTTGGATATATACCCAGCAGTGGGATAGCAGTGAGATTGTGGGATTATATTCTTTTTTTTTTTATTTCCAATTCTTTTGAGGAACGTCCATTTTGTTCTCCATAGTGGTTGTACTAATTTACATTCCTAACAGCAGTGTGTGACGGTTCCCTTTATCCACATCCTCACCAGTATTCATTATTGCCTGTCTTTTGAATAAAAGCCATCTTGACTGAGATGACATGGTGTCTCACTGCAATTTTGATTGACAATTCTCATGATTAGTAATGTTGAGCATTTTTTAAATACACTTGTTGGCTGTTTGTATGTCTTCTTTTGAGAGATGTCTACTCAGATCTTCGCCCATTTAAAATATCAGATTATTTGTCTTTTTTCCTATTGAGTCGTTTTAGCTCCTTATATATTCTGGCAATTACTTTATTTTCAGATGGATATTTGCAAATATTTTCTCCCATTCTATGGATTGTCACTTCACTTTGTTGATCGTTTCCTTTACTGTGCAGAAGATTTTTTAGCTTGATGTGGTCTTATTTGTCCATTTTTGCTTTGGTTGCTCATGCTTTTGCAGTCTTACTCAAGAAATCTTGGTACAGAATGTCCTGGAGTGTTTGTACAGTGTTTTTTTTCTAGTAGTTTTATAGTTTCAGGTGTTAGATTTATCTTTAATCCATTTAGATTTGATTTTTATAAGTGGTGAGGGGTTTACTTTGGATAGGGATTCATTTTCATTCTTCTGCAAATGGATATCCAGTTTTCACAGTGTCATTTATTGAAATGACTCTTTCCCCAATGCACCTTTGTTGGAAATGAGTTGACTATAAACATGTGGATTTCTTTCTGGGCTCTCCACTCTGTTTCATTGGTTGGTGTGGCTGTTTCATTGGTCTGTGTGCTGGCATTTTGCTGTGTGGATTGCTATAGTTTGCATAATTTGAAGTCAGGTCATGTGATTCCTCCAGCTTTATTTTTGTTCAGGATGGTTTTGGCTATTTTGGATATTTCATGGTTCCATATAAATTTGGGGATTAATTTTTCTGCTTCTATGAAGAATGTCATTGATATTTTGATTGGGATTGCACTGAATCCGTAGACTGGGGTGGTATGAACATTTTAATAAGATTAATTTTTCTAGTCTGTAAACATGGACTGTCTTTCCATTTTTTCGTATCCTTTTCAATTTCTTTCATCAATGTTTTATAGTTTTTGTTGCAGGATATTTTACATCTTTGGTTAATTTTATTCCTAGGTATTTTATTTTATTTGTAACTGTTAGGTTACTTTCTTATTTTTCAAATTGTTTATTGTTAGCATATAGAAATGCCACCAATTTTTGTATGTTGATTTTGTATCCTGAAACTTTACTGAATTTCTTAATTCTAATATGTTTTTCACTGAAGTCTTTAGGTTTAACTAAATATAGGATCATATCATCTGCAAACAAGGATAACTTCACTTCTTCCTTTCCAATTTGAATGCCTTTTATTTATTTTTCTTAATTGCTCTGGTTAAGATTTCTAGTACTATGCTGAATAAAAGTGGGGGAATGTGAGAATCCTTGTCTTCTTCCAGGTCTTAGAGGAAAGGCTTTCAGTTTTTGAGTATAATACTAGCTGTGAGTTTGTCATATATGGTTTTTATCATAGTGAGGTATATTCCTTTTATATCCAGTTTTTTTTTGAGTGTTTATTATGAAGGGATGTTGAATTTTGCCAAATGCTTTTTTGGTATCCTTAGAAATGATCATATGCTTTTTGTCTTTCATTTTGTTTGATGCGATATATCACATTTATTGAATTACATATGTTGAGTCATCCTTGAATTCCTGGGATGAATTCCACTTGGTCATGATGAGTAATCTCTTTAATGTGTTGTTGAATTTGGTTTGCAAGCATTTTGTTAAGGATTTTTGTGTGTCTGTGTTTTGGAGATATTGACTTCTAGTTTTCTTTTTTTGATATATTGCTGTCTGGTTTTGGGGTTAGGATAATAGTGACATTATAGGATGAGTTTGGAAGTGTTCCTTTTATTTTTTTTTTATTTTGAATAATTTGAGTAGATTGGTATTAGTTCTGTTTTAAATATTTGGTAGAATTCAGCTGTGAAGTCATCAGGTCCTGGACTTTTCTTCGATGAGAGAATTTTTATTACTGCTTCTATCTCATTTTTTTTTTTTTGGTCTACTTAGGTTTTGGATGTTTTCATGGTTCAATTTTAGGTTTTATGTATCTAGGAATTTATGAATTTCTTCTAGGTTTTCTAAATTAATAGCATATAGTTGCTCATATTCGTTTCTAATCATCCTTTGAATTTCTCTGGTATCAATTATAATGTCTCCTTTCAGTTCTGATTTCACTTATTTTGGTCTTTTTTTCCCCTTAGTCTGGCTAAAGGTTTGTCAATATTGTTTATCTTTTCAAAAAGCCATTTTCTTGTTTCACTGGTCTTTTGTATTTTTTTCCTCAATCTCATTTATTTCTGCTCTTATCTTTATTATTTTTTCTTCTAATTTTAGGTTTAGTTTGCATTTGCTTTTCTAGTTCTTTGTAAGGTACATCATTAGGTTGTTTATTTAAAATTTTTAAGAGCTTTTTTGATGGAGGCATCTATTGCTATAAAGTTTCTTAGTACTGTTTTTGCTTTATCCCATAATTTTTGGGATGTTGTTTTTCCATTTTCATTATTTCAAGATTTTCTTTTTATTTTTTAATTGACCTAGTTGTTTTATAGGAGCATGTGATGTAATTTCTACATGTTTCTATAGTTTTCAAAGTTCCTCGTTATTGATTTGAGACATATTTTGTGAACCTAACACATAGTCTTTCCTGGAGAATATTCCATGTACTGAGAAGAATGTGTATTCTGCAGCTGTCTGATGAAATATTCTTTAAAAATTTGTTTGTTTTTTACCTATTGGGTCTATTGGACTTAAAGCTGAGATGTTCTTTAAATGGCTATTAGATTAATCTGTTCTATAGTGCAGACTGAGTCTTATGTTCTTTGTTTATTTTTTGTCAAATAGTCTGTCCAATGCTGAAAGTGGGGGTGTTAAAGTCCCCAGATATTATTGTATTAGGCTTGCTTTCTTTTTTCTTTTCTTTTCTTTCTCTCTTTCTCTTTCTTTTTTTTGACAGAGTGTTGCTTTGTTGCCCAGGCTGGAGTGTAGTGATGCAATCTGGGCTCACCGCAACCTCTGCCTCCCGGGTTCAAGCGATTCTCCTGCCTCAGCCTCCCATGTAGCTAAGATTACAGGCGCCCACCACCATGCCCAGCTAATTTTTGTATTTTTAGTAGAGACAGGGTTTCACCATGTTGGCTGGGCTGGTCTCAAATCTCCTGACCTTGTGATCCATCCACTTCGGCCTCCCAAAGTGCTGGGATGACAGGTGTGAGCTACTGTGCCTGGCCTCTTTTTTTTTTTTTTTTTTTTTTAGCTCTAATAACACTTGCTTTATATATCTGGGTGCTCTGGTGTTGGGTATATATATATTTACAACTTTTATATTCTTTTGCTAAATTGACCTCTTTATCAATATAATACATTCTTTGCCTGTTTTTGCCACTTTTGTCTTCAAATTTGTTTCTCTAATATAAATATAGCTACTCCTGCTCTTTTTTGTTTGCATTTGCATGGAATATCATTTTCCATTCCTTTATTTCCAGTCTTTGCGTGTCTTTATAGATGAAGTGAGTTTTTTGTAGGCAGAGTATAGTTGGGTCTTGTTTTATTATCTACTCAGGAACTCTATATCTTTTGATTGCAGAAGTTAGTCCATTTACGTTCAATGTTGGCATTTATAGGTAAGAACTCAAGACTGCCATTTTGTTATTTGTTTACTAGTTGTTTTATTGATCCTCTTTCTTTTCTTCCTTAGTTCCCGTCTTCCTTTGTGTAAAAGTGGTTTTCTCTGGTACTGTGTTTTATTTTCCTTGTGATTTATTTCTTTTTAGTTTTTATGTTTTGGGTTTTTTTATTGCCTTGATTTTTTTTCAATTTCTTATTTATTTATTTTTATTATACTTTAAGTTCTGGGATACATGTGCAGAACATGCAGGTTTGTTACCTACATATACATGTGCCATGGTGGTTTGCTGCACCCATCAACATGTCATCTACGTTAGGTATTTCTTCTAATTTCATCCCCTTCCTTGCTCCCACTCCCCAAAAGGCCCCAGTGTGTTATATTCCCCTCCCTGTGCCTGTATGTTCTCATTGTTCAACTCCCACTTATGAATGAGAACATGTGGTGTTTGGTTTTCTGTTCCTGTGTTAGTTTGCTGAGAATGATAGTTCCAGCTTCATCCATGTCCCTGCAAAGGACATGAACTCATCCTTTTTTATGGCTGCATAGTATTCCATGGTGTATATGTGCCAAATTTTCTTTATCCAGTCTAACATTGATCGGCATTTGGGTTGGTTCCAGTCTTTGCTATTGTCAATAGTGTTGTGATAAACATACATATGCATATGTCTTTATAGTAGAATGATTTATAGTACTTTGGGTATATATCCAGTAACGGGATTGCTGGGTCAAATGGTATTTCTATTTCTAGATCCTTGAGGAATTGCCACACTGTCTTCCACAATGGTTGAACTAATTTACACTCCCACCAACAGTGTAAAAGTGTTTCTATTTATCCACATCCTCTTCAGCATCTATTGTTTCCTGACTTTTCAGTGATCTCCATTCTAACTGATGTGAGATGATATCTCATTGTGATTTTGATTAGCATTTCTAATTACCAGTGACGATGAGCTTTTTTTCATATGTTTTTTGGTCACATAAATATCTTCTTTTGAAAAGTGTCTGTTCATATCCTTTGCTCACTCTTTTATGTTTTTTTTTTTCTTTTAAATTTGCTTAAGTTCCTTGTAGATTCTGGATATTAGCCATTTGTCAGATGGATAGATTGCAAAAATTTTCTCCTGTTCTGTAGGTTGCCTGTTCACTCTGATGATTGTTTGCTGCATAGAGCTTTTTAGTTTAATTAGATCCTGTTTGTTAATTTTGGCTTTTGTTGCAATTGCTTTTGGTGTTTTAATCATGTAGTTTTTGCCTATGCCTATGTCTTGAATGGTGTTGTCTAGGTTTTCTTCTATGGTTTTTATGGTTTTAGGTCTTATGTTTAAATATTTAATCCATCTTGATTTGATTTTTGTATAAGGTGTAAGGAAGAGGTCCAGTATCAGTTTTCTCTGTATGGCTAGCCAGTTTTTCCAGCACCATTTATGAAATAGGGAATCCCTTCCCCATTGCTTGTTTTTGTCAGACTTGTTACAGATCAGATGGTTGTACATGTGGTATTATTTCTGAGGCCTCTGTTCTGCTCCATTGGTTTATGTATCTGTTTTGGTACCAGTATCATGCTGTTTTGGTTACTGTAGCCTTGTAGTATAATTTGAAGTCAGGTGGATTGATGGCCCCAAACTTTTTTTTTTTTCCTTAGGATTGTCTTGGCTATGCAGGCTCTCTTTGGTTCCATATGAAGTGTAAGGTGTTTTTCTTCAATTCTGTGAAGAAAGTCAATGTTTGATGGGGGATAGCATTGAAAGTATACATTACTTTGGGCAGTATGGCCATTTTCACAATATTGATACTTCCTATCCATGAGCATGAAATGTTTTTCCATTTGTTTGTGTCCTCTCTTATTTCCTTGAGCAATGGTTTGTAGTTCTCCTTGAAGAGGTCCTTCACATCCCTTTTAAGTTGTATTCCTAGGTATTTTATTCTCTTTGTAGCCTTTGTGAATGGGAGTTCACTCATGATTTGGCTCTCTGTTTGTCTGTTATTAGTGTATAGAAATGCTTGTGATTTTTGCACATCGATTTTGTATCCTGAGACTTTGCTGAAGTTGCTTATCAGCTTAAGGAGTTTTTGGGCTGAGATGATGGGATTTTCTAAATATAGAATCATGTCATCCACAAACAGAGAAAGTTTGACTTTCTCTCTTTCTATATGAATATGCTTTATTTCTTTCTCTTCCCTGATTTCCCTGTCCAGAACTCCAATACTATGTTGAATAGCAGTGGTGAGAGAGGACATCCTTGTCTTGTGCTGGTTTTCAAAGGGAATGCTTCCAGGTTTTGCCCATTCAATATGATATTGACTGTGGGTTTGTCATAAATAGCTCTTATTATTTTGAGATATGTTCCATCAATACCTACTTTATTGAGTGTTTCTAGGATGAAGGAGTGCTGAATTTTATTGAATGCCTTTTCTGCATTTATTGAGATAATCGTGTGGTTTTGTAATTGGTTCTGTTTATTTGATGGCTTGTTTTAATTGATTTACATATGTTGAACCAGCGTTGCATCCCAGGGATGAAGCCAATTTGATTGTGGTGAATAAGCTTTTTGATGCACTGCCAGATTCATTTTGCCAGTATTTTATTGAGGACTTTTGCATCAATGTTCATCCGAGAAATTGCCTTGAAAT
Source organism: Ateles fusciceps (assembly GCA_036589455.1). NCBI lineage: Eukaryota > Metazoa > Chordata > Mammalia > Primates > Atelidae > Ateles > Ateles fusciceps. The sequence continues at coordinate 1,066,905 of JAZHEH010001092.1, forward strand.
ATTTTTGTGTGTCTCTGCCAAGTTTTGGTATCAGGATGATGTTGGCCTCATAAAATGAGTTAGGGTGGAGTCCCTGTTTTTCTATTGTTTGGAATAGTTTCAGAAGCAATGGTACCAGCTCCTCTTTGTATCTCTGGTAGAATTTGGCTGTGAGTTTATCTTGTCCTGGGTGTTTTTTTAGTTGGTAGGTTATTAATTACTGCCTCAGTTTCAGAACTTGTTATTGGTTTATTCATGGATTTGGCTTCTTCCTGATTTAGTCTTGGGAGAGTGTATGTGTCCAGGAATTTATCCATTTCTTCTAGATTTTTGAGTTTATTTGCATAGAGATATTTATAGTATTCTCTGATAGTTTATATTTCTTTGGTATCAGTGTTGATCTCCCCTTTATTATTTGTTATTGTGTCTATTTGATTCTTTTCTCTTTTCTTCTTTATTAGTCCAGCTAACAGTCTATTTTGTTAATCTTTTCAAGAAACCACCTCCTGAATTCATGGATTTTTTTGAAGGTTTTTTTTTGTATCTCTGTTTTCTTCAGTTCTGCTCTGATCTTAGTTATTTCTTGTCTTCTGCTAGCTTTTGAATTTGTTTGCTCCTGTTCCTCTAATTCTTTTCATTGTGATGTTAGGGTGTCGATTTTGGATCTTTCCTGCTCTCTCTTGTGGGCATTTAGTGCTATAAATTTTCCTCTAAACTGCGTTAGCTGTGTCCCAGAGATTCTGGTATGTTGTATCTTTGTTCTCATTGGTTTCAAAGAAGTTATTTCTTTCTTTTTAAATTTTGTTCTTTGCCCTGTAGTCATTCTGCAGCAGGTTGTTCAGTTTCCATGGAGTTATATGATTTTGAATGAGTTTCTTAATCCTGAGTTCTAATGAGTTTCTTAATCCTGAGTCTCTCAGCACTGTGGGCTGAGAGACTGTTTGTTATGATTTCTGTTAGTTCGCATTTGCTAGGAGTCATTTACTTCTAATTATGTGGTCAATTTTAGAATAAATGCTATGTGGTGCTGAGAAGAATGTATATTCTGTTGATTTGTGGTGGAGAGTTCTTTAGATGTCTATTAGGTCTGCTTGGTCCAAAGCTGAATTCAAGTCCTGAATATCCTTGTTAATTTTTTGTCTCGTTGATGTGTCTAATATTGGCAGTCGGGTGCTAAATCTCCCATCATTATTGTGTGGGAGTCTAAGTTTCTTTGTAGGTCTCTGAGAACTTTATGCATCTGGGTGCCCCTGTATCGGGTGCATATATATTTAGCATAGTTAGCTCTTCTTGTTGAATTGTTTCCTTTACTATTATGCCCTTCATTGTTTTGATCTTTGTTTAAAGTCTGTTTTATCAGAGACTAAGATTGCAACTTCGCTTTGTTTTTCTTGCCGTTTGCTTTGTAAATATTCCTCCATTGAACCTATAAATTGCTTTGGTCAGTATGGCCATTTTCACAATATTGATTCTTCCTAATCATGAGCATGGAATATTTCTCCATCTGGTTGTGTCCTTTCTTATTTCCTTGAGCAGTGGTTTGTAGTTCTCCTGGAAGACGTTCTTCACATCCTTTGTTAGTTGTATTCTCTTTGTAGCAATTGTAAATGGCAGTTGGCTCATGATTTGACTCTCTGTTTGTCTGTTATTGGTGTATAGGAATGCTTGTGATTTCCGCACATTGATTTTGTATCCCGAGACTTTGCTGAAGTTGCTTATCAGCTTAAGGAGATTTTGGGCTGAGATGATGGGGTATTCTAAATATACAATCATGTCACCTGCAAATAGAGACAATTTGACTTCCTCTTTTCCTAATTGAATACCCCTTATTTCTTTTTCTTGCCTTATTGCTCTGGCTAGAACTTCCAATACTATGTTGAATAGGAATGGTGAGAGAGGGGACACTGGTCTAGTGCCAATTTTCAAAGGGAATGCTTTCAGTTTTTGCTCATTCAATATGACATTGGCTGTAGCTTTGTCATAGCTTTTATTATTTTGAGATACGTTTCATCGATACCTAGTTTATTGAGAGTTTTTAGTATAAAGAGATGTTGAATTTTGTCAAAGGCCTTCTCTGCATCTATTGAGATAATCATGTGGTTTTTGTCTTTGGTTCTGTTTATGTGATGGATTACGTTTATAGATTTGCATATGTTGAACCAGCCTTGCATCCCCGGGATGAAGCCTACTTGATTGTGATGGATAGCTTTTTGATATGCTGTTGCAATCGGTTTGCCAGTATTTTATTGAAGATTTTTGCATCTATGTTCATCATGGATATTGGCCTGAAGTTTTCTTTTTTAGATGTGTCTCTGCCAGGTTTTGGCATCAGGATGATGTTGGGCTCATAAAATGAGTTGAAGAGGATTCCCTATCTTTGTGTTGTTTGGAATAGCTTCAGAAGGAATGGTACCAGCTACTCTTTGTATGTCTGGTAGAATAGAATTCAGCTGTGAATCCGTCTGGTCCTGGACTTTTCTTGGCTGGTAGGCTATTAATTGCTTCCTCAACTTCAGACCTTGTTATTGGTCTATTCAGGGATTCAAATTCTTCCTGGTTTAGTCTTGGAAGTGTGTAAGTGTCCAGGAATTTATGCATTTCTTCTAGATTTACTGGTTTATGTGCATAGAGTTGTTTGTAGTAATCTCTGATGGTAGTTTGTATTTCTGTGGAATCAGTGGTATATCCCCTTTATCATTTTTTTATTACATCTATTGGATTCTTCTCTCTTTTCTTTTGTGTTAGTCTGGCTAGTGGTTTGTCTACTTTGTTGATCTTTTCAAAGAACCAACTCCTGGATTTATTAATTTTTTGAAGGTTTTATTGTGTCACTATGTCCTTTGGTTCTGCTCTGATCTTAGTTATTTCTTGTCTTCTGCTATCTTTTGAATTTGTTTGATCTTGCTCTTCTAGCTCTTTAAATTTTGATGATAGGGTGTCAATTTTAGATCTTTCTTCGCTTCTCATGTGGGCATTTAGTGCTATATATTTCCTTCTAGACACTGCTTTAAATGTGTCCCAGAGATTCTGGTACATTGTGTCTTCGTTCTCATTGGTTTCGAAAAACATCTTTATTTCTGTCTTCATTTCATTGGTTTATCCAGTAGTCATTCAGGAGCAGGTTGTTCAGTTTCCATGTAGTTTTGAAGTTTTGAGTGAGTTTCTTAATCGTGAGTTCTAATTTGATTGCACTGTGGTCTGAGAGATTATTATAATTTCTGTTCTTTTGCATTTGCTTAGGAGTGATTTACTTCCAATTTTGTGGTCAATTTTACAGTAAGTGTGATGTGGTGCTGAGAAGAATGTATATTCTGTGAATTTGGGGTGAAGAGTTCTGCAGATGTCTATTAGGTCCACTTGGTCCAGGTCTGCATTCAAGTCATGGATATCCTTGTTAATTTTCTGTCTCGTTGATCTGTCTAATATTGTCAGTGGAGTATTGAAGTCTCCCACTATTATTTTTTGGGAGTCTAGATCTCATTTTAGGTCATTAAGAACTTGCTTTATGTATCTGGTTGCTCCTGTGTTGGGGGCATATATATTTAGGATAGTTAGCTCTTCCTGTTGGATTGATCCTTTTACCATTATGTAATGTCCTTCTTTGTCTCTTTGATCTTTGTTAGTTTGAAGTCCATTTTATCAAAGACTAGGATTGCAACCCCAGCTTTTTTTTTTATCTCCATTTGCTTGGTAAATCTTCTTCCATCCCTTTATTTTGAGTCTATGTGTGTCTTTGTATGTGAGATGGGTTTCTTGAATACAGCACACTGATGGGTTCTGACTTTTTATCCAGTTTGCCAGTCTGTGTCTTTTGACTGGGGCGTTTAGGCCATTTACATTCAATGTTAATATTGTTATGTGTGAATTTGATCATGCCATTTTGTTACTGGCTGGTTTTCTTTCTCATTAGTTGACTCGTTTTCTTCATTGCATTTTTGGTCTTTGCCAACTGGTTTGCTTTTGCAGTGACTGGTACTTGTTCCTTTCCATGCTTAGTGTTTCAGGAGCTCTTGTAGGGCAGGTCTGGTGGTGACAAAATCTCTCAATAATTGCTTGTCCATAAAGGATTTTATTTCTCCTTCACTTATGAAGCTTAGTTTGGCTGGATATGAGATTCTGGGTTGAAAGTTCTTTTCTTTAAAGATGTTGAATATTAGCTCCCACTCTCTTCTGGCTTGTAGGGTTTCTGCTGAGAGATCTGCTGTGAGTCTGATTGGCTTCCCTCTGTGGGTGACCTGACCTTTCTCTCTGGCTGCCCTTAGCATTTTTTACTTCATTTTGACCCTGGTGAATCTGATGATTATGTGCCTTGGGGTTGCTCTTCTTGAGGAATATCTTTGTGGAATTCTCTGTATTTCTTGAATTTGAAATTTGGAATGCCTTGCTAGGCTTGGGAAGTTCTCCTGGATAATATCCTGGAGTGCGTTTTCCAGCTTGGATTCATTCTCCTCATCATATTCAGGTACACCGGTCAAGCGTAGATTAAATTTTTTCACATAATCCCATATTTCTTGGATCTTCAATCTCTGATATCCTTCTTCTGCTTGATTGATTCACCTATTAAAACTTGTGTTTGCTTCACGTAGTTCTTGTGCTGTGTTCTTCAACTCCATCAAGTCTTTTATGTTCTTCTCTAAGCTGGTTATTCTAGTTAGCATTTCGTCTAACCTTTTTTCAAGGTTTTTGGTTTCTTTGCTTTGAGTTAGAAAGTGTTCCTTTAGCTCTGAAAAGTTTGTTATTATCCACCTTCTGAATCCTGTTTCCGTCAATTCTTCGCACTTCTTCTCAGTCAAGTTGTGATCCTGTGTTGTTGAGTTGTGATCCCTTGAAGGAGAAGAGGTGTTCTGGTCTTTGATGGTTTCACCTTTTTTGCACTGGTTTTTTCCCGTCTTTGTGGCTTTACCTCAAGAAATTATTTTAATTGGACTTACAGTTCCACGTGGCTGGGGAAGCCTCACAGTCATGGTGGAAGAAAGGAGGAGGAAGTCACATCTTACATGGATGGCAGCAGGCACAGAGAGAGAACTTGTGCAGTGGAACTCCTCTTTTTAAAACTATTGGATCTTGTGAGACTTATTCATTATCACAAAAACAGTGCAGGAAAGACTTGCCCCACGATTCAATTACCTGCCACCAAGTTCCTCCCACAATGTGTGGGATTTCAAGATGAGATTTGGGTGTGGACACAGCCAAACAATATCACCAAATGATATATCATTACCATCTTTTACCTACATTCTGTAGTGAAGTGGGGATAGGTTAAAGTTAATGGCATAATGCTTCTTTGAATGAACAATAGTCTTAACATGTTAAAAAATGTTGAATTAAAAAATTATGTTCACATGTTATCTAAAAATTTAAAACTCTACTGCATTCTATTGAATAAAAGTACTGTTAGGGCTGGGCATGGTGGCTCATGCCTGTAAACCCAGCACTTTGGGAGGCTGAGGCAGGTGGATCACCTGAGATCAGAAGTTTAAGACAAGCCTGGCCAACATGGTAAAACGCTGTCTCTACTAAAAATATAAAAATTAGCTGGGCATGATGGTGGGTGCCTATAATCCCAGCTACTCAGGAGGTTGAGGTGGGAAAAATGCTTGAATCTGGGAGGCAAAGTTTGCAGTGAACCAATATCGCACTATTGCACTCCAGCCTGGGTGACAGAGCAAGCCTCCATATCAATAAATTAAAAATGTTTTCTTTCTTAGGATAATGCAGAAGAATGTTATCCTGAACGCCTGCCTCATGCATCACTCAATATTATAAGCTTACCACAAACAGCCTCTCCATTTGGATTTTCATCATTCATCTTACATTTTAATGCCCTTCCTTTTCCACAGAAAAGTCATAAACAATGGCCACCTAATAAGAAAGAATTTGTCATATCTCTCATGCAGTAACAGTAAATCACATGCTTTCATATGTGTAATTTGAGAGTTGAATACCTTTATTTGCTTTTCAAAAAATTTGTAATTTTTTCAAGAAAGTATGCTTTAAATGTAATAACTCTCCAAAAAATCTTCTACGCTTTGTTAAAGTTATATATAATTTATTTAACAACTTTAGTTTTACATAATTTTCTGTACTCAAAACTGATTTTGAGTAGTATCTAAAGTATCAGTGACTTAGGTATTACTACTGTGTGTTCTCTGACATTTACATTGACTTAATTTTGGATTAAATATGTTTTCAAATTTACTGCATTTGGAAAAATATATTTTAGTATGAACCCTCCTGTGTGTTTTTTTTTTTTTATTGCATTTTAGGTTTGGGGGTACATGTGAAGAACATGGAAGATTGTTGCCTAGGTACACACATGGCAGTGTGATTTGCTGCCTTCCTCCCCATCACCTATATCTGGCATCTCTCCCCTGCTATCCCTCCCCAACTCCCCACCCCCCCACTATCCCTCCCCTTTTTCCCCCCTGACAGACCCCAGTGTGTGATACTCCCCCTCCCTGTGTCCATGTGTTCGCATTGTTCAACACTCGCCTATGAGTGAGAACATGCGGTGTTTGATTTTCTGTTCTTGTGTCAGTTTGCTGAGAATGATGGTTTCCAGGTTCATCCATGTCCCTACAAAGGACACGAACTCATCGTTTTTGATGGCTGCATAATATTCCGTGGTGTATATGTGCCACATTTTCCCTGTCCAGTCTATCATCGATGGGCATTTGGGTTGGTTCCAGATCTTTGCTATTGTAAACTGTGCTGCAATGAACATTCGTGTGCATGTGTCCTTATAGTAGAACGATTTATAGTCTTTTGGATATATACCCAGTAATGGGATTGCTGGATCAAATGGAATTTCTATTTCTAGGTCCTTGAGGAATCACCACACCGTCTTCCACAATGGTTGAACTAATTTACACTCCCACCAACAGTGTAAAAGCGTTCCTATTTCTCCACATCCTCTCCAGCATCCGTTGTCTCCAGATTTTGTAATGATCGCCATTCTAACTGGCGTGAGATGGTATCTCAATGTAGTTTTGATTTGCATTTCTCTAATGACCAGTGATGATGAGCATTTTTTCATATGTTTGTTGGCTTCATGTATGTCTTCTTTTGTAAAGTGTCTGTTCATATCCTTTGCCCACTTTTGAATGGGCTTGTTTGTTTTTTTCTTGTAAATGTGTTTCAGTTCTTTGTAGATTCTGGTTATCAGCCCTTTGTCAGATGGGTAGACTGCAAAAATTTTTTCCATTCTGTTGGTTGCCAATTCACTCTAATGACTGTTTCTTTTGCTGTGCAGAAGCTGTGGAGTTTGATTAGGTCCCATTTGTCTATTTTGGCTTTTGTTGCCACTGCTTTTGGTGTTTTGGTCATGAAGTCCTTGCCTACGCCTATGTCCTGAATGGTTTTGCCTAGATTTTCTTCTAGGGTTTTTATGGTGTTAGGTCTTATGTTTAAGTCTTTAATCCATCTGGAGTTAATTTTAGTGTAAGGTGTCAGGAAGGGGTCCAGCTTCTGCTTTCTGCACATGGCTAGCCAGTTTTCCCAACACCATTTATTAAACAGGGACTCGCTTCCACATTGTTTGTTTTTGTCAGGTTTGTCAAAGATCGGGTGGTTGTAGATGTGCTGTGTTGCGTCGGAGGCCTCTGTTCTGTTCCATTGGTCTATATCTCTGTTTTGGTACCAGTACCATGCTGTTTTGATTACTGTAGCTTTGTAGTATAGTTTGAAGTCCGGGAGTGTGATGCCTCCAGCTTTGTTCTTTTTGCTTAGAATTGACTTGGCTATGCGGGCTCTCTTTTGGTTCCATACGAAGTTTAAGGTGGTTTTTTCCAGTTCTTCAAAGAAGGTCATTGGTAGCTTGATAGGGATAGCGTTGAATCTGTAAATTACTTTGGGCAGTATGGCCATTTTGACAATATTGATTCTTCCTAGCCATGAACATGGAATATTTCTCCATTTGTTTGTGTCCTCTCTTATTTCATTGAGCAGTGGTTTGTAGTTGTCCTTGAAGAGGTCCTTTACGTTCTTTGTTAGTTGTATTCCTAGGTATTTTATTCTCTTTGTAGCAATTGTGAATGGCAGTTGGTTCTTGATTTGGCTGTCTTTAAGTCTGTTATTGGTGTATAGGAATGCTTGTGATTTTTGCACATTGATTTTATATCCTGAGACTTTGCCAAAGTTGCTTATCAGTTTCAGGAGATTTTGGGCTGAGACGATGGGGTCTTCTAGATATACAATCATATCGTCTGCAAATAGAGACAATTTGACTTCCTCCTTTCCTATTTGAATACGCTTTATTTATTTTTCTTGCCTGATTGCTCTGGCTAGAACTTCCAGTACTATATTGAATAGGAGTGGTGAGAGACGACATCCTTGTCTAGTGCCAGATTTCAAAGGGAATGCTTCTAGTTTTTGCCCATTCAGTATGATATTGGCTGTTGGTTTGTCGTAAATAGCTTTTATCATTTTGAGATACGTTCCATCAATACCTAGTTTATTGAGAGTTTTTAGCATAAAGGGCTGTTGAATTTTGTCAAAGGCCTTCTCTGCATCAATTGAGATTATCATGTGGTTTTTGTCTTTGGTTCTGTTTATGTGGTGGATTATGTTTATAGATTTGTGTATGTTGAACCAGCCTTGCATCCCTGGGATGAAGCCTACTTGATCATGGTGGATAAGCTTTTTGATGTGCTGTTGCAATCGGTTTGCCAGTATTTTATTGAAGATTTTTGCATCTATGTTCATCATGGATATTGGCCTGAAGTTTTCTTTTCTTGCTGAGTCTCTGCCAGGTTTTGGTATCAGGATGATGTTGGTCTCATAAAATGATTTGGGAAGGATTCCCTCTCTTTGGATTGTTTGGAATAGTTTCAGAAGGAATGGTACCAGCTCCTCTTTGTATGTCTGGTAGAATTCGGCTGTGAACCCATCTGGACCTGGGCTTTTTTTGGGTGGTAGGCTCTTAATTGCTGCCTCAACTTCAGACCTTGTTATTGGTCTATTCAGGGTTTCGACTTCTTCCTGGTTTAGGCTTGGGAGGATGCATGTGTCCAGGAATTTATCCATTTCTTCCAGGTTTACTAGTTTATGTGCATAGAGTTGTTTGTAATAATCTCTGATGATGGTTTGAATTTCTGTGGCATCTGTGGTGATATCCCCTTTATCGTTTTTTATTGCATTTATTTGATTATTTTCTCTTTTCTTTTTTATTAATCTGGCTAGTGGTCTCTCTATTTTGTTGACATTTTCAAAAAACCAGCTCCTGGATTTACTGATTTTTTGAAGAGTTTTTCGTGTCTCTATCTCCTTCAGTTCTGCTCTGATCTTAGTTATTTCTTGTCTTCTGCTAGGTTTTGAGTTTTTTTGATCTTGCTCCTCTAGCTCTTTCAATTTTGATGATAAGGTGTCAATTTTAGATCTCTCCTTGCTTCTCATGTGGGCATTTATTGCTATATACTTTCCTCTAGAGATGCTTTAAATGTGTCCCGGAGATTCTGGTATGTTGTGTCTTCGTTCTCGTTGGTTTCAAAGAACATCTTTATTTCTGCCTTCATTTCATTGTTTATCCAGTCAACATTCAAGAGCCAGTTGTTCAGTTTCCATGAAGCTGTGTGGTTCTGAGTTAGTTTCTGAATTCTGAGTTCTAACTTGATTGCACTGTGGTCTGAGAGACTGTTCGTTATGATTTCTGTTCTTTTGCATTTGCTGAGGAGTGATTTACTTCCAATTATGTGGTCAGTTTTAGAGTAGGTGCGATGTGGTGCTGAGAAGAATGTATATTCTGTGGATTTGGGGTGGAGAGTTCTGTAAATGTCTATTAGGTTTGCTTGATCCAGATGTGAGTTCAAGTCCTGGATATCCTTGTTAATTTTCTGTCTTGTTGATCTGTCTAACATTGACAATGGGGTGTTCAAGTCTCCCACTATTATTGTGTGGGAGTCTAAGTCTCTTTGTAAGTCATTAAGAACTTGCCTTATGTATCTGGGTGCTCCTGTATTGGGTGCGTATATATTTAGGATCATTAGCTCTTCTTGTTGCATTGATCCTTTTACCATTATGTAATGTCCTTCTTTGTCTCTTTTGATCTTTGTTGGTTTAAAGTCTATTTTATCAGAGATGAGAATTGCAACTCCTGCTTTTTTTTGCTCTCCATTTGCTTGGTAAATCTTCCTCCATCCCTTTATTTTGAGCTTTTGTGTATCTCTGCTTGTGAGATGGGTTTCCTGGATACAGCACACCGACAGGTTTTGGCTTTTTATCCAGTTTGCCAGTCTATGTCTTTTAATTGGGGCATTTAGCCCATTTACATTTAGGGTTAATATTGTTATGTGTGAATTTGATCCTGCCATTTTGATGCTAGGTGGCTGTTTTGCCCGTTAGTTGATGCAGTTTCTTCATTGTGTTGATGGTCTTTACTGTTTGGTATGTTTTTGGAGTGGCTGGTACTGGTTGTTCCTTTCTATGTTTAGTGCCTCTTTCACTAGCTCTTGTAAAGCAGGCCTGGTGGTGATGAAATCTCTGAGTACTTGCTTGTTCGCAAAGGATTTTATTTTTCCTTCACTTATGAAGCTCAGTTTGGCTGGATATGAAATTCTGGGTTGAAAGTTCTTTTCTTTAAGGATGTTGAATATTGGCCCCCCACTCTCTTCTGGCTTGTAGGGTTTCTGCTGAGAGATCTGCTGTGAGTCTGATGGGCTTCCCTTTTTGGGTAACCCGACCTTTCTCTCTGGCTGCCCTTAGCATTTTCTCCTTCATTTCAACCCTGGTGAATCTGACGATTATGTGCCTTGGAGTTGCTCTTCTTGAGGAATATCTTTGTGGTGTTCTCTGTATTTCCTGGACTTGAATATTGGCCTGCCTTCCTATGTTGGGGAAGTTCTCCTGGATAATATCCTGAAGAGTATTTTCCAGCTTGGATTCATTCTCTCCGTCACATTCTGGTACACCTATCAAACGTAGATTAGGTCTTTTCACATAGTCCCATATTTCTTGGAGACTTTGTTCATTCCTTTTTACCCTTTTTCTCTACTCTTTCCTTCCCGTTTTATTTCATTGAGTTGATCTTCGACCTCTGATATCCTTTCTTCTGCTTGGTCAATTCGGCTGTTGAAACTTGTGTATGCTTCATAAAGTTCTTGTGTGGTGTTTTTCAGCTCCATCAATTCACTTACATTCCTCTCTAAGTTGGTTATTCTCATTAGCATTTTGTCAAATCTTTTTTCAAGGTTGTTAGTTTGTTTGCATTGGGTTAGAACATGTTCTTTTAGCTCACAGAAGTTTCTTACTACCCACCTTCTGAAGCTTGATTCAGTCATTTCATCACACTCATTGTCCATCCAGCCTTGTTCCCTTGCTGGTGAGGAGTTGTGATCCCTTGTAGGTGGAGAGGCGTTCTGGTTTCGGGTGTTTACCTCCTTTTTGCGCTGGTTACTTCCCATCTTTGTGGATTTATCTATGTGCGGTCTTTGTGGTTGGTGATTTTCAGATGGGGTCTCTCAGTGGACGTCCCATTTATTGATGATGAAGTTATTTATTTCTGTTTCTTAGTTTCCTTCTAACAGTCTGACCCCTCTGCTGTAGGACTGCTGAGGTCCACTCCTGGCCCTGCTTGCCTGGGGGATCACCTGCAGCAGCTGCAGAACAGTAACGGTTGCTGCCAGTCTCTTCTTCTGCTATCTTTGTCCCAGAAGAATACCCGCCAGATGTCCGTCTGAGCACTCCTTTGTGAGGTGACTCGTTGGATATACGGGGGATCAGGGAGCTGCTTGAGGAGACAGAGTTTCCTTTATAGGAGCTCAAGTGCTGAGCTGTGCGCTCCGTTGTTCATTCAGAGTTGCTGGGCAGGTACGTTTAAGTCTGTTGCAGCAGAACTCATAAACCCCTTTTTTCCCCAGGTGCTCTGTCCCGGGGAGTTAGGGCTTTATTTATGAGTTTCCCTGGTGCTGCTGCCTTTTTCTCAGGGCTGCCTTGCCCAGCGATGAGGCAGCCTAGTCACTGTCTGCCTACAGAGGCTTTGCTGAGCTGCTGTGGGCTCCGCCCAGCTGCCGTATGAACTTCCCTGCAGTCCTGTTTATACTGGTGTAGTGAGAACTGCCTCAGCAATGGCAAATTACCTCTGTAGCGGCAGACTGCCTCAGTAATGGCGGACGCCCCTCCCCCCACAGAGCTGGGCCATCCCGGGCTCAGCTGTGCTTGCTGTGAAACTCTGGATCCAGAGCGTTTCCCATGGCTGTTTTTTGTGGGGGTGGGACCAGCCGAGCCTGATCACCTGGCTCCCTGCCTCAGAGTCTCCCAGGTGTCCCAGCCGCCTGTTGAAAAGGCGCCGGGATCTGTGTGATTTCCCGTGCGGCGACCCACTGCACCGGCTGAAACCGCGGGCGCGGAGATTCGTGGCGTTTTTTGCCCGGGAAATCTCCTGGCCTGGCTACCTGTTTCAGTCCCCTTTTTTAATCAGATGAATGGGCGGCTCTGCCTTCCCGGAGCTCCAATTGCCAGCTAAAACAGCACCCTGACCCACGTATTTTGTATGGGGAACCGCTGCGCCGGGGACGCCGCCCAAAACAGCAGCGCCGGCGAAAACAGTCGCGCCGGCAGAAAACAGCTGCGCCGGCCAAACCAGCCGCGCTGGCGACCCGTGGGGCTCCTCCCCCTGGGAATCTCCTGGTCTGTGGGCAATGAAAATCTGTCTGGCAATGCGGCGTCCGCTCACCCTCTGCGCTTTCACTGGGAGCTGCAATCCTCAGCTGCTCCTAATCGGCCATCTTGGATCCCCTCCCCTCCTGTGTTTTTTAAGCTTTAGTTTTTTGAAAGAAAACTGTTTTCCCAAATTTATTACATTTCCAGGGTTTTAAAATCCCCAACATAAACTCCTTGTTGAACAAAGTTTGAGCAATTGCTTTAGTTTTCGTCTACTACAAAATGTGTATAACAAGATCTATGAAACAAGTAAAGATACTACAACCCTTTTGGTGTTTGTAACGTCTGTGTTCAGAATACTCTTCTTCACCTTAAAGGATTACATTTTCTGAGATCTTTTGGCAAAAATTGAATTTATAGTGCTTTTATTAAGTACAAACTCACTGATGTTGAGTAAGCTGTGGGTAGATATAAGCTGTAAGCAGATATTAATGGCTTTTCCACATTCTTTATATTGATATAATTTTCCTGAAGCATAAATGCTTTCCTGTGCAATAAAGTGTGAGCATTTGTAAAAAGTTTTGTCACATTCTTCACACTTGTATTTTTCTCCAGTATGAATTATCTTACATAAAATCATGTGACAACCCTTTAGTCTTTTTCATATTCTTCACATTTCTAGGGTTCCTCATATTAGTATTTCTTTTATGTTTAGAAACGTTTGAGTTGTCAAAAGCACTGTCCCAGTTCTTAGGTTTATAGAGTTTCTTTATGGTATGAATTATCTTATGTCTGTTAAGAACTGAAGTCTTGTTAAAGGCTTTGCCACATTCTTCATACTTGTAAGGTTTCTCTCCAATATGAATTATCTTATGTTTAGTAAGTGTTGAGGACCAGTTAAATCCTTTGCCACATTTATGAAATTTGTAGGGTTTCTCTCCAGTATAAATTACCTTATGTTCGGTAAATGTTGCAATAAAAAATATATGTGTATATATGTATGTGTATATATATATATATATATATATATATATATATAAGAACTTCCAACTTTTTAATAACTTTATTTTCATGAAGCCACATGCATGTTTCTTCTGAGTTTATAAGAACGCCCAATTTTTCATTGGAATAGAATCTATTAACTGCTGCAAAATTATGTCAAAAAAATTGCCTTCCATTAGGCATTTCTTCTGAGGAAACTTACCTTTAAAAAATAAATTTACATTTTTTCAAAAAAAAAAAAAAAAAGGAGAAGACCCTAAAGACTTTGCCCCATTTTTCTCATTTGTAGGGTTTCTCTCCAGTATGAATTTTCTTATGTCTAGTAAGGTGTGAGGAACAGTTAAAAGCTTTGTCACATTTTTCACACTTGTAGGGTTTTTCTCCAGTATGGATTCTCTTATGTTTAGGAAGAACTGAGGACCAGTTAAAGCTTTTGCCACATTCATTACATTTGTAGGGTTTCTCTCCAGTATGAATTCTTTTATGTTCAGTAAAAGTTGAGAATAAACTAAAGTCTTTGCCACATTCTTCACATTTGTAGGGTTTCTCTCCAGTACAAATTCTCTTATGTCTAGTTAGGTGTGGGGAATGGTTAAAAACTTTACCACATTCTTCACATTTATAGAGTTTCTTCCCAGTATGAATTATATTATGTCTAGTACAGGTTAAGAACCAGTTAAAAGTATTTCCACATTCATCACATTTATAGAGTATGAATTCTCCTGTGTTTAGCAAGATCTGAGGGCTGGTAAAATGCTTTGTCACATTCTTCACATTTGCAGGGTTTCTCTCCAATATTAATTCTCTTATGTTTAGGAAGGTTTGAGGACTGGTTAAAGGCTTTGCCACATTCTTCACATTTGTAAGGTGTCTCCCCAGTATGAATTCTCTTATGTTTAGCAAGGATTGAGGACCAGTTAAAGCTTTTGCCACACACTTTACATTTGTAGAACTTCTTTTTAGTATGAGTTTTCTCATGTTGAGTTAGTCTGGAAAGCATGCAAAATGATTTGACACTTTCTTTGCATTTGAAAGGTTTCTTTCTAGTATGTCTTATCTTATGTCTATTTGAATTAAAAAATTTATGAAAGACTTTTATATATTTATTACATTGAAATATTTTGCTCTGAGTTCTTAAACATTGATTAAATTCATTATAATGTCCTTTGTGTAACTTATACTCATCCACACTTTTACAGCCTTTTCTTAATTGCAAATTCTCATGTCTACCTTTTTCATATCTTCTCAGTATCTTTTTTTGGAAAGAGTCCTTTATGTCTTGCTCTGGCTAAAAAAACTTTGAGGAAAATGAGAACACATAACTAAAAGAAATTAAAAAAAAAACAAATTACTCCACTTAGTAGACTCAAACAAATATACTTTACAAATCTAACCTACAAAGTTATAAAAACCACAAAAGCAAGATGGCATAGCAAAATAATACAGACCCAAATTTCTTCAGTGACATATAAATGTACCAAAAACATACTGACCAAAATACTTCTGTGGAAGCTTTATAAATGCATTAAGTGTGTGCAGTGCTCCAGGTGAGAGCAATGCAAAGAACCACATAAAAAGAAGCTCTTCCTGCTCCCCAATATAACATAGTGCCTTTGGAAGTAAATTGCCAATTTGCTGCAACTTTCACCCTTCAGGTTCAAGTGATTTTCCTGCCTCAGTCTCCTGAGTGGCTGGGATTACAGGTACCCATTACCACATCCAGCTAATTTTTGTATTTTTAGTAGAGATAGGATTTCACCACATTGGCCAGGCTGGTCTCAAACTTCTGACCTCAAGTGATCCACCCACCTCAGCTTCCCAAAGTGGTGGGATTAAAGGTGTGAGCCACCACTACCAGCCTCGACTTTTTTAGAAGACAAGAAAAACAGTGTCACATACATCTTTATTTCTACTTTCTAGGGGCCTTTTTAGACACTAGTTTCTGTCTTCCATGACATAAAATGCTGAAAGAAATGGTGGCATAATTTGCAATGACAGTTTGAGTTTGCTGAGACCAAAGGTAAATGTTACAGCAGCAGAGAAACTGTAGTAGCACAGATAGGCAACAGGCATGGCAAGTGACTACACTATTAAGAAGTAACATGGGCCAGACATGGTGGCTCATGCTCATAATCTCATCATTTTGGGAGGTTGAGAATCCTGAGGTCAAGAGATCGAGACCATCTGGTCAACATGGTGAAACCCTGTCTCTACTAAGAATACAAAAATTAGCTGGTGATGGTGGTGCCTGCCTGTAGTCCCAGTTACTTGAAAGGCTGAGGCAGGAGAATTGCTTGAACCTGAGAGGCAGAGGTGGAAGTGAGCCAAGATTGTGCCACTCCACTCCAGCCTGGTGACAAAGCAAGACTCCATTAAAAAAAAGAAGAAGAAGAAGAAACATGAATAAACTCCTTTAACTAAAAAATAACAGAGAACTTTAGACAAGACACATTCTAAGAACATGTTTGAGAGACTCCCAGAATCTCTAGCCAAGGCAATTAGTTTCAGACTATGCCAGGACGGACAAAGCTACATTATAAAGATTGGGAAATGCAGCAGTTTTTTTTTTAATGATCTAAAATCTCAATCAAAAATTAAAATGTATACAAAATATTAGGGCTACACGATCCTATCAAAAAATTGTATTTTTTTTAGAAAGCAACCATACAAAAATGAAGATGTATATGTTAATTTTAAAAATTTAAAATGAATAATACCCGAGTGAAATGGCAACACAACTATTGAAAATCAGAAAAATGAGAATAACAACAAAAATAGTAAAAATATGTAAAACACTGTGGAGGTAATAAATACAGAAAGAAATAATAACTGAAAAATTCTGAAAGAAAAAATTATATAATGATGACACTCAACAAGCAAACTAGGATACACATAAAGATATTTATAACAAACAAATATATAAGCACAATTTCAAAAGCCACAGGCAAGAAAAGAATCTTAGGAGCTGGATGATAGAAGTAATGTGTCATTTATAAGCATAGTCTAATGAGATAATCAGTGAATTTGTCAACAAAAATTTTGCAAGCCAGAATGGAACTGTGTAATATTGTCAAAGTTCTGGGGTGGGGGAGCTTTATGTGAAGTGAGAATAATATAATCAGCAAATAAAAAAACCTTCCAAAATAACCAAATTCTGAGAAAGTATATTGGCACTCTATATGCCCTACATATCAAAGCCGCTGAAATAATTTCCTGCCACTGAAAATAACATGATCCAAGAAAAGAAACATATAATCATATGAAAATACATAACATTCTGGGAAATACATGCATATATACAAAAATCGAATTTCTTAGCATTACCATAATGATGCAGAAACATTTTTAATTATTCTCTAAAATTTGAAAGATAAAAGCATAGAAATTATTATAAACATCTGTTAATATTAGCAACATCAATAACAAATGAGAGTAGCTGTAATAAAAATTTTGCATGCAGCTGAAGTTACATTTTTATCAGTTACAATATATTCTTATATCTTTTAGAGGTTTTCTGTAATCTCCAAGGTACCACACAAAAAAATTTGTATATTTAAACAAAAGAAAACAAGAAATAAGTAAAAGCATATTAATACAAAAATCCAGAAGACACAAAGACAGAAAGAGAAAATGAGGGCCAAAGATACAAGAATCAAAACAAGTAACATCAACAGGGTTTCTCTTTCAGAAAATTATATATATATGTATATATGTATGATATATGTATTTAACTTTCTAATCAAGAGACATGATTTAAATGAAAGAATTTTTGTTAAAAATTTAAAAATCAAGATTCAACTTGCCTTTCTACAGGAGTCAGTTGAGATCTAATGATGAAAAAAAGACTAAAAGTGGCAAGACAAAAGTAAACATTTTATGTAAATATTAACCAAATGAGAGCAGAAGAGTCAAAATAATATTAGACAAGCTACATCTTAAGTCAAAAACTGTCATATTTTATAAAATGTACTTGAAGTTAAAACTCCAAAGACACAACACAGAGTAGGACATTAAACAACAATGAATTCATTCACTGGAAACCTATGTCAAATTTGTATATATGTGTATGTGTGTGCATTTGCACACGTGTGTGTGTATCTCACATTAGGATTCCAAATATATAAAGCAAATATTGACAGAATTGAAGAAATATATAAAGAGCAATATAATTATAGTAGAATATTTCAATACCTCGCTTTCTGTAATTAAAAGACAGAATGTTAGTAAAGAAACAGGATTTCAAAGCAGTATAAAAAGAACACTTTTCAACAACAACAGAATACACACTCAACAGCTGATATAACATTTTTCTTGACAGACTACCTGTTAGGCCAAAAAAAGTCTTAACTAATTTTTTAAAACTGAACTTTCATAAATTACTTTATATCATCAAAATGAAATGAGTATATGTAATAATAGAAAAAACTGAAAAATTCACAAATACAAAGAAATTAGACAACACACTATTTAACATGCTCTTGTTCAAAGGTTGAAGTAACTAATATTGCGAAGATGTCTATACTGCTAAATGAAATCTACAGATTTAATGCAATGCCTTTCAAACTTCTCATTGCATTTTTGAAGAAACAGAAACAGTAGCCCCAAAAGTATATGGTATCTCAAGAGGCGATAAAATACACAACAATCACCAAAGAAGGAACAATGTTGTAGGCATTACAGTTTCTGATTTTAAAACACATTACAAAGCTACAGAATTAAAACAAATTGGTATAGGTGTAAAGGTGAAAAAGGAGACTAATAAAATAGAATGCAGCACACATATAAACTTTCACATACATGGTCATAATGAAGAGTCATTTGCATAATTATTGCAGAATTGTTACTAAAAGCCAATGGGTAAAAGCAATGGAAATTTCTGTCACCAAGTCATTTGGTAGATAAAATTTGAAATAAAAAATACTGGAAATATTACTTCATTTTCAAAAAGCAGAAAATATTCTAACAAGTGTAAAGATAAATCCTGATGACATGCAGAATGAAATAAGCCAGCCACAAAATGACAGAGATTATACAAAATATATAGAGCAGTTATACCCTTAAAAGCAGACAACAGAATGGTGTCAGGAAAGTGCCAGGAAATGAGAAAAATCAAAGGTGTTTAATGTGTATCGAGATCTAGCTTTGCAAGACAAAATCATTCTAGCAATATATTGCATAGCAATGTCAATATAATTAACATGACTAAACTCATTATTTTAAAATATTGTATTGTAAATTTTGTTGTTTTTGACAAGTGAAAGTGAACAATAATAACTAAAAGAGATTCAGAGTTAGGGTAGCTTTTCAATTATCTTCAAATCCAAAAGTGCTTATCCCACACAAAAATAATATAGATTCACAAATAGATATTGAAATTAGAAAAACTTTTATCACTACTCACCTAGACAGAATTAAACAACTATTCACAACAAACATAGACAACAAATATAAATGTGATAAATAATGCAGGAATAAATTTATTCAGACAAACAGAGATAATTATATTGGCAATAGACGTATGGCTAATTTATATTTGATCTCGCTCCACACACTCTTAAATTGCACAGAGTAAAATATTGTCACAATTATATTATAAACTAAAAAAGTGAACACAATTCATTAACTGGCATGATGTGGCATACCCTAAAATATATAACACAAAAATTTAAAACATGGAAAGTAAAACGTATTGGACACCGTTAAGTAAATCAATATATTCATGAAAGGAATTTTAGATGAATATAGGGAATACAGGTTACTTGAAGACAAAAAGGCTGGAAACAAATTGAGATGTAATAAATAAATTATTAACCAATAATACTTGATTCAAAATTATTTTACTTCAAAAAAAAAAGATATAAATAGACTTCCCAAAATCAAAGGTGAGGGTGTTCATTACTACTAGCAGAGTCCTATAAAAAATGGTACATGGTGGCCAGGCACAGTGGCTCATGCCTGTACATGAGGATATGTGGCTCATGTCCTACAGCATTAGGAGGCCAAGGCAGTCAGACTAATTGAGACCAAGAGTTCAAGATCAGCCCGAGCAACATAGTGAGACTCTGCACATAAAAAAGGAGAAATGCTAAAATGAGTCCATTATGTTGAAAACTAAAATGATACTTGACGGCATCATAAAACCGTATACAAATATAAAGCTCTATTAAATGCAAACATCTATTACATGTAAACATATAGACACTTATAGAATCCTTTGCTAGTATACTGATGGTACCTAGAACCCTTAAAGTTCATCTACAGAATATAAAAAACAAAATATAAATCTGCATGAATCTGTTAATAGATACACAATATAAAATATGATTTTTAGTATCAATAACAAACTAGAAATATAGAGGCATAGTTTTTCTATTCAATTAAAGTTTTATGAGATTAAAATATATTGTTCTAACTTCAAGATGTTTTATGTAGTTTCCATTTTTCTTTTTTTTTATAATATAAACAGACAGTATCCACATAGTTTATTTCTCACAGTTCTCCTGACAAATGAACATCATTCAAGAACATACTGTATACACAGATAAGAAGAAACATACAAAATGTTTTAAATGATGCACAACAAAATCCAGCAGTAAAAAGAATGCATGTGAACTCTTGCTCACTGCGCAGACTAAACTTAATCACTTGTTTAAATAGTAATAAAAATACAATCTTTTATGGATCTTGTGCAGACCACAAAAGAGGGAAATTTTTACCATATATATGATTTTTATATTAGGCAGTTTTCTTTGATGAGTTGTACTGACAACTCCAAATACAGAGGCAGAAGGCTGTGTATTTTAAAGGAATTAATGTTGTGAATTAGAGACTTTACACAGTTATTACCACTGGCACTTTTCACCATAGTTTGTACACATCACATGATCATCTTATATAACATTACATTTAAAAAATATATCTGAGTGACAATTTTATAACATTCACACACCATGAGCTGGTTAAGGAAGCAATGCCACAGTTGCCTCCTGTAGTGCTTCACTGTTGGTAATTAAGGACAATTCATTGTGGTTAAAAGAAATTAGATATCAATATGATTAAGCAGCTCCAATTTACTAAAGGCCATCAATGACCACCACTGGGACAGTGAGTTCTTTTAAAGTGTATATCCTAGAAGCAAACACCATCATTGGTTAAAACTTTGTCTAAAGAAGTCAGTTTCTGTGCTGAAAACTATTTTCACAAAACTGAAAGCTACTAAACTGTTTTAATATAAATACTTTGTCTTCTCATTATCATATTTATGACCAAGTTCTTTGAAACCTTTGGAATTTACTCTCTCTTTAATGTGTGCTCTCGTTCCATCTCACCCATGTAAGATCACCACCTAAAAGGCGGTGGTGAAAAATTCACCAGGGAAACCCTTTGCTCACCAGGAACGTTCAGCTGCTGAACACTGATCTAGAGCCACAACGGTGCAGAGCTGTACTTGACGAGAACACTCAGGAAGCTCTCATGCTGTGAGTGTCATTTCTGGGAAAGCAGAGAATCTTTCCAAACTGTGCACATAATTAACAATGATACCATTGCTATGTGTTGAAGAGGACTACTAAATGATGTTCTCTTCCATGTCATCTGTTTGCTGGAAAGTAGTTTGGGTCAAGGTAATTATAACTGGTGCCCTGGGACACACAGTAGTCTCTGTCTAAGAATGTCTCTGACCTATAAATAGGTTCTAATTGGTGATCTTCCTTGTGAATATCTGTTTCATGTAGGCAGTCTGAACAAGAATCACAGAAATCCAAAGACATTTCTGGAGGACAATCCTGGCAATGCCACCGAACACCCTGGATGGGTTCTATGCCACAGTTATCACACTTAAAGCCCACATGTTGCACAAATCCACTTTCAGCTTGCATTTGCTGAAGTTTCAGCTTCTTTAACTTTTTAAACTGTAACAGTTCTTTATATTCAGGTAAACTCCTATACGTGATAGGAATACTTTCATCATCTGATGCCTCTTCAACAGCAGTGTTCATGTGGCTGTGAAAACAAGATCGATCATCTTCTTCATCCATATACACTGGTGGCTCATGTGAAGTCATGAACGTGGAAGGCTTAAAGAGATGCTTATTAAGAGGGTGCTGTCGTCTGCTTGTTGAAGACTTTTTGGAGTATATATATAAGTTTGGTGTTCTGCCTGGTACTGGAATACCGGCTTTAGTTAGCTTTATGAAATACTTCTGTACTCGGCTGGCAACCTGTTTTGCTGACAATTTGAGGAGAATAATCTTAGTCCCAGTGAAACACATGCAACTGTTAGTGATAATGTAAGTCAATCTCCCACAAATCCTGGTGAAATTTCTCAAAATGAAAAAGGGATATGTTGTGACTCTCAAAATTATGGAAGTGAAGGGCTAAGTAAACCACCCTCAGAGGCAAGACTCAATACTGGACATTTGCCATCTGCCAAAGAGAGTGCCAGTCAGCACATTACAGAAGAGGAGGATGATGATCCTGATGTTTATTACTTTGAATCAGATCATGTGGCACTGAAACACAACAAAGATTATCAGAGACTGTTACAGACGATTGCTGTACTCGAGGCTCAGCGTTCTCAAGCAGTCCAAGACCTTGAAAGTTTAGTTTCCATTTTTCAAGATGAGTACAAAGATTACAGAAAGTATGTAAAACAAAAAGAAATCAGGTATCACTGCAAAATAAAAATAAATAAAAATTAAGGAAGTAAAACAGGAAATAAGAAAAACATATCTTAAAAAAACACATAAAACAATAAAAATGAAGCTGGTAATACTAACATTATTTCTTTAAGCAATCATTTTAAATATAAATTAATTAAACTACTTAATAGAAAGAAACGTAATCCCAGGACTTTGGGAGGATGAAATGGGATGATCACTTGATTTCAGGAGTTTAAGACCAGCCTGGGCAACATGGAAAAACCCTGTCTCTACAAAATATACAAAAAAACAAAAACAAAAAAACCCCATAAAAATAAAAAAACAAAAAAACTGGGTGTAATGGCACATATTTGTAACCCAGCTACTTGAGAGGCTGAAATGAGATCATCAGAGTTTGGGAGGGTGAGACTGCAGTTAGCCATGATCATGCCACTGCAAAACAGACTGGTTGATGATGTGTGTGAAACCCTATCTCAAAAATAAATGAACAAATAAATAAAGTATATAAATCAAAAGAAATAAAATGCCTAAGAGGCTTATGAAAAAAGGCACACAATATGCTGCCTACTGGAGACTCATTTTAGCAGAGTCAAATAGGTTGAAAGTAACAAAGTAGAAACAATATCTATTCCATGCAAATAGTGACTACAATTCAGTGAGGTAGTCATACTTATATTAGACAGAATATGGTTTATACCAAGTACTAGCATGAGAGAAATACTGAGATTATATGATGGTAAAATAGACAAATTTACCAAGAATCTATAACTATTATATTTATCCATCTATAGATATGTGTATTTATAATTTCAGGCCTCCAAAATAAATAAAGTAAATATTAACAAAAGTGAAACAAGAAATATATAGCAACATTAAAATTGTAGAACACGAAGACCCCATTTTCAATAATAAATAGAAAATTCAGATGAAAAATCAATAAGAAAACAGAAAACGTAGGCAACATTAGAGACTATTGATTAATTTGCATACAGAGGAATACCTGAGAGTGGGTAATGTATAAAGAAAAAATATTTATTTGGCTCACCTTTGGCAAACTGTACAAAAAGTATGTGCCAGCCTCTGCTTCTGGTGAGGGTTTCAGGCAGCTTACAATCATAATGGAAGTCACAGAATAATGGAAGTCAGAGAACCCAGAACATATCACAACTGAACATATCACATGGTAAGAGATAGAGCAAGTGTGAGGTGAAGGAGCCAGGTTCTTTCAATGAAGTAGCTCTCACTTGAATTAATAAAGTATAAACTTTTTGATTACCAAGAGGCTGGTGTGAAGCCACTCATGAAAAATTTGCTCCCATGACCAAAACATATCACACGAGGTCTCATATCTAACATTGAGGATTACATTTCAGTATGAGGTTTGGAGAACACAGACATCCAAACCATATCATTGACCAAATGGATTTAACAGACATGTACAAAACTTTCCAGTCAAAAGCAAGCAAATATACAATATTCTTATTTGCACCTGGTGTATTCTGTTAGGCCACATAAGAAGTCTTATTAAATTTAGGAATACTGTGTGGGTGCAGTAGCACACACCTGTAATTCCAACACTTTGGCAGACCAATGTAGGAGACTCACTTGGAGCCAGAAGTTTAAGACCAGCCTGGGCAACATAGTGAGACCCTGTTCCTTAAAATAATAAAAAAGTTAGCCAGACATGGTAGTTAGTGCATGTCTATACTCCCACCTACTCAGGAGGCTGCGGTGGAGAGGATCAGTTGAGCACAGGAGGTTGAGGCTACAGGAAGCCAAAATCATGCCACTGTACGCCAACCTATGTGACAGAGTAAGTTCCTATCTCAAAACAACAACAAATAAATTTAAGAAGATCAAAATTATACACTTTGTGTTTTCTGACCAAAACTGAATAAAACTAGAAATTGAAAGTCAAAGTAAAATTGGCAAATAAAAAGTGTGTGAAAATTGAATACACTCCAACATTTTGTGCTCGAGGGTCAAAATATTTAATTATTTAAAGATGTCAATACAACCTATGGTGGTGAACAAACTCAATGAAATCTGTATAAAAATCCCAATAGCGGTTTTTTACAGAATTATTGTTTAAAATTTTTAAATTTTATTATGAGTTATAGCTGCACACCCGTTAAAAAAAAGAGTCATTATACTTTCTGATTTTAAAATATATTAAAAGCTACAATAAAAAAAGCAGTGTGGTACTAACACAAAGACAAATAAACAAATGAGAATCCAGAAATAAACCCTTCTATATGTAATCAAATGCTCTTCTGCAAAGTTGTCATGAGCACACAATAGAGAAAAGATAGTGTCTTCAAAAAATAATGTTAAAAACTGAGATTCTACACTGATACAATAAATTTGGTTCATTTCCTTAAGCCATATACAAGAAATATTTTTAGTAATATAGTTAGACTTTTAAAAAACTAGCAAATCTGTTAGAAAAAATATAGAGGAAAGACATTACATTCATCTTGGCACCATTTTCTTAGATATGACATTAAGTGCATGAGCAATAAAGAACAGAAAAAATTTAACTACCCTATACTTCAAAATTTCAGCACATCAAAAAAAAAAATTTAATAGAGTGGCAATGCCTCCTAGAAAATGGGTGAAAATAGTTTGCAAATCACATGTGATGAGTCAATATTCAGAATATATAAATAACTCTTAAAACTACAAAATAAAGTTGACTAAATTTAAAAATGAGCAAATAATTAAATGAAATTTTCATTAAAAAAGATACACAAATGGGAAAAAGTATTTGAAATCACACACAAAACTACTAGTTTGCAGAAAAATGCATAAAAATCACAATGAAAAACAGAATCAGCTGACACTCATTAAAATGACCACTATACATTTTTTAATAACACCAAATCTGTTGATAATGCAATGAAAATGAAACCCATGTTGATTGTAGGTGAAAGTAAGGATACAGCTATTATTTTTAAATGTTATAAACGTTCCTTAAATAATTAAAAATAAAATCATCAAATACAGCAATCCCATTTATAAATCTACATCTAAAATGTGCAACAAAGGACCTGAAAAACATATTTGAACATCCATGTTTACTGTACCAGAATGCAAAAAAGCCAAAAGGCTGAAGCAACACAGATGTCCCCTTGATTTGT
Source organism: Ateles fusciceps (assembly GCA_036589455.1). Lineage (NCBI taxonomy): Eukaryota > Metazoa > Chordata > Mammalia > Primates > Atelidae > Ateles > Ateles fusciceps. The sequence continues at coordinate 1,092,280 of JAZHEH010001092.1, forward strand.
AAACATATAAAAAATGTATATACAATGGAATATTATTCAGCCTTTAAAAGAATATCTTGTTACATTTTAGGTAAACTTTGAGAATATCATGTCACTTGAAATAAGCTAGTAACAAAATAATGGATACTATGTAATTCTACTTATATGAAGTATCTTAAGTATTCACATTCATAAAAACAGAAAGTGAAAGGTGTTTGTCAAGGGCTAGAGAGGGTAAAATGGGTAGTTGTTACTTAATGGATATTGAGTTTTAGTTTTAGAAGATGTAAAATTTCTAGAAGTCTTTTGCATAACAAGTTGAATATACTCAACATGCCTGAAATGCATAGCTTTTATTTTTGAGACAGGGTCTCTCACACTGTCACTCGAGCTGGAGTACAGTAGCACAATTGTGGCTCACTACAACCTCAAACTCCCAGGCTCAAGTTATGCTGCCTGATCAATCTTCCAATTAGCTGAAACCACAGATTGCACATCACCATGCCAGCTATTGGTAAAAATTTTTTGTAGAGGAGGGTCCTCATATGTAGCCCAGGCTGGTCTCACACTTTTTGTGCTCAAGCAATTCTCCCGTCTTGGCCTCCTCAAATACTGGGATTACAGAGGTGAGCCCTAACAATGTCTGGCTCTGAAATGTACACTTAAATAGGTTGAAGATGGTAAATTTTACAGCATGTGTTTTTGAAAGGAGTTAGCTTGCATTAGGTAGATAGCACGGGAAGGATCCTCAGAGATCCCCGGCCCATGGGTCAGTGTCACATCCCTACATAACATAAAAAGCAGCCTGGGAAATAAATTCAGGCTGCAGGCACCGATTAGAGAACTATCACAGGGAGTTGTGCCTAGAGACATGCCCCAGCTATGCAGATAGAAAAACCTCTGGCCCATTTGGATAAAAACTTGCACAAAAGCTCCAGCTCACTCAGAAAAGGGAACAAAGCCTGGCATAGAAATGCCTTTGTCCTTTGCATACACAGCATGTTCCCAGGAAAAGTTTCTTCTTCTTTTTTTTTTGGTGGGCTTGAGCACGGTGGGCTCCAGCAGGTTCCAGTGGGTTCTCTACCTTTCTTTATTAGGACTGTAAGTCCGGTTTCTATGAATTATTGCTTCAGCCGCTGATTGGTCCTGGGCCAAGCTTTCACTTCAGCTTCTGATAGGTCCTAAGTCAAGCTAAGAAGCATCTATGAATCATCATTTCAGTTCCTGATTGGTCCTGGGCCAAGGTCCCAGGTCAAGCTGAGTCACACATTCACCAAGAAAGTCTGCAGACTAAGCACATTGCTTCCCCCTTTCCAGTTCATAAAACCCCAGAACAGGTTCCATGGTAGGCATTCCCATTCAGGACCCTCCTCTGCTGTCAGAAAGCTTTCTTCTTTCACTTATTAAACTTTCACTCTAACTTCACCTTTGTGTCTGCACTCCTTAATTTTCTTGGAGGTAGGACAAAGAATTCTGGGCGTCATCTCAGACAATGAAAGACTTACATTTTTACCACAATGAATATTTTTTAAAAGAAAAACTGAGCTGAGACTTGGTGGCTCACCCCTGTAATCTCAGCACTTTGGGAGGCAGAGGCGGGCGGATCATGAGGTCAGGAGTTTGAGACCAGTCTGGCCAACATAGTGAAATCCCGTCTCTACTAAAAATACAAAAACTTAGCCAGGTGTGGTGGTGTGCGCCTGTAATCCCAGCTACTCAGGAGGCTGAGGCAGGAGAATCGTGTGAACTTGGAAGCGGAGGTTGCAGTGAGCTGAGATTGCGCCATTGCACTCCAGCCCTGGTGACAGAGTGAGACTCTATCTCAAAAAAAAAAAAAAAAAAAAAGGAAAAGAAAAAAAAAGAAAAACTGAGAAAATACAAAATTATAAATCTAAAAATTACCATCAAATCACAAAAATGTTTTACAGAAAGAAAATATATATTCATCATTAAACACATGGTGAAAACAAGACTATTCACTTAGACAAGATAAAAACCATTGAAAATCAGCTAAAAAAGAATATACACAAAATAAGCCATAACCAAAATTGGGATTATATTTGTAGATACACACACACACACACACACATACAATCTGAATGTGATAAACTTGTGGCTGATTTATCTCTTAATTAAACCCCACATTGACTTCAAGTGTACAACAGAATTGCAAATTGTCTAAATTGATAATATATAAGTAAAACCAAAAACCAAAATAAACTGATGTAAAAAAAAATACATTGAAAAAGCACACTAACATGGAACTGTAAAACAACAATATGAAAAATGTTTACTCAGAAAATCTGATATGCAACATTGATGTACCATTTAAAAAGAAGCTGTCTAGATAACTACAAGATTTGACTGTAACTGTACTCATGGAAGGCAGATATTTTGAATCACTGGCATGGATTGTATGGCAGTAAAATTTCAGAGAAAATGCAGTATATTTATAAATAGAAGATCCCAATGGGAAACTTTTAATAAATAAGCATTTAGTAGAAACTAGAGTTAATTTTTATGTTTTAAATAAATGCTATTCTTACACAAAATCAAATTGCTGTAATTCAATTTGAGAAGCAAAGAATAGCCTTACATTGCTAAGTAAAGAAAAAAATTCATTGTAATCCCAGCACTTTAATAGGCTGAGGCAGGCAGATCATTTGAGGTCAGGAGTTCAAGACAAGCCTGGTCAACATGGTGAAACCCTGTCTCTACTAAAAATACAAAAATTAGCTGGGCTTGGTAGTATACACCTATAGTTCCAGCTATTCAGGAGGCCAAGGCAGGAGAATCGCTTGAACCCAGTAAGCGGTTTCAGTGAGCTGAGATCATGCCACTGCACTCCAGCCTGGGTGACTGAGTGAGACTCCATCTCAAATAAACAAAATTTATATTTTGCAGAATATGGTAAGAGCCTCTGATATATAAAAGAAATATTTAAAGATAAATTATGTTATTGTTTAGATGCAGACTGAAGAAAGTGGGTGCAGATTCTGTAATTTCTTTTTGCCTTCAGAAAACTTAGATTTGTAATTATTTTAGTAAATATGAAGTGCCTACTAATTATCTAATTTACTTCAGGCAATACATGTTAATTCTGGCATATGTCCTAAGTGTCTGAATCTAAAATTACAGACAAATTTGAAATGGAAAATAGAAAGTAAAAATGTATAGAGTGACATCCGTAAGATCAAAAAATAAAAGGTGCCCTATTTTATTATCTTCCTGCACCAAGAATATTTGTCAGCCATCACCAATAAAAATATCTTTATGATAAAACCAGGCATCATGGCTCAAACCTGTAATGACAGTTACATGGTACATTAAGTTTGAAGAATTGCTTCAGGCCAGAATTACAAGACCATCCTTGGTTACGAAGCAAGACCTCATCTCTAAAATAAGTGCCTTAAGTTGGCTTTGAGATCCAGGGAGGGACTTGTGAATCTGCTAAAGCCTAAAATTAAGGAGTGTTCTTTTCACAAAGCAGGCCCTCATTCAGGTGGCAAAATACAGAACCTCTGTTCTTGGCTACATACCAGAAAATGGCCCCTCTAACTTGGTCCCACTGAGAATTCTGAACTTACTCTGTAATCATTCCAAACTTCTCCCAGCCATAGTCTGGGAGAAGTCCTGTCTTCCAGAGGCCTTAAGAAAGATACTCATTTATATCCATGCAGGTAGGTCTGCAGATGTGGTCTCTGAAGCAGTTTAAGGACTCAGTTCCCATTTCCTGAGCCATAGTTCATGGCCACTTCTGCCTACATAGAAATCCATACAGTGACCTGGAGAAATTCTCTCTGATACTCAGTAAAAGCCATACTCATCCATATCCTGATATAAAGCCCATCATATGCACACCTGACTGCAGAAACCTGCCCTTGTGTTTGCCCTACAGAGAAAAGTCCTGAAGGAAATTCAGTCTGTCCAAATATATAATGGAAATTACAACTACCCAGGCCCCTTGTGACAAGCCAACTGAAAGTGGACCCTACGGCAGACCCAGTAGCTTTGTGACTAAGCTACAATCCCTCTCCACTAGAGGGCATCTCATCACCCTGGTGGCCAAACAAAAGATCTTTACCTTCTAAAACCACTTTATAAAAAATGTGAAAGAGGTATTTATTTTTTCATATTCACAGACACCAATGCAAAACTACATTTTTGCCTATTGTCAATAGTTTTATTTTAACATAACACTGGAAGTATGTGGCAGAATTAGTTAAAAAAATGAAAAAAAGCAATTAAAATTGAAGACAAATAAGTGTAAAAAGTTGCTGGTTGCAGATCATATGATCTTATATATATAAAAAAACCATAAACAGTACAGTAAAACCTGTCTAAACTAATGAATATACTCAGTAAATTAGCAGAATATAAAATTAACATACAAGTTATGGTTTTATACGTTTAAAAGAACACCATCTGATATAATAAAGAAAATAATCATATTTATAATAGCATTAAAATAATAAATTTCTGAGAACAAATTTAACCAAAAAGATTAAAGAAATCTGTACAAAGATATATCAATGAAATAGAGAAGACACAAATAAATGGTAAAATATTTCATGTCTATAAATTAAAGAAATAGTGTAAACATGACATATTATCCAAAGTGATCTATAGATTTAATAAACTTCCTATCAAAATTCCAGTGGTATTTCTCTCACAGTAATAAAAAAATACAATCTTAAAATTTACATGAAACCTCAATAAACTTTGAATAGCCAAAGCAATCTTGAGAAATGAGTAAAGCAGAAGAACATCATACTTTATAATTTCAAGCCATATTTCAAGACTACAATAATGAAAACAGGATGGACTGTGCAAAAAAAAATGAACAACAACAAAAATCCAATGGAATAGAAACCACTACTCTCACTCATTTCAGAATACAAAAAGAAAACTTAAAAAATAGTTTCACATAACTTTTTAAAAAATTATGCAGATATTTGTGTGGCCCATAAAAAAATTAAAAGGCAGTCAGATTGTTCAGTCTTATATTCCATGAAGAGGACTGTGGCTCTTACTGTAAACTTAAAGAGAACTGAAGGGAAACTAGAATCCTAGGAGAATTTAAAAGACTAAGATGGTAGATGCCCTTTTGTGAGAATAAAAGAAAAAGAACTCAGGCTTCTCAGAAACTATCTCCTTTGGAACAAAGATTCCCAAATCACATTTTATAAACTGGATTTTTCCTTGATCTTTGGACCTCTCATCTTTTGTATGTACTTTCTCCTGCCTGGGGGTTTGGCTATCACTCCATGTCTTTTCATATTCCAAGGCTCTTTTCCTTGCTCCAGACAGGTGATCAGGTCTGGCTTAGAAACAGCAATACCTGTTTTATTAAAAATACATAATATAAATCTTGCTTAAATTCTCCAATTGCCAACTTAATAATGTGCTCAGTAAAGAGGATATAATAAATATTCTAGTAAATTAATCTTCAAATACTAATTTATAACAGAAATTTCTGAATATTAGGAAAATATTTTAAATTTGTAGGTTCTTTGTTTCACTACCTGGTACTACTGAATCAAAAATTGGTGGTGGCAATTAGATTTAAAGGTGTTGACAACAATATTTTATTCCACTAAGTTTTTGGAAGTCCACTAATCTAGAGTAAAGGATACAGATCAGCTCAGAAATGTAGAAAGTTCAGGTCAAGATGAAACATCTTGGAGAAATTCTTTTTCACATGGACAAATCCCCCAATATAGATATTTTTGAAAACAAAAGGTCTGAAATGCATTTATGCAAAACATAAATTACTAGAAAAACATTCTAACAAAAAAGAGAAATGAAACATTTAGGGTATATTAGAAATTGTGTATTGAACTTATCCTCACCCGGAAAGACTAGGTTTCTCTAACATCACATTCCTAAATAAATTCTGCTGTGCAGGGTCCAGGCACTGCCACTCATTCAGAGAGAATTCTATGGCCACATCCATAAATGTCAACAGTTCCTAAAACACACACACACACACACACACACACACACACACATGCATTTACCAAGTAGCCATGTGAAAGATTTCTAATTTGACTCAAGGTAAAATGAGAGAGTGAAGAGAATTGATTCTGACTTACAGGAGTAATTGAAATTAACCAATAAAATAATTTTCAACACAGAAATCTTCTCTAATGTATTCTCTAACTCTCAGAAAGAGTGCCATGTGATCCACAACATCAGCGTATATATGAAACTTTTCTGGATGATAAAGTGTAAAATTAATGGCATAAACACAAACATGTACAATTCTGAGTGTTAGATTTACATTATTCAGAATAAGTTCCGTGTATTTTTTTCAGATGGAAAAGACATGTTGAGTTAGAAGGTGCCTCTCAAACTTCAATGTGTATAATAAACTAGAGATGTAGTTAAGGCAGCTTATTTTTCAGAAGATCTGAAATAAACTCTGAGTTTCTGAATTTCTAACAAGTTCACCAATAATGCTAATGTTTTAGTCCAAAAAGACTATTTTGTTAAACATCCAGTAAGTAAAAAAGCCAGTTTTTCTGGCCTGTAAGCAAAGATAAGAGCTTTCATTTTCCAAGCACAGATATATGCCAAGAAAACCTAAGAGCAGCTGACAGGTTAAATGTGATGGCTTATGCACATCAGCTGCATAAAGATACTTAACAATGAAGGGAAAAATAACTCTATTATGAGAAAAATCTGTCACAGAGCTCATTACCAAAGTGAATCAATAACATTAACTGCACTAGATGAATTTTTATGACGTGCTAATGCACACAGAAGGACACAGCAACACTGCTTAATTATTGCCCTCCCAAAAGTAAATTATAACCTGAATTTAACCATAAAAAATCAGTTTTATGCAAAGTTAAAGACACAGATATTTTCCGTGTTCTGTAATTTTTAACAGTGGTTTTATGCAGTCTTTTTTTTTTTTAGCCTCCTAGAGAACAAGTATCTCCTAACAGTTTTTTTTTCAAAACTTTCTGGGCAATACATGCCATCATGTTTTAAAAAGCATTTTCTTAATCTTGCTCTGCATAGAGCTAATAGAGAATACAGACTGAACATTACATATTCTCCATCTTTATTAAGAACCCAAGCTTTTCCTCAACAGAAAAGTTGAGTAACCATACCTCCCTGTATTCAAAAGTGGAAACATTTTTAATAATGCAGATTATAAATTCATGGTGAGAATTCTGCAGGGCATATCAGACAGCCATAATGTAAAAATATAGAGAAGGCTCTGATATGCAGAAAAGAAACATTTTTCAGAGACCTTTGACTGTATAAGAATTTTAAAAAGTATTTAAACTCATTATAGAGAAAAAACACAAGTAAAGAAGTAAAGGTTTGCAAGTACTAAATACATCGCATTCCAGGAGGCACCATGCGCAAAGCTCTTGATCTGAGACATATTTAGAAAAATAAATAAAATAAAATAAAATAATAAAGTTGTTCTTTTCCTCCTCCTATGGGAATCCTTCTTAGATGAGATTCTCTGGACAAATTACACCTCCATCTTAAGAATAGGTATCAACATCACCTGTTTTTAAAGGTATCAGCACCACCTGTTTACCTGCTACCATCACACCCATAGGCAGAAGGACCAAGACCCACAGAAAAAGTACAGCCATTTCTGTCCTTGTTGTAACAGAAGAGATTCAGGAACAGCGAGCCACTCCATTGAGATAAAAATGTAAGTTTTGGCCAGGCGCAGTGGCTCACGCCTGTAATCCCAGCATTTTGGGAGGCCAAGACGGGTGGATCACTTGAGCTCAGGAGTTCGAGACTAGCCTGGTCAACATGGTGAAACCCTGTCTCTGCTAAAAATACAAAAAAATTAGCTGAGCATGGTGGTGGTGGTTGCCTGTAATCCCAGCTACTCGGGAGGCTGAGGCAGGAGAATCACTTGAACCTGGGAGGCGGAGGTTGCAGTGAGCCCATATTGTGCCACTGCACTCCAGCCTAGGTGAGAGTTAGAGATTCTCCAAAAAAAAACAAAGTAAGTTTCACCTTTTCTGTCCTTAGGTGTCCTTCCTTTTCATAGGCAGCAGCAATTTTCTGCTCCAGTAATGGAAATATGGGTCACCCTGTTCTGTCTCTACCAAACCCAAACAGAACAGACCCTGTGAGTACCCTTTAAGTGCAAAGGTGGAGCTTAACTCTCATGAATGAATATTGAACCCCTCATTCTTGATTCTGGCCTCATCTTAAGAGTCACATGAGGCACTTAATTGAAAAAATGTCACTGCTTCCACCCAGAACAATAAACAGAACCTGTGGGAAGGGCACAGGTAAAGAGATTTCTGCAAATTGGCTATGTAATCCTAATTAGAAGCCTGGGCTGACAACCACCTAGCTAAGCATTACTTCTCGAGCTTTAAAGAGCTTATAAACCACTTGGTAATTTTGGCTCCGCTCTATGTAATGCCATTCTGAATATTTGCAAAGCGTTCATGAATGGGTGTTTTAAACAAGTCCCCTGTCAATGCTGACGTTGCTCTCACTGGGCTCTTTATTAGCATTAGAGAAAGTAGGCACAGCACAGAATTTCTTACACTCGGCGCACTTGTCACAACACAAATACTTCTAGTAGAAAGGAAAAAAACAAATTGCCAGCCTAAAGTATCATATTCTTTGCCGGTGCTTTCAAGTTTACAAATAAACAGAGGGCAACAGTGTCTGAATAAGTCTGCATTTGGAAAACAACATGTATGAAATGTGTATTAATTAAACCTGCAATGTTTATTAAGCAGGTACCATGTGCTCAAGAGTATGTTACAGAGGATTCATTGTGCTAATAACACATTAGGTGATTTAATTGTCATAATACCCTGAAAATGGATACTGTTTAATAATACCCAGAATTTAGATAAAGGGCTGAGCATTTTTATTTCTTTTTGTTTCCGTCATTGGATTTTAAAAATGTATAGAATAAAAGCTAAACATAGACAGATGAGAGGGATACAGAAAAAAAGTTTAATAGAGCTTAGAAAAATGTTGTGTTTATTTTTATTTTTTAATGACTTTTGGAGCAACTACTGGATCTGCAGGAATAGAAAATCAGTTGCTAAATGGAATGTTTCTACAAGCACTTATTTTACTAAAAAAAAAATTAAAAATTAAGACCCTAAAATTCGTACCTTATTTTTCCCATGTATCTGCTTTTGGGTTTCAGGAAATTGTGAGTACCAGCTCTAAAAGGTCGGCAGCATTCATCATCCAAAACTCTGATCTATTCTAATTAGTTCTGTGAGGCAAAATGCCAGGGAAAGGTCAGACCTAGATAAGGACCCCCATAAAAGTGAATCTAAAAGAACTGAGAGATACCCTCACAGAGGCTGCTCTAGCACATTCTAAATAATATGTCCACCTAAAGGAAAAAAGCGGAGACAATATGAATATGAATAGATAGTTTATTTAAGCCACGCTCGAGGATTGTAATGGGGGCGCAAAGATTCAAGTTGCCTGGAATCTACACTGGTTAGCAAAAAAAATGGAACTGATGTTTTCATGAATCAATGTAACTCACCAATTGTCTGCAACATTTCTTTGTGAAAATATATTCATTTTCTACAGCCAAAATGAAAGAGAGATTTTTCCCTATTCTCTTCCTTGGTAGCATCCTAAAAGCCAAGTCTTGGAATTGTGTTTGAAATCACCCAGCCATAAACACACCTGTGAAAACTTCTAAACTCACTCTGGAAAAGGTAAATGAGAATTATTAACAAATGGAATATATGATTAGATACTTTTTAATAAAACCCACCTTTTTTATGCCCTTAGTAAATACTTCCTTACCTTTCAAGCCCTACTAATAAAATGCAATTTACAATTAAAAAACTGAAATCAATATAAGTGAACAAATCTTTTCAAAGTAACAAACCCAGGGACTGGCAGTGCTGATTAGAAAACAGATGTGTTTGACTCGGTGTCAAATCAGGCCATCCGATCACTTGAAAGATTCACCCACCCATCCTGCTCACTGAAGTGCTCAATGACCACTCTCTCAGGAGACATGGCACTATGCCCCCATGGGTGACCCAGGTGCATTTTACTTTGCAAGTTCTTGCATCATCTCACTGGGATCAGGTTTTTGACGTGTGAATGTGTGTGTCTTTTGGCATACTATTTTTTTCTCTCACAAATCTTAAGAGAATCCAGGGGCAGAAATTATTTCTGTATTCCCCTCAATACTAGCATCTGACTGACTGACCAGAAATGTGTCTCCAAGAAATAAAAGCTGTGTTGGGTGAAGAAAATCTTAATGTCTCAAGAGTTTAAACCGGGAGATTCCTGTCATCCCCCGAGGCAGCTACCTGCTCCCTTGAGAGACTATACTCCATACCTCAGATTGTCCTATGAAAGTAAATGACCCAGGAGCTGATATTCACTAGACGGTCTTATAGAGATTCACTAGACTGTCTAGTGAATATCAGCTCCTGGGTCATTTACTTTCATGGTGGGTATATTGGTTTATCCCCAAACTGTGCTGAAACCCAGGACTAAGAAAAACCTGAAGGGTTGGCTGAGGACACATCAATCACCCCAAAAGTTTCCACATGGAAACTGACCCAAAGACATTCTGATAAGATCTCTGTGCCTAGAGATGATAAAAGGAAAAAAGGCACGGAGGGTTTTTTTTACAATACAGTGTCAGGGGACTATTCTTTGCTTTATTCTCATGGAAAACATTTAGAAACAGAAAACAAATCTTTTTAAAAGTGCCATCCAATGCTTTGTCAAAAAATAATTAAAATACGATGTCTAAAATGTACACTAAAGGAAAAATAGTTGATAATGTGAATTAGGGCAGGGAAGTTGGCATTTGGGATTGTCAGAAAAAACTGGACACTGCAAGCCAGAGCTAGGCTGGAGGAATGGGGGTAAGAGGTAGACTTTAGAGGCTGTTTGTGACACACGTGAAGAATGCGGGGGTGGGTGGAATGAGTCCCCTGTGGAGTGTGAAAATAGTTAAGTGGCAGGCAGTTAGACTGAGGTGGCTCTAGTCCCTGGCTACCTACTCAAAAAAAAATCTAATTAAAATGCATTTTTTTTGTAAATTAGTACACTGTGGGAAACAAAATTCAGGCTTAATCAACTATAAATGTCTTCTAGAGTGTCTAGTAAATATCAGCTCCTGCCAATAAAGCTCTGATTACATAACCAGCAAATTTCCACCCTGATCGTACAAATCAAGAAATTATCTAACTATACCTAACCAATTATTGAATCTGGGTTTTTCAGCTTGTGTCTTATAAAAGTCTTTCAAGCCCCTCCCATGAACCACAAACGACAAATCATAACTGCATGCTCTACAATTCTTGAATCATTCTTTGATTAAATTCTTCAACATTTTTGTGGTGACTATCATAATTTTTTTTTTTTTTGAGATGGAATTTTGCTGTCGTCGCCCAGGCTGTAGTGCAATGGCACGATCTTGGCTCACTGCAACCTCTGCCTCCTGGTTCCAAGCAATTCTCCTGCCTCAGCCTCTCAAGTAGCTGGGATTAGAGGCATGAGCCGCCACACTTGGCTAATTTTTGTATTTTTAGTAGACAGGTTTTCACCATGTTGGCCAGGCTGGTCTCAAACTCCTGACCTCAAGTGATTCACCCTCCTCGGCCTCCCAAAGTGCTGGGATTACAGGAGTGAGCCACCGCGCCCGGCCATAAATTTTTTTTTTTTTTTGCTGGATCATGTGGTAATTTATGTTTAATTTTTTGAGGAACTGCCATACTGTTTTCCAAAGTAGTTGTACCACTTTAAATTCCTAAAATGGTGTGCAAGTGTTCCGTTTTTCCACATCTCACTAACACTTGTTATTTCCTGCTTTGTTTTGTGTTTTAAATGGTAGCCATCCTAATAGGTATGAGGTAGTATCTCACTGTACTTTCGATTTTTAATAGAAGAAAACAGGGACTGGGAACCCCACGGACCTCAGCTCATTTTATTTACGAACCCCGGACCTCGAGTCAGGATTCTCTCCTGATAACCCTCCATCCTCCCAGAGATGCGGCACTGTGGGTGCAGAGCTGCCCCGAGAAGGCTCCAGGTCAGTGCGCAGTCACTGCCCAAGGAGGAGTCAGGACGCCCGGGGTCCCGGTAGTCAGCACGGCTGAAGGGAACTGAGTGTCAAGCTGCGCCAAGGAGAAATGGGGGCTGCAGAATGTGGAGCTGACTGGCCAGAGGTCTGAGTCCTGCCACAGCCACTTCCGACGGGTTCAAACGAGCTCCCTCCCCTCCGGGATGTGACCCGGCACTTTCACATTTCCAGGCTTCCACAGGGTCCTCGCATCTTAGCTGTGGATCTCCCAATATCTGCAGGTCACAGGGCCACAGTGGCTGCGCCTCTAGGAGCAGAGGACATGGAGCAGTGGAGACCGGAGCTCTGGCTTCATTGAGGGCAAAGTCCCCACCAAATCCTAGAAGCCGTCCAGTCCACTCCAGCTGCCGGCCTGATTCCAGGTTCAAGCAATTCTCCTGCCTCAGCCTCCTGAAAATATATATATATATATTTGGTATTCTCTGTCTCTTTTTTTAAATTGTACTTTAGGTTCTGGGGTACATGTGCAGATCATTCACGATTGTTGCATAGGTACATACATGGCAAGGTGGTTTGCTGCCTTCATACCCCCATCACCTATATCTGGCATTTCTCCCCTTGTTGTCCCTCCCCATCCTCCCCACCCCTCCTGTCCCTACCCTAGTTCCCCCACCAACTGACCGCAGTGTGAGATGCTCCCTTCCCTGTGTCCACGTGTTCTAATTGTTCAACACCCGCCTATGAGTGATAACATGTGGTGTTTGCTTTTCTGTTCTTGTGTCAGTTTGCTGAGAATGATGGTTTCCAGATTCATCCATGTCCCTATAAAGGACTTGAACTCTTCATTTTTTATGGCTGCATGGTATTCCATGGTGTATATGTGCCACATTTTCTTTATCCACTGTATTGTTGATGGACATTTGGGTTGGTTCCAAGTCTTTGCTATTGTAAACAGTGCCGCAGTGAACATACGTGTGCATGTGTCTTTATAATGGAATAATTTATAATTCTTTGGGTATATACGCAGTAATGGGATTGCTGGGTCAAATGGCATTTCTATTTCTAGGTCCTTGAGGAATCGCCACACTGTCTTCCACAATGGTTGCACTAATTTTCACTACCACCAACAGTGTAAAGTGTTCCTATTTCTCCACATCCTCTCCAGCATCTGTTGTCTCCAGATTTTTTAATGATCACCATTCTACCTGCAGTGAAATGGTATCTCAATGTGGTTTTGATTTGCATTTCTCTAATGACCAGTGATTATGAGAATTTTTTCATATGTTTCTTGGCCTCATAGATGTCTTCTTTTGTAAAGTGTTCATATCCTTCACCCACTTTGGAATGGGTTTGTTTTTTTCTTATAAATCTGTTTTAGTTCTTTGTAGATTCTGGATATTAGCCCTTTGTCAGATGGGTAGATTGCAAAATTTTTTTCCTATTCTGTTGGTTGCCGGTTGCTCTAATGACTGTTACAGAACCTTAGAGAACACAGTAGATCAAAGTATTGACTTCTGTTTCACTTTCCCCCATCTATCCAAACATCGGTAACAACAGTTTATGGGGGGCTAGAGCACTGGGCTAACGTAACTCCTTTGATCATAATTCCAGAGTCCACCTTAATTAAGATTATTTTTGCCCCTATGTTGTATATCTCTTAACTAACAGACAAGTCACAAGGGCACAGTTTAAGCATTAAGAATGTGAGAATTGAGGAGGAGGGAGTGGAATCATATCTTGTGCTCATGGAGTCTAGAAACTGCATGGCTAGTATAATTAAAATAAATCTTCAAGCAGAATCCTAACGCATTGAAGGAGTCACATAAGGGCACTGGAAAACTAAATTGCTCTTCTGACCCACTTTCTTGCCTATATCCTGCCTGGGGGGGCATTATTGTTTATGAAAGGAAAAAAAGACACCTTAGATTAAGCAGGTGAAGGCCACAGCAGGCCAGAGTTGTCTCCTTTTTTCTTAGACATTTTCAAAAACATTACTATCATCTACAAAATTCTGTTGGGTGCTCACAATATGGCAGCCTCTTTCAAAATACTTGTGCTCAACAAAGGGAAAGTGCAGCCTCTGCCCTCAAACAAATTACACTATAGAGAAGAAAGCAGACATGGCATTAAGAAGAAGAGAAAGTGAACATTCCAGGCACAGAATGAAAAATGCTACATAAATGGGTTTTGATTAGTTGTGACTCTGCACCTTCACCAAGCTACTGAAAGAAAGGCTTCTTCGGGAAAATAACTTTAAAGACATTAGTTTTTGTTTTTGATTTTAAGGAAGGATCTGAACAGGAGCCTGTTGTATTAGAAGAAAGAGACTGTTTTAAAGGTTGTAAATATTTTGTGTCAGGATTTCTAGCTTTCTGTTTATTGAAGCAAATTATGAGAATAAAAGGTCATGGAACTGTGTGTGTGTATTGTGTATGTGTCGTGTGTGTTTGTGTATAGGTGTGTATGTGTGTGTCATGTATTTGTGGTGCATGTTTGTGTTTGTGTGTGTTGTGCATGTGTACATGTTTGTGTATGTGTTGTGTATGTTGATGTGTGCATTTTTGTGTATTGTGTGTGTGTGCTGTGTATGTGTGTATAGTATACAGAATATTTGTACTTGTAAGAAACGCACATTCTAATTATTACCTTCTCACATAGCAGTTACTCTTTCTCAAACTAATACACCAAGCTTCAAATGTTTATTTTGATAAATAAGCAAAAACTTATAATAACTGCATTTTCTCTGGTTTTCCTTTTATCTTGTGCCCTGAATTGACTGTGGAAAACATACATAATTGTACTCTATTATTCATCGGGGACACATCCTAAGATACCCAGTGGATACCTGAAACAACAAATAGTACTGAACGCTGTCTACACTACATTTTTTTCCTATGCAGGCATACCTATGACAAACTTTAGTTTGTAAAATAGACATAGTAAGATATTGACAACAATAACTAATAATAAAATGAAATGATACTGACAATTGCTCTGATAACCAGGATGGCTACTAAGTGTCTAATGGGTGGGTATGGCATGAATCTGTCGGACAAAGAGATGATTTGTGTCTTCAGCTAGGGGTAGGACAGTGCAAGATTTCATGGCTGTTCTCAGAATGGTGCATACTTTAAAACATCTGAATTATTTATTTCTGGGATTTTCCATTTAATGTTTTCAGAACGTGGTTGACCCAGGGTAACTAAAACCACAAAAGTAGAAACTGTGGGAAAGGGGAAACTGCTGTATTGCACATTTGTGTGACATAAATTTGGGACAGGTTTGAGGAACATCCGGAAGGGTCTGTTAGGCTATTGTGGTAAGACTAGGAAATCCTTATGCTGGTTATAATAGAAAAGTTGCTATACGTTGATTCACATCCCCCTCATATTTATTTAAGTCCTAACTGCCCACGTAATGTCATTTGGAGATGGGGTTTTGATGAGGTCATGAGGGTGGGGCATTCCTGATGAGATTAGTACCCTCATAGGAGACACCAAAGAGCTTGCCTTCTGCTCCCTCCTCCACTCACTCCACCATTTGAGTTTCACAGCAAGAAGGTACTGCCTGTAAGCCAGAAAGAACACCCACACCAGAACCCAACTGTGCTGGCACCTTGATTTCAAACTTCCCGCCTCCAGAACAGCAAGAAAATTAAATTCTGTTGTTTAAGCCAGCCGGCCTGCAGTATTCTGTTGTGGCAGCCTGTGCCTAATAGCACAGAGGTTGTTAGAATTCAGTGCCAAGAACCACAGTTGCTACTGAATCCAGGGAAATACCTTCTTAGTGTCTTTCCAAGGCCGTTCAAACTTTTGTTTCTGTCCTCCTCAAACAGTTCTCTATTCTCCTTTATGCAGACCAGACTGAAAAGTTCCCAAGAGAATAAAGAAGAAAAGTGAAGGGAAGAAGACAAAGAGAAAGGGAAATGTATTTTGTATCTAAAAAGTATGTGTGAGGTCTTGCTAGGTAGCCAGCACTGAGATTGGGAGGGGAAGGATTACCTTATTACCACTTTCTTGATATGTAGTAGGTGATGAAATACATGGTTCAAATCTTGGTTCATGACCAGCTTAATAACAGCAAGAGCAGTAAACTCTTCTAATACCCATTAATTAGTCCTAACTTGGAATCTGTATTAATCAGAAGAGGGTAGGTTATCCTAAGAGAGAAAAAAAAAAACCCTTCACTCAACAAAAGCTTAATTCCTGCTCACATTACATGTTTATTTGGGCTTGTGGAGGGCTCTGGTCGATACCCAGCCTGATGACATTCTGTCCTCTGCTAAATAAACCATTTGGAACTCAAGATTTGATCTCCATGGCTGCTGCTTTGACACAGAGCAGAAAAGGTGTAAGCTGAAGGGTCATGCATTGGCTGTAAAATTATTTAGCCTGGACATATAATATACCACTTCCTCTAACCCCACTGATTGGACATAATCACATGGACTCTTATCTCCCCTCCTGTATATGGTTTTCCAATGAAACACAAAATCATTTCCTACTGGATTTGAAACTAAAAGGGCTTATTTGAGGATACTGTTATATAAGGTGATCCATCATGAAAATTCAAGTTAAGTTGTATAATCCAGACCAGCATTTTGCAAAGTGTAGTCTCTGAACTAGTTGCATTATCTGGACACATGTTAGAAATATAAATTGTTGGCTGGGCATGGTGGTTCATGCCTGTAATCCCAGCACTTTAAGAGGCCAAGATGGGTGGATCATTGGAGGTCAGGAGTTAGAGACCAGCCTGGACAACACGGTGAAACCCCATCTCTACCAAAAATACAAAAATTAGTTGGGCGGTAGTGGCACACACTTGTAATCCCACCTACTCAGGAGGCTTAGGCTGGAGAATCCCTTGAGCCTGAAAGGTGGAGGTTGCAATGAGTTGAGATTGGGCCATTGCACTCCAGTCTGGGTGAGAGAGTGAGATCTTGTCTCAAAAATAAAAATTCAAAGTCTTAGTCCCACCCCCACCTAAGGTAGGGCTCAACCATCTATTTAAACATGCCTTCCAGTGTTTCTAGTACAGACTAAAGTTTAAGAAACATTGTTCTAGTCTGAGGGGGTCATAGAGCTACAAAAAGCCCTACAAATGCAAATTGAACTTTAACTATGAATCACTCTTGTCTAGCGTATTCATGATAGTTCTTAGCTAGATCTAATAGAACAATCATAATAGCTGATCCTGTGTTAGACATATGCTCATTACCTGACATGGTACCTTTCTCACAATAATTTTATAACATAGGTCCTTTTGTTATTTCTGCTTTACAGATTAATCTTTCTAGGCTTTGAGATGATAGATCCCTCAGTTTGTGAGAAAAGAAGCTGGTATATAAACCCTAGAATTAAATCAGAGCAGGCATTTTAATAGACTCTACCTAGTCAATTTGTTTCTCTTACTAAAACTTGATTTAGCCTAAATCTTTTATTTTTTTTTTCTTGCAATATTTCTACACACAAGGGCTGAGCTCTTTCCACTGGAAGGAAGAAAGGCTCAATTTTGCAATTTTTATTTCCTTTGCCTTTCTGACTGGGCCGTTACTGTAAGTCCTCCTTCTTGGTACATCCAGGGTCAGCCTCTCTGGTTGCATTTTCTCAAAATTATCTGCCTCGATTCTTTAACTCACATGTGACCATGAGCACACAAGAGAGGGACTGATCATGCATCCCCTGAAAGTCTATCCTTGAGGATGATCAAGCCTATTCTGGAGTGCTCTTAGGAGGGTAAAATGTACTTCAACTCTTAGTAATTAAAATGGATCCTCTCTGCTCTAATTCCACCTCCATTATTTTTAAATCCTATCTAGGTGTTTTGCTACAACTATGTTCCAATGGTGTGCGGGCTTCCTGCATTCACCCTCTTGGAACAAGAAAGGGGGGCTGTATTTGTTTCTTATTGCTGCTGTAACAAATTGCCACACCCTCAGTGGCTGAAAAGAACAAAAATTTATTATCTTTTAGACTGGAAGTCAGAAATCTGACACAGGTATCAGTGGGCTAAAATCAAGATGTTGGCAGGGCTGCATTTCTTTCTGGAAGATCTAGGAGAAGATCTGTTTTCTTGCCCTTTCCAGAGTCTGTGGCTGCTCACTGTTCCTTGGCTCACTGCTCTTATCTATCTTCAAACCCAGCAATTTCTTAAATTGTTTCAATATGACAATAATTTTTCTGCTTCTCCTTTCCCTTATGATTATATTGGGTCCATATGGTAACTCCAAATATCTAATTTTAGGGTGAGCTGATTAGCAAACCTAATTTCATCTGCAACCTTAATCCCTCCTTGTCATGTAATGTAACATCGTACAGGTTGTGGCGATTAGGATGCGAACATTCTTTTTTTTTTTTTCTTTAATTGTACTTTAGGTTCTGGGGTACATGTGCAGATCATGCAGAATTGTTGCATAAGTATACACATGGCAATGTGGTTTGCTGCCTCCATCCCCCCATCACCTATATCTGGCATTTCTCCCCATGTTATCCCTCTCCAACCTCCCTACTCCCCGCTGTCCCTCCCCTACCACCCAACAGATCTCAGTGATGCTCCCTTCCCTGTGTCCATGTGTTCTCACTGTTCAAAACCCACCTATGAGTGAGAACATGTGGTGTTTGATTTTCTGTTCTTGTGTCAGTTTGCTGAGAATGATGGTTTCCAGATTCATCCATGACCCTACAAAGGACACAACTCATCATTTTTTATGGCTGCATAGTATTCCATGGTGTATATGTGCCACATTTTCCTTGTCCAGTCTATCATCGATGGGCATTTGGGTTGGTTCCAGGTCTTTGCTATTGTAAACAGTGCCGCAATGAACATACATGTGCATGTGTCTTTATAATAGAATGATTTATAATCCTGTGGATATATACCCAGTAATGGGATTGCTGGGTCAAATGGAATTTCTATTCTAGGTCCTTGAGGAATTGCCACATGGGCTTTCACAATGGTTGAACTAATTTACACTCCCACCAACAGGGTAAGTGTTCCTATTTCTCCACATCCTCTCCAGCATCTGTTGTCTCCAGATTTTTTAATGATCATCATTCTAACTGGCATGAAATGATATCTCAATGTGGTTTTGATTTGCATTTCTCTAATGACCAGTGATGATGAGCATTTTTTCATACGTTTATTGGCTTTATACATGTCTTTTTTTTAAAAGTGTCTGTTCATGTCCTTTGCCCACTTTTGAGTGGGTTTATTTTTTTGTTGTAAATCTGTTTTAGTTCTTTGTAGATTCTGGATATTAGCCCTTTGTCAGATGGGTAGATTACAAAATTTTTTTCCCATTCTGTTGGTTGCCGGTTGACTCTAATGATTATTTCTTTTCCGTGCAGATCTGGAGTTTAATTAGATCCTGTTTGTCTATTTTGGCTTTTGTTGCCAATGCTTTTGGTCTTTTTGTCATGAAGTCCTTGCCTATGATTTTGTCCTGAATGGTTTTGCCTAGGTTTTCTTCTAGGGTTTCTATGGTGTTAGGTCTTATGTTTAAGTCTTTAATCCAGCT
This sequence comes from Ateles fusciceps, assembly GCA_036589455.1. NCBI lineage: Eukaryota > Metazoa > Chordata > Mammalia > Primates > Atelidae > Ateles > Ateles fusciceps. The sequence goes on from JAZHEH010001092.1 coordinate 1,111,809, forward strand.
GGAGTTAATTTTAGTGTAAGGTGTCAGGAAGGGGTCCAGTTTCTGCTTTCTGTACATGGCTAGACAGTTTTCCCAACACTATTTATTAAACAGGGGAATCCTTTCCCCATTGCATATTTTCATCAGATTTGTCAAAGATCAGATGGTTGTAGATGTGTGGTGTTGCCTCCAAGGCCTCTGTTCTGTTCCATTGGTTTATATCTCTGTTTTGGTACCAGTACCATGTTGTTTAGATTACTATAGACTTGTAGTATAGTTTGAAGTCAGGTAGCATTATACCTCCAGCTTTGTTCTTTTTTCTTGGAATTGACTTGGCAATGTGGGCTCTCTTTTGGTTCCATATGAAGTTTAAGGTGGGTCTTCCCAGTTCTGTGAAGAGGGTTGCAGTTAGTTTGATGGGGATAGTGTTGAATTTATAAATTACTTTGGGCAGTATGTCCATTTTCACAATATTGATCCTTCCTAACCATGAGCATGGAATGTTTCTCCATCTGTTTGTGTCCTCTTTTACTTCCTCGAGCAGTGGTTTGTAGTTCTCCTTGAAGAGGTCCTTTACATCCTTTGTTAATTGTATTCCTAGGTATTTTATTCCCTTCGTAGCAATTGTGAATGGCTGTTCGTTCTTGATTTGGCTCTCTGTTTGTCTGTTATTGGTGTAAAGGAATGATTGTGATTTCTGCATATTGATTTTTGTATCCTGAGACTTTGCTGAAGTTGCTTATCACAGGATAAGCATCACAATGATGTTATCACAGGAGATGACAGCTCCTTATGTGTTATTGCCGCCAAAGACCTTTCAATGGGGCAAAGAGTGGAGGTGATCCTGACCTCGTGTAGACCAAGGGTAATGTGTGTGTTTTAGTTTTTACAAAAAAGTTGAAAATGCAAAATAAAACAAATTAATAGAAGAAAGCTTATAGAATAAGGATACAAAGAAAGAAAATATTTTTGTACAGATGTATAATGTGTTTGTGTTTTAAGCTAATTTATTACAAAAGAGTCAAAAAGTAAAAAGAAAGATTTGTACAGTTAAAAAGTTATAGTAAGTTAAGTTTGTTATTGAAAAAGGAAAAGTATTTAAAGAATATATTTAATAACTAAGTGTTCAGTATTTATAAAGTCTACAGTAGCGCACAGTAATATCTTAGACCTTGACATTCACTATTCACTCACTGACTCATCCAGAGCAGCTTCCAGTCCTACAAGCTCCCTTCATGGTCAGTGCACTATACAAGTGTGCCATTTTTATCTTTTTTTTTTTTTTTTTTTGATACAGGGTCTTGCTCTGTTGCCCAGGCTGAAGTGCAGTGATGTGATCATGGCTCATGGCAGCCTCGACCTCCCAGGCTCAAGGAATCCTCCGGCCTCAGCCCCTCTAGTAACTGGGACTACAGGTGCACACCATCATGCTTGGCTAGTTACTTCCTTCCCTCCCCTCCCTCCCTCCCTCCCCTCCCCTCCTCTCCCGTTCCCTTCCATTCCTTTCCCTTCCCTTCCCTTCTTTATAATTTCCTTCCTTCCTTCCTTCCTTCCTTCCCTCCCTCCCTCCCTCCCTCTCTCTCTCTCTCTCTCTCTCTCTTTCTCTTTCTCTCTCATAGAGAGAAGGTTTTGTCATATTGCACAGGCTAGTCTTAAACTCCTGGGCTCAAGCAATCCTTCCACCGTAGCCTCCCAAAGTGTTCGGATTACAAGCATGAGCCACTGCTCCCAGATCCACTTTTTATCTTTTATACTGTATTTTTATGGTAACTTGTCTGTGTTTAGATACACAAATCCTTACCACTGTGGTACAATTGCCTACGGTATTTACTACAGTAACATGCTGTACACGTTTGTAGCCCAGGAGTGACAGGCTAGACCATACACCTAGGTGTATAGGCTATCCCATGTAGGTTTGTGTAAAGACACTCTATGAAGTTTCCACAAGGATGAAATTTCCTATGACACATTTCTCAGGACATATCCTGTTGTTAAGTAACACGTGACTGTGTGCTAACCAATAGCCTCCTTTCCTACGCTTTCCACACCTGAATGAGCAGTGAGAAAAAGGAAAAGGAGAAAAAAAATAACAGCTCTTTTCATCTGTCATCTTTGCTGGTGTCTCCTTGTCAATGAGACCCCTTCACACCTGTCATTTGAGAGAGTCACTGCTGTCAATGCTGTATTACAGATGTTCAAAGGGAGGATCACAAATGCCAAGTGAGATGTCAGTGGTCTGCTGATCATTGGTAATGAGTTAAGAATCAAACTAGCCATGTGGGTTCTGTCTTCTGCCCTAACTTCCTCAAACTCACAGCCTCTGCACCTCGGCTGTTGATTTCTTTGCATGACAAGAGTTCAGGAGCTGTCCATTCCACTGTGGGGTCCTTTGCCAAGAAGTAGTTTAGCCAGTGAGAGGTGGGCACTTCACCTTTGGGGCCTTCCAGGGGGAAGCTCTCAGGCTGGTAGGAGAGGTGGGACCCCCAAGGGGTCCAAATGAGGAGTGTGGAGGCAGGAAGAGGAGACAGGACAGTTGGCACTTAGTAATGGGTCCTTACCCTCCATAATGCCGGGGTCTCCCTGCCATCTGTAGACACTAGTGACCTCAGAGTCATCTGAATATTTGTTGTCCTTCTGACTGTCAGGTATGGCTGTGACTCTGTGGGCCTCTGTCTTTTTAAATGTGGAACCCTCATCCGACCACTGATTGTAAACCTGTGTGTACTTGGCTAGGGAGGGGGCTGTTTCCTGCCCTCAGGCCTGTCTTTCCTTATCAGTCTCATCTTTCCTATGGCCTGAATGTCTGGCTAGCTTCTTCTTTCTTGGAGTTCTGCTCACAAAGTCCCCTTTAGTGACCAGATTCTGGTTTTGGTTGGCACCAATGAGGGTAAGAGAGAATCCAACAGAATCCCACAGTGAACAGTGTCCCAGCAGCTCAGGCCAGCTGCATGGAGCAGGTGGTGTATCACACTGTGTTCTTCTAGAAGCGTCCATTCAGGGGAAATCAGGTTTAAAGTGTCCCTTTAAAAGAGACCAGTGAGGAAGAGAGAAGGCAAAAGGGCCTCAGGCAGCCTGGGGAATGACTGTGGTAGGGAGTTTCTTAGAGGTGACATGCTTTTCATATATGTTTATTTGTTGCCCCAGCTAGTCCCTTCCTAAATATCGTAACCCCTTCCCTACCTCCCATATGGGTCATCTCCTGTAATGTCCCTCACTCCCACCTTACTTGGCCTATTTTTCCTTTTCTTTCAGGTCCCTTTGATGTTGATCTATCTCTGCCATTGATCAGAGATAGCTGAGCTGAGGGCAGCAGCTGCCCTGTGAGGGCAAAAGCTGTCTGAATCTTTTCATAGCTGTATTCCAGGGTCAGCACACATGACCTGACACATAGAAGCTGCTCTTTTGTTGCAAGAATGAATGAATGAATGAATGAATGCATTTTCTGGCCTCTACCTGGGCACCATCCTTTTCTTTCTTGGCCCATTTACGTTTGGCTCTCCTAAAAAGATCAAAGAATGGCTCTGTCCCTGCTTTGAAGTTCTTTAGCACTTCCAGTTCTCTCTCCTGCTTACTTCACGTTCTATGCCTTGTGGTTTTAGAACTTGTCATGGCCTGCACTTGCACCTCCAACTAGGTTCGGGCTGGCCTTTTCCTGTGGGTGGGTTCACTTCCAAACTAGAACAGAAGCTTCTAAGGGCAGGGACTCTTCCTGGGATACATCCAGGTGAAAAAACTTTGCCGAATGTAGGATTGAATGAACGCAGGCAAAAGGCGAGTTGCTCCAAGCTGCAATTGACAACTGAGCTCTAAGTCTTGGGAGGCATCCACAGCAGAGAGCCCCTGCTTCCAGGTTCCTCGGAGAACTCCTGCTTCCTCTGGGCAGGCATTATGCTGGGCCCAGTACATAGCCTTATATGGTTTGCAGTTCTGGGGAATGTGTGGGGGAAATGGGGAAGACCTGCGGGGGATGCTGCCCAAATAATGATTCTTTGTCTGCAGCTTCAGTGGGAAGAACAGGTGCTGCTATGGAAGGAGGAGAAGCAGACCTCTGAGGCACGGATTGCAAGGGAACAGAATGTTCACATTTGAGCACTGGGTGGTTGTCTAGCAGTGGGCAGGGAGGTCTTGAGGCAGAGCAGAGTCCTGGCAGAGTTTCTGTGGTGCTCTGCCTCCCTGTACCTCCCCATCAGAGCAAGGCTTCCCTCTTTGGGACAGCCACTTTTGGCTGCTCTGAGGCCTCTAGAGCCAGCTCCTGAGAGCACCCCACAACCCTCCCTCTGAACCCTGGTGTGGGCTGCAGGGCCAGCTCTGCTGTGGGGTTACTGTGTGACCTTGGGCAAGTCATGACTCCGCTCTTGATCATCACTGTTCTGAGCCCTGGCTTGTGCTTTAGACATGTGTTTCCAGATGTGTGAGTCGAGTCCCCAGGAAAGTCAGGGTTTGATGAACTCCTTGGAAAGGGTTCTCCAGTATCTTCCCTTCTGCTGCCTCTGGAGGGGCCTGCATCATTACTGAGAGAGGAACAAGGCAAGGAAATGGCTCCCAGTGAGCTCCCTTCTCCCAGTCTCACTTTCTTTCTCTTTACAGTGGGGGTAACAGTGATCCTGGGGACTGCAGGCTGTGGAGGGGAAGTCAGGAATGTGGGTAGAGTGGGTGGCTGCCCTTGTGGCCAAGAGATTAGGATTGTGCTGATTTTTTTCCCCGGCAGCACCCAGCAACTCTCTATCCTCCCAAGAATGTTCTCCAGGGAGAACAAGACTTGATTGATTCTTCAGAAGCGTTTTGCACCCATTTTACACATGGACAAGCCAAGTCCATAGAGGCTCTGGGACTCGTCCAAGGCAGGTGACAGGTGACCCGCAGCCTCTAGGCCTCTGGTCCCAGGTGGCCTGTTCCCTCAATGGAGTCATTCCAGCTCTGGCAAGGCCAGGTATAGTGGTGCCTGCTGCAGGAGCATCTTGGGCCTCTGTGCCAGGCAGGCACCACCCCCTGGCTGGCCCCCTCCCCTGTTAGCCTGTTGGCTGGACAGCTCTTACATGCCAGGCACCGCCCCAGCCAACAGCTCAGCTGGCTACTCCTTCCCAGGCCCCGGGCCCCGAGCTGCTTCCTGATGGTGCAGCTGCAAGGCATCGCAGGAGCCCTGTGCTACTGCTCTGCTCCCTCAAGTTCCCGGGTCCCCTCCCCTAGTGCTGATCATTAACCAGGAGCTAGCTGCCCCCGCTAGAGGGAGGGATGCGATGCTACCACCGTGGACAGTAGCACCTAGAGCCCGCGACCATCGCCATCACCTGGCCTGTTGAGGCCCACGAGCTCATTCGCAGTGCGGCCGACATCTCTATCATCATCTACTTCATGATGGTGGTGGCCGTCGGACTGTTGGTATGTGGTGCGTCATGGGACATGGACTGAAGGGACAGGTGGGTAAGGGGTGCACGGAGGAGTGATGGCCTCACTGAGCTGCAAGGGTCAGTAGGCTTAAGTGTCCATGGAGGGGATTTGGAAGTGCTTTAAAAGACTCAGGGGTGTGGCGTATAGGGAGGAGGGCAAGCAAGGATGATCAGAAGTGAGAAGGGTGCCCAGGGCAGCCTGCTAGGAAGAACCAAGGAGTGTAACTGGGCCTGTGAGCAGAGAGGCAAGGTGGGGGATTGAAGAGACAGCTGGAAAGTGTAAGGGGCAGGGGAAGGGTCGCTTGGAGCTGCAGGGGGTGCTCCGGGGCTTAGGAGATGAGCGTTTAGCAGGTGACTACTGTCCTACCTGTTAGTCATCCAGTTTCAGATGGGAAAAGAAACAGTGTAGAATGGGAAAGCCACAGCCTCTGCCAGCCCCAGAGAGGGCGATGCTGACCCATACCCCACTCCTGGGAGAAGCTAACCCAGAGGCCTTGGACATGAGGATCCCAGGGGCTGGAGCAAGTTAGAGATGAGAAAGATGGGAGGAAAAGGAGGACAAGGAGGAGAAGGAGAAGGAGCAAGACCTGGGGGTGACCTAGCACTGGGGAGAGGGAAGTATATGTGTCTCCCTTTGGGACCCTGGGGACACACCAAACCAGAGAAACTTGTTCTCAGTCACCTGAAACATGGACATTTCACTTATGACAGACTCTGGTACACCCAACAACTAGGGGAGGAGATGTTCTAAAAGATTGCAGGGCCAAGTGTGGTGTCTTTTGCCTGTAATCCTAACATTTTTGGGAAGCCAAGATGGGAGGATTGCTTGAATCCAGGAGTTTGGGATCAGCCTGGGCAAATAGTGAGACTCTGTCTCTACAAAATACCCCCCCCCCCCCCCCCCCTTAAACCCCACTCGATCCCCCTTTTTTTTAACTTGGTTGGAGAGCGGGGGAGGGGCCAGGGGGGAGGAGCAACCACCCACGGGGGGGGGGGCCCCGGGGGGCGCGCGGAGGCCGCGCGCCGCGGCCGGGGGGGCGCCCGCACCCGGGGGGGGGGGGGGGGCGGCCGGGGGCAGGCGCGGGGGGGGCGGGGGGGAAAAGCGGAAAAATAAAAAAAGTTATAAAAAACATTATTTTTAAAAAGGTTTTGAGATGTTCCAGCCACTCTCATGGATTGTTGTGTGTGTGGAGGTGACAAGCCCAGGGAGGCTGCCGTGCCAGCAGGTGACTGTGTTGAACTCTTTTCACTTAGAGAAAAGTAGGCATTAACCCTTCTGTAGACAGAGGGCTTTTTCAGGGATAAAGGAAGTTTTGTTTTTCTCAAAGGAATTGTAGAAATGAGATGTGGCAGAAGGCCCCCCCAAGTGTCACATGGGGTCAGTATGGCTGACTCTTCCTTAAAACTTACAGCTTCCCAGACATAGTGGAAACTGACCAACTAGGAGCCAGTATACTCAAGTTTACCACTGGCTTTCATGTGGTTCAAATTGTGCAACACTGGGTAACTTTCCTCAGCTTCAGTTTATGCAACTGTAAAATAGGCACACTCTTATCTATTCTTATGTCTCCCCCAGGGTTCTGGTGAGGATATGCAGAGGTGAATCTGAAAACTGTTTATGGACTCCAGGATGGAAAATAAATACTATTGCCATTTGCCCTCCATGCTATGATCCGGGCTCTGAACAATATTTGTCCTAAGTAAAATGGGCAGCAGTGGGCAGGTGGGTAGTATATTTTCACAAAAGCCACAAGACAGGAAGTGCCAGAATGCTAATCCCCATTTTACAGATGGGGGAAATTGAAGTCTCAGGTGGTTGTGATTTGTCTAAGGTTGCAGTAGATAGAATTGCTCCTGTAACTCAAATCTCTTGACTCCTGATTTTTTACGGTACCGGGCACTCTGCCACTGTGACTCCTCCCACCCCACCCTAGTTTATAAGCGCTGGTGCCAAGGTGTGAACCCATCATCTGTTGGCTATACATTATTGCCCGTTTCCCACACAATCTCTGATCATCTCAGTTCTCTTAACCAATCTCATTTTAGACCTGCCAGTCCTGTAGGTGTTAGTACTTTTTAAATGGTGTTTGCATGTTTCCAGTATCTGTGAATTAGTATCACTTGTCCCGCTAAATGCTACTTAATAGCCTGCTTAGTATTTGTCTGTGTTTAATCTTCCCCCATCAGACAGTGCCTCTGGCCCTTGGTCATTTAATGAGTTGGATTTCTTCCAGTTTATCCACCTCTTTTTGCTATTGCTGTGTCAGGAGCGGCTTGATTCAGGGCTGGGCGTTCTGACTCCTGCATGATCTCCGGGTTGCACAGATAGAATGGTCCAGGCCCAATGTGTTTCTTCAACATAGAAAAGACCCACACAGTCAGCGTCCCTCTGTCACCTTCTCCATCTCTTCCAACATTATTTGGTTCTGTTTTGTTATTTTACAACTCTGCTTCCTCCAGTCATATTTAGGCTTTGGCTTATTACTTCTTAGGTGTTAATTTCCATTTTTCTTTCATCACCTATCAGTTTGTTTCCTAGGGAATTTTATATCCTTTTAAGATGGATCTCTGATCTTATTCTTGCTGGAAGATTTCATCAAGCTCTCCTGAAATTCCGTCAAGCCAGGGGTGGCTAAACTATGGCCCATGGGCCAAATCAGTCTCACAACCTGTTTTTATAGGATCCACGAGGCAAGAATGGCTTTTACACTTCTGAAGTGTTGTGAAAAAGAAATAACAAAACAAAATATGAAGAATTTTCAGCAGAGATCTTGTGTATCCCACAAAGCCTCAGTATTTACCATTAGGCCCTTTTTCTTTAAAGAAAAAAAAATTACCGACCCCTGTCTTATGTAGTCATGTGAACTGATGGCACCATTGAATGATTGAGTCAGAATGGCCCTTGAGGGGAACCCAACCTTTCTGTTTTATAGATGAGGATCAGAGAGGGTGACCAGAAGTCATTCAGATGAATTGGTCCCAGAGCTGGGACAAGAACCAAGGTCTTATGATGCCAAAGCCAATGCTCTTTCCACTCTTCTACCTTTCCCACTCCCCAAGACACTTGCCTTTTTGGGAATACTCTTTCCATGGTTCTTACTACCATTGCATTATTGTGACAGTGTCCTCGTGCTGCTAAATTCCTTTGCTCTTTTTTTTTCTTAATTTGATACTTTTCTTTAGATCATTTGACAAAATCATCTTAACTAATTGTCAACAGCTTTCACTTGAATACTTTTGGTAGAAACTCTCTCAAGTGGCTTTATTTCCGTCTCTGGACAGCTCTGACAGAGAGGATATTCCTTTTGGTTCTGGGCTCAAACCCGATGTCCTGGAGCTTCTCTGATTTTAAAGCTCTTTAGAGGAAAAGCTTTGTTCATATGATAAGAGTTCTTAAAGGAATTTCTGCAAGAATCACTGGGGGATATTTTTGAAATTATTTTAAAAATTATTAATAATGGTGTTAACATACTCATAAAATGAAATTTATCACCTTAACAATGTTTAAGTGTACAGTTCAGTAGCATTAAGCCTATTAATGTCACTGTACACTCCAGAACTCTTTTCATCTTGCAAAACAGAATCTGAGCTCATCATACAACTGTTCATTGCTCTTCCGCCCTCAGCTCCTGGCAATCACCCTTCTTTCTGTCTCTAACTTTAGGTACCTCATGTAAGTGGAATTATCTAGTATGTGTCTTTCTGTGACTGGTTTAACATAGCATGATGTATTCCATGTTGTTGCATGTGTCAGAATTTTCATCCTTTATAAGCTGAATAACATGCCACTGTATATCTATACTATGCTTTGTCATCCATTCATTTATTGGTGGTTACTTTGTTGCTTCTATTTTCCTGACATTGTGAAACTGTTGCTATTAACATGGAGGTACTAATATTCTGAGACTCTGCTCTCAACACTTATGGATAGATTCCCAGTAGAACTGCTGGATCATATGCTGATTCTATGTTGAGTTTTTTGAGAAACTGCCATATTGTTTTCCACAGTGGCTGCACCATTTTATATTTCCACCTGCAGTGCACAAATGTTCCAAATTCTACACATCTTCATTCATATGTGTTCTTTCTTATTTCCTAGATTATCCACCTGGGGACTGATATCTAGATGGCATGTGACAGTCACCTGGGGCCTTGTATCCTCCTGAGTTGGGCTGTGAACCTGGGGACTGAAGTCTACTTAGAGTTCACTGTCTACTTGAGGTCTGATGAAATCCTGGGACCTGGTATTTACCTAGGGCCTGGGAGTCCACTTGGGGCTTGATTTCAGCTGGGGTCTGAAGTTCTCCCAGCGCCTGGTGTCCACCTGAAGCCTCGGTGTCAACCTGGGAGCAGATGTCCCCCTAGGGCCTGAGTGTTTCCCGGTGTCTGAGGACTTCCTGGCCCAGATGTCCACATGGGACCTAGATGTGCACCTGGGGCTTGCTGTTCGCCAGGGTTCTAGGTATCCACCTGGGGCCCGGGTGTCCATCAGGGGCCTGGTTTTGACCTGGGGTCCAGGCATTTACCTAGGGCCTCAGTGACCACTGGGGGTCTGATGTCCACTTGGGTTTTGGTGTCCAGCTGGTTCCTGATGTCCACTGGGTTCCTAGGTATCCTGCTGGGCCCTGGTTTCTGCCTGGAGCAGGGTTTCTACTTGTGGTATGGGTATCTATCTTGTTACTGTGGTTTACCTTGATCCTTGGTATCCATCTGGGACCTTGTGTGCACCTGGGGCCTGTGTCCACCTTGGACCTGTTCTTTCTCTGGGGCCTTGTGTCCACCTGCGCCCTGGTGTCAGTCTGGTACCTGATATCCACCTGGGGCCTCCATAACCACCTGGGACCTGCTGTTCCCCTGGAGCCTAGTATTCTGCATCCCAATGTCACCCTGGGGTTAGGTGTCCTTCTGGGTCCCGGGTGGCCCCCTGGGGCCACATGTTCAGCTCTGGCCTGGGTTTCCCCATGGGACCTGAAATTCACCAGGGCCTAGGCCCTTATTTGATGCCTGATGTCCATGTGGTGCATGCCATCCCATGAGGATTGATATTCAGATTGGGGACTGGGTATCCACCTCAGGCCTATGGTAGTTCCAGGGCCCGAGTGTTCACCTGGAGTCTGATATCCATCCTGCTACCCACATAGGGCCTCATGTTCCCCTTGAGGCTGGATGTCCACCTGAGTCCTTGGTATCTTCTGTGTAACAGCTGTCCACCTGTGACTTTGCATCCAACTGTGACCTGGGTATGAGCCTGGTTCTTGATATACACCTTGAGTCCATGTCCACCTGAGGCTTTATGTTCATCTGGGGACTGGTGTCCACTTGGGGCCTGATGTCTACACGGGGACTGGGCACTTACCTGGGGCCTGATGTGCATCTGGAAACAGATGTTCCCCTGGGGTCTTGGTGTCCACGTGGGGCCTAAGGTCATCAGAGGCCTGGTGTTCACCAGGGGCCTAGGCATCTAGGTGAGGCCTGTTGTCCACTTGGGGCCTCCTGTTCACCTTGGCCCTGATACTAATCTGGGACCTGGACATCCACTTGGAGCCTGGAGTTCAAGTGGAGCCTGGTGTTCCACTGGGATCTATGTGTCAATCTGGGACCTGACATCCACCAAGATGCCTAATGTCCATCTGGGATCTGGTTTTGGCCTGGGGCCTGGTATGTACTTGTGGCCTTGTGTCTACCTGAAGCCTGGGCATTTTCACCTAGGTCCTGATATTTAGCTGGGCCCTGGTGTCCACCTGGGGTCTCCATGCCAAACTCTTACTTGATGTCCATGCAGGGACTGGAGTCCCCTTGGGACTTGGTGCCCACCTGGGGCCTGGTGTCAACCTGGTGTTTGATGTCCAGTGTCTGTTTGTGCCCTGATGTTTTTCTGGGGCCTCGGTGTCCACCAGGACCTTATGTCCACCTGGAGGGGTTGTGTCCCCATGTACCCACCCTCTTTCTGGGGAGGAATGGGTGGGGAGTTGCCCTGGTCCCACCCCCTCATCATCCAGGAACTGGCCCTCCTGCTCACACTGTGAGGAAGGTGCCATCTTTGCTTAGGCAGAGCCTGGGTAAATTGCTCCTACTGCTTTGCCCATGGTGTGAAGATCTCAGGCAGGTGCTGGACTTGGGGCCCAGGAGCCATACCCTACCAGACCACCCATGGGAAAGTACCAGTGCCCAAGAATGAGAGCACCGTACTGCCCACCCCCCAAGAGCCTGTGTGAGCAGTCAGGACAGCTCCTCGAGGGTGCCAGGAGCCCAGGCCCAGGCCGCTCTAGTCATCAGCAAGGGCCAAGCACTGGAGCTGAGGGAAGGGGTCCTGTCTGAGGCCACAGGCCCTCCAGGAAAGCCACAGAGTCAGCCAGTGGCACCCAGGGACTGCAGGAAATTTCTCTAAGGTAAGCTCCAGAACTGCATTGGTATCAATATCTTTTCCCAGGAGTGAATTTCTGCAGGGAGAATAGCGCATGCTCAGGGTGGCCTTAGCCATTGGTAGGCTTTTAAGCCACCTAGGAGAGAGCCATAGTGAAAAATGTCGACAGGGCTTGATTCGGCCTGCCATTTTATTATTTCACAGTGTGGTTTCTAATGTTTTTTGGGAAACCGAGCCTGGGGTGAGTTATTTCTCCTTGTCCCCTTTTCTTTCTTGGGTTTCGTGGTACACACGGTTGCCTTTTTCTCTTTTCTTACATTGCAATCTCAGGTCCCACATTTCCAGTCCTCCCTTCTAACCTGTGCATCCTACATGCAGATCCTGTGGTGGGTCTTGCTCTGGGACTAGTTGAGCAGCATGGCACTCGTGTTGGATGTGGGAGTTTCATGGTTATTTCTTCCTGTATGTATTTGTTTCTATTATGAGTTCCTTGACAAAGATTGAGAAGTGTAGTTTTCAGTTTCCCAAATACATATTTTCTGGGGGAGATGACTTTATAGCATTTGGCCAGAGAATAGGTGACCTTTCAGTTGTTGAGGACTGGTGCGTAAACCTGTGGGCTAGGTATCCACTTGGTGGTTGGGTGTCCATGTGGAAGCTGACGTACCTCTAGACCTGGTTGCCCACATGGGTCCTGGTGCTGCTCACCTGGAGCCTGCTGTTCCCCAGGGGCCTGGGTATCCACTTGGGTCCTGCTGTTCATCTAGGACCGGGTGTTCACCTAGGGCCTGATAGTCACGTGGGACTAGGTATTTATCTGGGGCCTCATGTCTACCGGTGGTGTAGTTGGTCCTGTGTGTCAACCTGGTGCCTGATGTCCAACACCTATGGATTAAATACCCAACTGGAACCTGATGTCCAGCTGGAGCCTATATTCTTACCTTGGGGACTGGCGTCTGGATGATGGAGTCTTAACAGCTACCTAGGGAGTGGCTACCTCCTGAGGTGTGGCTGTGAACCTGGGACTAAAGTCTACTTAGGGTCCAGTGTCTACCTGGAGCTTAATGTGACCTGCGGCCCTATGTAAACCCAGGACTTGGTATTTAGGTAGGGTCTGGGCAAGTACCCAGGGGTTGATCTCAGCTGGGGCCTAATGTTTTCATAGCACCTGGTATTCACCTGAGGTCTGGGTATTAACTTGGGACTGGATATCCAGCTGAGGCCTGAGTGTTTCCTGGTGCCTGAGGCCTTGTTGGGACCCAGATTTCTACATGGGGCCTGATGTCTTATCTTCTGAGGTCTAGATGTTGACATGGGACCTAGATGTGCACCTGGGGCTTGATGTTCACCAGGGTTTTAGGTATCCACATGGAACCTGGTATCCATCTAGGGCCTGGTGTCCATTCGGAGTCATGTGTCCACCTGAAGCCTCATGTTTACCTAGGGTCGTTGTGTTCATCAAGGGCCTGGTTTTGACCTGGGACCTGGGCATTTGCTGATGTCCACCTAGAGTTTAGTATCCACCTGGGAGCTGATGGAAACCTGGAGCCTGATGGAAACATCTGGTAGTTACCTAGGGTCTGGGTATCCACCTGGGGCACTGATCTTCAGCTGGGGACTGGAGTTCTCCTAGGGCTTGGTGTCCATCTGAGGCCTGTGTGTCAGCCTGGGACTGGATATTTCCCTGGGGTCTCAGTGTCCACCAGGGCCTGATGACGTCCTGGGGCCTACCTGTCCATATGGGACCTAATGACCGGACATATATTAAACCTTATGTTTACCTGGGGCTTGGGTGTCCAGTTGAGGCCTGATGTTCACCAGGGACCTAGGTAACTACCTGGGTGCCCGGGATGTACTAGCTTCCTGCTGTCTACCTGTGGCCTGGGTGTTCCCTGGGGCCCTGGGTATCAGCTGGGAGCCTGATGCCACCTGTGGTATAGTGTTCCCCTGGGCCTAGGTATCAGCTAGGAGCCTGGGACAGCCTGAAGCCTGGTGTCCACCTGGAGCCTCATCTGGCTGCCTGGTAACTGGTGTCCACCTGCGGACTGGGTGTCTACTTGAGACCTGGTGTCCACCAGGGGCACAGTGTTCACTGGTACCCGCTGTCTCCCTAGGGCCTGATGTCTACCTTGAGACTGTGTATTCACCTGGGGCCTGATGCTTACTTGGGGGGCTGATGTCCACCTGGAGCCTGGTGTCCACCTGATGCCTGATGTCCACTTGTAACTTGGTGTCCTCCTGAGGACTGGTGTCTGCCTGGGGCTTGGTGCCCTCCTGGAGACTGGATTTTCACCTTGGGCTTGTTGCTTTCTTGGGCTCTAGATATCCATTTGTGGTCTGGTGTGCACCTGGGTTGTATGTCTACCTTGTTCCTGTTGTTGTTCTGAGGCCTGGTGTTTACCTGGGCCTGGATGTCAATCTGGTACCTGCTGTCTACCTGGGGCCTACATAGCCACCTAAGGCCTGGTTGTCACTTGAGTTCTGGTGTCCTCCTTGGACCTGATTTTAGCCTGGGGCTTAGTGTTTATTTGAATTTTCATATTCTCATGAAGCCTATGACCTTCTGGGTCCTGGGTGTCCTTGTGGGCCTGATGTCCACACCAGAATCTTAGGTATCCATTTGGGGGCCTTGTGTCCACCTGGCTCCTGCTGTCCACCTAGACCTGCTATTCACCCAGGGCCTGGAATTCTCCTTGGCCTACTGTTCACCTGAGGCCTGGGTGTTGATCTGGGAGTAAATGTCCACCTGGGGCCTGGATGTGCACTGGGGCCGGAGACTTCCTGGGGACTGGATGTCCACATAGGGTCTAATGTCTGGATATCTGGAGTTTTGGTTTCCACTTGGTACCTGGGTGTTCAACTGGGGCCTGATGTTCACTGAGGCCCTGATGTTCACCAGGGGCCTGGAATTCACTTGGAGCCTGGGTGTCAACCTGGGACCTTATGTCTTTCTCGGTTCTAGGTATACTTCTGAGGCATGTGTCTTCTCCAGACTGGGTGTTCACCTGGGTTCTGATACCTACCTGGGGCCCAGGTATCCTCCTGTGGCCTGATGTCCAACTGGGACATGATGTCCATTTGTGTCCTGGTGTCCACTTGGGTCCTGAGTGTCAGCCAGGGCCCTGACATCCACCTGAAGCCTAGTGTACACCTAGAGCCTAGTCTGTCTTCCTGGGGACTAGGTATCCACTTGTGACCTTTTTTCTACTTGCAGCCTGGGTGTCTACCTGGGCCCTGATGCTCACCTGTAGCCTGCTTTCGTTCTAGGGCCTAATGTCCACTTTGAGATTGGGTGTTCACCTGGGGCCTGATACACACCTGGGGCCGGGGGAGCCTGCTGGTGCCCAATGTCTACCTGGGGCCTGATGTGTACCTGGACCCTGGTGTTTACCTGGGGCCTGGGGTCCACCTGGGACATGGGTGTCACCTTTGGGTTCTGATATCTTGTAGTGGCTTTGTTTTCACTCTCCCTGTGCCTTCACCATAATCAGGGCAATGAAGTGGTGAGCCTTGCATCATGCCGTAATGCCCCTTGTGAAAAGAGGCAGAGCCTCCTCCTTAGCAGTCAGTTTCTCCTCATCACTCTCCGCTGTGAACCTGTCCTCATCTGTGTACTTGATGCTATGACTCCTACACTTACGGAAGCATGTTGTAAAGTGGTGGCTCTTCTTGTGGTTGCCAAATTTCTACCAAATTACCCTAGAGGTTTTTAGCAAATTATGTATTTTGGGGTCTCTGGCTAGCCCCACCATTTGACACAATTTTGCCGCCATAAAGTGCATGCTCAGACCCCATCCCCCCCAATTTTTTTTTTTTTTTTTACTGTTGGAATACAAAATATGTTCTTTATTTTTTATTTTTTTTTATTTTTTATTTTTTTATTGCATTTTAGGTTTGGGGGTACATGTGAAGAACATGGAAGATTGTTGCATAGGTACACACATGGCAGTGTGATTTGCTGCCTTCCTCCCCATCACCTATATCTGGCATTTCTCCCCCATGCTATCCCTCCCCCAACTCCCCACCCCCCCACTATCCCTCCCCTTTTCCCCCGACAGACCCCAGTGTGTGATACTCCCCTCCCTGTGTCCATGTGTCCCCATTGTTCAACACCCGCCTATGAGTGAGAACATGCGGTGTTTGATTTTCTGTTCTTGTGTCAGTTTGCTGAGAATGATGGTTTCCAGGTTCATCCATGTCCCTACAAAGGACACGAACTCATCGTTTTTGATGGCTGCATAATATTCCATGGTGTATATGTGCCACATTTTCCCTGTCCAGTCTATCATCGATGGGCATTTGGGTTGGTTCCAGGTCTTTGCTATTGTAAACTGTGCTGCAATGAACATTCGTGTGCATGTGTCCTTATAGTAGAACGATTTATAGTCTTTTGGATATATACCCAGTAATGGGATTGCTGGATCAAAAGGAATTTCTATTTCTAGGTCCTTGAGGAATCGCCACACCGTCTTCCACAATGGTTGAACTAATTTACACTCCCACCAACAGTGTAAAAGCGTTCCTATTTCTCCACATCCTCTCCAGCATCTGTTGTCTCCAGATTTTTTAATGATCGCCATTCTAACTGGCGTGAGATGGTATCTCAATGTAGTTTTGATTTGCATTTCTCTAATGACCAGTGATGATGAGCATTTTTTCATATGTTTGTTGGCTTCATGTATGTCTTCTTTTGTAAAGTGTCTGTTCATATCCTTCACCCACTTTTGAATGGGCTTGTTTGTTTTTTTCTTGTAAATGTGTTTCAGTTCTTTGTAGATTAAAGGAAACTAATTGATTTTTATAATCAATTAGTTTCCTTTTTTCCTTTTTCTGCATCAACTTCTCTAGGAAATGTTGCATTTCCACCATGGTGTAGTTATGTGTCTCCACCTTCCATTCTTCCTGTGCATCTTTAGAAATTTTTGGGTGTCAGGTGGTGACTGGGGATCCCTGGGGAAGAGGTGGATCCTCTGCCTTAACTTCTACTAGGGTGCCATTTTCTACTCAAGAGCATTTCAATCAACCTCTGAGGGGTCCGAGTCAGCATTCACTAAAGGAAAGGAGGCAGGGGTTGTTGGTGTGGTACCAAAGGTGCTCAGGATGACAGAGTGAGATCTTTGGCCCTTGGCATGTTGGCAGGATGCAGGGATAGGAACACACAGCCATTTTAGCAAATGTCTTAGAAGAACTGAGTGAGATTTTTCCTCCTCCAGAGACTTAGGGGAGCTGCGCCACATGTTCAGGATTACCTCAGTTAACCATCATTTTGTGACCCCCTCCCCTTGGTATCCCTGAAGGTCAGGATAGAAAAGACCTTCCAGAAGTAAGGAAGGCAGCAACAGAGAAGGTGCCTGCCTCAGCCATGCTTACTCCTGTGAGGTGCTGTGAGAACTCAGTTGTGAAGTTATCCCCCCTTGTGGGTCATGGTTAAGCCATTTACTGTTTCCACCCTGGCTGCACTCACGGACACTGAGAGCTTAGTGTCACATCACCCACTTCAAGTCTCTAGAAGGGAGTTGTTGATCCCCCCGGAGCCTGGTAGTCTGCATTTCCACCACTGACTAGGTGAAAGTAAAGCTCCACTGTCCAGAGCTGCTCACTCTGGCTCAATGCCAGGACTTTGCAACTTACAGCCAGTACAGTCCTAACCACTCCCAAGACCCCAGGTCACTGGAATAGGGTACTTAGCTGAAGGCAACACACCTTCAAGTACTGGGTTCAGGGACCTGATCCCAGCAAGGGCATTGATGCCATGCTGGAAAACACGCCTATATTGGGACTTGCCCTTCATAGCTTCAGGGGAGTTCAGAAGCTCTGAGCATTGTCTCCAGCCACTGAAATTTCAGGAGAATCTTGAAAAGAACTCTATGTAACAACAGTATGTAGTGGCACAAAACAGCATGATTGAATGCTGGCAAATAGTAGTGCCATCCCAGACACAGTGGGCCATCCAGTACAGAACTCAGTAAGCTACTTGTACAAAACAGATATTGGGCAGATATTCAGACAACGTCCAAGCCAAGGACAAAAACTTGCCAACTATGCTAATTATTGAAATAGTTTGCATTTCTCTTTTCACTTGGCTAGCAGCTGTTACAGGCAGCCACCAGAGGCCCAGACAGAGAGCAACAGCAGATGATTCACCTACATGACATTCTCAGGTGGTCTCACCAGCAGGGGTTGGAGTGTGGTCATAGCTTCAGTGACAATCACAGTGTGAGAGTTTAAGAGTTCTGATGACTTACAGAGCCTCACGTTATACAGAGCCACCATGACAGCAGACAGGCAGCACTTCTGCATCGTAGGTCTCCTGTAGGAACAGCAGCCGTGCATAATTCAGGAGTATGCTCCTATTTAATGACTGGTTTGGGATTGGATGGGTTAATTTTGTGGATAGGAAGAATCATTATTGTTAAAATGTGCATGCCACCAGATTCAATGCTATTCCTATCTATCTGCCAATGACATTTTATACAAAACTAGAAAATCTATTTTACAATTCATATTGAGCCAAAAAAGAGCCTGAATATCCAAGGCAATTCTAATCAAAAAGAACAAAGCTGGACACATTACATTACTGATTTCAAACTATTCTACAGAATTACAATAATCAAAACAGTATGATACTGGTACAAAAACCAGTAATAGACCAATGGACCAGAATCAGAATGGAGAGCCCAGATATAAAGCCACATACCTATGACCTTCTGATTGTCAACAAAACTGACAAAAAAAAAAAAAAAAAAAAAAGCAATGAGGAGGAAAGAAGGACTTTGTATTGAATAAATAGCTGGGTGCTGGGATAACTGGCTAGCCACCTGCAGAAGATTGAAACTGGATATCTTCCTTACACTATATACAAAAATTCACTCAAGATGAATTAAAGACATTGAATGTTACATTCAATTAAAGATTGAATGTAAAATCCCAAACTGAAAAGCCTGGAAGACAACCTAGGCAATACCATCCTGGACATAGGAATGGGCAAAGCTTTTATGACAAAGATGCCAAAAACAACCACAACAAAAGCAAAAATTAACAAATGATCTAATTAAACTAAAGAGCTTCTGCACAGTAAACTCTCAACAGAGTAGACAGACAATGGGAGAAAGTATTTGTGAACTATGCATCTCACAAAGGTCTAACATCCAGCATTTATAAGGAACTTAAATGTATAAGAAAAAGCAAAAACCCCATTAGAAAGTGGGCAAAGGATATGAAAAGACACTTTAGTAAAGATATACATGCAGCCGACAAGCATATAAAAAGATCTCAACATCACTTATCATCACAGAAATTCAAATAAAAACCACAATGAGATACCATCTCACACGAGTCAGAATACCTGTTATTAAAAAGTCAAAACACATTTTTAAGGTTGTGAAGAAAAGTGAGCATTTATCCAGTCTTGGTGGGCATGTAAACTAGTTCAACCATTGTGGAAAGCAGTATGCCAATTCCTGATAGAGCTGAAAACAGAATTTTTACTCAACCCAGCAATCCTGTTTCTGGGTATATACCCAAAGAACTGTAAATCACATTCACATGCACATGAATGTGTCATTGCAGCCCTGTTTACAATAGCCAAACATAGAATTAATCTAAATGCCTAATAATGATAGATTAGATAAATAATAAAATGTGGTGCATGTACACCATGGAATACTATGCAGCTGTGAAAAAGATATCATGTCTTTTGCAGGAACATGGATGGAGCTGAAGGCCATTATCCTTAGCAAACTAACATAGGAACAGAAAGCCAAATACAACATGCTCTCACTTATAAGTAAGTGGGAGCTAACTGATGAGAACTCATGAACACAAAGAAAGAAATAACAGACACTACTTGAGAGTGGAAGGTGGGAGAAGGGAGAGGATCAGGAAAAGTAATTATTGGGTACTAGGCTTAGTACCTGGGTGATAAAGTAATCTGTGCAACAAGTAATTGTGCACCCCTGTGACACTAGGGTACTTATATAACAAACCTGCACACACACCCCCAAACCCAATTTTTTTTCTAAAAATTAGTAGGGTTTTTTGGTGTTTGTTTTTTTTTGTTTTTCTGCCCAGACAGTAATCTAGTGGAAATGGATAAGTTTCTAAGACCATATAGTTGAGAAGACTGGATTGTGAAGATACACAAAATCTGCACAGACCAATAATGTGTGAGGAGATTGGATTTGTAATAAAAACATATCAATCAGCAACAAAAGGTTGGGACCAGATGGCCTCACTAAAAAGTAAACTTTAACAAATGAACTGAAAGACTTGTACATAGAAAAGTATAAATATTGATTAAAGAAATTAAACTCCAAAATAAATGAAAAGACTTCCTGTGTTCACGGAAGACAACATTGTTAAAATGCCCATGCTGTGCAAAACAACCTACAGAGTGTACGCTAGCTCCTTCAAATGTTCAGTGACTGTTCTACACCAAATTAGAAAGAATACCATTGATACGGCATATGAAAAGCATGCAAATATTGGCTCTCTGTTCTTCCTGTTTGACAGATAGTCAAACCTTCTTGCGCACCACCAGCCTCATTTCGGAGACACTAGGTAAAAAGCGAAGGCCAAAGAAAAAGGATTTGACTGTATTAGATACCTGGTCACCAGGGATGCCTTAACTCTGGAAAAGTGGGTATTGTCATTATCAATGACCTCATCCTTGATCTCAGTGACATGGAATACATGTTCCAGCATGGTTCTACCCGTGGCAATTTCCATGCTACCATCAAGTAGCATGAGACTAGGAAGTTTGTCATCAATGGCAGTCTCATCCCCATCTTCGAGAAGAGAGATCTTACCAAAATCAAAGGGAATGATGCTTATGGAATCCACAGCCATCGTCACTACCATGAAGAAATCTGGAGTTTACTTAGAGGGGGGTTCCAGAAAGGTTACCATCTTGGTCTCTCCTGCTGATGTCCCCATGTTTGTGATGGGCGTGAACCATGAGAAGTATAAAAACAGCCTCAAGGTTATCAGCAGTGCTTCCTGCATCACCAGTTGCTTAGCCCCCCCTGTTGAGGTTATCCATCACAACTTTGAGCCATGAAGACACTCATGTCCACAGTCCATGACATCACTACCATCCAAAATACCGTGGATGGACCCTCTAGAAAACTGTGGTGTCATGGCCACAGTGCTCTCCAGAACATTATTCCTGCATCTGCTGGCACTGCCAAGGCTGCTGTGGGCAGGGTTATTCCTAGATAAGTAAGAAGCTCCTTGGCATGGCCTTCTGTGTTCCCATCACCAATCTGTCGGTCATGGGCCTGACCTACCATCTGGAGAAACCTGCTAAATATGACATCAAGAATGTGGTAAAACAAGCACTAGAGGGATCCCTCAAAGATATCCTGGGCTTTGATGAGCACCACGTTGTCTCCTCTGACTTTAATGGTGACACCCAATCTTTCACCTTTGATGCTGGTGCTGGCATTGCACTTGATGACCACTTTGCCAGTGAATTTGGCTACAGCAACAGGGTGGTGTACCTTATAGTTCACATGGCCTCCATGGATTAAGAACCCCCAGCCCCCCTGCTCCAAGAAGAGCACGAGAGGCGCTTAGCTGTTGGGAAGTTCCTGGATCACTCATTTCCCACCATCCTAAGACTCTCCTCAACACAGTTGCAAAGCCAGAGTCCCTGAAGAGGAAGGCTCCTAGGGAGCCCCACCTTATCATGTACCAATAAGTTTTACTGTACTCAAAGGGGAAAAGAAAAAAATGAGGTGGCCAAAGCAATTCTGAGAAAAACACAAATGTTGTAGACATTACATTTTTTAATTTCAAAATATATTACAAGCTACAGTAATCAAACTTGTATGTACAGGCATAAAAACCTATATAATAAACAGTGAAACAGAATGAAGTCACTAGAAATAACCTATACAGATATACAATAAATACTTTTAAAATGGGGGCCAAACAATCACAATGTGGAAAGAAAACTTTCTTTTATCAAATGATATTCAGAAACAAATCCATATGCTAAAGAATAATATCTACATGCAAAAGGAGGAAACCACACCATTATCTTAGACCACCCACTAAAATAAAAATTTATTAAAGATTGTAAAAGATTTAATTTAGAAAACCACAGTTTTCTGAATATATTGTAATACATTTAAATGTGGCCAAGCACAGTGGTGCATGCCTGTAATCTCAGCACTTTGGGAAGCTGAGGCAGGTGAATCACGAAATCAGGAGATTGAGACCATCCTGGCCAACATGGTGAAACCCCGTCTCTACTAAAAATACAAAAATTAGCCAGGCATGGTGGCACAAACCTGTGGTCTCAGCAACTCAGGAGACTGAGGCAAGAGAATCGCTTGAACTTGGGAGGTGGAAGCTGCAAGTGAGCCCAGATTGTGCCACTACACTCCAGCTTGGATGACAGAGTGAGACTCCGTCTCAAAAAAAAAAAAAAAAAAAAAGATTTGAATGTAAGACCTGGAATGAGAATACTTTTTTTAAAAGGTTTTTCTAGGCATGGGTCTTGACAATAATTTGCTGTCACAAAAGTGGAGGCATGAAAAGCAAAACTAAATGAGACTATGTCAAATTGAAAACCTTAACAGCAAAGAAACCAATGACCAAATTGAAAAGCTTTTTAACAAATATCCAAAATACTTAAGGAATCTGTATGAATAAATAGGAAAAAAAAATGAAACAAAACAGAAAAACATCAAAAAGCCCACAAATCAGCAGATTTATAACTGGGCAGCGTAATTCAAATTGCTTTAACAAATATCCAAAGTACCTAAGGAATTTGTATAAATAGGAAAACAAAAACAAAAGAGAAAAACATCAAGAACCTCACAAATAAGCAGATTTATAAATGGGCAATAGATTTGAATAGACATTTAGCCAAAGAAGACATCCAATTGGCCAGAAGCATATGGAAAGGTGCTCAACGTCACTGATAATCAGGAAAATGGAAACAAAACCACCACAAGTGGTTTAGACCACAGCGGCATGCCTGAAAGTTTTCAGGCCTTCAGTTGCTGGGAGTGGCTGAGGAGCGTGGGGGAGTTTTGTCTGTGTTTGGAAGAGCGGAGTCACAACAAGAACCAGTGTATTCTGGACATGTGCGGGCCCTGGAGTGTGCATGGCTGGCCGCCTTGTCTATCTGTGCCTTAATGAGTGACACCATTGTGTGGTTGATCCAGAGGGACAGGTGCCTTTCAGAGGGAGTGGGAAGTGGTTAATGAAGGTGGTGGGTGTTGGTTTATTTGCCCATGGATGATAGCAAAAGCAGGTTAGCTTCCCAAGAATTTTTACCATTAACTTATTTTTCTGCAAGTCTAGACCCAGGCTTGCGTCCCAAGGCATCTTGGCAGCCCACAGCTTCTTAGCAAGTGCGTGTTCGGTAGGATCCCCCAGCCTGGCCTCTGCATCACCTCCACCTTCTTCCTCCTGGGCCATAGGTCAGCTCTGGACACTGAGCCATCATCCTGTGGTGAGCAAGACCCCATTCTTGGCCTTCAGTCTCTTTCCCTAAAGCACACGATCAAGTTGGTGGTTGGAAGGGGCCAAGAAGCCACATCTCACATTTCTCCACTGCCTGGGCAAAAAACAGAGGCCTGTGGAACACATGGCTCTCAGGTTTCTCCCATTTGATGACTCATCACCTGCCCCCATATGACCTTCTAGCTCACAGCACATCTAGCCTCCTCTGAGGAGTGAAGATGAGATGTCTTATGGTCATTTTCCCTGGTGCACAGAGCCCAGCTGGAGTTCTCCACACCTCACTAATCCCCCCCATCTGTCCAGTCTTACCTGCCTTCATATGAGAAGCCCACAGCTAACCCTCAGGGCTTCAGCCTTGCCCTGCCTGACTTCTAGGAAATCCTCCTCTCCACCCATTCTGATCAGGACACTGTCTGAAGTTTCTCCCTCATTATTTTAAAAGGAGGAGAAATTTTTCTGACACAGGTTCTGGTGAGGTGACCAGTTTCCAAATTACAGGGTGATGGCAGTTTGAGCTGGACCAGGATAAGACAGTGCTGTCCTGGGGCTGGTCATTTGATAAGGCACTTCAGAAAGTGCAGTGATGTACCCCTGGGAGGCTTTCCACTCTTTGTATGCAGGTTTCTGGTGAGAGAACCAATTGACCACCAGCGTGTCTCTGGGCGTGTGTGTGTGTGTGTCATGTATATTTTCTTTCATTGATTTCTTTCAGCATGAAGCCCAGTGTTTTGATGAATGTATCTAACTGTTTCTAGTTAATTCAGCTGGTTCAAGGTCCTGGGGCCTTGCTGTGTCATATTTGCATAAGCCTAGTGTCTGTGCAGACTGCATGCTAGCATTCAGTTATAAGACCCTTTTGATCACTTATCCTGTCCCTGTAATAGAAAAGCCATTTCATTCAGTGAAATAGCAACCCAGAGCTAATGGAGAGATGGTCTAATCTGCCGTACACTGGGGCAATGGCCAGTGATTTGGACATTATGGCATAGATGGAAATTTCCAGTTTCTCTAGGTGGCGGGCAGAGGCCTCGCTTTTTAAGAAACTCCCCCACTCCACCCCTGCCAATGAGGGCGTTGCTTGAGGATATTTCTGTCAGTGTTATGTAGAAGAGATCATTTCTGGATGTTGAACTTCAGGTAAGGAAGCCAGCTCCTGCATATCACGGTGGCGGTGTTTGGGCCAAGACAAGTCAAGACAGCACTGTCTGAAAAGGGGCTCAAGGATGTAGCTGTGACAAGACCCTGGGATGTTTTCTGCTCTTCTCTCTGCAAATCCCGTGGATGGAGATTCTGTTAGTCACTGTGGGGGTGTGTGTGTGTGTGTGTGTGTGTGTGTGTGTGTGTGTATATTTGTGTGTTTATCACTTGTTTTGTTTTCATTTTTGTTTTTCTGCCTGAAGCCTGCAGACTTGCCAAAAGTTCCTTGCTGTTTTCAGAAAGCAGAGCCTATGAGCACACTCCAGGGCCTGAGACCTCAATTCTATGGCATTTGCTTGGGACTGGTGTGTATCTGCTGACTGTGTGATGGGTTTCAGGGCCAAGGAACACTAGTTTCTGTTTGTTTCTATGTTAAAAGACGTTTCATTCAACTGAATAACAGGCCAAGTCTAGTGGAAAAAATGTCTACTCTGCCATAGGATGGGGAAGCAGCCTGAAGTCTAGAACACTGACGTGTGTCTGGAAATTTCTAAGGCCTCCAGTTGCTGGTAGAGGCCCTGAAGGTAGGGCACATTTGTCTGCAGATCAGAGGTAGGGATTCTGCTCACCCCTACATTATTTTCGCCATGTGTCGACCTTGGAGTTTGCAGGGTTGGATGTCCTGATTGTGCCACAGGAAGGTATAAGAGGCCGAGGATGACACAACTGTAGGCTGTAGGGATGATGTTCACAGGGAGCCTCTCTGCTGCCTGTGGCAAGAGGAAAGAGTGAAATGCTTGGGGGTGGGAACAAAAGCCTACAGAATCTATTGTTCTCAGTTTATCTCCCATCCTAGTCCAATCATTGCCTAATATCCTTAGCTACTGATCACAGAGGAGACTCTGCGCATCTGTGATCATGTGGCCTTCAATGTTGGCAGATTCAGATTGATGCCCCAGGCACCTGTGCTTGTAACTGCAGTTTCAACAGGCTCAGGATCAGGCTAAAGGGCCTCCAAGCTTCCTCCAGTTTCCTGGTGCATGCATGTGCAATATACTCCCCTGGCCTGGGTCTTTCCTACCTCTTCTTGCCAGTTGGGTCAAATCTAGCTTATTAACCAGAGTTTTCCAAGCTTTAATAGAACTGGCTCAGACCAGTTGGAGACTTGAAATGAGCTATGTGATAGTTACAGATTTTTAAAGATATGCTATTATTTTAGAATAGTTTTGAGTGTACAGCAAAATGGAGTGCATAATCCAGAGACCTCATATGCCCTGAATTCTTGCACACTCTCTGGTCACTCCACCAACAACCTCCTACACCAGAGTAGAATATTTATTATAGTCAGTAAACTTACATTGACAAATCATCAGCACCCAGAGTGATACTCTTGGTGGCGCACATTCTAAGGGTTTGGATAATTGTATAAAGAGATTGAAATGTACAATGAATGTATCATTATAGCTGTAATGATATCCTGCAGTATATTTTCACTACTGTAATGATCTTGTGCTCTATTCATTCTTTCTTTTCCTAACCACTAGAAACCACGAGTCTTTAATGTCTCCACAGTTTTGCATTTTCCTGAATGTTGTGTTCTAGAAATCATAGAGTAGATAACTTTCCAGATTGGCTCCTTTCAGTTAGTAATATACATTTAAGATTCTTCAGTTTCTTCTGGTAGCTCAATAGGTCATTTCTTCTTAGAGATGATTAATATTTCATTTTCTAAATATACCACAGTATATTTATCAGTTAAGCTACTGAGGGACATCTTGGCTCCTCCTAAGTTTTGGTGGCTATTTTAAAAAGCTGCTGTAAACATCTGTGTGCAGGTTTTGTATGGACAGAAACTTTCTGGTCATTTGGATAAAGACCTAAGGAGTGCCAACTACTGGATCACATAGTAAGAGCATGTATAGTTTTGTAAGAAACTGGCCATATTAGGAGACTCTTTATGACGGTAGAGGGGAACGTGTTAACATCCTGAAGAATCAATCCAATGAAGGAGATAGAATTTGAGGATCCAGAAAGAATGATGTCACCGTGAAAGCTGCTAAAAGGTACAATTAGGCACTTTGAAACATTAAAAAGTATATTTGAGCCTTTAGAAATTTAGAAACCAGGCAGCCCCAGACTGAAAGCAGCTCATAGCTCCAACAGAGAGGCTTAGGGAGGGTGGTGGAAGACTTTTATATGGTGAATGTGGAAGAAAAAGAAAATACTTGATTGGGTAAAGTGGAGCAGTGGCCTCATTTAGCTCATTACAGTGGAAAGCTCGATGTTAATGGGTGGCTTCTGATTGGTTAAGCTTAAGTTCCCTTTTATTATTTACACTGAGTCAAGTTTTGGTTTGTTGAAGGAGGAATTGAGTGCACTGGAGCCACCTCAGCCTCATGGCCACCTGTTTATTTGATTGTTTTAAACAGAGAAGATCCTTTTGAAAATATCTATCACCACTGTGGTAGTGCAGTGGTGTGATTATGGCTCACTGCAGTTGAGAGAAGTTGAATAAAAGTTAGAAGAATATAGAAAATATTGGTTATACATGTTGGGTTTCTAAAGAAATGATGCCATTAGAGAAATGAAACTTTTATTGTTTTCTGGAAATATTTAGGGCCAATTTGTTGTGTAAGTAATTCTAATTTATGATGATACCTCTGACCACTTTTTGATATTTTTTTCTGGTTCAGGTGGCATTGAGAAAACACAAAGTGGGACTCACCCAGGGATGAGATTTTGCCAGAGAACGGACAAACAGCAAGTCAGGGAGCTTAAGGTAATTATGAGAAAGTGACTATCTAAAATTGCTTAGGTAGAAGGAGACAGATTGGATTTTTGTGTGTTTAGTATTTTGGAGAAGAAGAGTGTGGGTGTGTATGTGAGATGTGTTGTTTATTCTCTTAAGAGAGAAAAATGAGGGGGATTAATGGACTGTAGTTCTGGACATGGTGGAAAACTCTTAAAGTGGAAGTATTGGGGCAAGTGCTCCGATAGGATGGTGCATTTAGTCTCTTCACCCAGAAATCCGTAGAATGTTAACAGTTCAGACTCAAACCTTGTAAAGAACAGGTGGAGAAAAGGAAGTCCCTCACAGCAACTGGCACCATAACCAATGACAAATGTTTTTGGAATAAATGGAGTTACCTGCTTTCAGCCCCAGGTGGTAAGAATTAAGTCCACAGTGAAGTTGTCCCCTCATCCCCAAAGAGATAAACATATATGAATGAAGTGAAGTGATAACTACTGCTGCCTGGGATCATGAGAGACTGAAATGAACTGATAGGAAGTGAAAGGCAGATGAGAAAATGAGAATAGACCCATCTGCACAGGATCATAAAACCAGCAAAGACAAGGGCTTGTCTAAGATGCCTTCAGAAGCTTTGTCTATGAGAACTCTAAGGACTTCTGCAGACCTGGTAGCTGCTGTTGGGATCTCTGCCCAAAAGGGGGAATCTGACCAGCATCCAAAGGGCTTCTGGACCCACTGGACTCTTCTGGAGGTATGTTCATCTCCCGAGTCATCACTGTGTTTTTTTACTCCCTTTATTACTCCCTGTGTGTAGAATGATAACTGCATACTTGATAGTGTGAATATCTTTTGATAAATGGTAAATCTGAACATGTATAATTGGCTGCCATGTCATTGTGAAACCTCACAGCTTCAGTCAGTGTCAGCACAGGCAGCTTGCACCTAATGCACGTATCAGTGGGCATAGTCTACAGACACCTAATGACTCAGGTACTTTAACAGTCGCCAATGAGTGTATCTCCAAGGAATAGTCCAACAACACATGGCTGGCCTGACTCAAGGTAACTATGTGTTCAATCCAGGGTCATACTGAGTGAACATCTGCCAACCAGAGGTCATTCCCCCTGCCTGCCACTGAGCAGTTCAAAAGTGACTGGTGGAAGCAGACATGAGTGCACTTGCTCAACTATTTGCCTCTTCCAAGGGGATCCCACTCAGGATCTAGGTCATTGTGCCTTATCGGAGTCCTACACGTTTCACTTGCAAATTACGTTTGAAAATTAAATTACTGATTACTATGTTGCTAGTCATTCACAAAACATTTTTTAAAATTGCAATTCCAGAACCCATATTAACATCCAGTGACTTGTAGAAAGCAATAGAGAAATGTATGAGGCAAGTTCTGGCAAAGACCAGTCTGATACTGCCCTGATTACCCAACCTCAGGCACTGGTCACATTAACTTGCAGAGCTAAGAAAAAAAGTACCAGCCTTGTTACTCAAGACTTAGGAACTATCGATTGAGATAGATAAAAGATTTTAGCCAACAAAACATTACATCATCCTGAAGAATATTTTCCTCTTCCAGAGAACCCAGGAGGTTATAATGACCCCTGGAAAGCTGACCAGCAATAACAGTGAAAATTACATAGGTGCGTGAGTGCAGAAATATAATCTGTACTGAAAATAAGTTTTATACTAGGCAAGAATAACAGGATATATGTAAAACTTTTGCTCACAAATCCAAATCAGATGTACAAATTCCATATGGTTTAGGAGTTAATGGTGGTAAATCCATTATGCTCACAGGAAGCAAAGTAGGACAAATGACTGGAATAGCAAATAACTCCAGGATTAATGATGAATTAATTGCTAGAGCACAAAATATCCAAGACCTTCCTGACTTGTGATGGGGATGGATAACAGAAGTTGGGTGAGACAATACCCAAACATGATTTCCAGGTTTACCTAAACTAAACAATGGAAGACTGTAGAAGAGGCCATTAAGATATCTCAAGAATATGGAAGATTATTATTCACTTCTTACGGGACAGGACTTTATAGAGCACCTGAAAAAGTTCCCATGAAAAACCACTTTTACAAAATGTCAAGTGATGATATCCAAGATGAAACCAATGAGTCACAACATTCACATAATATACTGTATAACCTTGATCTCTTGAGTGCCATAAAGTGTTTCTTACCTCTAAACCAAAGTTTCATTTTACAGTCTAATTTTTCTCATTTTTTCTATCACAACATTTTTATATATTTCTCATATATTCTTGCAAAGGATTGTAAAATTTTATTGTGATTATTCTTGCTTTAAGCCAAAACTTTCCTAATCTTTCTTTAGAGATTGTGGCATAGCATGTTAGTTTCCTTTCCATATCCAATTGTTTCCTCTGTATTCATTACCCTAGCTATATGTTTATGTCTTTTGAACCTCCCCTCGAAGCTAGGTATGACCATGTGACTAAGTTTTAAGCCAATAATTTGTAAGCACTATGCTATGAGTACCTTCTAGAAAATCTCCTTCTTTTCTTTCTCTATGCTACTGTCTGGAATGAAGATCCAATAGCTGGAGATCAATAGTTATCCTAGATAATGCAGGCAGGGGCAATGGGCAAGAGGGTCCATTAACTCCCTTACTGGAAGATAAGTTTTACAAGAATAAGAACCTCATTTTTGTTGATCCAAGCAATATCCCTAGCACTTACACACAGTGTGCAGCATGTTTGCTAAGGGCTCAGGTATTAAATGGATATTGAATGATTCCATGACTTAATTAGTTTACTCTGGAATCATAAATAAACAAGGTCGCAGCTCATTTCACAGAATCAAATTCCTGATTAATTCAAATTGCACTACTCTAATTTATTTCTCTTGGCTCTCTCAGACTTGCCAATGTTATGGAAGAATCGGATTTTTTCTTAACGTACTTCAATATTGCCTTCAATCAAAATGTTTTAAAATCTGTTTTCATAACAATGCTTCCCAATATTTTCCTGCTGAGAAAGTTTAAAATTTTTCTATTTTTAAAGTTATGGATATCTGTTGTTGCATGTGTCTGTTGTTAAGCGCAGGCACTATTTTGTAACTTTAAATAGACATCATCTCAAGTCTGCAAGAATTATCTAAAATGGTATCTAATGACATTTCTAGGTCTTCAGACACTATTAACACAGATTGTAGCCACTAGGTCTTGAGGATTTTACTAGATATTGGTTACTGCAACTAAACTTTCTTGGATTCTTTTTCGTTTCACTGTGGTTTCCGGTATTTAAACATCACCTATTTTTGTTCTCAAACTTAAATATTTTAAACAGAACTAAATTAAAGATGAATTATCCCTCCTTCCCTGATTTTTGAAATGACCCTTTGCTTCATATGGTAATGATTCTTCTGGTCCTTTTTGTAGTTAGTTATGTTTTTTTTTCTTTTTATTTATTTATTTTTTTAAGACTGGGTTTCACCATGTTGGTCAGGCTGGTCTTGAACTCCCGACCTCAGGTGATCCACCCGCCTTGGCCTCCAAAGTGCTTGGATTACAGGCGTGAGCCACCACACCCAGTCAGTTATGTTAGAGTTTGTAAATTTTCACAAATTTTACAATTGTATCCAATTTTCTTTGTAATTATTTTTTCCTCTTCCCCTGAAGTCATTGTTATTTCTTTTAACTCTTTGTGGGAAAAATTTAATCCATCTTTCACTTTTTGGATACACTTATTTATAAATGAACTCCTTGATTTTTGCTCAGATTATTTTTCATGTTACCCACTTTTAGGGAAGACATTATTTGGGTTTTGTTTAGTGTATCAAGCTGTTTTTTTTTTTTTTTTTTGGTTGGATGTATTGAGAAGTGTAGACTTTTCTATGCATAATATCCTTTTTCCCGCAGTAGTTTTTTTGAAAAGTCTATTTAAATAAAAAAAAAACCTCTTCCTAAACCTATCCTCTACTGGAAATATATCTAGAGTCAAATGGTCCTTTCTCCCTTCTTGCTTTTGTAGAAGTCCAAAGCTTATCTGTCCCTGATCCAGACTACATACACCTGTGCCTTTTGGGAGCTCTTGCGCATTCGTTCTTCCTTCTCTTTTAATCTCAAAAATGTATTTTCTCTGTTGGCTCTTTTCCTTTAACATAGAAGTATACTCACCCTTTTTGTTGATCTTGGAATGAAAGACTTTCTTTACCATGCGTCTTCCTTTAACTACTACTACCTCTCTCCTCAGCCAAATACTTGATAAGAAAAGCTCTCAGTTTGTGTCATTGTTTTCTCACCTCCAATTCACTAATTTACCCACTGCCTGACATCCAGCTCACTCACATGCACACAAGCCCAATCACTAAGTTGCCATAGCCAATTTGTAGTTTTCCTGCCCTCCTGGCAATATTTGACTCTGTGCACTGAGATAATACATACTGAGTATCTACTGACCAGGCCCTTTGCTAGGTGCTGCTATTACAGAAATGAAGAGCAGACATCATCTCCTTTCTAGTGACTAACAGGAGCAGTCATTCCTGATTCATATGTAGGTCCCTTGACTCATACTCCTCACTTTTGCAAGCTTCACATAATGCTGTGTAAATCGCCCTATTCTCCAGGTCTTCTTTCCTCCCACTTCTCCTTACTATACACAACTTCTCAAGGCAGTCATTTCCACGCCCATGGCTTCAGATGCTTTCTCTATTCTCTGAGGTCAATAGAATTTTAAATGTTTCATGTATTAGTTTTATTTTATACAAGATGCCTCATTTGCTATAACCATAGATTCAGAGCTACTCCATGAAAGTAATAAATGAAAAACGGTGATATTCTTAGCATGTAAACTTTAGGAAATTTCCCCAGTTGCTCTTAATATTTTGATTTAGTATGTGTGTTAGTTTTGAAAACATATATTGGGGTGTCACAAATGAACTCAGCCTACAGAGATTTATATTCAACTTTTGACCAGAGAATTCCATTTTAATGTAACACTGAGAGTAAAAAATCTCTTCCTACTTACCTGTTTCTCTTCCTACATTCTCTGCCAGGAGGAAGGCACTGCTGCGTACCCAGTCTTCCCCAGCAGAGACTTTGCAGCTCTGTTTGCCCTCTACTTCCCCCTCTTCTTTCACATCTCATGACCAAGCACTTCCTATTCTGTCTCCCAAATGATCACAAAACTTTTTCCTCCACTTTTGTCACTGCCATCTTAGTTGATTTTGTTGCTTCCTTCAGTTCTTCCTTGTTATACAGACCAGTACAAACACATCTGACAGAGACTCCTCACCTTTGTATGGCTCAATGACTCAGATTCTCAGAATAAAATTAAAACCACCCCAGCATCAAATTTAGGGTCAAATAAAGGTGGGTTTGTACCCCAGGTTCATATACTGTGCAGCAGTGTGGTCTCAGAAAATTGAACTCCTTAAGCCTTTGTTTGTTTATCTACCTATGCTCATTGAGAGTTAGGACTGTTTCACACATACAGTGCATGGCATGTAGAAGGGGCTTAATCAATTTTGAATGAAGGGGAGAAAAAATGTTCTGGCTGGGAGCAGTGGCTTACCCCTGTAATCCTAGCACTTTGGGAAGCCAAGGCAGGTGGATCATTTGAGGTCAGTAGTTCAAGATCAGCCTGGCCAACATGGTGGAACCCCATCTCTACTAAAAGTACAAAAATTAGCAGAGCACGGTGGTGGGCTCCTGTAATCCCAGCTACTTGGGAGGCTAAGGCACTTGAATGAGAATCACTTGAACCCAGGAGGTGGAGGTTCCAGTGAGCAAAGGTTTGAGACTGTCTCAAAAAAAAATGTTATTTTAAAAATATACGAATCTACAAAGTCACTTCCCCTCCAAGCTTGACTTCTACCTTTACTTTGATAAGGTTTGGCCATGTCCCCAACTAAATCTCATCTTGAATTGAAATCCCCATAATCCCCACATTTCGAGGGAGGGGCCTGGTGGGAGGCAGTTGGATCATGGGGGCAGTCTTCCTCATGCTGTTCTTGTGATATTTAGTGAGTGCTCATGAGATCTTATGAGGTTTTTGTTTTGTTTTCTTTTGTTTTGGGGATAGAGTCTTGCTCTGTCGCTCAGGCTGGAGTGAGGATGCAGTGACCCAATCTCAGCTCACTGCAGCCTCAGCCTCCTGAGTAGCTGGGATTACAGGCACGCACCACTACTCTCAGCTAATTTTTGTATTTTTAGTAGAGATGAGGTTTCACCATGTTAGCCAGGCTGTTCTTGAACTCCTGACCTCAGGTGATCCACCCACTTTGGCCTCCCAAAGTGCTAGGATTACAGGCATGAGCGACCGTGCCCAGTTGAGATCTGATGGTTTTTTATACGTGTTTGACAGTTGTTCTTTCACTTGCTCACACTCTGTGCAGTCACCATGTAAGATATGCCTGCTTCCCTTTCTGCTATGATTGTGAGTTTCCTGAGGCCTCCCCAGCCATGCAGAGCTGTGAGTCAATTTAATCTTTTTCCTTTATAAATTACCCAACCTCAGATATTTCTTTAAAGTCAGTTTGAAAATGGACTAGTACACTTTCTGATAACCATGCTTGAGGATTTAGGGAATTCAGAGTATCTGGCATCAAATTGTGGCCCCACCCTGAGCAGTCATGTGATTTTGGGGGAGGTTACATATCTTCTCCATCTCAACTTCTGTAAAATCTGTAAAATGAGATTTTTGTGCTATGCTCATTTAACCCTCAGAGGGTTAAATGAGCACAGCACAGTGGGGACACTGTCGGGCACATAATGCTTGCCAGATGTTGAATATTCATCTTTGTTGAATTAGGACTGCGGTACCCCACTTTATGGCTCTCAACTTTGTATGACAAAATCATACTTAGTGCTTTGTTAGGAAAGAAATAAAATCTGAAAGTCCCTGCCATGGAGGGAAGAAAGAGGGGAGAAAGGGAGTTGGTAAATTTCAGCATTTCAGAGCTTGGAGAGCAACAAGTTAGGTTTCCATTTTATGGAGAAGGAGGTGGAGACAGGATGGGTCCTAAGGTGTGGTTCAAGACACACAGCCATAACCCTTTATTGAGAGTACAGCTAGGGTTCCAGGGATTGCTGTGGTCACATTGCAGATAAAAGTTACCACTCATTGGAAGACAGGAGAGGGGTATTTAGTTACTACAATAAATACCCCTCTCCTGTCTATGAGGCAGCTGGGGACTCAGGAGAGGAGTATTTAGCAATCAACAATTCAGGTGTATTAAATTCAGTCAGCAAATAAAAGTTGTTCATCTTGGTTGCTAATGGGACCCATTCTACTAACTGAAGCTTTGTATAGAATTCATAGGGGAAAATGGCTTCAAGTAACAAGCCATTCTGTGCTTTTCTTAGGACTTAAAAGTTCAGGAAGCTGGTGACAAATGCAAACCTTAGTCCCACTGGCACTGCACTAGGGCCCAGGAGAGCAGCAACATCATAAGACACAGGGTGGGGCAACCCAGGCAGGAGCATTCTGAGCTGTTGGGGAGGGGGGCAGCCAGGGTGGGGTATTGTGGGGTGTGGGTTGGGGCATTGTGACACACAAGCCTTGGCTCCTACCTGAGCCAGTGGGCTTTAGTGTGTAGGTGAATGCAGAAGGAGGAAGAGTTCCCTCTGCACTCTCTTTAGAAAGTTGTTTCTCTCAGTGCTTGTTGGGTGCATAACCTATTCAATAAGCCAGCTGGTCTTCACTCTCCCAGACAAGTAAACTCAGGGGACTTGGCTGGGTTCTGGCCTCGGCCTGAGTCTCTGCTGGGGCTGGGCTGTTGGGTGGGCAGGCGAGGGGTAGGCAAGATTGTCTTTGCAAGTGCAGCACAGCTTCCGCCTAAGGTAGTGGGAGTGCGTGGCCAAAGCTGTGACAAGAGGCACAGGTGGTGGCAGACAGGAGTAGAGGTACATCATGAGGAACACACTGACCTGTTGTGTGTGGCACCCCAGGGCCAGGACCTGTTTGGAACAGCACCAGGGGTCAGTGTGTCCATGTGAGACAGAGGTCTATGAAGCAGCTGGGGACATGATGGAAGGAGCACCGGTGGCTCCAACTGAAGAACCTGCCAAGGTGACTTTCTAAGTTGGTGAGGGCCTTGGCTTGGAACAGCACCAGGGGTAAACAAACAATTAGGAATCTGTCAGGGCAAAAGAGAAGAGCTCCCAAAGACACAATTGTTATCCCTTGGGAACACTATGGCCAGCAGGAAAGGCCCAAGACCTAAGGCAAGATCTGAGATGAGGCCAGCTAGACAAGGAGTCTGCAGGACATACGAGGCAGAGAGGACACTTAGACTGTATATTTAACATCTGAGGCTAGCTATTGCCCAGAGAAGGGGACTTCTACAGGGCAAGGTTTTCTCTCTCTCTTTTTTTTTTTTTTTTTCTGAGACAGAGTCTCTCTCTGTCATCTAGGCTGGAGTGCAGTGGCCTGAGTTCATCTCAGTGCAAATTCTGTCTCCCAGGGCAAGATTTTCTTATAGGGACAGGTGGATAATTCATCAGGCTTAGATCAAAAGAATCTTAGATGACAACACAGGCACATCTAAGAAACTCCTCTATAACATCATTCTGTGCAACCTGGCATCCAAACAGGGCTTGATTCTGCCCAAGAAAATATAACAGGCCAGGCATGGTGGCTCACACCTGTAATCCCAGCATTTTGGAAGGGCAAGACGGGCAGATCATTTGAGGCCAGGAGTTCAACATCAGCCTGGGCAAGATGGTGAAACACTGTCTCTACTAAAAGTACAAAAATCATCTGGGCTTGGTGGCACATGCCTGTAGTCCCAGCTACTCAGGAGGCTGAGGCAGAAGAATTGCTTGAACCTGAAAGGTAGAGGTTGCAGTGAGCTGAGATCATGCCAGTGCACTCCAGTCTGGACAACAGTGTGAGACTCCATCTCAAAAACAAAAAAGCAAAAGAAAACAGAACAAATGGTAACAAGTACATGAAAAGAAGCTCAACGCTGTTAAATCATTAGGGAAATACAAAATATTTTTTTTTTAGATGGATCCTCCTTGCCTCAGCCTCCCAAGTAGCTGACATTACAGGCACCCGCCATAGTGCCTGGCTAATTTTTCTATTTTTAGTACAAATGAGGTTTCACCATGTTGGCGAGGCTAGTCTTGAATTCCTGACCTCAGGTGATCAGCTCGCCTTGGCCTCCCAAAGTGCTGAGATTACAGGCATGAGCCACCACACCCAGTGGGAAATACAAATTGAAAGCACAAATCAAAACCTATAATCAAAAAAGCAAACAATGGTTGGGTGCAGTCATTGGTGAAACTTCATCTCTACTAAAAATACAAGACTATTTCAAAATAAATAACTAAATAAAATTTAAAAATAAAAAAAATATATGCTGAGTAAAAGAAGCCAGACACAAAAAGTCATGTATTGTATCATTCCATTTATATTAAATGTCCAGAGTAGGCAAATACATAGAGACAGAAAGCAGATGAGTGGCTGCCAGGGCCTGAGGCAAGGGAGGAATGGTAAGTGACTGTTTGAGGAGTATAAGTTTTCTTTTTGGGATGATAAACATATTTTAGAACTGCATAGAGGTAATGGTTGCATAATATCATAAATGTGCTAAATGCCATTGAATTGTACACTTTAAAATGGTTACTTTTGGCATGTACCTGTAGTCCAAGGGACATGAGAGCCTGGCTTGAGTCCATGAGTTCTGGGCTAGAGTGCACTCTGCCAATCAGGTATCGAGACTGAGTTCGACATCAATATGGTGACCTCCCAGGAGCGAGGGACCACCAGACGCCTAAGGAGGGGGTGAACAAGCCCAGGTCAGAAAGTGAACAGGTCAAAAGTCCTTTGCTGATCAGTACACCTGTAAATAGCTACTGTACTCCAGACTGGACAACACAGCAAGATCCCGTCTCTACTAAATAAATAAATGGGCCAGGGGTGGTGGGTCACGCCTGTAATCCCAGCACTTTGGGAGGCCAGGCAGGTGGATCACGAGGTCAAGAGATTGAGACCATTCTGGCCAGCATGGTGAAACACCATCTCTACTAAAAATACAAAAGTTAGCTGGGCAGGGTGGCATGCACCTGTAGTCCCAGCTACCTCGGAGGCTGAGGCAGGAGAATCTGAGCCAAAATCATGCCACTGAACTCCAGCCTGGCAACAGAGCCAGAATCTATCTCAAAAAATAAAAAATAAACAAATAAAATGGTTAATTTTATGTTGCGTGAATTTCATCCTAATTTGTTTTTTTAAAAATAAAAAGAACATTGGTTGCAGTGAGCCAAGATTATGCCACTGCGCTGCACTTGGGTGACAGAGTGACACCCTGTCTCAAAAAAAAAAAAAAAAAAATAGCATTGGCTATCAGAGCCATTTAAGTCATTTACAGTCATTGCCTTCTCCACCCAGGTGAACACCAGGTCTCTGCCTAACAAAGGCAGGGAGTAGCAGCTAGGGAGCTTTACCAACCCCATGTACAGGTGCTGAGGCACAGCAACCTCCACTGCCTCCATCCTGCCCACCTTGGCAACTCTCTCTCTCTCTGGTGTTGCCACAGGTGCCCCTGAACCCTCAGAGGTGTCAGAGCAGGAAACTGGGGCAGAGAGCCAGCTCTTTAGCACTGACCTTCCCTTGAGCTCACTAAGTGATTCCTTCATGAGTTTGCACAGTCAATAATTCACCAGCCTTTCAACGTGCTAGTGGGACAGGACTAGCACCTTGTTCTCCTGCTAAAGGGGCCCAGACAGATAAAAGAGATGCTCTCAGATGTTCCATAAATACTGACCACATACTGATGGCCTACTATCGCCAGCACAGCACATGGGATTTGACATGATTATTACATTGCATCCTCATGATAACTCTGTGAGATAGATAGTGTCAGGGCCTCAGTAGGATTTTTGTAGGTCTGTCTGAGACACTATTGCCTTTGTAAGCCCCTTCCTCTACATAAAAAAATACCAAAAATTTTATTTTACAGCTGCATTGATACAAGTATACTTAATATTGTCTTAATATTATATAATTATATTATATATTAAGACTGCTCTTGGCCAGGCTAGAAAGCAGTGGCACAATCTTGGTTCACTGCAACCTCTGCCCCTGGGTTCAAGTGATTCTCCTGCTTCAGCCTCCCAAGTAGCTGGGACTACAGGTGCATGATTTTTGTAGTTTTAGTAGAGACAGACTTTCACTATGTTGGCCAGGCCTGTCTCGAACTCCTAACCTCAGATGACCAGCCTCCCTTGGCCACCCAAAGTGTTGGGATTACAGACATGAGCCACCACGCCTGGCCAAAAAATAACTAAAACACTTTTATGGACCCCTAAAAGTACCATGGGACCTAGCGTATTGAGCCTCTTTTGCCTGATGGGTGAGTCAGTCCTGGATATTATTGTTATTTCACAGATGAGAAAACTGAGGCTTAAATTACAGAGCTAAAAAGCAGTAGCTTATGGAAGGAGCAGGATTGGAAAAAAAGTGGCAGGGATACATTTGTGGGCAACTGATTTTAGAAAAGGGTGCCAAGAAAATGGGGGAGAGAATAGTGTTTTCTAAAATGGTACTGGTACAGCTGAATATCAGCATAGAAAAAAATTAAGTAGACCCCTACCCACACCACATACAAAATTAACTAAAAATGGATCAAAAACCTAAACGTAAGAGCTAAAACGGTTAAACTCTTAGAAAACATAGATGTAAATCTTCATGGTTTCTTAGCTATGACACCTCAAGCACAAGTAACTAAAGGAAAAATAGATAAATTGGACTCCATCAAAATTTTTTTCATTTTACGACACTATGACAGAAAGTGAAACAACCCACAGAATAACAGAAATATTTGCAAATATCATACCTCATAAGGCTGTAGTATACAGAATAGATTAAGAACTCCCACAATTTCACTGAGCACGGTGGCATATGCCTGTAATCCTGGCACTTTGGGAGGTCAAGGCAGGCAGATCACTAGGTCAGGAGTTCAAGACCAGCCTGACCAATATAGTGAGACCCTGTCTCTACTAAAAATATAAAAATTAGCTGGGCATGCTGGCATGTGCCTGTAATTCCAGCTACTCTGGAGGCTGTGGCAAGAGAATTCTTAAACTCAGGAGGTGGAGATTGCAGTGAGCTAAGATTTGCACCACTGCAGTCCAGCCAGGGTGAAGAGGGAAACTCCATCTCAGGGAGAAAAATAAAAAACAAAAAACACCTCCCACAATTCAAATATAAAAAGACAAATAAATAATTCCAACATAAAAATGGGGGCTGGGCATGGTGACTTATGCGTATAATCTCAGCACTTTGGGAGGCCAAGGCAGAAGGACCACTTGAGGCCAGAAGTTTAAGTCTGAGAAACATAGCAAGACCCCATCTCTATTAAAAAAAAAAAAAAAAGAAGAAGAAATTTAAGGAGCTAGGTATGGTGGTTCATATCTGTGATCTCAGCACTTTTGGAGGCCAAGTCAGGTGAATTGCTTGAGCTCAGGAGTTCAAGTCCAGCCTGGGCAAAATGATGAAACCTCATCTCTACAAAAAATACAAAATTTAGTCAGGTGTGATGATGTGTGAGTCTCAGCTATTTGGGAGGTTGAGGTGGGAGGATCACTTGGGGTGCAGAAGTTTGAGGCTCCAGTGAGCATGATCACATCTCTGTACCCCACCCCAGGTGAGAGGGGGAGACCTGTCTCAAAACAAAAAATTTTGGCCAGGTGCTTTGTCTCATATCTTTAATTCCAGCACTTTGGGAGGCCAAGGTGGGTGGATCATGAGGTCAGGAGATCGAAACCAGCCTGACCAATATGGTGAAACCACATCTCTACTGAAAATACAAAACTTAGCTGGGTGTGGTGGTGCATGCCTGTAATCCCAGCTACTCAGGAGGCTGAGGCAGGAGAATCACTTCAACCTGGGAGGTGGAGGTTGCAGTGAGCCACGATTGCTCCACTGCACTCCAGCCTGGGTGGCAAAGCGAGACTCCATCTCAAAAAAAAACAAAAAACACTTTTTTAAATTAGTGGGTATGGTAGTGCATTCCTGTGGCCCCACTGACTCCAGAGGCTGAGGTAGGAGGATCCTGTGAGCCTGGGATTGAGGTTGCAGTGAAGTATGATCACGCCACCGCACTCCAGCTTGTGCAACAGAGTGAGACCCTGTCTCTTGAAACACATAATTTTCCAAAAAAGTTTTAACACATGTCCACACAAAAACCTGTACAGAATGTTCACAGTAGCAGTATTTATTCCTAATAGCTGAATAGCAAAAGGTGGAAACAAGCCAAATGTCCATCAACTGTTGAATGGATAAACAAGATGTGGTCTGTCCATAAAATGGAATATTACTCAACCATAAAAAGAAATGAAGTAATGGTACATGCTACAACATGGATGCACCCTGGAAACATTACACTTAGTGGAAGAAGCCAGACACAAAAGCTACGTATTATGAGTCTATCCATAGAAAATGCCTAGAATAGGCAAATCCATTGAGACAGAAAATAAATCAGTGGTGTTCAGGAACTGGGAGGAAAGGGAATGGGGAGGGACTGCTAATGGATAAAGGTGTCTTTCTGGGGTGACGAAAATAGTCTGGAATTAGATCATGGTGATGGGTATGCAACCTTATGAATATATCAAAAAGAACTGAATTGAATGCTTTAAAATGGTGAGTTTCTTTCTATCTCTATTATGGTATGTGAGTATCTCTATTTATAAAAAGTAAAATTATTGTAGTAGTTGTTGTATAACTATAAACACACTAAACACAATTGAATTGTATACGTCAAAGGGTGAATTGTATGGGATGTGAATTATGTCTCAAGAAAGCTATTACCAGGAAAAAATTAGGCTGGGTGCAGTAGCTCACACCTGTAATCCCAGCACTTTGGGAAGCCAAGGCAGGAGTATCATGAGGTCAAGAATTTGAGACCAACCTGGCTAACATGGTGAAACCCTGTGTCTACTAAAAATATAAAAAGTTAGCCAGGCATCATGGTGCATGCATACAATCGCAGCTACTCGGGAGGCTGAGGCAGGAGAATCACTTGAACCCAGGGGTGGAGGTTGCAGTGAGCCAAGATTGCATCATTGCACTCCAGTTTGGGCAACAGGAGTGAAATTCTGTCATAAATAATAATAATAAAAATAATAATTAATAATATTGTATTCTATCTAGCCCCATATATACAACTATTAGTAGTTTAATGTATAATAAGTATTAAAATAAATTTTCTTTTGAGACGAAGTCTCACTCTGTCACCAGGCTGGTGTGCAGTGGCACGATCTCAGCTCACTGCAATCACGGGTTTAATCAGTTCTCCTGCCTCAGCCTCCTGAGAAGCTGGGACTACAGGCACCCACCACAATACCCAGGTAATTTTTTGTATTTTTTAGTAGAGACAGGGTTTCATCATGTTGGCCAGGATGGTGTTGATCTCCTGACCTCGTGATTCCCCAACCTTGATCTCCCAAAGTACTAGGATATTAGGCATGAGCCACCATGC
This sequence comes from Ateles fusciceps, assembly GCA_036589455.1. NCBI lineage: Eukaryota > Metazoa > Chordata > Mammalia > Primates > Atelidae > Ateles > Ateles fusciceps. The sequence goes on from JAZHEH010001092.1 coordinate 1,153,375, forward strand.
CTGGCCCAGTATAAAAATTATTAATGAGATGTTCTACATTCTATTCTCCACACTGACTCCTCAAAATCTAGTGTTAACTTTATACTTGCAGCACACCTGAAATCAGACAAGCCACATATCAAGTGCCCACCAGTCACATGTGGCTAGTGGCTACTGTGCTGGAGAGCCTAGCGTTTGTGTCAGACAGCTTAGCGCCTGTGCCTTGAACAGTACTGTCTCTGAGGGCCTAACCAGAGCTGCCTGTGCCCTGAACCAAATTTATCTCTAGACTAATCCTCTTCCCAGTGCTCCAGGCTCAAAGAGCCAGCTGACTGTTTGTCATCTCCACTTTCCTGTCTTACGGAAATCTCTATAAGTTCATCAAAACTGCATTTGTATTTTCCTCCCCAAAATTTATCTCCCACAACCCACTCGAACACAGTCAATGGTACCACAATCCATCCAGTTACTGGAAGTAAAATCCAAGGAGTCACGCTTTTCCTTCATCCGAACGGTCATAAAGTCCTGTCAATTCCACCCATAGATATGTCTATTCACCTGAGTACATCTCCGCTGCTATTGCCCTGGTCCAGGCCACCATCATCTGTACTACAAAATGATTCCTAACTAGTTTTACTCCTACCTTCCCACCTTCTCACTCCACGTTCACACAAAGCAGCCAGAGGGATTGCACCACTCCCATACCCACATCCCTCCACCAGCTTCCCGATGCCTTCTAGTAAAATCCAAACTCCTGGCCTAGCTTTGCCACACCCTCCACAACTTGCTCCCTGCACCTCACTGCCTATAACTCTCCCATCGGCCATATGCCTCAGATCTGCTAGACTTGTTTCCACTTCCTGGTCCCTCTCTCTGGAATGCCCTTCTTCCAGACCATTGCATGGCTGGGTCCTTCTTATCATTCAGGTCTCTGAGGGGCCTTCCAAAAGTCATGGCATGTACAAGAAACATAGATATAGCAATTTGCATAAAGGTACAACATGAAAATACTGTCATGTTTTTTTATATTTTTGCATGAAACAAGCAGTTCAATCCAAGGTTAAATTTTATACTAAAGTATAGCTTTTAAATGGAGATCCATGGTATTTAAGAGTGTGATTTGGAAGGGGAGGGACTGTGGGGTGATGGTTCTCAATTTTCTTTCTCCTCTTAGTGAAGCAAGATCTAAACCAAATGTTCTGAAGCTTATCAAGATAATTTAAAACATATACAGTAAGGATTGGGAATATACTGACATGGTAAGCGAGAAAAGTGAGGCATGTGGAAGGTGTGGTGTGGCTGTCTGGTGGACACTGTGATTCAAGGGAGGGTAGGGGTCAGCTGTCAGTGGTGGCTGACTGCTGTGACCACCTGGGAGTGTCACAATGGTTGTCCCATGTTTTATATATCAGAATACAATGCTCTAGAAATTATCTTAACTAGAGTAAATATTCTAAATTAAATATTACTTCTTGGTCACATGGCTTCTAGAATGGAAGCTTCACTCTTAGAAAATTACTGAAGAAATGAGGCTTTAGGAAAAGAGAAAGCAGGAAACGTATAGTAAATGGGTCTTGTGGCCTCCCTATAGTTTGGCCTTTCACAGCTTTTTACACAATGTCAGGCCAACTTCTTTCACTTAGCAATACACTTTTCAGGTACTAAGATACTTATATGTCTTTCCATGGCTTGAGAGCTCATTTCTTTCAGCACTGGGTAATATTCCACTGTCTTAACGTAGCACAGTTTATTTATTAATTCACTTACTGAAGAACATTTTTGTTGCTTCCAAGTTTTCAAAACTCAGTCAGATTATTGTCTTAATTTGCAGTTAATAGGTTTTTCATATGCTTATTTGTCAGACTTATATATTCTTTGTTAGAGTTTCAGCTCAAGCCTTTTGCCCATTATTTAATTAGACTTCTTTCCTTTTCTTGAGTTTCAAGTGTCATTATATTTTAATTTTTTTTTTAGAGATGGGTCTCAGTATGTTGCCCAGGCTTGTCTGTGAAACTTCTAGCCAGGCACAGGGGAGAAGCGGTGGAGGCCCTGGTTCTAGTCTTTCTACATAGAATCATCTCCTCCTGTGCCATCTGCCTGGGGCCTTCCTGGGAGTTTATTACTGTGCCCAACTTCATTGAGAAGGTATTTTCCCTTCAATGTAGAAGTCTCGTGGATACTCTTCGGATGACTGTCACCCATGAACTTAGTGTTCTGGATTAAGTTGGCCTTTGTGCACTTCAGTTGGCCTGGATTGGGCCTAAAGAATCAGCAGGACATTGCCCTTGGCCAGGCTGTTCTTCTAGAGGCCACGAAGGAAGATGGTGAGGTGGCCTGCAGCCAGGAAGACTTTCCAGGGTGGTGTTTTGGGACAGGAATTCCCATAAATTCCATGAGGCCATTTCTGTGTTTGAAAAGCCCAGTGGAAAGTGACTGGTGTGGTAAGTCTTTCTCTTTCTCCAGATCCTGCTCCATGTCCTGGGCAACAGGCATTTCCAACACAGGTTCTGGAGCCAGTGTCACCTGCAGCCCTGGGTGCACCAGGATCTCTAGATTCAGCACCAGGGCCTGCGACAGCATCAGGGGAAGAGCCCCCTCCAAGGACAATGCTGGAGCTACAGCCACTCCCAGAGTGTCCCTGGCCCTGTCCTGGGACTGTCAAGAACCATCCCAGTGAGGAGCTGCCTGACATCACAGCCTTACATGCCAGGCTGCTGCCAGAGCAGCTGACTCTGATAGATGCAGTGAGCAGCTGGGCTCTGCAGGGTGGGGGAGGGGGCAGACTGTGCCTCTGACACCAACCATTCCCTGACCAGCATCCAATGTCAGCGCCTCATCTTACCAAGCATGTGATCTGGATGAGTCTCCTCACCCAAAAGCATTTCCTGTCCATATGTGGATGGTAGAGATGGGACACAAACAGGGCCAGCTGCACAGAGTGACTGAGCAGGTTGAATGAGAAGGGATTAATAGAAAGCAGGGCAGAGGCCTGGTCCGTGTACTGGAGGCCTGATCCAGGTGGTGGTGGCAGTGCTCAACCATGGGTCATTCACCCTGCTTCCCAGTAGCCCCACTAGCCACAACACTTATTTGGCACCTGATATGTACTAGACTCTATGGCAGACATACAAACAGAGCCCCTAGTTGCAAGTGCCACGAGGAATGTGCACCCGAATGAAGAGAAGAAGCAGAGCACTGATCAAGATGAGAGGAAAATGTGGCATCAGGATGGGCAGGCCTCAGCCACCTTCTGGTTCACACAATGAGTGAGGATGGCTTTGGCAAAAATGTCACTCTCTCTTCCTGTCCATGTTGAGTTCTGGGCCATCATACATTCAGGACCCTCAGTGAGCAGACAACCAAACCCAGAGACCTCCATGGTCTGAAGACAATTTTATAGCTTTCTGAGCTCCAGCTCAGTTCATCTGGGATTGTAGGTGACTCTGAGCTGAGGTTTGCTGTGTCCCTGACACTTTCGTCCTCCCCAGGAGCTATTCAGAAGGTAGTGTCCTATGAATGCCTGATCTCCAGCTGGCCCCAGCTGAACAAGATGATCAAGGAGCATGTGTCACTCACTGTCTGTGCCACTATTACCCAGTTTCACAGTGTGATCAACTGTGTCATCACCCGTTACTTTGGGGACCATAGCATGAAGGCCTGGTGCGAGGTCCAGGGTGCTGGAGCACTGGATCAAGGTGGCCACGGTAAGCCATGGGAAGACTGAGGATTCCCTCTCTGAGATGTGGGAACTGCCTCTTCTCCATCAGTGCTCAGGATTGGCATCTGTGGTCTGAGCCCTGCACATCCCCTAGGTGCTCCTGCCAGAAGCTCACTGACCTTGACTCCCATGGCCCAGTGGTGGCTTCTCACTTCCTACCTGGGCTCCTCCTTGGGCTGAACTAAAATCCTCATGTGTGTCACCCATTGGGCCCCAGCTGTGCCATCCTGTTTCTCCCTGGTCCTCTCCCTCACCCAGAAGGGGAGACATCAGCACAAAAGGCTGAAGCTAGAGCAGGCGTAGCTCCCAATGCTGGGCCTCAGGGCTCATCATCTTTCCTCCCAGGAGAGCCTCAGCACCAGAACTTCTCCTAACCCCACACCATCCTCTCTGCTATGAAAAGCACCTCGATTGATTGACTCAAGAAGATGTAGGGAGAAGTTTTGACCTGGGGTGCCTCACTCCACAGCAGCCCCAGGATAGACCACAGACCTCCTCCCTGATAAGTTTCAAGATGCTTTCTCAATGATGCAGGGAGATTCTTGGACACCAGGACACTGGAGGCAGGGATGAGCTGGTGGATGAAGTCTTTAAGCTGCCCTGGAAACTTAGGTCAGGATTTCCAACTGAGTACTAAGGATTTTTGAACCATCAGGAATGGGCTGAAGCAAATTGGAGGCTTTCAGGTGTTTGAACACAGCAATGGAACTCTGTGCCCAACCAATTTCTAAGCTGTGTCAACACACAGCTGCTCAAAAGAAGTGGGAATGAGACCCAAGGGACCAGCATGAGACCTCCCACCCTTATCACCTGGAGCCAGTGGGGTTCAGAACACCCACAGACAACTCTCTTCAAGGCAGCTGGGTTCCATTGAGATCTAAAATAAAAGGAATTTTAACTCACATGCCTCCACCATTATTCCCAAATTTATCCTTCTTTCTTTCCTCTCTGCATAATAACAACTCCAGGAAATATAAAGACCTGTTCAGTAAAGACATTGCACTGAGCGGTGACCTGCTCATGAAGGTACAGTGGAGGCTAGATGATGGGAGAGCCTCCTGTATTGTGGAGCATGGAAAAGGGTGAGGTTGGAAGGGATACTGGCCCTGGTGTGTGGATTTCAAATTTTCTCACTGAAAATTGGCTTGAAATACTGCAGAGGTGTCTATTCTGAAGCAACAGGAAGAGAGGTGTGTTTGTCAACAGGCAGGTCTGGGCATGGGGGCAGCATGCCCTGGAAATGGGATGTGGTGATGGCTGCTGAGCTGCTGAGTGAGGGTGATGAGCTGCAGCACTGGCAGGGCTCTGGCTCCCAGGCTGGTCCATCCTGCTGGCATGGAGCTTCCTCCAGGTGGTGGGTTGGACATGGTAGATGGGGCTTACTTCCTTCCTCTGACTTGTCTAGCAGTTCCTCAGGAAGCCACTTCCCTGTTTCTGCTTCTGTCTGCACTGTAACTCCATGAAGATGAGCCCTCTACCTGCACCAGCAGTGGGGACAAAAAGGAATCTCATGCACCAGGGAGTCCACCATGCTCTCCAGCTTTGGGTCCCAATGAGTACACTTGGGACAGACATGTGTATGTATGTGTATGTGTATGTGTGTGTGTGTGTGTGTGTGTGTGTGTGTGTATGTGTGTGTGCGTGTTTGCTGAGACTCCCCCACTCTGCCCTTTGCAGACACCAGTTAACACTGAATCATGCTCCAGTTGGCTCATGAGAATTATCTGGGGGACTCACATATCCCTAGGGATGTTTCCTGACCAGATCTCAGAACCTTCAATGCAAAATGAAGAAGCATCATGTCACCCCATTCTGGAAAAAAACCCTGCCTTGTGGCTTACAGAAAGCCCCTCAGACAACTACTCTGTGTGAAGGAAGAGACAGCTCTGTGCAGGGCACTTCCTTGGAAAATCATTGGGGAGGTGAAGCCTTTGGCTTTGCCTCAAACCCAGAGTATTGGGCAGACTCCAGTGGGGCTAAGATGTGCAGGTGCCACTCAGACAGGTCTCCCAAGACACCCTGTCCCACTCCCATCACAGTGGTTTTTGGCTGGAGGCCTGGACACTCAGGCTCCAGGGAACATGACCCTAACAGGGAGTGGTGCTGGGGTGTGGGGTGAAGGCATCTGAGAAAGGTCCTCCAGGTGGGGATAGAGTCGGTCTCTCTGTGGGGCCAGTCCTCCCAGGCCCAAGGGCAGTGTGGTTGGGGTATAAATGGGTAAGAAGAGAAGAGCCTCTCTGACCTTGTCCTTGACCTGCCAGGTGGTGATCTCTAAGTTGGCCACCCAGGAGAGAAACCCCCAGAGAGCCCAGATGAGGGTACAGAGGCAGAAGGAGGTGAGTGAGCCTGTGGCTGCAGGGAGTCAGAGGACAGGGCTCCTCCTTCCCAGGGGGATGCCTCCATATCAAGAGAGTAGGGACTTCTTCCCCAGCCCTGGCTTACTGTGGCCATAGGACCTGAAACATCTCCATTTGAGAGACCTGAGCAAGGGCCAGGAGAGCTGGGCTCAGAGTGAATGTGGGGAAGGGTGGAGCTGGGACCACCCTTCTTAAAATTTCCACCAGAGAGGTTACTATAGGAGTGTTGGTGGCCCTGGAGGCCAGCTGGGAAAGAGGAAGGAGAGTATTAGGAGAGGCAGCTGAGGGTCTTTGGCTGTTCCAAGTTGTAGACCTGAGGAGGGAGTCTTGGAGACAGGGGTTGATGGGATTTCATGGGACAGTCTTGAGCAGGCACCTAAGGGCCAGTGCCCATCACCACTATTCCACCCTGGTACAGGGCATGGTCCCCTTCCTGGGGGAGTTTCCTCACTTACCAGGTGATGCTGGACACTGCCATGAAGGACTATGTGGATGTAAATGAGCCTGGAGCAGGCAGGGTAGGGACCAGGATCCTGAGGCTTGGGAGGAGAGGACCCTGAACTGAGCCCTTGATGTGAGCCCTTGGCAAATCTCCTCTCTTGAGAGCCCCATGGCTGTCCCTATGAGTAGGGGTGTTAGGCCCATCTCACCTTTAAATGATGGAGGCTCTAGGCAGCCACTATTCTCCGACCGTCAGTGTGGAAGCTGCAGAGAGCTGCCTGATTGCCAAGGTTTCTGCGATGTAGGCTGAGCAGAACTCAGCCTCTTCCTTGGATGGGACCAATTTGAGGAGAGTAAAGTTGAGCTCCTCCTGAGTGGCTGAGCATGTTCTTTCCACAGGCGGCCTCAGTTTCCCAGTCTGCCACCAGAGAGGGTCAGGGCAGAAGGTCCCTGAGCCTCAGTTTCCATGTCCCCTCCTTTAGAACCCAGAGCCTGATGCAGGTCCAAGTCCTGTTGTGTGCACATCCCCTGACCCTGGTGGCCCTGGCAGCAGCATGGGAGGGGTTGGAGATGGGGCTGGTCATGGGCCAGGAGGCCTTTCTGATGGACTGTTTGCCTTCTAGGAAAATGTGATTGAAACTGAGAAAAGGAGGAAGGTGAACATCTGGGAGTGTGTAAGGGTGGGGACGTGGGTGTCAGAGACCCCACTGTGCAGGACACTTCCTGGTTCCATCCTCTGCATCTCAGATTTATTAGAGGGGTGCGATACACAAAGGAGGAGAAGTATCCCAGTGGAGGGTGCAGGTAGGGGACTGGAATCAAGGACTAATTCCTGGAGAAGGGGCTGTTTACATCCAACTCTGAGAACAGGTATGAGCTGCATGAGGCCTCTTAAGAAAACAGTCCCAGAAACCAGCCCCTGCTCCCCCACTCCCCAAGGACACCCCCTTCAGCATCTTCTAGCAATGCCCTGTCAGCATCCTGTCGTCTCTCTGTCTCTAGGGAGGTCCAAGTCCTCCAGGAGATGCAACTGCTGAAAATGGCTGCAGAAAACTACCACCTTCCACCTAAGGAGCCATTTTAGGTCTGGTTCCAGGCAATGGGGTGGCTCAGTGAGAAGAAGAGGTGAGGGCCTAGCAGATGGGCAGAGGGAAGGTGGAGGCTGTCTTGTGGCCAGCTGCAGAGAGCCCGTGATGACGGTTCCCTGGCCAGCATCAGGCCTTGTTGCATGGGGACTGCTGGGGCCCCAGGACTGCAGCTGGGCAGGCATGGAGAAGAAACTCTGGCGTGGCTCCTGGTGGCATCATAGCTTCCTCTCTATCCTGCAGCTACAAGCTGCCATGTGGCTGAAGCCCCAATCCCAGTAGGCCTGCATCACACATTCAACACCTTCAGTGGCTGGGACCCCACCAGGATGCTGCCCAGAACACTAGCTCTGCAGCATCCTTGACCCAGACAGCAAACATTAGGGGAACCACCTCTAGGTAGATGGCAGCTCAGCTACATGAGGTCCCTGCTGCTGAAGACCAACTGCTCCTGCTGACCAGGATCAGGCTTTGGAACTCCTACAAGTGTGACAGGAGACCATAATTATTGGCTAAATGCCCTCTTGTTATAGTTAGTAGTTGGTTATTTTTTTAATTTTAAGTAGAATAAAAACTATGAAAATTTTCCTATAGCTGTTGGAATGATAAAAGTAATTCCAATGCAAAAACAGTATGGCAATCTTTTACAATTCTTAGTCTGTTTGTAAAACAGACACATTTGGGACAATATCAAACTCTAGAGATTGTGCACAAGAGGAAAAAAAATAAAAACCCATCCCACAGTTTATAAGGAAGATTTGGTCAAACATACATCTGATAAGTGGTTGTCTTTGCACAGGTCTAAGCAGCAAACTTTACTGACATAAACAAAAAACAAAAGAGAAATTATTTACCAAACCAAAATGGGGCAAAAGAACTTGAATAGACTTTTCTGCAAAGAAAATATAACATTGAAAACAAATCACTACTCATGAAAAAAATGTCAACCAAAACAGCACACATACAACTCACTCAAATTGAAATGAATGTGACTAGTAACATAGAAATTATAAAAAGAGAGAGACAAATGCTGGTGTCAATTTCTAAGGAGGGGGAACTCTCACCCACAGTTTGTGGGAATGTAAATTAGAATACACACTACAGAAACAAGTGGGAGGTTGCTCCAAACATTAAAACTACAACTACCATTTCATCTATCTACTACTGGGTACACGTTCAATGCAAATGAAATCAATACATGCAAGACTTATCTGCCTTCCCATGTAGACTGCAGCACCATTCACTATAGACAAGATAAGGAATCAATCTACTTATCCATTGACAGAAGAAGGGATAAAGAAAATGTAGTATATGTACACACATGAAATACTCTTGACCAATCCAAGATGGCCAAATAGGACAGCTCTGGATTGCAGGTCCCAGCAAAAATGCAGAGGGTGAGTGATCTCCGCATTTCCAAAAGAAGTTTTACTGCCCACAGACCAGGAGATTCCTAGGCAGAAAAGTGCCACGAGTCTCCAGTGCGGCTGTTCAGCCAGTGCAGCAAGTCTCCACACAAAAACTCACACAAATCCGGGTGCCATTTCAACTGGTGACTGGAACACCTGGGAGACAGAGCCAACCGTTCAACTGAAAAGAAGGGAGCTCAAACAGGGGAGCCAGGTGATCTGGCTTGGCTGGACCCACCCCCACAAGGACCAGCAATATGAAATGCTCTGGATTGAGAGTTTCACAGCAAGCACAGCTGGACCCAAGATGGTCCAGCTCTGTGGGGGAAGGGCATCCATTATTTCTGAGGCAGTCAACCACTACCGAGGCAGTCCGCCAGTATCGAGGCATTCCGCTATTACTGAGGCAATCCATCGTTACCAAGGCAGTCTGTCATTATTGAGGAAGACTGCCATTACCGAGGCAGTTCTAACTATAACCCTATAAACAAAACTGCAAGGAAGTTCACACAGCAGCTGGGCAGAGCCCATGGCAACTCAGCAATGCCTCTGCTGGCAGACTGTGACTAGGCTACCTCCTCATTGGGCAGGGAGCTCTGAAAAAAGGCAGCAAAATTACAGGAATTTATAAATAAAGCCCCACCTTCCTGGGACAGAGCAACTGGAAAAAAATGTGGTTATGAGTTCCACTGCAGCAGACTTGAACATACTGGCCCAGCAGCTCTGAACAGAACAACGGAGCTCACAGCTCAGCACTTGAGCTCCTATAAGTGACAGGCTGTCTCCTCAAGCATCTCCCCCAACCCCCAAATAACCAAAGAGACACCTCATAAAGGAGAGCTAAGGCTGACATCTGGCAGGTACCCTTCTGGGACTAAGATAACAGAAGAAGAAACTGGCAGCAACCCTTACAGTTCTATAGCCACTGCAGGTGATCCCCCAGGCAAGCAGGGTTTGGAGTGGACCTCCAGCAGTCCTACAGCAGAGGAGCCTGACTGTTAGAAGGAAAATTAAGAAACAAAGAAATAACTTCATCAGCAACAAAAAGGATGTCCACTCAGAGATACCATCTGAAAGTCACCAACCACAAAGACCACAGGTAGATAAATCCACAAAGATGGGAAGAAACCAGCACAAAAAGGATGAAAATACCCCAAACCAGAATGATTCTCCTCCTCCAAGGGATCACAACTCCTCACCAGCAAGGGAACAAGGCTGAATGGAGCATGAGTCTGAGGCATTGACAGAAACAGGCTTCATAAGGTGGGTAATAACAAACTTTTCTGAGCTAAAAGATCAAGTTGTGACCCGATGCAAAGAAACTAAGAACATTGAAAAAAGGTATGAACAAACGCTAACAAGAATAAACAGCTTAGAGAGGAATATAAATGAATTGATGGAGCTGAAAAACACAACACGAGAACTTCACAAAGCATACACAAGTTTCAATAGCCGAATTGACCAAGCAGCAGAAGTGGTATCAGAGATTGAAGATTAATTCAATGAAACAAAACAAGAAGGCAAGATTAGAGAAAAAAAGAGTAAAAAGAAATGAACAAAGCCTCCAAGAAATATGGGATTATGTGGAAAGACCTGATCTACGTTTGATAGGTGTACCTGAATGTGATGGAGAGAATGAATCCAAGCTGGAAAACATTCTTCAGGATATTTATTATAATATCCATGAGAACTTCCCCCTACCTAGCAAGACAGGCCAATATTCAAGGCCAGGAAATACAGAGAACACCACAAAGATATTCCTCAAGAAGAGCAACCCCAAGGCACATAATTGTCAGATTCACCAGGGTTGAAATTAAGGAAAAAACGCTAAGGCAGCCAGAGAAAAAGGTCGGGTTACCCACAAAGGGAAGCCCATCAGACTCACAGCAGATTTCTCAGCAGCAAAACTACATGCCAGAAGAGAGTGGGAGCCAATATTCAACATCTTTAAAGAAAAGAACTTTCAACCTAGAATTTCATATCCAGCCAAACTAAGCTTCATAAGTGAAGGAGAAATAAAATTCTTTATGAACAGAGATTTCATCACCACCAGGCCTGCCTTACAAGAGCTCCAGAAAGAAGCACTAAACATAGAAAGGAACAAACAGTACCAGCCACTCCAAAAACGTACCAAATGGTAAAGAGCATTGATGCAATGAAGAAACTGCATCAACTAATGGTCAAAACAAAAAGCTAGCATCAAAATGGCAGGATCAAATTCACACATAACAATATTAATCTTAAATGTAAATGGGCTAAATGCCCCAATCAAAAGACACAGACTGGCAAATTGGATAAAAAGTCAAAACCATCAGTGTGCTGTATCCAGGAAACCCATCTCACATGCAAGGATACACATAGGCTTAAAATAAAAGGATGGAGGAAGATTTACCAAGCAAATGCAGAGAGAGAGAGAAAAAAAAGGATTTGCAATCCTAGTCTCTGATAAAATAGACTTTAAACCAACAAAGATCAAAAGAGACAAAGAAGGGCACTACATAATGGTAAAAAGATCAATGCAACAAGAAGAGCTAACGATCCTAAATATATATGCACCCAATACAGAAGCACCCAGATACATAAAGCAAGTTCTTAATGATCTACAAAGAGACTTACACTCCCACACAATAATAGTGGGAGACTTTAACACTCCACTATCAATATTAGACAGATCAATGAGACAGAAAATTAACAAGGATATCCAGGACTTGAACTCAGACCTGGACCAAGCAAACCTAACAGACATTTACAGAAGTCTCCACCCCAAATCCACAGAATATACATTCTTCTCAGCACCACATTACAGCACATTACTCTAAAATTAACCACATACTTGGAAGTAAATCACTCCTCAACAAAGGCAGAAGAACAGAAATCATAACAGTCTCTCAGACCACAGTGCAATCAAATTAGAACTTAGAATTCAGAAACTAACTCAGAACTGCACAACATCATGGAAACTGAACAACTGGCTCTTGAATGTTGACTGGATAAACAATGAAATGAAGGCAGAAATAAAGATGTTCTTCAAAAGTAACGAGAATGAAGACACAACATACCAGAATCTCTGGGCACATTTAAAGCAGTGTCTACAGGAGAATTTATAGCAATAAATACCCACATGAGAGGCAAGGAAGGCTCTAAAATCAACACCCTATCATCAAAATTGAAAGAATTAGAGGGGCAAGATAAAAAAAAAAACTCAAAAGCTAGCAGAAGACAAGAAATAACTAAGATCAGAGCAGAACTGAAGGAGATAGAGACACAAAAAAACCCTTCAGAAAATCAACAAATCCAGGAGCTGGTTTTTTGAAAAGATCAACAAAATATACCATTAGCCATATTAATAAAAAAGAAAAGAGAGAAGAATCAAATAGATGCAATAAAAAACAATTAAGGGGATATCACCACAGATGCTACAGAAATACAAACCACCATCACAGATTACTACAAACAACTTTATGCACATAAACCTGTAAACCTGGAAGAAATGGGTAAATTCCTGGACACTTGCACCCTCCCAAGCCTAAACCAGGAAGAAATCGAAACCCTGAATAGACTAATAACAAGGGCTGAAGTTGAGGCAGTAATTAATAGCCTATCAACCAAGAAAAGCCCGGGTCCAGATGGGTCCACAGCCAAATTCTACCAGAAATACATAGAGGAACTGGTACCACTCTTTCTGAAACCATTGCAAACAATCCAAAAAGAAGGAATCCTCCCCAAGTCATTTTATGAGACCAACATCATCCTGGATACCAAAACCCAGCAGAGACTCAACAAGAAAAAAAAATATCAGGCCAATATCTGTGATGAACCTCAATGCAAAAATCTTCAATAAAATACTGGCAAACTGACTGCAATAGCACATCAAAAAGCTTATCCATCATGATCAAGTAGGCTTCATCCTGGGGATGCAAGGCTGGCTCAACATATGCAAGTCTAGAAATGTAATTCACGACATAAACAGAACCAAAGACAAAAACCACATGATTATCTCAATATATGCAGAAAAGGCCTTCGACAAAATTCAACAGCTTTTTATGCTAAAAACTCTCAATAAACTAGGTATAGATGGAACATATCTCAAAATAGTAAAAGCGATTTATGACAAACCCATAGCCAATATCATACTGAAAGGGAAAAAACTGCAAGCATTCTCTTTGAAATCTGGCACTAGATAAGGATGCCCTCTCTTACCACTCCTATTCAATACAGTATTGGAAGTTCTAGCCAGAGCATTCAGGCAAGAAAAAGAAATAAAGGGAATTCAAATAGGAAAGGAGGAAGTCAAATTGTCTCTATTTGCAGATGACATGATTGTATATTTAGAAGACCCCATTATCTCAACCCAAAATCTCCTTAAACTGATAAGCAACTTCAGCAAAGTCTTAGGATACAAAATCAATGTGCAAAAATCACAAGCACTTCTATACACCAATAACAGACTTAAAGAGAGCCAAATCAAGAATGAACTGCCATTCACAATTGCTACAAAGAGAATAAAATACCTAGGAATACAACTGACAAAGAATGTAAAGGACCTCTTCAAGGAGAACTACAAACCACTACTCAAGGAAATAAGAGAAGACACAAACAGATGGAGAAACATTCCATGCTCATGGTTAGGAAGAATCAATATCGTGAAAATGGTCATACCGCCCAAAGTAATTTACAGATTCAATGCTATCCCCATCAAGCTATCAGTGACCTTCTTCAAAGAACTGGAGAAAATCACCTTAAACTTCATATGGAGCCAAAGAGAGCCGGCATAGCCAAATCATTCTAAGCAAAAAGAACAAAGCTGCAGGCATTATGGTACCTGACTTCACACTATACTACAATGCTCCAGTAATCGAAACAGCATGGTACTGGTACCAAAACAGAGATATAGACCAATGGAACAGAACAGAGGCCTCTGAGGCAATGCCACACATCTACAACCATATGATCTTTGACAAACTTGACAAAAAATAAAGCAATGGGGAAAGGATTCCCTGTTTAATAAATGATGTTGGGAAAACTGGCTAGCCATGTGCAGAAAGCAGAGACTGGACCCCTTCCTGACACCTTACACTAAAATTAACTCCAGATGGATTAAAGACTTAAACAGAAGACCTAACACCATAAAAACCCTAGAAGAAAACCTAGGCAAAACCATTCAGGACATAGGCATAGGCAAGGACTTCATGACTAAAACACCAAAAGCATTGGCAACAAAAGCCAAAATAGACAAATGGGATCTAATTAAACTCCGCAGCTTCTGTACAGCAAAAGAAACAGTCATTAGAGTAAACCAGCAACCAACAGAATGGGAAAAATTTTTGCAATTTACCCATCTGACACAGGACTTACATCCAAAATGTACAAAGAACTAGAACAGGTTTGCAAAGGAAGACATATATGAGGCCAAGAAACAGGAAAAAATGCTCATCACCACTGGTCATTAAAGAAATGTAAATCAAAACCACATTAGGATACCATCTCACGTCAGTTAGAATGGCAATCATTAAAAAATATGGAGACAACAGATGCTGGAGAGAATGTGGAGAAATAGGAACACTCTTACACTCTTGGTGGGAGTGTAAATTAATTCAACTATTGTGGAAGACTGTGTGGCGATTCCTCAAGGACCTAGAAATAGAAATTCCATTTGACCCAGCAATCCCATTACTGGGTATATATATCCATAGGATTATAAATCGTTCTATTATAAGGACACATGCACTTATATGTTCATTGCAGCACTGTTTATAATAGCAAAGACTTGTAACCAACCCAAATGCCCATCAATGATAGATTGGACAGGGAAAATGTGGCACATATATACCATGGAATACTATGCAGCCATAAAAAATGATGAGTTCATGTCCTTTGTAGGGACATGGATGACTCTGGAAGCCATCATGCTCAGCAAACTGACACAAGAACAGAAAATCAAACACTGCATGTTCTCACTCATAGTGGTGTTGAACAATGAGAACACATGGACACAGGGAGGGGAGCATCACACACTGAGATCTGTCGGGGGGACTAGTGGAGGGACAGTGGTGGGTAGGGAGTTGGGGGAGGGATAACATGGGGGAGAAATGCCAGATATAGGGGATGGGGATGGAGGCAGCAAACCACATTGCCGTGTATGTACCTGTGCAACAATACTGCATGTTCTTCACATGTACCCCAGAATCTAAAATGCAGTATATATATATGTAGAGAGAGAGAGAGAGAGAGAGAAATATTCTTAACCCAGAAAAAGATAGTGAAACCACATTGTTTGGAACCCACGATTGAAACTGGAGGACATATGGTAAATGAATTAAGTTGGGCAGAGAAATGTTTCACTCATGTACAGCCTATGAAAATGTTCTTTCTTACATCTAGAGAGAACCTTAGTGCTTACCAGAGGTTCAGGGAAAGGTGAAGTATGGGCAGGGATTGGAAATGGGTACAAGTTTCACTTATGATGGGAGGGATGAAATGTATGCTTCTGTTCCACAGTGGAGTGACTAGGGCTTAGCATATCCTCGGGCCTTTTACACAAAAGATAAAAAAGGATTTTGAGTGTTCTCACCACAAAGAAAGTAACAACTGTATGAGGTAAGAGAGACGCTAAATGCCCTGATTCCATCACTCCACAATGTCTGCCTGGACCAAAGTGTCCCACTCTACACTCACATTGTATGCTTTTACTATATGGCAATTTTTAAAGTAATACAAATAAGCAAACGCTACAAGTTCTCGCATATAAGTGGGTGCTAAATGATTAGAACTCATGAACACAAAGAAGGAAACAACAGACAATGGGGTCTACTTGAAGGTGGAGGGTGAGAGAAGGGAGAAAATCAGAACAAATAACTACTGTGTACTAGGCTTCGTACCTGGGTGATGAAATAATCTGTACAAGTAACCACTGTGACATGACTTTACCTGTATAACAAACCTTCACATGTACCTCCAAACCTAAAATACAAGTTAAAAAAAACCCAATGGAATAAATTATTTAAACTAAAGCAAATTAAAATTAAATTCTCACGGGAAGGTGAAATGCTCTGAATTTCCAAAGCAATCCTGAGAACTCTAAGCTACCTTGCTAGCGTCACTGTATCCAGTCTCAAATTACACTGGAAAATTAGGGACCCACTTCTTCTATAGAGACCAGTGGAACAGATTAGATGATGCGGAAGTAAACCAGCACACCTAAAACCATCCGATCTTTAACAAAGTATACAAAAATAACCAATGGGGAAAGGACTCCCTATGCAATAAATGGTGCTGAGGTAAGTGGCTCGGCAGATGCAGAAGAATAACACTGGATCCTGACTTCTCACTGTATACAGAAAATAACTCAAGATGAATAAAACATTCAAATGGAAGACGTCCAACTGTGACAATTCTGCAAAACAACCTAGGAAATACTTTTCTTGTCATAAGGTTTGGCAAAACATTTACATGGCTACGTTTCAAAAGCAACTGCAACAAAACAGTAATTCACATGTGGAATCTAAAAACTTAATACATTAAAGAACTGCTGTACAGCAGAAGAATTATCAACAGAGGAAGCAGACAACCTACAGAATGGGAGAACATGGTCACAAAATATGCATCTAAACAAGGTTTAACAGCCAGAATCTGCAAGTACATTAAACAAACCAATCAGCAAACAATGTGAAAATCCAGTCAGAAAATGGGCAAGGGCCAAGAATGGTGGCTAATGGCTGTAATCCCAGCGCTTTGGGAGGCCGAAGGAGGCAGACGGGTTGAGCCCAGGAGTTCAAGACCAGCTTGGGCAACCTGACATCTCCATCAAAAAAATAGCTAGGTGTGCTGGTGCGTGCTTGTGGTTCCAGCTACTGAGAGCCTGATTGAGAGGATTGCTTAAGCCTGGGGGTCGGAGGTTAAGGTTGCAGTGAGCAAAGATCATGCCACTGCACTACAGCCTGGGTGACACTGTGAGACCTTGTATCAAAAAAAAAAAAAATACTGAAATTCAAAAATGGGCATAGGACATGAACACACACTTGTCAAAAGAAGATTTACAATCCCACAGCAAACATAAAAAATGCTCCACCACTAATTATCAGAGAAATACATCGCACAAGCACAATGAGATACCTTTCCATAAAGGCCAAAATGGTGATTTTGCCAAAGTCAAAACCTAACATGCTGATGAGGCAGCAGAGGAAAGGGATACCTACTACAGTCCTGGTGGAAATGCAAATGAGTCATACACTGTTGAAAGCAGTTTGGAGATTTCTCAAAGAACTTAGAACTACCATCCAATTCAGCAATCCTGCTACTGGATATCTACCAAAGTGAAAATAAATCCTTCTATCAAAAAGACATATGCACTGGTAGGTTCCTTGCAGTATTATTCCCAAGAATGAAGCAGAGAAGCTAGCCTATGTTCCCATAAACAGTGGATGAGGAAAATGTGGTTCATAGACACCACAAAATACTATGCAGCTGATGCAATTTGGATCTGGGTGCCCACCCAAATCTTCCATCCCATTGTAATCCCAATTGCTGGAGGTGGGGCCTGGTGGAAAGTGATTGGCTCATGGGGAATAGATCCTCCACAAATGGTTTAGCACTATCTTCATGGTGCTGTCTCCTGATAGTGTTCTTAGAAGATCTGCTTGTTGTTTAAAAGTGAGTAGCACCTCCTCTCTCTCTCTCTCTCTCTCTCTCTCTCTCTCTCTCTTTTCTTCCTGCTCTGGAAATGTGAAGTGCTGGCTCCCCCTTTGCCTTCCACCATGATTGTAAGCTCCCTGAGAACTCCCCAGAAGCAGAAGCTGCAATGCTTCTTGTACAGCCTGCAGACTCATGAGCCACTTAAACCACTTTTAAAATAAGTTACCCAGTCTCAGGTATTCTTTATACTAGTGGGAGAGCAAACTAATACACCAGCCATAATAAAACCTCACAAAAATCTTGCCCTTGATGATAGTTGGACCTGGAGGCCATTATGCAGAGGGAACTAAGGCAAGAACAGAAAACCAATGACTGCATGTTCTTACTCCTAAGTGGAAGCTAAATTATGAGAACACATGGACACAAAAAGATAAACAACAGACACCAGGGCCCACTGGAGTGTGAAGGTGGGGAGGAGGAAGAGGATCAGGAAAAATAACTAATGGGTACTAGGCTTAATAACTGAGTGATGAAATAATCTGTACAGCAAATACCCACGACACAAGTTTATTATATAACAAATGTGAACATGTACTCTTGAACTTGAAATAAAAGTTTAAAAAAAGAAACGTAGGGAACAATGATAAAATTCACGTGGGACCATGAAACACTCTGAAATTCCAAAGAAATGTAGAGAAATGCAACTATATCAAATGCATCAGACTCTCCGATTTCAAATTTCATTACAAAGCTACAGACCTTCTTCCACCAAGACAGAGTCAAGAATCCAAAAGTAACTTTGCACACCTACAACCATCTGACCTTTGACAAAATGACAGAAGTAAGCAATGGAGAAAGGGCTCACTATGCAATGAATGGCACTGGGATAAGTGGCCAGCCATGTGCAGAAGAATAAACTTAGAGCCCCACCTCTCACCACATACAAAAATTAATTCAAGATGAATGAAACATTTCAATGAAAGACTTCAAGACTTCAAACTATAAAAGTCCTGCAAGAAAACCTAGAAAATAACCTCCCTGATATAGACTTTTGCAAAGCATGTACAGGTCTTAGTCCCCAGAAGTAACTGCAAGAAAAACCTGAATGAACCAGTCTGGCCTAATAAACTAAAGAGCTGTTGCACAGCAAAGAAACTGGCAGCACAGTAAACACACAGCCTACAGGGTGGAAGAAAATGTTCCCAAACTGTGCATCTGACCATGTCTAACAGCCAGAATCTAGAAAGATCTTAAACAAATCAATAAGCAGAAAAATAATCCCAATTTAAAAATGGCCAAAGGACATGAACACACACTTGTCAAAACAAGAAGCATGGGCAACCAAAAAATGTGAAAAAATGCTCAACATCACCAATCATCAGAGGTAATGCACCCACAGGTGCAAGGAGGTACCATCTCACACTGGTCAGAAGGACCATTTGTCCAAAGTCAAAACATAACATGCTGTCAAAGCAGTGGATGAAAGGGAAGGCTGGTACACTCTTGGTTAGAATGCAAACTTGCTGTCACACCGAGGAAAGCAGTTTGAAGATTTCTTTAAGAACTTAAAACAGAACTACCCTGTGACTCAGCAACCCCACTACTGGGTAACTATCCGAAGGAAAACAAATCAATCTATTAAAAAGACATATGCACTTGTATGCTCATGGAAGTGCTATTTACAATAATAAAGATGTGGAATTGACCTAGGTGCCCATCAACAAAAAATCTGATTTAAAAATACGTGATATATACACACTGTGGAATAATACACAGCTATGAAAATAAAATCATGCTCTTATCAGCAACATGAATGGACATGGAAGCCATTATGTTAAGCCAACTGAAGAAAGCACAGAAAACCAGATACCTCATGTTCTCACTTATAAGTGGAAGCTAAGCACTGAATACACCCAAACATAAAGATGGGAGACACTGGGGACTACTGGATAGAAAAAGAGAGAGAGAGAAAGGGATTGTTGGTGGAAGAATACTTCACCTAGTACTGTGCTCACTGTCTAGGTGACAGGAAGCCTCAGCATTCTACTATATGCCCAGGTAACTAGTCTGCAGGTGTATCATTTAATTACTATAAAGGTAGCTATTATTTTAGAAGAATAAGGTTAGGAGGAAAAGAAAAGATATAGTGATCCAGATAATCTGTTACTCACATAAACATAGAAAGATAACCAAATGGACAAAATGCAGGATGCAACTAATCAACCCAAAATTACATATAGTGAACACATTTTCAAAACCACACTAAAGGCAAAATGGTTGATAACACTGGTATTTACATGCAAAAGATTGAAATAGAACGCTTGTATTGTACAATATATGAAAACCAATGCAAAATCAACTGAACACCTAAATCCGATTCAGAAACCAAAAAACTACAAGAGGAAAACTTTGAGTGAGGGTGTATTTTAGAGAAAATTAAATCTGTGAATACAAGTTACAAAAACAGAAAAAAAAATCAGGAGACAAATACCCATAAACAACAAAATGGCCTTGCTCTGTCTTCCCCTCAATGGGACACAGAAATCACTGCTAATAAAAGCAAATAAAAACATCTGAGACTATAGAAAACTTTAGAGTTTCTGCAGGAGAGAGAAAATGGTGACCCCAAAGAGAAACTATCCTACTGATTCAAAGAGAATTATGAAAAATAATATATCTGAAAGAGTTTCTTATCTCACATACACAAGAAACTAAAACTACTACAAAGGAAAAAAATTAAAAATCAATACACGGCTGGGCACGCTGGCTCACGCCTGTAATCCCAGCACTTTGGGAGGCTGAGGCGGGGGGATCACCTGAGGTCAGGAGTTTGAGACCAGCCTGACTAACATGGTAAAACTCCATCTCTACTAAATATAAAAATTAGCTGGGTATGGTGGCACACACTTGTAATCTCAGCTACCTGGGAGGCTGAGGTAGGAGAATCTCTTGAACATGGTTCAAGCGAGGTTGCAGTGAGGCAGAGGTTGCAGTGAGCAGAGATTGTGCCGTTGCACTCCAGCCTGGGCAAAAAGAGCAAAACTCCATCTCAAATGTATATATATATATGTATGTGTGTGTGTGTGTGTATATATATATATATATATGTATGTGTGTATATATATAGATGTATGTGTATGTATGTATATATATACACATACAAAATAAATAAATAAATACACAACCTAAAGATGAGCATAGAACCACATAGACATTTCTGAAAAGAAGACTTACACTGAAATTCAGGTAAAAGAAAAGTTTCTTCACATCACTAATCATCCCCAAAAGGTAAATCACAACCTCACTCAGATACTGTCATACTCCACTGAGAATGAATATTTCCAAAAACTGCAATACAAGTTTTTGAAGGCAGTAGCCAGTATAGACTTGCAAAAAAATAAACTCATACACTATTGGTGCCAAAGTAAATTTGTAAACTATACTCTGAAAAACACTTGGAGGTTCCTCAGGAAATTAAAAATATAGCTACTAGTGCATCTAGCCATCCCAACACTGGATATACATTTAACACAAAGGAAAGCCATATGTTGAATACATATCTGCCTTCCCATGTTCAATGAAGCACTGATCACAATATCCAAGATAGGGAATCAACCTACCTGTCCATCCACAGATGAAGGGATAAAGAAACTGCAGTATCTATGCAAAATGGAATTACTCTTCAGCCATGAAGGTACAGAGCATCACTTCTGGCAACATGGGGTGGAAGCCTTGGAAGGTATTAGGTTAAATGAAATGAGCCAGGCAGAGGAAGATAAACACTGCATGATCTCAGGCACCTGGAATCTGTTCACAAAGTGTATCTCATAGAAGTAGAAACTTTAATAAGGGGTACCAGAGGCTGGGGAAAGAATTGGAAATGGATACAAAATTATAATTAGATGAGATGCATGGATTCTGGTGTTCTATTGCACAGCAGAGAGACTAGGGCTAAAAACATCCTAGCATAATATTCAAAATACCTAGAAGGGAGGATCTGAAATGTTCTCTCCATCAAAAAGCAATAACTATACCAGAAAACGGAGATGTTACATCCTGATATTGCATCATTATTCTAAGTAAACATGCCAATATGTCCCCCGCATTCTCTAATTACACACATATACTATGTGGCATTTTATTTTTTCAAAAAGGCATCACTATACACTACAAAAATTCCTGTGGGATCATGAAACATCCTGAATTTTCAAAGCAGAACTTAAAATACAAAAGATGTGTAGTGCATCACATTCTATTTTAAATGACTTCTCAAAGTGTTAGTTATCCAATGATATGTTATTAGCGTTAACAAACACAGACCGATAGACACAATAAGAGAGCCAAAGGACAAACCCTAATTCATACAGACAGAGCACATTTGTTAAAAGAACACAATGAGAAAGAGAGAGTCTGCTTAACAAATCATTCTGAAAACTGAATATTGCAATGCAAAATAATGAAACAGAACCCTTATTGTGCAAAATATACAATAATGCACTCAATATTAATGAAAGACATATAACACAAAACTTGAAACCATCAAGCTTCTATAAGACACAGGATGTGAGTATATGTAAATCAACCTGTATCTACCCTCACAGTTTACAAAACAACAAATAAAAAACCAGAGGGAGGAGAAAAAACTCATTAACACAGACTTGTATGCTCATGATTTTCTTTTTCTTCATCAGTCACCAACATCACAGGGAAACAAAATCACACACATGTGGAACTATACCAAATTCTATGTCTTGTGGGCAAGGAAGAGAATAATAAATGTTTATTATGAAGGCTGTAATGTACATGTAAAAATTACCAAATAAAGATTATATGCTTTTTTTTCTTTAAAAAAAATCCAAAATATGATAAGAAAGTTTGGGAAAACATGCAGCTGATGAGGGGTTCTTTCCAAAAAAGTATAAGCAACTGGCTGGGCATGGTGGCTCAGGCCTGTAATCTTAGCACTTGGGAGTCTGAGGTGGGCAGATCACCTGAGTTCAGGAGTTTGAGACCAGCCTGGCCAACATGGTGAAACCCCATCTCTACTAAAATTACAAAAATTAGCCAGGTGTGGTGGCACATGCCTGTAGTCCCAGCCACTCGGGACACTGAGGCAGGAGAATCACCTGAACCTGGGAGGCAGAGGTTGCAGTGAGCTGAGATTGCACCACTGCCCTCTAGCCTGGGTGACACAGAGAGACTCTGTCTTAGACATCCCCAAAAAGCATAAGCAACGAACATTACCAACAGGCAAAAAAACACAACACAACACAACACAACACAACAAAACAAAACAAAAAGAAAGAGAAACTACTGCTAACAAACATTAGGAAAAGAACCTGAATAAACTTTTCAGCAAAGTATACAGAAACTAAAAACAATTTTACAAACACTTGGTTGACATAACTAATCACAAAAGGGTGTAAACCAGGACAACTCAAATACCTTGTCACTCTATGTGGAATGAATATTACAAGAAATTTAATACATAAAAAAGACAAACACTGCTGTGGATTTCCAGAGTGGGGGAACTTTCATCAACAGTTGATAGGAACGTAAGTTAGTATCCACGCTACAGAAACCAGTTGGATATTCCCCAAAAAATTAAAAATACAACTACCATTTTATCTAGCACTTTCAGGCTAACCACTCTCATGCTATAACACATCTGAATCCACAAAAGACTCTGAATATGCAAAGCAATTCTAGAAAACACAAACTCCATTGCAGGCCTCACATTCCCTGATATCAAGTTAACTTTAGGAGCTATCGTTATTTAAACAATCTGGTAATGGCATAAAAATGGAAACATGCACCCACCTATGGACATAAATAGGCAGCCAAAAACTAAACATAAATGAGTATATAATCAATACATTTTTCAAAAGAGCGCCTAAAAGGCAAAAAGTTCAGAAATGGCCAGTCCAATTAGTAATTCTGAATAAGCTGGAAATACACATAAAAATGAATGAAGTAGGATATTACTGTTGCAAAATACATAAAAATTACCTCAAAAGAAATAAAAGACCTAAACACAAGTCCCGAAAGCATCAAACTCTTAAAGGAAGACACAGAGTGAACTTAAGTTTAGGCACACCTGAATCTATGTTCACAGGATGTAAAAGCAAACAAGAATTAGAGGAAAACAAAATAGAAGAAAAATGCTCACTTCCAATAACATGAGTTGAAAACTCTTCTTTTTTTTCCTGGACCTTACCTAACAAAAAAAAATCACTGCAAACTGAAAAAAAAAAGCAGTAAACACACACACACACACACACACACACAGACACACACACACACCTGAAGAAATACTGCACAGTAATAGAAACAATGTACCAACCAACAATGAGAAGACATTCTTCTGACAGCATGGACGTGATGAGGAATCCTGTATCTGAAAGGGTTATCTGTCTTGCCACAGAAACCAACACTACTAAGGAGCTAGACACAAAAAATCAAGTACCCCAGAAAAAAGTGGGCAAAGACCCTGAATAGACATTTCTGAAAAGAAGATATGTAATCCACTAACAGGGTAAAAAATTTGGTTCTCAACATCATTAGTCATCTCAAAACTATAAATAAAAATCATGCTCAGATACCAACTTAGTCTAATTAGAATAAATGTAACCAAAAAGAAACTACCATTTCATCTAGAAATTCCAATAGTGAGTTTATGCTTATGAAAATGAAATTAGTATATTGAAGCAATAGTTGCCTTCCCAGGTTTAGTGAAGCACTTCTCACAACAGCCAAGGTAACAAATCGACCTAACCTATTCATCAACTGATAGAGCAACGAAAGAACTTTGGCACACAGACACAATGAAATATGCCTCATCCCTAAAAATTCATGGCATGATGTCATTTGAAGCAACCTGGGTGATCCTGGAAGATATTAAGTTAAATGGAATCACCTAGGCAGAGAAAGACAAACACCATATCATCTAAGCCATGTGGAAGCTAAAAGAAAGTATCTAATTGAAGGTCAAAGTATTAGTGGTTAGAGGCAGTGGAGAGGAGAGGGAATGGGCAGTCATTGGTAATGGGTGAAGAGCTGCAGTTTCAGGGAAAAAATGAATTCTGCTGATGCACTCCACAGCAGGGTGACTGTGGTAACAATATGGCAGCCTTTTTCTCAATATCACTAGAAAGGACAGTGAATGTTCACAACACACAGAAATAAAAACTAGACATGGGAATAGACACAAGAAACACCCTGATGTCATTATTCCTGAATGTATAGAAGTAGGAAAAGAACCCACTGTGCCCCCTAATTTTGGACAGGTATTACAAAACAAATTTTAAAACTATAAATAAACAATACTAAAATACATACAGAACCATGAAAGACCCTGAAGATCCAAAGCAGTTCCCAGAAATAGAAATGCAGCTGGAGGGTTCATTCTTCCCAATGTCAAATTACATGAAAAGCTAGTTACATAAAAAATATGGAAGATTCATAAAAATAATGATGGACACAATTAGTCAGCCAAGGAATGAACTTGAATATATACATAGTCAGCACATTTCTTTAAAAAAAGCCCCCAAACACAAAATGGGAGATGGCTAGGCCATTCAGTAAATGATTTTAAGAAAATGAGAAATCCATATACAAAAGAATGAAATAAAACCTTTGTGTTTCACACTACACAAAAATCCCATTCAAAATTATTTCAAAATCCAAACAGGACACTTGCAAGTATAAAACTTCCATGAGAAAACTTAGGGTGAGCATTATTTTTGGGAAACTTGAACCTATGCTCACAGGTGCAAACAGGAAAGATGATGAAGGAAACATAGAGGAAAAATACTGCCACAGTCATTTTCTCTTGATTGGACAAATAATCACTACCAACAGGAGGAAAAATGAAAATATCTGAACACAAAAAACTGAAGAACTTCTTCACAGGAATTTCTGTAACGTGAAGCAAAACAGCAGCCTCCTATAAACTGGGAGAAAAGTAATTACATATCTGAGGGAGGTTCATATTGAATATTTACCAGAAACAAAGATTACGAAGAAAACACACACACACACACAGACACACACAAATAATCCAACCAAAATTGGGCAAATAACTTTCGGTAATGACATATGAAACTGACAAACAGGTAAAAGAATGGGTTCTAAACATCACTGGTCACCTAAAACACCTCAAATAACACTGGAGAGCTCCTTGTCACCATACAAAAATTAACTCAAGATGAATAGGAGATTTTCATGGAAGACCTCAAACTACAAAAATCCTACAAAAAAACCTAGAAAATCACCTTCTTCACATGGGCTTTCCCAAAGTATTTACATAGCTTAGCCCCCAAAAGCAATTGTAAGATGCGCAAGTTGGGCCTAATGATCTACAGAGCTGGGGCACAGAAAAGAAACTGCCAACAGTAAACACGCAGCCTATGTGATGGGACAAAGTGTTCCCACATTATGCATCTGACCAATTTCTAATCGCCAAAATCTACAAGGACGTGAAGTAAGTCAAGACACAGAAAAATAATCCAATTTAAAAAATGAGACCTCGTCTCAAAAAACAGGGAGCATCCACAACAGAATAAACCCAAATAATGTAAATGGAAGGGAATACAAATGAAAATGGAAAGTAATAAAAGAGCTCTTTCTGCTGAGCCCTCCTTGAGGAATGGTGGCAGGTTAGTGGCCAAGGGTCACGAATCTGGATATGTCAAGCTGCCTGCCCCAGACATGACTCCCTGTGACCCTGGATTGCTCTCCTGGGAATGCCAATCTGAGGTCCCTAGGAATAAAGCTTGCTTCCCACTGCTGTTGGGATAGTGCCCAAGCCTTCAGTGCAGCACCAGCTGTGGACAGGAATCAAGAGCATAAATTGGCTCCCTGACCTGAGTCTCCAGAAGCCACGAGCACCGTCCCAGGGCCCTCAAACTTGTGGGGTTCATATCAACTGCCCGGCCTGGGTTTCCTAGCCCACATCAACCCTCACCTGCCGACGTCTTTTCCTAAGGGAACCACCCCACCCACAGCTTATGGAGCTCAGCTCTGGGGATGATAGGAGCCCACAGTGGGCCTGGGGCTGTCTCTGTGGGGCTGCTGGATGCCACTCACCCCGGGTGGAGACAGCAGGAGAGCAGAAGCTTGGACAGGGCCTTCCCAGCAATGGAGAGCTGAGGGTCCCCTGGATGATCTGGTCCCCCAGTTCCTCCAGAGGGGGGACACCCTTGCCAGTGTGGGTACTGGGCCTGCTCTGTCCAGCTGCCCTGCCTGCCTTGCTGGCACATGGAGCCTGGAGTTCCTGGCTGAGCAGATACATAAGAGGATATGGGGTGCTCTTCCTAGCCTGTGCTGCAGGCATCAGGGCTCTGGGCAGTATTCTCCAGTCTGATTCTGTCACCCAGCCAGGTGAGGCAGGGGCAGAGGGGAAACTCTCAGAGTCTTTGGATCCTGCCTGCTTGGCCTTTAGAGCAGGATAGCGGTGAAACCCGGGGGCCTCAGCCTCCACACACTGACCACAGACTGACACCTCCTTACAATGGCAGCATCGTCTCTCTTCTCAGCCCCAGAGTCACGCCTTCCTGAATAGCATTGCTGGGGCCTCTCCTTGGTGCAGAGCTCTCTCAGGCCCATCTCCTGCAGCCTCTCTCAGGGTTGCCAGACATGGTTCCCCATCCTGGCCCTTGAGAGGGAGGGCCCATTGGGCAGTTGTATGCAGGCTGGGAGTTCAAGAAATGGAATATAGAGGAAATGCTTTGTGGGCACAGGGTGAGTGCCCTGTGAGAGAGGTGAGTGTGTCCCCTGCCTGGTGGCTGCACCGTGGAAAGCCTCAACTGGGTGAGAAGGGACCCGGAGATGCACCTGCCTTCCTCCTCAGCTTGCACATCTCCAGATCCCATCTGTGGTTAGCCACAAGAACAGATGTGCAGAGGCCCAAGCTCAGGTGGCTATAGGCCAGTAGGTGCCAGGGAGGCCAGCTGGGAGGCTGGGACAATGAGAGCCAAGATTGGCAGTGGCCAGGACTGTAGCCTTGGAGCTGGGCAGCCTCTCAACATCTTCGTCCCTCCTCACCTTCATTTTGGAGGACAGAGGTGCTAACGTATGAAGAAGGCACTGAGACCCCAGAAGGAAAGTGAGGTGCAGAGGCCAAGACAGGAAGCGGCAGCTGTCTCAGCTGTTTTGGAAGCATGAGAACTGGTTTCCTGGTCCTAAAGTGAGGGATGCTGGCCTTATGCCCCCTCAAGCCAGAACCCTGCACTGAGTGCCTGTGGCCATATTTAGACAGCATGTGGCCTCTGCTGGCACTGTTTGAGGACAGCAGAAAAGAGTACTGGAGTGGACATGGGAAGATTCTATGTAAAATTCAAGAAAAGGAAACTTTCAAAAGAGCCCATGGGGCCCTCACAGGCCAGCTCACAGCTCCAGGTGGGCACCCTGAGCATCTCAGAGCCACAGAACAGCAGGCCACAGCAATGTCCCCTGGGAAGCAGCACCACCTGCCACTTGCTTTGGCTGTGTCCTCCATCTTGGGCCTGTTCTCTGTGCATCTTGGCTGGAAGACAGCTGCAAAGAGGACACGCTGTCCTCCAGACAGTGTGGCCCAGTGGTAACTGCAGTATCCAGGCACACACCAGCTGCCCAACCTGCTGAGAACAGCATGGGCCACTTGCCAGACCAAAGCCCTCTCCCTAACCCCTCTTCTCCCTTGGAGAACAGGAATCTAGAGTAGTTCTCTGGAGATCTAGGCAATAAGCCTCTGGACTCCAAGGCTGTTCATGGTTCTCTTGGAAGAAGAGGCAAAGAGTTCGAATGCCTGCAGCACAGGCCCGAGGGCTGGACAAGGATACTGCCCTGGAGTGAGCTTCCTTCAGACCCTGCTGCAGGGCTTGTCACTCTCCAAGCTTTCTCTGCTGCTTCCACGCTTGACTACAGCCTCACAGTACATGGGGTGTGACTGGCATGAAGGGCAAGAAGAGGTCACCCCCCCCACCTGAAAGTGAGGTGGAGGTCCCTAGGCAGGTGTGTGGCTGCAGCATGGAGAGACCAGTGCTCACCAGGCCTGGTGCTAGGCATACTAAGGGGCCTGCAAGGATGAGTGCTTGGAGTTGGTTTGCAGAACAAATGGGGCCTTGTCGTGGCAGGGGATGGGGGAGTCACCCTGGGCCTAAATATATGTGCATCCAAAACAGGAACATCCAGATTCATAAAATGGATTCGTAAAGACCTAGAAGAGACTGATGACCATACAGTAACAGTAGGAGACTTGAACATCATACTCACAGTATTAGACACATTATTAAGACAGAAAATAAAAATATTCGTAACACGAACTTGACACTTGACCAAATGAACCTGACAGCCATATATGGAACTCTCTACTCAAAACAACAGAATATATATTCTTCTCATCTGCACCTGGCACATAGTCTAAAATCAATCACATAATTGGCTGTAAAACAATTTGCAGCAAATTAAAAAAAAAATCTTACCAACCACACTCTCAGACCACAGAACAATAAAAATAGAAATCAATACCAAGAAGATTTGCTCAAAACCACACAAGTACATGGAAATTAAACAAGTCTTGAAAGACTTCTGTGTAAACAATGAAATTAGGGTAGATATCAAAAAATTATTTGAAACTAACAAGAACAAAAATACAACATATCAGAAACTCTGGGACACAGCTAAAGCAGTGTTAACAGGAAAGTTCATAGAGCTAAAATCCCACATCAAAAAGTTAGAGAGATCTCAAATCAGCAAGGTAAAACACACATTGCAGAATTAGAAAAACAAGAGCAAACCCACCCCAAAGCTAGCAGAAGAAAAGTAAGAACCAAAATGCATCTGAACTGAATGAAATTGGGATGCAAAAAACAGCAATAAAATCAATGAAACCACAAGTTGGTTTTTTGAAAAAATAAAACAAACTGGTAGCTAGAGTAACAAAGAAAAAATGAGAGAAGATTCAAATAAACAACCAGAAATGACAGAGGAGACCTTACCACTGACTACTCCAAAACAAAGAAAACAATCAGAGATTATTATGAACACCTCTACCACACAAACTAGAAAACTTACAAGAAATAGATCAATTCCTGGAAACATACAACTTCCCAAGAGTCAACAAGGAAGAAATTCAAACCCTGAACGGACCAATAAACAAGTTCCAAATTGAATCAGTAATAAAAAGCCTAACAACCAGAAAAGTCTCCACGTCAGATGGATTCATAGCTGAATACTAACAAGCATATAAAATGGAGCTGGTACCATTCTTACTGAAACTATTCCAAAAAAAATTGAGGCAGAGGGACTCCTTCCTAACTTATTCTGTGGGACCTGCATCATTCTGATATCAAAACCTGGCAAAGACACACCACCACCAAAAATAGTTCAGGTCAGTATCACTGATGAACACAGACGCAAAAATCCTTAACAAAATACTAGCAAACCAAATCCAGTGGAATATCAAAATCTAACCCACTACGATGAAGTAGGTGTTATCCCTGGGATGCAAGGTTGGTTCAAAATACATAAATTAATAAATGGGATTTATCACATAAACAGAACTAAAATTAATAACCACCTGATCATTTCAATAGATGCAGAAAAGGCTATTGACAAAATGCAGCATCCCTTCATGTTAAAAACCCTTAACAAACCAGGCATTGAAGGAAGACACTTGAAAATATTAAGAGGCATCTATGACCAACCCATAGCCAACATCATATTGAACAGATGTGGATCTGTGAGACCGGTGTGGCCATCCCCCCCACAGAGGGAGCAGGGCTCTCACTTTACTGCTCCAAAAATGGGCCAGCTTCTCTCCCTTTGGCCCACCTTCCCTGTGTCCCTGAGCCTGGCCCCCAGTTGACCTTTATAAGCAATTCAGTGAGTGAGTGACCCTGGGGGGAGACCAAGCCAAGTCCTTGCTCTCTTCTCAGTATGCCTTGCAGACCACCTCTTCCCTTGGCCAATTTTTTGAAAATACAGAATGCGTGGATATGATCGCAGTATTCTCTTAATTGTCCATCAAGAAAGCCTGGGGCTAATCCT
Organism: Ateles fusciceps; assembly: GCA_036589455.1. Taxonomy (NCBI): domain Eukaryota; kingdom Metazoa; phylum Chordata; class Mammalia; order Primates; family Atelidae; genus Ateles; species Ateles fusciceps. The sequence continues at coordinate 1,184,024 of JAZHEH010001092.1, forward strand.
TGCTCTCCCTCTCCAGTTGCCCCCTCCTCCCAATTCTGCGCCTCCTGTCTGTCAAACTCTGCCTGGGTCACCAAGACATCTTCCCTGGGATATTCCTGGTTCTGGATTTCCACCCCTGCTTACCCATTCAAGTCTAATCCCATTGCTTCCTTGCTAATGGCCCCCAGGACCCCCAGATTGTCCTCCAGAATCTGGGCCTCCAGTCCGTTCTCTGGGTCTGGGCCTGGTACCTGTCCAACCTCCTCTGAGAACAACTTGGCTCCAGGATGCACTCATTCCATCCCTGCTGACCACTGAGAGTTTCCTGAGCTCTGTGCCTGTGAGGCCTCTGCTCAGGTGTCCTTCAGGTATCACCCTGCCATGTGGCTGTTACTGCACCTAGCTTCCTTTCCCTGTGGACTTGAGTTGGGGCAAATCTGGTTATTCCAGGATCTCAACCCCAGCACAGATACTGAACTTGATGGGGACTCCTTGCCTCGAAGTCCCTGAAGGACGCTGAGACTCCAGTCCCGGCATGGCACCCAAGGGTGCTAACTCTCCACCTTCATGGCTGGGCTGCTGGTGTGGCACAGGTCAGCCTCTCCCACAGAAGCCTTCACCACAGCCACTGCAAAGGTGGGCATCAAGCTGCAAAGGCCCTCAATTTGGAGGGTCCTTCAGTTTGCAGGACTATTCAGTTTGCAGAATGAGAAACTGAGGACCAAGAGGTGCACATATCAGTTCCATCAGCTCAGGGGATGGGGAGAGGGGAAGAGCTGGAGTTGGACTACTAAGTAAAGCCCTATGACTTTTCAGCCACTAGCGCTGCTAAGCCAAAACTAATTATCTTGCCCTCTGTGCAGCTGATATTTGGAGTGAAGTGCATGACCTTCCCTTTATTTCTGGCAAATTCCATCTTGATCTAGTTGTCTTGATTTGTCTTATTTGGTGGAACTGTCCAAGGCTCTCATCAGCTCTGCCAATTCTGCAATATGAGCTGAGTGACCTTGGGCAGGCTGCCTCCTTTCTCTAGCCTCTATTGCCATCTGCACAATGGGGGATCAGAGCAGGACCTGCTTATGGAGCCACTGAGAGAAAAGTTCTGTGCCTAAAATGATCATCGCCTGTGGGATATAAAGTGCACCAGTGACAAATCGGCTGTTGTGTCCCAGATGGTCACAAGTTGACCCAGATGTTCAGTGCTTCATCCGGGGACCTCCCACCACACACAGAGAGCTAGGGCTGGGGTCACACAGAGAGGTGGGCTGTACCATGGTCCCCTACAGATGCTTCTCTGGGCCTTTCCATAAGAGGAACCTGAACCTTATGAGGGCTTGGGCTCCCTGGGGGAACCTGGCTAAGGTTCAGTGGCCCAGGGACCCTAGGGAAGGCCTCCACAACATCAGCTGGAGCCCGCTACCTGGTGCTTTGGGGGAGTAGCCCCTGCCCAGTGAGGGAAAGGGCTTAAAGGTGACACATCAGTGGGGGGAAGGAAAAGTGAGAGAAAGAAGGGAAGGAAGGGGAGGAGGGAGGCCTGGGTACCCTGCAGGGATAGCAGCCAACACCTGTTGGGGGACATCCTGCCCCTGCCTCAGTTTCTGCCCTGCCTGGAGGACTAAGGAGAGGTAGGTGAGGCACTGGCCTTGGTGCCAAATTTAAGGGGAGCCAAAAATCTCAGGAGTCAAGATACAGTATTGTAATATAATACTGAAAATAAAAATTAATTCAAATCAAATCTATGGTAGACAAAGTATCAACTTCTTAATTAAAGCTAGAGTCTGCCCAGGACCCTCTAGGGGATAAGCTTCCTCCTCACCTCTCTGGCTTATTTCCCCTGCAGGACTCCCAAATTTCCTGGAATATCTCACCTTTTACTGCCCTACAGCCTCCAAAGGCTGGGCTGGTCTCTTCTCCACCCAGGCTTCCAGCTCCAGCTGGAAGGAACAGGGGGTGGCCTGTTTATGGTGAAGCCTTGCCTCATTGTGCTTCTCCCAGTACCTGCACCCCAGCTGTGCTATATGAAGCTCTCCCCTTTCCCACAGGACCCCAGGTCCCTTCAAGACCCCTTGGCCAGAGCCTATGGCTTCCCGTCACCTTTAGTGACAGAGCTCTTTTGATGTGTGAGTCATTGGCCTACACTTTAGGTCTTCCACCTCAGAGTTGACTCCAAGCTCTTCTCCAGGGCTGGTCAGACCAGGCTGGGGTCTCCAGTGGCTTTGAAACACTCTGGGTGGGAAAGGTGGACTTGGCTGGCTCCCATACCCTGGGGCAAGGTAGGGAAGAAGGAGAGTCTCCTGGTGTGCCTGGGCCCCATAAAAGTGAGCTGCCGACTCTCTCAGGGGTGGCTGCTGCTTCTCAGGTTGCTGCACGCCTGCTATGGCAGATGACCCCTGAGATACTGGCCACCAGAAGCTGACCCTTCCCAGGTCCTCTGTGCCTCCCTTCTCAGTTTTTGATATGGCTATCACTGGCAGCCTCCTGCTGGCTGCTCAGGCCTCTGGCTGGGTAGCCGAGAGACACTTACAAGTCCTCTTGTCAAACCTGCTCTGAAAAACACTCCGTAAGACCTGAAGACCAGCCAGGATGGGTAGGTATGTGGCCGGCCCTTTGTCAGCATCCTTTCCTCTCCTGCAGGGGCCTATGCTACCATCAGCGAAGGTCTGATCCCCTTGCTGGTGTCGAAGCTGCAGGGGGAGGAGGAGAAGCTCCAGGAACTCATCCTGGACCCACTGGTCCCTGTCTACAGGAGGCAACAGGACATGGTTGGACCCCTGGCTCCCCATAAGAAAAGTGCGCACAGGAGAAGCACTGGTGACAATCATGACACCCAGTTGTCACTAAGTGCCTCTGATGTGCCAGGCATTGTCTACAAATCTTACATTTAGACAACCCTCTAGGGAGGTGATGTCTCCCTTTACAGGTGAGGAAACTGAGGCACAGTATCTTGTCTCTCACTCACGGTCCCCAAGGACAATGGGAGTTGCAGTGCTCAGGCTTAATACAGGTTCTGCCAGCAAAGGAAAGAATTCAATGGGCACTGCAGGAGGGTGGGGCTATTGAGAGCAGAAGGAAAGGACAGTGAAAGGTTGAGAATGGCATCTCCCAAGAGTCATGTGTATTTTTGTGCCTGGTACAGACTAGTTGCTCAAGAAATATTGACCACATAAATGAACTATTGAGTTTATTTATTTTTTTGAGTCAGGGTCCACTGTGCTGTCCAGGCTGAACTCCAGTGGCACAATCATAGTTCACTGTGGCCAAAAAACATTAGACTCAAGTGATCCTCCCTTCTCAGCCTCCTGAGTACCTGGGACTATAGGTGCCTGCCACCATGCCTGGCTATTTTTTAATTGTTAGTAGACAAAAGGCCTTACTATGTTACCCAGCCCTGTTCTTGAACTTCTGGGATCAAGGAATCCTCCCACCTCTATCTCCTAAAGTGCTGGGACTACAGGTGTGAGCCACTGAACCCAGATAGGTTTACATTTTTAAAAGATCATCTGTGTTGCTTTGTGAGGACTGGCCTGTGGGACAGGGACAAGGTCAATAGGAAGGAGCCAATTGGTGCTGGAAAGACAGGAGATGGAGGCCAGGCCCAGGCTGGACTCAGGAGAAGTTGCAAGAGCAACGGGGGTGATGGCATAGTTGGGGGACAGAGTGACACCTCCTCTTGGGACTGCACAGCCAGGAGGGTCAAAAGAGGGCAAGGGTGAAAGGTGGTGGGAAAAGGGCCCCCTGGGCTATTGGAAATGCCTTGTATTGGTGGCTTGCAGGCACATAAGTGGTCTTGGACACAAAAGCCATCAACCCAATCCTGGAGCTGCTATATTTGCCCTTGAACAGGGTGCACCTGACCACCACCAAGGTCCTCACCATGCTGACAGAGGCCATTTGAGGGCTGTAAGTTCCTGAAGGCTTGCGTGCACACCTCCCATGTCCTGGAGGAGAACTCTCACAGCAAGGCTTATGAGATCGAGGCCTTACGGTGGGCAGCCCAGATCACCATCTAGTCATCGACTGGAAACCCTGAGCTCCTCATTGGGTCAGACCTAATCAGCCACCTCTGTACCTGAATAAATGTACTCGGTCTCTTTACCACAGATCCAAATGGCACTTTATGTTCCTGGAGCACGGTGACACACTCTTTTGCCAAAGGTGAAATGTCAAGTCCAGAGGGAATGGAGTCTGAATAACACAGACTACCAGTGCTGGGGATGGGTGGGAGGTAGCCTTGGAGTTCTCTCTGCTGGGCCGAGTCCCCCTCAGAAGGGTAGAAAGCAGGGCTGAGCTCTCCAGGGACAAGGCTGGAAGAAAGAACTTGGGCTGGGGAAAGGAAGGAGACGCAGGTATACCAGGCACCACCCAGGATTTGAAAGCTGGAATGACCAGCCTTTAAGGAGGGGGCTGAGTATGGCTTTGCTCAGCCTGGTCTGCCCTTTCCCTACCCTGGGTGTTAGAAAGGAAGGGGAAAGGTGAAACACAATGGGTTTTTCCCTGGGAGTCCAGGAGGATGACTCAGTCATAAAAGGCTGCCCCAGATGAGAGCTCAGGACAGGGAGAGGTTCTGGTTTCCTCCTTAAGATCTTTTCCACAAGTAGTTGCATTCTTCTTCTAAGCTAGGAAGTCACCCAAACACCCCCAGGCTGGCCTGACGCCCATCACACCACACTCTCCCTGTTGGGTCTGCACTGGCCTGAGGGCAGCCCTCTGGTGAACCTTCTGCCTTTGCCTCCATCTGTGCTTTTTACCTGCAATGAAGGTGACAAGGAGGCTGGGAGCTTAGGCAAGGAGAGACAGATGGACTGGGAGGAGGGAGGGGAGAAGCCCAGTGGCAGGGGGCACTGAGGCATGGGGGATGAGTTTAGGGGTGATCGTCTTTCTCCATGCTTGCTCTTCTCCAGTGCATCCTGGGTCTCTGGAATCAGTGTACCCCCTTCACCTACTTCAACCAGAGTCACCCAAGACAGCCCCTCCCTTCAAAGGTGTCTTTGCCTCTCTCCTGCTAACTTCGTTGCACTGATCTAGCAGTTTCCTAGGGGGTGTCCACACCTCCCTTTCATATTCCCAGCAGCAGACAGCAGATCTGATCCTAACACGTCCTTGCCTCAGTTCCCAGGGACTTAGACCCCCAAAGCATACAAAGCCTGCCGGGCAAGTCTGTGACTCTCTCCCTCCCACTGTTCTCCAGTATGTGCCACATCTCAGCATCCTCAAACATGCCTTGTACTCTTGCCTCATGTCTTCCACACATGGCCCTTCTGTTATCCAGCCAACTGACCTCCTCCCTCCCTGTCTCTGATTAGTGTATGCATATGAGGAAACTACGTGAGGCCAAGAAAAAGCTAAAACTACCCCAAAGCATTGAAGACAACAATCTCCAGAGAAAATCAGGGCTGAGAATGCCTAACCTCATCAGCAGGTATGGAAAATCTCATAATGCAGATGCCATCTGACTCCTGAAGAAAGGCCGTTATTAAAAACTCAATGCTTATACACTGCTGGTCAAATGTAAATTAGTACAGCCCCTATGGAAAACAATATGGCTACTCCTTAAAGACATAAAGTAGATCTACCATTCTGTGCAGCAATCCTACTATTGGGTATCTATCCAAAGGAAAAGAATTCATTCTATCTAAAAGACACCGGCAAGTGTAAGTTCATAGCAGCACAATTAACAATTTGAAAGACGTGTAATCAACCTAAGTGCCCACTGACTAATGAGTGGATAAAGAAAATGTGACATATATATACACTACTCAGCCATTAAAAGGGACAGAATAATGGTTTTTCCAGCAACTTGGATGGAGCTAAAGACCATTAATTCAAAGTGAAGTAACACAGGAGTGGATAACCAAAATCCATGTGTTCTGACTTGTAAGTGCGAGCTACGCTATGAGTACACAAATACATACGGAGAAATATAATGGAGTTTAAAGACTGAGAAGGGGGAGGATGCAAAGGGTTATAGGGATAAAAAAAAAAACTACACATTAGGTATAATGTACACTAATTGGGTGACAGGTGCACAAAAATCTCAGAATTCACCATGATGTAATTGATTCACGTAACCAGAATCCACTTGTAGCCCCAAAGCTATTGAAATACAAACACACAAAAAAGAAAATCTCATAATTCTTGGGGCGTCAGGCACAGTACTCAGAAGAGTTTACCTAAGCAGTGGAGAAAACTACCCTACACTTCAGCATCCTGTGGGCTCGTGAAAAATCCTAAAAGCGAGCCTGGGATATTTCAAAGTAATTTATTCATGTACCAGAACAAAATTTAAGAATAGTTTTAAGAATACAAAAATGTCTAGCACCCACTAAGATACAATTCACAGCATCCAGCATTGAACCACAAATTGCCAGTCAGGCAAAGAAGTGGGAGAATATGATCCCTAATTAGGAAAATAACAACCAGTCAAAACAGATCCAAAATTGACATATATAATAAATTTAATATATAAGGACATTAAAGCAGGTATTATAATGCTGTTCAATATGTATAAGGAACTAGAGTAAATTTAAGCATGTTTGGTAAACCCAGTTTTCTTTTCTAAAACCAAATTAAACTACAAAACAGTGTGCTAAAAATACACTAGGATGGGATTAATGACAGATTAGAAATTGTGGAAGAAAAGATTGGTGAACATGAAGACAGAGCAGTAGAAACTATTCAAGATTAACACAGGGCTAAAGAATTGGGAAGTAATAAATTACTTTGAAATATGGTCAGATATACATGCAGCCAGAATCTCTAATGGAGAAGGGGGGATTTGAAAAAATAATGGCAAAAAAATTTCTTAATTTGATGAAAACTATATACCCACTGATTCAAAAAGTTCAACAAACTATCATCACAAAAATATAAAGAAAACCAAACTGAGGCACATCATCATCATCACATTTCTTCAACCAGTTCATCGAAGAGAAAATTTTAAGTGGCCAGAAGAAAAAAAATTCCAGAATATACAGAAAAACAAAGAATAATGACAGCAGATTCTCACAGAAATAATGCAAGCGGCCAGGTGCACTGGCTCATACTTGTAATTCCAGCGCTGTAGAAGGCCGAGGTAAGAGGATCGCATGAGACCAGGAGCTCAAGACCAGCCTAGGAAACATAGAAAGACCTCACTTCTACAAAAATTAAAACATTAGCCAGGTGGTAGGGCATGCCTGTGGTCCCAGATATTTGGGGGGTGCTGAGATGGGAGGATCGCTTGAGCTCTGGAGGTCAAGGCTGCAGTGATTCATGATCACACCATTGCACTCCAGCCTGGGTGAGAAAGTAAAAAAATACAATGCCTTTCTGATGAACAATTAATGGATTTCAAATTTCAAAACTGGCAAGTAACTGTTTTTAGTTTTAGTTGGGTCTTGCGACATGAGACACTGTTCAATAATAATTTTAAATACATTTTATCTCAAGGGACATCCAAACCTCTAAAGAAATGTTGCCTATTTATAACCAAGGAGATCCAAACTGTGACACAGATATTTTTAATCTTTTACACTTATCAAATAACAATTTCAGTTAAATATGAAAAAATTAGTTTAATCATGATGGACAACAATCCTGCTATGTTAGGTCAAAATTCTGGATTTAATAGCAAGGGACTGATGTTCCCCTTTATTGCTTTAGTCTACTCCATGACGCATATTCTAAAAAATTGTGCTCAGTTTTGACAGCAGACTCGATGAAAAGCATAACTGACAAATACAGTTGCTACAGTCATTCAGCATATATGTGCAAGTTCTATAAGCATCACTTGATGGAACTAAAATATAAGAGCTATGTAAGTGTTAGTTGTGTCTTGAAACGAATAGAAGATAATACATTTTCTACATGGTAGTTTATATTTACATTTTCTCACTAATATTTACTACCTATGATTGAGATAAAATACAAACCAAAGAAAGAAAAAGCTAATTTGTGACCTAGATTGGCCAGGTATCAGATGTATATTGAGATTGAAACTTTCATAATGCTAATTGATAATGATACCCCCACTTTATCCCAAGTAAGTGATTATATGTCAAAGATTATAACTACTACTTGTCTATGTTATGTAAATTGAGTATTAGTGTATGAAAAAGATTGAAGTTTCTTTTCTACTATACGAACAATTTTAAAATGTCTTTCAACTGGTATTATGTGCTTGAATTCAATGCTAATAATACTAGTTGACAATGAGTTTCAGAAACTTACTTAACTTGGAAGGAAATAATTTTGAAACTGACAGAATTTCGCATCAATGTAGAATCAGATCTTGCAAAAAGATAAACCAGTTGTCACTACTGACTTTAAATGAAATGAAAATTTGGCACACA
>JAZHEH010001095.1:0-12913 GCA_036589455.1 Ateles fusciceps
GATTCAGCAGCTTAGAAACACATTTCTTAAAGAAGCTAGATTGGGATATTCCAGACAGAAAGTGGGCATGAACTGTAATGTGAAACACCTCACCTTAAAAACTAATTGGAAGCTATCACGGTGATGGCTTGATAATAAGTTCATTCACCTTAGTGAATTACACTGACATGTGTATGCAGGGCAGTTTGAGAACGTTTTGTAACGAGAATATCAAAACTGATGTTTCCAAGCAAAATCCTTTGTGGTACGAAATAGCAGTAAGATTGCTGGTATAGCACAAGAAGAAACATATCTGTGAAACTGATATGTTGTGTGTTCGTTCAACTAAGAGAGTTGAAACATTGTTTAGAGTTAGCAGCTTAGAAACACATTTCTTACAGAAGCTAGATTGGGATATCCGGATGGAAAGTGGGCCTGGGCTGTAATGGGAAATATCTCACCTTAAACACTAATAGGAAGCTATAAGCGAGATTTCTTGACAATGTATGTGTTAACTTAGAGAGTTAGAGTCATGTGTGTATGTAGGAGGTTGAAAACTTTTTCTGACAAGAATATCAAAACTAATGATTCCAAGCAAAATCCCGTGTCGTACGAAATAGTAATAAGACTGCCGCTAAAGCCCAGAAGAAACATATCTATGAAACTCATATGATGTGTCTTCGTTCAGCTAAGAGACTTGAAACTTTGTTTAGATTCAGCAGCTTAGAAACACATTTCTTACAGAAGCTAGATTGGGATATTCCGGATGGAAAGTGGGCCTGGGCTGTAATGGGAAATATCTCACCTTAAACACTAGTAGGAAGCTACAAGCGAGATTTCTTGACAATGTATGTGTTAACTTAGAGAGTTAGAGTCATGTGTGTATGTAGGAGGTTGAGAACTTTTTCTGACAAGAATATCAAAACTAATGATTCCAAGCAAAATCCCGTCTCGTACGAAATAGTCATAAGACTACCGCTAAAGCCCAGAAGAAACATATCTATGAAACTCATATGATGTGTCTTCGTTGAACTAAGAGACTTGAAACTTTGTTTAGATTCAGCAGCTTAGAAACACATTTCTTACAGAAGTTAGATTGGGATATTCCAGATGGAAAGTGGGGCATGTGCTGTAATGGGAAAGATCTCACCTTAAACACTAATAGAAAGCTATCACAGAGATTTCTCAACATATGTGCATTAACATAGAGAGTTACACTGATTTGTGTTTGTCTGACGGGAATATCAAAACTGATATTTCCAAGCAAAATCCTGTGGCGTACGACATGGCAGCAACACTGCCGGTAAAGTACAGAAGAAACATATCTGTGAAACTGCTATGCTGTGTGTTCATTCAAGTAAGAGAGTTGAAACTTTGTTTAGATTCAGCAGCTTAGAAACACATTTCTTACAGAAAGCTAGATTGGGATATTCCAGACGGAAAGTGGCCATGTGCTCTAATGGGAAATATCTGAACTTAAACACTAATAGGAAGTTATCACGGAGATTTCTTGACAATGTGTGCATTCAACTTAGAGAGTTACACTGATGTGTGTATGTAGCAGTTTGAGAATGTTTTCTACAAGAATATCAAAACTGATGTTTCCAAGCAAAATCCCATGTTGTATGAAATTGTAGTAACACTGCCAGTAAAGCACAGAAAAACATATTTGTGAAACTGCTCTGGTGTGTGTTCGTTCAAATAAGAGAGTTGAAACTTTGTTTAGATTCAGCAGCTTAGAAACACATTTCGTACAGAACCTAGATTGGGACAATCCAGACGGAAAGTGGGCATGTGCTGAAATGGGAAAGATCTCACTTTAAACACTAATAGGAAGCTATCACGGAGATGGATTGAAAATGTGTGCATTAAACATAGAGAGTTACACTGATGTGTGTATGTAGCAATTTGAGAAGGTTTTCTGATGAAAATATCAAAACTGATGTTTACAAGCAAAATCCCGTCTTGTAGGAAATGGCAGTAACACTGCCGGTAAAGCACAGAAAAAACATATCTGTGAAAACTGATACGGTGTGTGTTCACTCTACTAAGAGAGTTGAAGCTTTTCTTTAGATTCAACAGCTTAGAAACATATTTGTTACTGAAGCCAGATTGGGATATTCCAGAGGGAAAGTGAGCATGTGCTGTAATGGGAAATATCTCACCTTAAACACTAATAGGAAGTTATCACGGAGATGGCTTGACAATGTGTGCATTAACTTAGAGCGTTACACTGATGTGTGTATGCAGCAGTTCGAGAACGTTTTCTCGACGAGAATATTCAAAAGTGATGTTTCTAAGCAAAATCCCATGTCATATGAAATAGCAGTAAGACTGCCAGTAAAACACAGAAGAAACATACCTGTGAAACTGATATGGTGTGTGTTCCTTCAACTAAGAGAGTTGAAACATTGTTTAGATTCAGTAGCTTAGAAACACATTTCTTACAGAAGCTAGATTGGGATATTCCAGAGGAAAAGTGGGCATGTGCTGTAATTTGAAGGATCTCACCTTAAACACTAATTGGAAGCTATCACGGAGATGGTTTGACAATGTGTGTATTCAACTTAGACAGTTTCACTAAAGTGTGTATGTAGAAATTTGAGAACGTTCTCTGACAAGAATATCAAAACTGATGTTTCCAAGCAAAATCCCATGTCGTACGAAACAGCAGTTAGACTGCCAGAAAACCACAGAAGAAACATATCTGTGAAACTGATTTGGTGTGTTCATTCAACTAAGAGATTTGAAACTTTGTATAGATTCAGCAGCTTAGAAACTCATTTCTTACAGAACCTAGTTAGGGACATTCCACACAGAAAATGGGCATGTGCTGTAATGGGAAAGATCTCACCTTAAACACTAATAGGAAGCTATCAGGGAGATGGCTTGACAATGTGTGCCTTCAACTTAGAGAGTTACACCGATGTGTTTATGTAGCAGTTTGAGAACGTTTTCTGTCGAGAATATCAAAACTGATGTTTCCAAGCAAAATCCCGTGTCGTACGCAATGGTAGTAACACTGCCGGTAAAGCACAGAAAAAACATATCTGTGGAACTGATTTGGTGTGTGTGCGTTGAACTAAGAGAGTTGAAACTTTGTTTAGATTCAGCAGCTTAGAAACACATTTCTTACAGAAGCTAGATTGGGATATTCCAGACGGAAGGTGGGTATGTGCTGTAATGGGAATAGATTTCACCTTAAACACTAATAGGAAGCTATCACGGAGATTTCTTGACAATGTGTGCATTAACTTAGAGAGTTACACTGATGTGTGTATGTAGCAGACTTGAGAACCTTTTCTAACGAGAATATCAAAACCGATCTTTCCTAGCAAAATCCCATGTCGTAGGAAATAGCAGTAACACCGCCGAGAAACCACAGAAGAAACAAATCTGTGAAACTGATATGCTGTGTGTGTTGTTCAACTAAGAGAGTTGAAACTTTGTTTAGATTCAGCAGCTTAGAAACACGTTTCTTACAGAAGCTAGATTGGGATATTCCTGGATGGAAACTGTGCATGTGCTGCAATGGGAAATATCTCACCTTAAACACTAATAGGAAGCTATCATGGAGATGGCTTGACAATCTGTGCATTCAACTTAGAGAGTTACACTGATGTGTATATACAGCAGTTTGGAGAAGGTTTTTGACGAGAATATCAAAGCTGATTTTTTTGAGGCAAAATTCCGTGTCGTACGAAATAGCAGTAAGAATGCCGGTAAAGCACAGAAGAAACATACCTGTGAAACTGATATGGTGTGTGTTCATTCAACTAAGAGAGTTGAAACTTTGTTTAGATCAGCAGCTTAGAAACACATTTCTTACAGAACTTAGATTGGGATATTCCAGACAGAAAGTGGGCATGTGCTGTAATGGGAAAGATCTGGCCCCTTAGACACTAATAGGAAGCAATCACGGAGATATTTTGACAATGTGTGCATTAACTTAGAGAGTAACACTGACGTGTGTATGTAGCAGTTTGACAACTTGTTCTGACGAGAATATCAAAACTATGTTTCCAAGCAAAATCCCGTGTCATATGCAATAGCAGTAACACTGCCGATAAAGCACAGGAAAAACATATCTGTGAAACTGATAGGGTTTGTGTTCATTCATCTAAGAGAGTTGAAACTTTGTTTAGATTCTAGCAGCTTACAAACATATTTCTTACATAAGCTAGGTTTTGATATTCTAGAGGGAAAGTTGGCATGTGCTGTAATTTCAAAGATCTCTCCCTAAACACTAACAGGAAGCTATCACGGAGATGGATTGACAATGTGTGCATTCAACATAGAGAGTTACACTGATGTGTGCATGAAGCAGTTTGAGAACGTTCTCTGACCAGAATATCAAAACTAATGTTTCCAGGCAAAATCCCGTGTCATAGGAAATAGCAGTAACACTGCCAGTAAAGCACAGAAGAAACATATCTGTGAAACTGATATGGTGTGTGTTCGTTCAACGAAGAGAGTTGAAGCTTTGGGTAGATTCAGCATCTTAGAAACACATTTCTTATAGAAGCTAGATTTTGATATTCCACACAGAAAGTGGGCATGTGCTGTAATGGGAAAGCTCTCAGAATAAACACTAATAGGAAGCTATCACGGAGATGGCTTGACAATGTGTGCATTCAACTTAGAGAGTTACAATGATGTGTGTATGTAGAGGTTTGAGAAAGTTTTGTGATGAGAATATCAAAACTGATGTTTCCAAGCAAAATTCCGTGTCGTACGAAATAGCAGTAACACTGCCTTTAAAGCACAAGAAGAAACACATCTGTGAAACTGATATGGTGTGTGTTCGTTCAACTAAGAGAGTTGAGGCTTTGGGTAGATTCAGCAGCTTAGAAACACATTTCTTATAGAAGCTAAAGTTGGATATTCCAGACGGAAAGTGGGCATGTGCTGTAATGGGTAAGATCTCAGAATAAACACTAATAGGAAGCTATCACGGAGATGGCTTGACAATGTGTGCATTCAACTTAGAGAGTTACACTGATGTGTGTATGAAGCAGTTTGAGAACGTTCTCTGACCAGAATATCAAAACTAATGTTTCCAGGCAAAATCCCGTGTCATAGGAAATAGCAGTAAGACTGCCTTTAAAGCACAGAAGAAACATATCTGTGAAACTGATATGGTGTGTGTGTCGTTTAACTAAGAGAGTTGAAGCTTTGTTTAGATTTAGCAGCTTAGAAACATATTTCTTACAGAAGACTCACTGGGATATTCCAGAGGGAATGTGGGCATGTGCTGTAATTTGAAAGATCACACCTTAAACACTAATAATAATCTATCACGGAGATGGCTTGACATTGTGTGCATTCAACTTAGAGAATTACACTGATGTGTGTATGTAGCAGTTTGAGAACATTTTTCTGACGAGAATATCAAAACCGATGTCTCCAAGCAAAATCCCCGTTCCATGCGAAATAGAGGTAAGACTTGCCGGTAAAACACAGAAGAAACATATCTGTGAAAATGATATGGTGTGTGTTCGTTCAACTAAGAGAGTTGAAAACTGTGTTTAGATTCAACAGCTTAGAAACACATTTCTTACAAATCTTGATTGGGATATTCCAGACGGAAAGTGGGCATGTGCTGTAATGGTAAAGATCTCACCTTAAACACAAATAGGAAGCTATCACGGAGATTTCTTGACAATGTGTGCATTAAGTTAGAGAGTTACACTGATGTGTGTATGTAGCAGTTTGAGAACGTCCTCTGACGAGAATATCAAAACTGATGCTTCCAAGCAAAATCCCTTGTCATACGAAATGGCAGTAAGACTGCCGGTAAAACACAGAAGAAACATATCTCTGAAACTGATGTGGTGTGTGTTCGTTCAACAAAGAGACTTGAAATTTTTTAACACTCAGCATCTTAGAACCACATTTCTTACAGAAGCTAGTTTGGGATATTCCAGATGGAAAGTGGGCGTGTGCTGAAATGGGAAAGATCTCAGCTTAAACACTAATAGGAAGCAAACACAGAGGTTTCTTGACAATGTGTGCATTAAGTTAGAGAGTTACTCTGATGTGTGCATGTAGCAGTTTGAGAACGTTTTCTACGAGAATATCAAAACTCATGTTTCCAAGCAAAATCCCGTCTCATAGGAAATAGCAGTAAGACTGCCACTAAAACACACAAGAAACATATATCTGAAACAGGTGTGGTGTGTGTCGTTCAACTAAGAGAGTTGAAACTTTTTTTAGATTCAGCAGCTTAGAACCACATTTCTTACAGAAGCTAGACTGCAATATTACAGATGGAAAGTGGGCGTGCGCTCTAATGGCAAAGATCTCACCTTAAACACTAATAGGAAGCTATCACGGAGATGGCTTGACAATGTGTGCCTTCAACTTAGGGAGTTACACTGACGTGTGTATGTAGAAGTTGGAGAAAGTTTTCTGAGGAGAATACAAAAACTGATGTTTCCAAGCAAAATCCCGTGTCATAGGAAATAGCAGTAACACTGCCGACAAAGCACAGAAGAAACAAATCTGTGAAACTGATATGGTGTTTGTTCGTTCATCTAAGAGAATTTAAACTTTGTTAAGATTCAGCAGCTTAGAAACACATTTCTTACAGAAGATAGATTGGGATATTCCAGACGGAAAGTGGGCATGTGCTGTAATGGAAAAGATCTCACCTTAAACACCAATAGGAAGCTATCACGGAGATGGCTTGACAATATGTGCATTCAACTTAGAGAGTTACCCTGACGTGCTGTATGTAGCAGTCTGAGAAAGTTTTGTGATGAGAATATCAAAACTGTTGTTACCAAGGAAAATCCCGTGTCGTACGAAATAGCAGTAACTCTGCCGGTAAAGCACAGAAGAAACATATCTGTGAAACTGATATGGTGTGTGTTCGTTCAACTAAGAGAGTTGAAACTTTGTTTAGATTCAGCAGCTTAGAGACACATTTCTTACAGAATCTAGATTGGGAATTTCCAGAAGGAAAGTGGGCATGTGCTGTATTGGGAAAGATCTCACCAGAAACACTTACAAGAAGCTATCACGGAGATTTCTTGAGAATGTGTGCATTAACGTAGAGAGTTACACTGATGTGTGTATGTGGCAGTTTGAGAACGTTTTCTGAGGAGAATATTATAACTGATGTTTCCAAGAATAATCCCGTGTCATACGAAATAGCAGAAAGACTGCATTTAAAGCACAGAAGAAACATATCTGTGAAACTGATATGGTCTGTGTTCGTTCAACTAACGGAGTTGAAACTTTGTTTAGATTCAGCAGCTTAGAAACACATTTCTTACAGAAGATAGGTTGGGATATTCCAGAGGGAAAGAGGGCATGTACTGTAATTTGAATGATCTCACCTTAAACACTAATAGGAAGCTGTCACGGAGATGGCTTGAAAATGTGTGCATTAACTAAGAGAGTTACACTGATGTGTGTATACAGCAGTTTGAGAAGGTTTCCTGACGAGAATATCAAAACTGATGTTTCCCAGCAAAATCCCGCATCATACTAAACAGCAGTATGACTGCCGGTAAAACACAGAAGAAACATATCTGTGAAACTGACATGGTGTGTGTTCTTTCAACTAAGAGAGTTGCAACTTTGTTTAGATTCAGCAGCTTAGAAACACATATCTTACAGAAACTAGATTGGAATATTAAAGACGGAAAGTTGACAGGTGCTGTAATGGGAAACATCTCACCTTAAACACTAATATTAAGCTATCATGGAGATGGCTTCACAATATCTGCATTCAACTTAGAGAGTTACACTGATGTGTTTATGTAGCAGTTTGAGAGCGTTTTCTGACGAGAATATCAAAACTGATGTTTCCAAGCAAAATCCCGTGTCATACGAAACAGGAGTAAGACTGCCGGTAAAGCACAGAAGAAAGATATCTTTGAAACTGATATGGTGTGTGTTTGTTCAACCAAGAGAGTTGAAACTTTGTTTAGATTCAGCAGCTTAGAAACACATTTCTTACAGGGGATAGCTTGGTATATTCCAGACGGAACCTGGGCATGTGCTGTAATGGGAAAAATCTCTCCTTACACACTAATAGGAGGCTATCAGGGAGATTTCTTGACAATGTGTGCATTCAACTTAGATAGTTAAAATGATGTGTGTATGTAGCAGGTTGAGAATGTTTTCTGACGAGAATATCAAAACTGATGTTTCCAAGCAAAATCCCGTGTCATACGAAATAGCAGTAAGACTGCCAGTAAAACACAGAAGAAACATATCTGTGAAACTGATATGGTGTGTGTTTGTTCAACCAAGAGAGTTGAAACTTTGTTTAGATTCAACAGCTAAGAAACACATTTCTTACAGAAGCTAGATTGGGATATTAGAGACTTGAAATTGGGCATGTGCTGTAATGGGAGAAATCTCAACTTAAACACTAATAGAAAGGTATCACGGATATTTCTTGACAATGTGTGCATTAACATAGAGAGTTACACTGATGTGTGTATGTAGCAGTTTGAGAACGTTTTCTACGAGAATATCAAAACTCATGTTTACAAGCAAAATCCCGTGTTGTACGAAATATTTGTAAGACTGTCGGTACAGCACAGAACATACTTGTGAAACTGATATGGTGTGTGATGCTTCAACTAAGAGAGTTGAAATTTTGTTTAGATTCAGCAGCTTAGAAACACATTTCCTACAGAAGCTAGATTGGGATAATGCAGACGGAAAGTTGGCGTGTGCTGTAATTGGAAAATCTCAGCTTAAACACTAATAGGAAGTTATCACGGAGATTTCTTGACAATGTGTGCATTAACTTAGAGAGTTACACTGATGTGTGTATGTAGCAGTTTGAGGACGTTTTTTGACGAGAATATCAAAAGTGATGTTTCCAAGCAAAATCCCGTGTCGTACGAAATACTAGTAAGACTG
The DNA here is from genome assembly GCA_036589455.1 of Ateles fusciceps. Lineage (NCBI taxonomy): Eukaryota > Metazoa > Chordata > Mammalia > Primates > Atelidae > Ateles > Ateles fusciceps. The sequence goes on from JAZHEH010001095.1 coordinate 8,866, forward strand.
CCGGTAAAGCATAGAGTAATCATATCTCTGAAACTCATATGGTGGGGGGTTCGTTCAACTAAGAGATTTGAAACTTTGTTTAAATTCAGCAGCTTAGAAAGACATTTCTTACGGAAGCTAGATTGGGATATTCCAGACGGAAAGTGGGCATGTGCTGTAATTTGAAAGATCTCACCGTAAGCACTAATAGGAAACTCTCATGGAGATGGCTTGACAATGTGTGCATTCAACTTAGAGAGTTACACTGATGAGTGCATGTAGCAGTTTGAGGACGTTCTCTGACGAGAATATCAAAACCGATGTTTCCGGGTAAAATCCCGTGTCATAGGAAAGAGTAGTAACACTGCCGGTAAAGCACAGAAGAAACATATCTGTGAAACTGCTATGGTGTGTCTTCGTTCAACTAAGAGAGTTGAAACTTTGTTTAGATTCAGCATCTTAGAAACACATTTCTTACAGAAGCTAGATTGGGATATTCCGAGACGGAAAGTGGGCATGTGGTGTAATGGGAAAGATCTCACCTTAAACACTAATAGGAAGCTATCAGGGATGATGTGGCCTTAACTTAGAGAGTTACACTGATGTCTGTATGAAGGAGTTTGAGAACGTTTTTCTTACGAGAATATCAAAACCGATGTTTCTAAGCAAAATTACGTGTCTTATGAAATAGCAGTAAGACTCCTGGTAAAGCACAGAAGAAACGTATCTGTGAAACTGATATGGTGTGTGTTCGTTCAACTAAGAGAGTTTGAAGCTTTGTTTAGATTCAGCAGCTTTGAAAGACATTTCTTACAGACACTAGATTGGGATATTCCAGACGGACAGTGGGCATGTGCTGTAATGGGAAAGATCTCACCTTAAACACTAAAGGAAGCTATCACGGAGATTTCCTGACAATTTGTGCATTAACTTAGAGAGTTACACTGACGTGTGTACGCAGCAGTTTGAGAACGTTTTCTGACGAGAATATAAAAATTGATGTTTCCAAGCAAAATCCCGTGTCTTAAGAAATAGCAGTAAGACTGCCGTTAAAGCACAGAAGAAACATATCTGTGAAACTGATATGCTGTGTTTTCGTTCAACTAAGAGAGTTGAATCTTTGTTGAATTTCAGCAGCTTTGAAACACATTTCTTACAGAAGATAGATTGGGATATTCCAGACGGAAAGTGGGTATGTGCTGTAATGGAAAAGATCTCACCTTAAACACCAATAGGAATCTATCACGGAGATGGCTTGACAATATGTGCATTCAACTTAGAGAGTTACACTGACGTCTGTATGTAGCAGTCTGAGAAAGTTTTGTGACGAGAATATCAAAACTGTTGTTACCAAGGAAAATCCCGTGTCGTACGAAATAGCAGTAACTCTGCCAGTAAAGCACAGAAGAAACATATCTGTGAAACTGATATGGTGTGTGTTCGTTCAACTAAGAGAGTTGAAGCTTTGTTTAGATTCAGCAGCTTAGAGAACACATTTCTTACAGAATCTAGATTGGGAGATTCCAGAAGGAAAGTGGGCATGTGCTGTAATGGGAAAGATCTCACCAGAAACACTTACAGGAATCTATCACGGAGATTTCTTTGAGAATGTGTGTATTAACTTAGAGAGTTACACTAATGTGTGTATGTAGCAGTTTGAGAACGTTTTCTGAGGAGAATATCAAAACTCCTGTTTACAAGCAAAATCCTGTGTAGTACGAAATAGTAGTAAGACTGCCGGTAGAGCACAGAACATATCTGTGAAACTGATATGGTGTGTGATGCTTCAACTAAAAGAGTAGAAATTTTGTTTAGATTCAGCAGCTTAGAAACACATTTCCTACAGAAGCTATATTGGGATAATCCAGACGAAAAGTGGGCATGTGCTGTAATGGGAAAATCTCAGCTTAAACACTAATAGGAAGTTATCACAGAGATTTCTTGACAATGTGTGCATTAACTTAGAGAGTTACACTGATATGTGTATGTAGCAGTTTGAGGACGTTTTTTGACGAGAATATCAAAAGTGATGTTTCCAAGCAAAATCCCGTGTCGTACGAAATACTAGTAAGACTACCGGTAAGGCACAGAAGAATCATATTTCTGAAACTCATATGCTGGGTGTTCATTCAACTAAGAGATTTGAAAATTTGTTTAAATTCAGCAGCTTAGAAAGACATTTCTTACGGAAGCTACATTGGGATATTACAGATGGAAAGTGGGCGTGTGCTGTAATGGGAAAGATCTCCCCTTAAACATTAATAGGAAGCTATCACGGAGATGGCTTGACAGTGTGTGCATTAACTTAGAGAGTGACACGGATATGTGTATGTAGCAGTTTGAGAACGTCTTCTGAGGAGAATATCCAAACTGATGTTTCCCAGCAAAATCCCGTGTCATACGAAACAGCAGTAAGACTTCTGGTAAACACAGAGGAAACATATCTGTGAAACTGACATGGTGTGTGTTCTTTCAACTAAGAGAGTTGAAACTTTGTTTAGATCCAGCAGCTTCCAAACACATTTCTTACAGGGGATAGCTTGGTATATTCCAGACGGAACCTGGGCATGTGCTGTAATGGGAAAAATCTCTCTTTACACACTAATAGGAGGCTATCAGGGAGATTTCTTGACAATGTGTGCATTAACATAGAGAGTTACACTGATGTGTGTATGTAACAGTTTGAGAAATTTTCTTGACGAGAATATCAAAACAGATGTCTCCATACAAAATCCCATGTCATACGAAATAGCAGAAAGATGGCCTTAAAGCACAGAAGAAACATATCTGTGAAACTGATATGATGTGTATTCGTTCAACTAAAAGAGATGAAAATTTGTTTAGATTCAGCAGCTTAGGAACACATTTCTTACAGAAGATAGATTGGGATATTCCAGAGGGAAATGGGGCATTTGTAGTAAATTGACTGATGTCACCTTAAACACTAATAGGAAGCTATCACGGAGATCTTTTGACAATGTGTGCATTAACTTAGAGAGTTACACTGATGTCTCTATGTAGCAGTTTGAGAAGGTTTTCTGACGAGAATGTCAAAACTGATATTTCCAAGCAAAATCTCGTGTCATACGAAACAGCAGTATGACTGCCGGTAAAACACAGAAGAAAGATAACCTTGAACTGATATGGTGTATGTTCGTTCAACTTAACAGAGTTGAAACTTTCTTTAGATTCAGCAGCTTACAAACACATTTCTCACAGAAGCTGGATTGGGATGTTCCAGACGGAAAGTGGGCATGTGCCTTAATGGGAAAGATCTCACCTTAAACACTAATAGGAAGCTATCACGGAGATTTCTTGACAATGTGTGCATTAACATAGAGAGTTACACTGATGTCTGTATGTAAGCAGTTTGAGAATGTTTTCTGATGAGAATATCAAAACTGATGTTTCCAAGCAAAATCCCGTGTCATCCGAAATAGCAGTAAGACTGCCTTTAAAGCACAGACGAAACATATCTGCGAAACTGATATGGTGTGTGTCGCTCAACTAAGAGAGTTGAAACTTTGTTTAGATTCAGCAGTTTAGAAACACATTTCTTACAGAAGATAGATTGGTATATTCCAGATGGAAAGTGGGCATGTGCTGTAATGGGAAAGATCTCACCTTAAACACTAATAGGAAGCTACCAAGGAGATTTCTTGGACAATGTCTGCATTCAAGTTAGAGAGATACACTGATGTGAATATGTAGCAGTTTGAGAATGTTTTCTGACGAGAATATTAAAACTCGATGTTGCCAAGCAAAATCCCGTGTCATACGAGATAGCAGTAAGACTGCCAGTAAAACAGAGAAGAAACATATCTGTGAAACTGACATGGTGTATATTCACTCAACTAAAAGAGTTAAAACTTTGTTTAGATTCAGCAGCTTAGAAACACATTTCTTACAGAAGCTAGATTGGGATATTCCGAGTTGGAAAGTGTGCATGTGCTGCAATGGGAAATATCTCACCTTAAACACTAATAGGAAGCTATCACGGAGATGGCTTGACAATGTGTGCCTTCAACTTAGGGAGTTACACTGACGTGTGTATGTAGCAGTTGGAGAA